>OU426979.1:47234944-47920301 GCA_911387785.2 Aelia acuminata
TTCTAAATATTTACTTCTAGAACATGGACATGTTCTATAAAAGAAGAAAAATCAGATAAAACAGGAAAAAAAAAAAAAGAAAAAAAACCAACGCCTGTTTCAGCATTCTAACATAAACAATTTTTAAGATCTAGCCCCAAAACTTTTCTTTAAGGATGAAGAAAAGAAACAGCACAGAATACTGAAAACTATGAAACCTTTTCCAGCTTTCTAGCTCTAATAGATTTAGTTGTATAACCAAAAAACTGTTTAACAAACGCAAATTTTTTGCTTTTGTTTTTTTTTTTTACTATTCCAAAAACTGCAAGTCCATTGATTACTTAATGCATTCAAAAAATAACCGAAAAATTATTCAAATCCAATACCTAGAGTTTCAGACCCTCTTTGATTTGATATGGAATGACCCTGTAAGTAAAAGATTAAAACAAAATGCAAGTGCAAGTAGCACCAAGAAAAATTAAATAAAATTCAACGGTCTTGAAATATATTTCCATGTATCAGGTAATCCCATAAGTAATGCCGGTTTATAATATTCTGTTTGTTTATGTCTAGATTACTAAATACACTTCCATTTATGATGTTTTGGTTGGTGAAGCTTCTTTATTCTATGCTGAAATTTCATTTGAAATTGATGTCCCAAGAAACCACTTACGCCATGTTATGCTTTGGGAATTCGATTAAGGAGAAAATTCTGCTTCAACTTACCGAAAACTTGCAGAAATATCTCTATCGAAATGTTAGACGTCGCGGCAGTGGTTAGGACCTGGAGAAACACCTAAGACAGAAGCGAGAGAAGGACGTCATCTAAAAAAAGTTATGATATCTGTAAGGTGGGATATTGAAGGAATCCTTCATCATGAATTCTTTGATCTAAACCAAAGTATCACTAAAGATCTGTACTGTGATCAGCTGGACCGACTGAAGCGAGGAATTGAGGAGGAACGTCCATCACTTATCAATAAACGCGGAATTTTATTCCATCCATTTTTACTCCAGGTGAAAAACGAGTAGTTTCTTTAATTCAAAACCGAAGGATTTTTTCAGAACAGGCATTCAGAATTTGGTTTCAAGATGGCAAACTGTTATACAACAAGATGGTAAATACATTTTAGATTGAGTGTGTTTCATTTATTTTATCCTATACCTTATAGCACGCCATTAAAAACCGACATTACTTATGGGATGACCTGATAATTTCTCGCCTATCAGGGGCTTGTCATAGTCAGAGTAATCCTCGTCACTTTCTCTATCGTTAAGGTTATCTGATGTATAATTTTGATAAAAATCGTTGACTCTAGACTCTCCAAGAACTGAGATCAATGGAGGAGATCGAAATATTTTGCACGTTTTGATCATCTCCCCAAACAATACTGACTCCACCTATAAGGGTCATCTTATTTGTCCACAGATCTATCTACAACGTTTGAGAAATACATACTAGGGAAATTTAAGCTTTTTATGCATATTTGAGATAGTAATTGGTAACAATCATTTTATTCTTTTTGAAACAAATTTTTTACAAACTCAACTTGTTTGAAGTAAGCCGAAAAACAAATAGATATTTTGCTGTTTATGGTTAACTGGAAATTTTTGTGACTCAGCGAACGTAAGTTTAAACAAAAACGGGAAATGAAAATCGAAAATTGATTAATTCGTTATCCGTACTAAAATTCTTTTCTCATTCATTAAAGCTTAATAAAGTTATTTGTAAGATAAATAAATATTAACTTTAACCAAACCTTAAATTTAAAAAATAAATAAGCTGGTGACAACAATATGTTTGACTAATAAGAAAACTGGTAAACTTACGTATCAGCTTCTTTTACCATCTATCAACTACAGTTGATGAAAATTAATTATATGTTATATTATCTTATGCTTATCCTTGTAATTTATTATTATTTATTTATCTTTATTATGTTTATTTTTATTATTTATTCCTTTTTATTATTATTTATTATTTTATGCTTATTAATTTATTTTCGAAGAAAAAACATATTTTTCAATAGCATTATGCGTATTTGAAAATGGGTGAAATTAAAAAAAAAATAAAATAATGAAAATGAGATGAACGGAAATTTATAAGGAAATAGGTTTACACACCAATTCATTACTTTTACAATTCTCAGACAAAAACAGGATAATTTCAATATATGACTAATATCATTAAAAAAAAAAAAAAAAAAAAAAAATGGCTTTAAAATAAGCATAATAAAGATTAATAAACGAAGAAAGAAGGAATATGCAACCTTAAAAAATAATCATTTAAATAAAAACAAACATAATTTACATCCAAAAGACATCAAGGAAGAAGTCGTATTCCTAAAGGATTTAATTTATAGAAATTTTGGGATTGAAGAATCCTTACGACGATTGTTAAGGGCATGGAAACTTAATGAGTTTAGTAACGAATGATTAGTTATTAATACCTCCAGTTAGGTGTAATAAGCGCTGAGTCGACCAGTCCTACGAGACAGGACGAGAACAAGGCGAGAGGATTTTGGTTAAACTCATCATGACTGAAGTGCATTTGAACCAACGGTGATTGGTGATTTGGTTCCTTTAACTTCTGATATGCTAAGTCTTTTAAATGTTTAATTGAAGTGTAAAGTCTGAATTTTTTTTTTAATAATATCATCTGCCAAACTCACTCGCATAATCTAAGGATCCCCATTAATACAGAAGCAACTAAAGAATAACCAAATTAGAAAAAGAAAAAAATATGTAAGTAAAAAAATCTTTGTACGTGCATTCATACCTATATATCTAAACTACATACATTCACATCCGGAGAATATCAAAGTCGAGCCTTACACGTAGGCGGTAAGGGAGGTTAGACAGGTAACGTGTAAATTTTTTAACATTGATGTTACTGCAATTAAAAATCATAGATCAATTAATCTCGAAGCAGTGTAGCAACATTAAGAGTTTCAATATACCTAAAAGTTCAAAATATTAAATATTATACATAAAAATAAAAAACTTTTGTTAGGGTGTTAATGATTTCTTCCATAATGGCGTTGTCCCGAAAAACTTCTTAATGAGTATGAAGGATGAAGTAAAATTTGGTATCATATAATTCAGCCTCGTTATGCCTAAGCGAAGAAATGACAAAATTAACATAATATTCAAATCTGAAGGTGTATTTCACGGTGTATTATTAGACGCCAAAACCTGCTAAATACCACCAGAGAAATAATTATCAGCGAAAACCTACTCGAAACATAACAAACCGAAAAGAGAGCCAATGAACGAAACGAATTCCTTAACGATAATATTTTTTTTCCAGTAGGGCGTTCCCAGTGAATTATAACCGAAGCCCAATTACAACGGTATATATAAGTAAATAAGGCACAGGTCGTGTTTAATGTAAATGAAATTAAGTTCACATGATTTATGTGAGGGGTGTAAGCACCTGGATATAATATATATTTAGGAAGGGGAAAATGCTAAGCTACCCGCGGAGCTGAAACTTCTCAAACAAGCTCCGCCAAACAAGGCCTGATTGTGCAACGAAAATACCCAGACACTATTAATAAGAGAGTTGTTAATCTCAAGAAATGGAAGTTTGTTTTATAGGCCTCGCCCTTGTAAGAGCAAGAATGGTAATTGCATTAGTGGTGTTAGTTTAAACCCCGAACACCTATTCTAAACTGTATAATAGTAATACGTACTACTTTAATGCAAAAAGAAAACACTCTGCAATCATTTTTATTTGCAAAAAAAGAAGGGGGGAAAAATTCAGACGTTGCAAGTAGCGTTGGTTAGTCACTTTATAAAAAAAAAAATACGAACTCTATGGAAGAGAGGAAAAAAATTTATGTTGTTCGTGGGGGTTAATAATCAAATCATTGATATTTTATCCGATTTTAAAGGGCTTTAAAGTGACTGTTGTTCCCAGATGCTGAGTGGAAATGATTTCAGGATGAAGTCGGATTTCAACGGTAGATAATGAAAAAAAAACTGCCAAGAATTAATGTTTAAAAATATATATTAGGAGGAATGGAAAAAAAAAAAAAATGTTAGCGCGAATTGAAAAGAATACCCATGATGATAATGGAATGGGAGGGAGATGAAAGAAAAAGGGGAAGACCAAGTAAACAGTGGATGCCTAAAATAAAGAAAGTGAGGTCGGACATGGATCGGCAGAAAGGTTTGGAGGAAGAGACTAACAGAAAAATTCGGTTCAATTTGAATTTAGAATAAAAAATGAACCATGAAGAAATCCTGGATAAAACAAAAAAAAAAAAAAAAAAAAATGAATGCTCTCGCTTTTAACTCATTTACCTCACTAATAAAAAATATCACGGGGAGGACGTGGAAACCATAGAAATGAACACAAAAACGTTGATGAAAGCCGGACTAGAACTTGGACTGGAAATGAATACGGATAAGACAAAATATATGGTTAGTCGTAGAAGTGGTGAGGATTTCGCTGATATCAATGTAGGGGGGAATACGTTTGAACACGTAGAGAAATTTAGATATTTAGGGGCGATGGTGACTAGAAAAAACGAAATCGATGAGGAAATTAAGGCTAGATTAAAAGCCGGTAATGCTTGTTACTTTTCTGTCGCGAAATTGCTTAGCTCCCGCCTTCTGTCCCAAAACTTAAAAATTAGGATTTACAAAACTATTATTCTTCCAACGGTCCTTAACGGATGCGAAACTTGGCCGCTGACATTAAGGGATGAGCAACGGCTTAGAGTTTTTGAAAATAAAGTACTGCGTAGAATATTTGGACCGAAGAGGGATGAACTAACCGGAGAATTTAGACGCTTACACAATGCAGAACTGAGTGAACTTTACCCAGTAAATATAATTGACGTGATTGCAGCAAGACGAATAAAATGGGCGTGTAAAATTGCGAAACTTGGCTGTGAACGAATTCCGAAAATATTAATAAGCGCGGTGCCGAATGGGAAACGTCCGAGGGGCAGGCCGAGACGGAGGTGGGGGGATTGCATTAGGGCGGATCTATCGAAGTTAGGTCTGGAAGACGGTCGATGGATGGAGGTGTGCAGGGACCGAGTGGTGGTGTCGGCATCGAACCTTCGGGTTCGTTAAGCCTTTATTATTATTATTATTATTATAAAAAATATCAATAAATAAATAATAAAAAAAAAATCGATATCAAACTAAAACCTTCCTATGTCTTAAAACGTCTAAGGCTTCGTGATTCAATTCCTCAAAAGTCGAATTACCTTATTAAACTCCCTTCACCTCTCTTCATTTGCACACTTACTTCGAATGATGAACTTAATGGGTGTTTTTATAAAATTCTGGGGTTTTCACCCATGTTTCTAGTTGGAGTTCACAAATAGATCTTTAGCCTTATTCTCTAAGTTAGTCTTTTTTTTTTTTAAATTAATAGACATAAAAACAACTTCATCATCCAAGAACTACTCACTTGTTATCTTTGAATACAATGTCTCCAAGCTATTGATCTCAATTTTCTAGCCAAGAAAACTATGAATAATTCGTTATCCGTGCTATTTCTCTTTTGGATTCCTCATACATCTCTTAATATCGATTTCCGTAAAATGATTCCTTCGGTTTCATGATTCCATTTCACGAAAGTCGAAGTACCTAAAACCCATTTCTCGTATTTTGTCCCCCCCCCCCCCTTCGAATGAGGAAATTTATGAAGATTTTCATAACATTCGGCTATGGGATTATCCTCCACGTTTCTTAATCTTAGAATTTATTTCTGATTTCAACGTCCATTCTTTAGCTAACAGATCACCAAACCGTTGATCTCAATTTTTTGCTAAGATACCACTGAATAATTCGAGCTATTTCTTTTTAGGATTTCTTACCAATCACAGCATATCGATTTTCGTAGGAACAGGTCACTTAGAAAACGCTCAATCCCAATGCTCCTCATATCCATCGATCAAAGCACTGTTTACTTCAATATAATAATTATCGCAAATAATTGAGAAGGACCATTCTGCAAAAATCTTCCAGTTATTCCACCTTTCAGTTATAAATTTAAGTAATGACTCGACGTATTTTCCTTCTGTTGATAGTAAGAAGCAGCAATAAAATCATACCTATATATCTAATTTATTCTTGATTACAAATTCTAATTGAAGTTCCGTGGCAGCATTAATTAGTATAAGGCTGGACCTATTCGTTAAGGCTATCTTTTGACGAAGTCCTTTATTGTGGTCATAATTTGCCATCAAACAGCTGCCTATTGTTTGTCAATCAAACAATCGAGCTATTTACAACCATTTTGTATTGTTTAGTTCATTAAAATGCTGCGGGGTATAGATAGGGCGGGGAAGGCACTGGCTTAATGTCCTCCCATTGTTTGTAACTATTCCTTTCAACCTCACACAAAGGCTACAAAGAAGTGTGAAAGGGCTCCCTACAGCAGTATTTTTATCTCTTCCCCGAAATGGCCCTGCAAAGTTTCACTGATCACCTTCCGACCGTCATCAAGGAAGTAGGTCCTACTTTCTGGAACAGTGATTAGTTACGTGCTTCTCACAATGGACACTTTTAAAGCGTCAATAGGCTCGGTCTCATCTTGGAATTCATACAACTTTTCTATCTAAAAAGATAAAAACCGGTATTTTCTCGCAGTAAAGAGTCTAATCCTTTTCAGTCACTATTTGTCCCAGAATATTAAGTCTGTCACAATGCAGAGAAAATAAACATAAAACACTTTGTAGTTCAAAAGATTTTAGTTTTAATTTACTTTCTCTCAAGAAGTGATGATAGGCTGCGCAAGATATAAACATTAATTTATGAGCATTAATTAATTCAACAATGCTTCTTAGTTCCTTGACAACCAGCACCGACAAAGAATTTTCTAAAAAATATTGTCTTTTTACTCTTCGTTCAAAAAAAATCTTTGCCACAAACATAGAAACGATTAATTTTTAGTTTTAGGATTCGACTAGTCAGTCCAGGTTGGCTTGTTGCACTGTGCACTTAGTCTGGGCTTACTGTTTCTTAACCAACGATTATACAACATGATTTGTAAATGTTCACTGACAATCGCCACTTTTCCCCAGAAACCAATAAAGGGCGAATTACCAACATAATACCTTACAGTAAGAGGCTGAGAGTGCCCTAGGATCAAATGTTAATTTATGCTTAATTTATTATATCATCTGATATACAAATATAAATAAATTCAATTCTTTTTTTCCTTTATGTAATACTAGACTATTCATCCGATCGCGATGAATCTTGTTAGAATAAATATATAATTTTTGTTTGGGGGAGGGGGTTAATCTTAAACTTTTCACCACTATCAAAGAATTTATTGTTGATGCATTGACAAATTGGCTGTTGATAGGCAAAATAGAAGTTTAAGGATATTAATTCCAAATGTTTAATTCGAAAATATGGTTTCTTTGGGGGTTACTTATTGACTAAGGTAGTGGTTATCCGATTACGACAAACTATCAACACATTTCGTTATCGAGTGTTGTAGCACTATAAGAACGTCAATTCCACATTAATGTCCAATGGAAAAATTTTTTTTTTTTGTTTTTTACAGGAGGGAGAATTGATAATTAAATTATCAATACTTATTTTATCCCCTTTCAACTAACTTATATAACCCATGTGATATAAGTAATTCCCTATAAACAATTTCGTTTTTTAATGATATATTTATTTATGGTCTTTGGTTGAATATTTTAATTTATAATTTTTAAATTATTTCTCTTTTATCTTCTAATAAAATAATTTAAAAATTTCGTTTTTTAGTTAATATTTTCAATTTTTAAGGTCCCCTTCTTTTTAGTATATTAGAAAAATAGAAAGAAAAAGAAAACAACAGTTAAATTCGATTTAAAGAGATTTCTTTTCCTTCTACAATAGAAATAATTTTGTATGTTTTTTTTTATTTTCAGGACTACTGCTTGAGTATTAGCAGGTCTCTACTCGAACTGACACCAAGCTGATTTTTGAAACATAGCATTACCTCCAGCAGATATGCACACATTTATCCACACAGATATGAACATTTATCCAGATACATTATAATTAGGCATTAACATTATGAAACAAGACGAATAAAAATGAAATTCAATCAGCTACAAAGGAGATTATTTATCTTTGAGAAACAGAATAAGAATATCTTTTTTTTTTAAATTGTCTTCCGCCAGGAAAAATAGGAATTAATTTGGTTAAACAAAAAATAAAAACACGGTGGCCTTAAACCAATTTTAATTTTTTTACCAATAAAAGTTTTCTAATTTTAAGTAAAATAAACATCTGCCAACTAGGAAAGTAGATTTTGAAAAAAGATATATTTGGTGACGTCCGATGTTATGAAAAATAGGTCAAATATTTTTTTTTTTAGTTTAGAAATCTAATTTTTGATAATAGCATGCATAAACAATTTGGAACAGCTAATTACTCTTGGTCTATCACTGGTGTTAAGTCAAAGGGGTTGTCATCGAATGTGAAGCTTAAACGATTTACTAAGCAATTGAAAATCCTTATAAATTCTTTCTGATTGTATTTATTTATTCCAGAATAATAAATGAAACTAAAACTTGTATTTATAAACTAATACTTGTATTTATTTATTCCAGAATAATAATTTTTTTTTTTTTTGACTTAACCCCTTTTGTCCAAACATGAATGGTAGAAATCACTAAACAAGTAGATCCCCCCTCAGGTAAGTCCTTATGAGCATCTCTGAAATTTTCATTAATGCGAAGAAGAAAAAAAATCAACAATTAAAGAGTGCTCAATGGTTAGCCTACTTTAGTCACAAAATCAATTTTTCTTGATTTATAATTAAAAGATATATTGTAAACTCCTTCAGAATCCTTTCTTTTTAAATGATGCTGTTAGGGCGAGGTGTCATCTGAGGAAAAAAGAGGCCAACGTTCTAAAACAATGTCTTCCCTTCGAACAAAGGCACGGTGAAACCAGCTTCAACATTGAAAAAGTCCTGGATGCTACAAAAATGGAAATTAATTTTCCATCACCTCATCTCCTATCGGTGGTTTTTCCTTATGCCCTCCACTATTGAGAAAAGAGGAAAGTCATCATATTGGGCCTGTTATGCAAAGCCGTGGAACGTGAATCTCTTGTGGGAGGGAGAGCTTTCGCAACCGACCATTTTCGGGGAGACAAACATTTGTCAACTCTCCAACTTTCTTGCTAATGGAGTAACGCTATTCTTTCCTTCACGAGTAACATGATAACTAAAATTTAAAAATTCAAACATTTACATATTGTATCACTTATGTGGGTTAGAAAATTTTTTATGAAACGGTAATAATAATTTCACAATGCCACAGAAACTATGAAAACACATTTAATTAAACAGGTTAAAAAAATTATGACTTTGTAACTACACAGTAACGCAAAAAAAAGCCATATGATTTGAGCTTCAGAACAAGACTAACTCCATTCTAGCACTCCTTATATTTAGTCTGAAGAAGAACTGGGACTGGAAGGTTCTTGGCGAGCGTAGATGGAACTTGAACATCGTAGTCAGAACACATGTACTTGAGCAGTTTGTTCCAAATGTTCCGACAACAATTCCAGAACTATTTAAAATCATGTTTTGTGTTTTGTTTGGTTCATGTTAGAATAGAGAAATTCAAGACGTTGTTATGTGATATAAAAAATAAAATATTTATGACCGAGATCGTATTTTTCCCTAATTCTGGTTCAGAAGAGCCACAGATTAGCCAAACAGTGCGAAAACCGAAAAAAAACAAAAAACATTTGTTTGACCATGGCATGTTACAGCCACCCTATACTGCGTCTACCATAACATGCCTACACTTCGGTAGTATTAAGGAAAAAAATTTAAAACGGAAAAATAAATAAAAACCAACATTACCGAATTTCGTCCATTTTGATATGGAACAGGTGAAAGAGTCGATGAAAGCGGCGTTGAAATAGACACACTCATATATTCAAACCTTTAAAACCTCAGTCAAGCCCAAGGTTTTTACCTAAAATGGAAACACCCCTCCCTCATCATTCCCTCCAATTAAACAATGTCATCTACTCGTACTTAGGTATTTCGATAGACCAACACGAACTACGTTAGCACTCAGATAAATAAATGGGAGTGGGGGGGGGGGAGGGTCACCTGTGTTATAGTGGTTAGCATGGAAACCTACAATACTAAAGGTCGCAGGTTCTCGCCCAGTGGTGGCCCTAGGATTTTTTAAATGGGAGTAAAAAATCTTTGGCCTTGCCGTCCCTTGGATAGGACGTAAAATGGAGATCCCTATCCTAATTATACCTGGAGAGGCCAAATTTAGGACTCCCACTGTAGCATCGTCCGATTTGCCTTAGTGGCATAAAATGACGTTAAACAAACAAACAAATAAATGGGGTCCAACATAAACTTTCTTTTAATATTTAAATATTCTCATCTAAATATTATAAATAAAAAGTTCTGTACTATTCTTACATAAGACCTATTGTAGGCTATGCCTGTATGGTCCAATACATACGTCACTAACTACAGGAAACTGCAAATGTTACAAAATAAGTCTTTTGTTGCTAGTTACAATTTCCCGAAATGGACATCAATAGATTTTATTCATTAGAATGTTAACATCCCAAATATTTCAACCTTCATTTATAAACCAACAGTAGACTTTTTTAATTCAAGTTAGCCTAGCCCTCATGAACATATAAGGGAAATTGTAAATCATAAAAAAGCAGGCCCACCTTATACGATTTACAAAAGCTAAAGATAGAAGCACATAAGCAATATTAAAAATTAGATAACAATTGTTTGACATGCGATCTATAGGGGTTGGCCAATAAGGCCGATCTTAAATAAAAAGGACATTTTTTTGATTTCGTCTTCGAAAGAAAAGATTTTTTTTTCGTTTTGACATTTTTTTTGTCCTCATGTATTTTATTAGTACAGAACATAATTTTTGGAATTCCGAAGAGGTCACATGTAATGTGAATATGATCTCAGAGCTTGAAGACCCATTTATAGTGTAAATATGTTGTTATATAAATAGTTAATACGAAACTTTAAAATAAATAAAAATCCGTCAGTATAGGTCTAATATTTTCTAAAAAATGCAATTAATCTCTCATTACTAATAAGTTGCCTGTTACATGAAAATCTAAGTTACTTGTTAATTCAAGGAGCCCATAGCCATCTCCGAATTACAACAAATAGAAGTAATTGATAAATCCAATTTATTAATTGATTGTGTAAAAATTTAGCTTATTTATTAATTTGGGGGTTCGGATGAGACAAAAAAGTCAAGATGTAATTGTTTCCTAGAATTATTATTATTAGTAAAGCTATCGCTATGCTCCTTCTCTGGGCGAGGCCCTTTCGGGACATTATGGCCTTGATATAAGCTTACTCACATCGCGCCCTTTTCAGTTAATAAGTGCCGTAATAAGGTTAAATTGATTCAGGCTTTGGAACTGCCGTTCGCTTTTCAGAGATAAATAAACCACAAAAAGCGGAGAGGGTCACCTGTAGTGGTTAGCAAGGAAGCCCACAATACTAAACGTCGCGGCTTCGCGTTCCGAGGTGGCTCTAGGATTTTTTAATGGTAGGAAAAATCTATAGGGCTATACCCTATACATCCTTTAACAACTTTAAACAATGATCACAAGCTTGTATGATGTCAGGTACTCGTCAAAGATCCCTTTCCTAATTATACTTGGATAGCCAGAATTTAGGACTCCCACAGTAGCTTCTCCCGATTAGTCCTAGTGGCATAAACGAACCAAACCAAAACCCCACAAAAGTGGACCGGTTTTACTTAAGATCGGGGCTTCAATAAATGGCCTTATTGGCCACGCTTACAGATCGCATATCGGTATCGTATTTTTCTAGTCACAAGGAAATAAACTGAAGATATAAACTAAAAATCCATACTTTTCCAAGTAGAAACATAACATCCATCAACAGTAAACGTTGATTGAAATATGTGTTCTATTTTGGTCATTAAAGAACAGCCCTTACGCATCACTGACTTCACAAGAAAACACACCCGAACCTACCCCAAACGGAAGACACCCCTTAATCCTCCGGTCGACGTGAAACAGCCATCTGAGGATTATAGTTCGAACGAGCTGGTTGGTCGCATGACAAATGCTCACCTTCTTCACAAGTATTAATGGCTCAGCAGATAACCAGGGCTTTGGAAACCATCGGAAAACACTGCGCAAAATGCCTCATTAATCTAGTCAGCGTATATTTTTAGCTTTTTTGTAGTAAGCAACGGTGAATCTCGGAATCATGAAAAATCAAACAAAAAATCGCTGAAATTAATTATTGGATAATTGATAGATGACCATGTAATTAGCATGGAAAGGGGTCCTCCGGAGTGGTGGTAAAAAAAACTAAAAGTACAATGTAACACTTTTATTTGTACACATAGCACAGTGGGACGAATGGCCAATCTAGGTGGAAAAAAGTCATGATCGAAATTGAGGAAAACTTTGTATTATGTGTAAAGGAGAGATTTTCTTTGAACAATATAAGAGGTTGTTTTGATTTTAGGAGGTGGATTTGACAGTAAACACAACGATCTGAATGGACCTGACTTGACCGGTCACAATTTTGTTTAAATTATTCATTTTGTCAAATGAGCTTCATGTATTATCTAATTGATATTTTTTCATTCTTACTTTATATTTAGCAAATATGGTCCTCTGCTATACTAGTAAAATATTTCCCAAATAATCAGTCCATAATTGGACCCATTATAAAAAATCTTTCAACATATTTTAAATTATGCAATTTTTATACTTAAAAGTTATTTTACTAAAAAGTACCCCAAAGTACCTCTGTGAAATTTATGGTAGATGTCACTAAGAAGGTATATTAAAGAAACATGAAAATATTAGCTGCCTTCGTTTGCTTTTGTATACTTCAGGAAAAGAAATTTCAATTCCGCTGAAGGAGTGATGCAACAGTGTATGGACATGGATTCAATATACTTTGCTACTTTGCAACAGTTTAAACTAGAGAATATTACTCCAAAGCCTTTGGTTGCGTAGAATACTCATTTAAAATTAGAATTTACTAAAATTAAAACGAAATGCCAAGAGGCTAGAAGATATTCGGTCAGATTTGGCATGAAAAATAATGCTGTCTGGACACTAATTTAACGTTCGAGTGTTTTTGTGAAGAAACTTTGCCACCTACTTCGTGCGCCAATTTTGGCCATCCTGTTAAGTGATTCGAGTAACGAAGTACGGAAGAACTAGCGTTTGCAGAAGTATCAGTTAGGAAGTCGGCTCTTTAAGAAAAAAGCCAAACAGAAATAAAACTCTTATTATAAATCTTTTTTCAGACACTATTGCAGTAGACCATTGGAAAAGGCTAGAAAGTAATGATTCGTGCATCTCATCCACCGACATTCTTTGGATAAGAAGAAGACAGATATAAATAACATAGACTGATAATGAGTCGAAAATACGCAATTAGCAAAAATATACCACGCGCAATGTTATATATTGTTTCCAGTATTAGGATATAAAAAAACATATTTGTAGTATTTCCGGTTATGACAATTATTCTTAATTATTGTTACCTGTGTGATATTTTTTTACCTCATTTAAACTAGATTATTTATTTAGGTCAAGATGCCATGAACACTAAGTGAGGAAGTTTTTCTTCCTAGATTGGTTATTCGTCCCACTGTGCGTCGTTTGGACCCAACAATGCAGGTCTTATTCAAATAACGGTGATATCTAAGCGATGAAGTATCAATGAATATCAGGATTGAATAAAAATTCAATCCTGATTTTCATAAATTGGTCGAAACATATACTACAGATAAAGTAATTTTACAATAAAGCATCATATAAAAATAATTGTAAGTATTTTCAGTCAATATTTTTTTTTGTTTGGAGAGCCTACGTTTCGGTATTTCTCTAGAGTCAATAAGTCCTAATGTGAATCCAAAATAAAAAACTGTTGGCTGAAAATCCTGATAATTTATCATCTTATTTTAAATAAAACAGTTTACCATTACATACCTCTAATTTTACAATACTAGAAGATATTCTACCACATATTACCATGAACGGCATGCAATATCGCAAGTTGGCAAAAAGATGATTACAACTCAAAAAACTGATTTTTGGATAATCACATGTGAAGTTTCAACTGAATTCTCAATTTTACTATAAACCTACGAACAACGACTAGCGAAAATAGTCTTCGATCACAAATAGTCTACCATAAGCGTTAATCCGATCATCCCTATCATAACAAAATATGGGGTCTTGTTTAGAACAGGCCCGCCAGTGATTTTATAATGATATTTAGTAACTGTAACTATGTAATTTGATACCATCGATACAGAAATAAAAACACATATTTAAATACTATTTAATTTAGTATTGTTTGTGTATTTGTGGTTGTAAAAGTATTAAACTATGAATATTTTTGATGTTTACGATTTATGCAAAGAAGAGCCACGAGCCAGGATTTTCTTTGTCGAAACAGGAATTCTACCCAAGGAAAGATATTGTAAAAAAGGCCACATTATGATATTTTACGAAGAAAGGAAAAAATATAGATGCAACAAACGAGAATGTCGGTTTGAATGTGGCGTGTATAAGGGTACGTGGCTATGTGACAGCAATTTACCGTTAAGTAAAGCCCTTTTATTCATTTACTCATGGGCACAGGAGTATTCGACGTTTAAATTTTGTTCAAAAGAATTCAATATGAGCTCTGCTACAATTGTTGATTGGAAAAATTATCTGCGGGAGGTGTGCGCGGCTAGTTTGCTGAAAACCCCAACTGTTATTGGAGGGAAAGGACTGACAGTTGAGATTGACGAGTCCTGTTTTTCTCGTCGAAAGTATAATAGAGGACGAACCTATCCACAGCAATGGGTGTTTGGCGGGATCTGTCGTGAGACAAAAGAGTGTTTTTTGTACACAGTACCCGATAGGACAAGAGCAACCTTGGAGGAGTGCATAAAAACATCAATTAGACCGGGTTCCATTATAATGTCCGACATGTGGAAGTCATATAGTGGGATAGAAGAAATGATTGGACAGGATTACAGGCATTTTACTGTAAATCACTCCAAAAATTTCGTTGACTCGTATTTATGTGAGTACATGTGGAGGCAGAGAAACTCAAATGAAGATAAAATCCTTAAGGACATAGTAGAATTTTGGCCTCCAAATGTACCTGGAGGAACTGATTAAAAGTATGATAATGTTTTTGGTTGTGTGTAAAAAGTTTTTATTAAATAAAAATTTTGTTGTTTTACGCCTAACACGAACGGAACTATTAATACTATTCTGACCATGCCCTGATATTGTAGGTTTAGTCATTCTGATCCTAACGGTATGTGTACATCAAAATTAATATCTTTTGAGTTGTAAATATCTTTTAGCCGACGAGCGGTATTTTTTCTTGAAATGAAAATTATTATATATCATATATTCATCAAAAAATTAAGAAAGACTGTTCACTTCGTTATTTATGAAGACATCCCAATGAAGTTGAAATGGAGATAGCAGTACATCGGAAAATAGTATAATATGATTTCTTTTTTTAAATATAATGTGGAAGGTATAACTTAAATAGACAACGCATGGGTGCTGCAGTACTTAGTGCCCTGGGAAAAGTTTAAATTGATATCTAATTTGAAGCGGTGCTGGTGCCGGCCGGGGGTTCAATGATTCATGACGGAGCAGAACAAGACGCACTTTTTATCTCACATCCGAGAAGGCTCTCGTTTATATTTGCCGTGGGGCCCCGCCTATGTGAAATGTTCATTTATGAAGCTTTCTTCTATATCTGCTCTAGCGGGGGAGACCGGTGGAATTCATCTTGCCAGCAACTCGCTACATCCTGTTCGTTCCTCCTAAAGAAATGGACTAAGAAAGGAATCGAACAACCACTGATAGATCCTAATCCATTTCTGGGAAGATTATAAGAGAGGTCGATGCAATATTTTAAAAATTCAAACATAAAAATTGTTTTTTCTTGTGATGAATCAGAATTTGGGGAAATAAAAAAAAATACAACAGGAATTTTATACTAATAAATTACAGTTAAAAAAATTATCATTATGATCCTTGTTTTTATAATGACTCAAACATTAAAGAAGAAGACACCCAGAAATTATGGATGGAGAAGGATATTTCAAGAAAAAGCTGCGGCTTCTCAAGACATTAGCATATACGATATATTATATTACTGTTATTATAAAATATCCTAGTTCAGATAATTTGCGTTATAAGCATACTTGCCCTTATAAGTACTTTAAATAGACACAAGAAACGTTACAAACGATACAAGAATGATCGGTTCTTGTACGGAATTTTGAATATAAATATATGCCGTACAGGTGAGTATTTTAAATAGATAAGTAGATTATTAACAGGTCAATCCCCATCTGAAATAGTCGACATAAATATATTGTATAACTTATGGGGATAAAAAATATTTATTCAACAAAAATATACAATTATCAATGCCAAACGAATTAATACAACTCATATATAAAAAAAGAAAGCGAACAGGTTACACAAATTATAACTTTATAGCAAGCAAATCATATGGCTTGGGCGTCACATTTAAGACAAAAACTAAGACTTACACTTAGACTAATTGGCCCAGTCACTCGCTCCTTTATATAGTCGTAGAAGGAACATTCTGGAAGGTTCGAGGTCTTCGTGGAAGGTTCCAAGTCTCCAGGTTTCCAAGGTTCCAGCGGTTTGTTTCGACCAATAGTTCGTTCCAACGAAAGTTTTGGGACTTTCGTTTTTATTTAACGATTTAAAGTTACAATATTATATCATTAGTAAGTTTATGTCATTGATTTATGTGTATCTGGCTGTTGATTTATTATGAATATGGCTATTATCTATATGATTATGATAGCTGTTGAAAAACCCTCCCACCGCCATGAATAAGCGATTATGAGAAGAGGAGGATTATATGAGTGTTTTACATCGGAATTTTTTTTAAAATAAACTGTCACACGTAAGTAGATTTAAGTTGAAACCCAACCTTACACAATTCTCTTATCTACGTTTTGGGGAACCCGTAGTTCGGTCTACTGGCCGATTTTAATGAAAAATTTAAAATCTGTACCATAAAAAGGTCATGGTGGCGAAACTGTGTAAGGAGTACTATTTCTTGGTCAGCGGTCATGCGAGGAGGTGATTTGACCGTAAACGCATGACCGCCAGATTTTTCCTCCTTGATTTTACATTGTTTTACACGGTAAATATAATTAACGTGATAGGAACGAGACAAATAAAATAGGCATGCAAAATTGCGAAACTTAGTAGTGAACGAATTCTGAAAAGATTAATAAGCGCGGTTCCGAATGGGAAACGTTCGAGGGGTAGGCCAAGACAGAGATGGGAGGATTGCAGTATTAAAATTATGCATTGCAGTATGCCTTAAGGCAGATCTATAAAAGTAAGTCCTAGGCAGGTCTGTTACAGTTGGGTCTGGATGGCGGTCGGTGGATCTGGATGGAAGTGTGCAGGGAGCATAGAACCAGTGTAGGCATCGAACCTTCGGGTTCGTTAAGCCTTCATTATCACTATTATTATTTTACATTAAGACTACTTATGGATTAATATATGGGCCTTTCAGTTAGTTTAATAACTGAATAACTTTAATAATATTTCTTTTTGGGAAATTCGTGCCTATTTATTTCTTAATAGCATGAAAGAAGTATTAAAACATATCAGTTTACTAAAATATACATACACTATAGGAGGGAGGCATTTGCCAAAGAGAAATATAACTGAAAGTACTTTCCTGCAAAACACTGAAATGGGAGTTAACTGAATGCTCACATATTCTATGTCGATTCTGGAACCCGAGGGGACCAGGAAGGTCTCTCGGCCCAAAAGACAATCTGTAACAGAATATTAAAGATATCCTTCCAAGCCAGATTTGAATTCCAGATATTTTAAAGCAGCAGCTCAAGCCTAAGCAGTGAGGTACACTCCTCTCTTAATGAAAAATGGTCATTTAAATCCGTCAATAATAATTATAGAAGGACTTATGAAACATTTTCCTGATGTTCCAAACATTACAAACACAAAACAAAAACAAATCAAAACAAATATAGCAGCGAAATATAAATTAGGATATGAGAGGCTAACTAGCTATTGTTGGCTCTGGTGCTGATGGCTATATTGCATGCCAGGTCGGCCAGTTCTCATTAATTATTGAGGGCGCTCTGGAGGCTCCAGTGGGGAAGATTTGTTCCCTTCCAGAACGGGGAGGGCTACAATAGGGGGCTAACAATTTCTGATAAATGGTCCTCCATCGGCAACAGGTACAATTCCCCGCCACCAGCTTCGGTGTCGCCCGGCTACAAATTGGCAAACATTAATTACGCATGCTCCGTTTGTACTCATTTCAATGGCAAGGACTCACTACGTTTAGGACTTCGAGGAATGATTAAAGTTTTCATAAGCACAAGAAAATGAGGCTCAATTGATGATTATTAATGAGTGTTTAATATGGCTTAAAATCGAAATAATAAAATAGAATCGAGCGTTCCATCAGAATATCTCTCATTACTTTCAACAAAAAAATCGGCTATTTTTAATTATGTTTATTTTCTGAAAGAGTAGTATTGTTTACTCTTGCAATTATTAACGCTTTTTTATCAATGAAATATTTTCTATTTTTTTCTTCTTCAAACAGTTATTACGACCTCCTTCGTTATAAAAAGTTCTGAATACATTTTAAATTCACTGTCCTGAAAAGTCATGTTTCTTGAGGTATGACATTCTTGAAAGAAGGGAACTTTTTGTAAGAGGGTCAAATTAGAATGCTATGTGTAAATCATCAGGCTCATTCAAAGTATAGAGCTTAATGGAATGATAGGAATGAAAGTATATTTCATTCCTATACATATAAATGGGGGAACATTTTTTTTTTGTTATGTGTATATGAGCCATCAGTATTATCAATATTGATTTTGATTATTTATCCCGAGATAAGATTCGCAGGAGAAACTTGAAACCATCATAAGTATAGTGTTGTAGCAATATACAACTATTCAGGATAAAATTGGATTCTTTGCCGAATAGATTATTTTCAAAAGCATTTAACAAGCAATTGCGGTTCTCTTTAAATAATTGCAGATCTTAATATTGCCAAATATGGTCAGCACCAATCACTTATAAGTATTTTATTAATTATGTCACTAATTTATAGGGTATTCTGGAGCTTCTAAACTCCAGTAATCCGGAATAACATTTGTTGGGGAAGGCGATACTCAGGCACCAAAGATTTCCACCTGTTTAACATTCGCTTGAATACTTTAAATCGAACTAAGCGTATAAGATTTTCCAATCTAACGTACGACTCAGAAGTAGTTATTGGAAAATACAACAGAGCCTTAAAATTTTCCCTTCCCTTGAATAAATGTATAATTTAGACCCCAAATTTCTGACAAATAGACCAGTACATCCCTGTGATAGATTCTTACGAAGGATGTGACGGCGCATCATATTCTTTCAGCCCAGTCGTAGAGGTGTGTAATAGTCTAATATTTTTCTTTACGATAGAGGTTGATAGTCAGAATTTTCAGTTTGATCTTTTTTTATTTCGGAGAGCCAACGTTTCGATCCCTATACGTGAATCATCATCAGGGCTTAAAAGAAGACAAATATATAAACATATGAATATTTATCTTCGTTTTCTTTTTCCCAATGTATAGAGAAATTTAGAAATGTGTGATAGTCAACTATTAGATATTCATTTTTAGCCCTGATGAAGATCTATATGTAGGGATCGAAGCGTTGGCTTTCCAAAATAAAAGAAAATATAAAACTGAAAATTCTGACTATTTATCAACCCATCAAAAACAGTAGTATCTGAAATTTTAAGATATGACGTTGTTGAAAGAATTGAGCGATATAGAGCATTTGGTGAACAAAAAAAATTTTTTTTTCTTTGACCAAGAGAAATAAAGTTAGTTACGATAGATATGCTTACTATAAAAAAATTGAAATTATGAAACCCGAGATGGAGTTGGATAATTAAAAGGCTTGCGTTCCTCCGCTGTTTTTTAGCCTCTATAAAAATGTACTCTGAAAAAAAAAAAAAAAAGAAATGCCGGGGCGGCGTGGGAATAGCAAGACGGAAATGTAGGTGTTACGAATCCGAAGGCCCGGTTGGCGTCAGTGGGAAGCTGTAAAAAAGGAGAGTAGCGAGGAAGATGCATGCTGAAGACTCCTGTGGGAGCTACCAGCGGGGCACCTCACAAGAGTAAGGCAATTCTTGTCCCATCTACACTCCCCCTATCTAGTTCTTCCAAGTTGTTCCTTGTTCTCCACAGTCGTAATGAACATCAGAATATGCAGCCTCTACAATAAGTAAGTATATAGCCTGGAACTTGACATCCATATCGTATCTTGGATAATATACTGACCATGTTTCCATCACATACTGGATAACCTTCAAAAACTCCAGAAAACTGATATTGCGAAAGAAAAACTTGTGGAAAATTGTCGTTTCAATCATGGGCGTCACCGCCGCACAGTGGGGCAAACTAGGAAAAAAACCCAAAATCCAATGTCCATATCTGGAGTTAATTTTTATTGTATTTCATTCTTGAATAGTTAACACATAAAAAACGATTAGTTCCTGTCTTATCAAAAATTTCGTTTAAGCAGAAATTTAAGGTTTTGTCGTGCTTGCAAAAATGTCATTTTTTCTTATAAAAATATTTTGAGCAAGTTAAAGTACATTTGAGTGATAGTTGTTTTACAGCCTTTATGTGCATATACAGACGTACCACTTTATAACAATAGTCATCCTATATAAACAGTTAAATAAGCGAAAATATTACACAGAAATTAATTAATTTGTAGCTTAATTATAGTTTGGGGCTTATCCTGGCTTAAGATAGCAACGATTGATCTAGGACCGCGATGTATCAGAGAATATATTCCTCTGATTTCATTTCCTTTTTTTTTGCCTGTTGGGTAGTTATTGTCTATTATTTGAAATACTTCACGGTGCCCAAAAAATTTCCCGAGATGGAAAATACCGTAGAGTTGACTGTTTCCAATTTATTCAAAAAACATTAAATCACATCCCCGCATAGGTATGTACATAATCATGGTTTAAATTTGAAATATAATATGATTAGTGTAATACTCATAATCAGTATAAGTAATCATGCTGCTTCAGACTCCTCCCAGAGAAAAATAATTAACGTTCAATTTTCGGCAATGATTCTGCTCTAGCTGTTTTTATCTAATCAAAACTATCTAAATATCAGTATGAGGTGATGAGAAAGGTAATTAAAGACAGGGTTCTCAATATTTTTCCACAAAAGTTGATAGACAGTAGCTTAATTAAAAAAAAAAAAAAATGCTACCTTAAAGGAAATTTAAATTAATATTGTGTTAAAACAAACTAAAATAAGCTAAATTAAGTTTAAAGTATGTTAAATTATTTTTTTTAATTATTTAAAATATCTGTTCTTGAGTTTCTTTTATAATATACGTACGTTAATAATATAATTTTTAAATTTAGTTACAATCTTAGTGTAATTTTCGATCTTTAATGGAATAAAACAAGTTCTCGAAATATAGAGTTTTTTTCCACTTTTTTGCCGTTTTGCCCCACTGTGCGCCGGGGGGGGGGGCTCGGGGGAGGCGTCCCCCCCTAATATTTTTACAGGAGGGGACTGTCCTCCCCAATATTTTGGCAGGAGAGGACCCAATGCAAAAAATTAAATAAAAATGCGATTTTACGAATTTATCCGAGTTTAACCAATAAAAAATAAATATAAAATATTAGTTAATTTCGGCACACTCTATTGTTAAAAGCTAGTCAGGCGTACTGTATATTTTTTATTTCAGCTCGTACTTTTTTGTTTTATTGCTCTACATTTCTTTTTTCAACCAAACAGCTTGATCCTACTTTCCATCAATTTGATGAAGCTTATAGAAGTAAATGGAAAGCAATGAAATTAGTGGGATCAGAATCAGAAGAAAAACTTGGATAAAATTCAATCAAGAAATTAAGCATAAACAATTCCCTATTTTAATGTATAATTGAGGCATAAATTGACAAGTTATAAGAGACTATAAATACCTTTTAAAATATAGCGTTTTAAATTTGAATACCCCAACAGTTGTTTTATGAGTTATTCCACAAAATTTCAGTTCACATTGTATATTCCCGATGACCCGATAGGTAAGCCGTCATTAAATATTTGCCATTTTTAACCGACTTCGAACGAAAGAGGAGGAAACTCAATTCGATACGTATGTGCCTTTTTTTTTTCTATGTACGCCCACCGAATACTCCGAGATGGATGGACCAATTGGAATGAAACCTTTTGCATCTTGCTCATTATTCATTATTGCTAAAAAAATTTATTTATTGAAAAACATATGGCATATATAACATAAGGAATGCTCCAACAAGCTATTAAACTCATTGGTAACTAATCGCAATATTGTTTGCGATTAGTACCTCATTGGTAATAAATCGCAATATTGTTTTAATGATGGATGAATCAAATGGGAAAAACAACCAATCAAATTTAGAATCAAAAGAGTGGGGGGGAGAACATGAGCAGTGTTAGTTATCGACGTGTTTTAAGTGCTTGTTGGAACCAACGTATACATAACCTTAATTAATTTTTCAACAATAGATTTCACTAAAGATATATAATATCCGCAGAATATAATATCGATGTCCTTTTTTGTAGCGATATTCGTATATATATTAGATAGATATATATATTCACCACAATCATAACATACAAAATTCGTGGAATTCCAAGAAAGACTGAGTATTGATAACCGTTTTAAAGCAGAATTTAAGACCTCTTCAAGTTCCCTAAGGTTCGTTTAAATTTAAAATCGTAGCCATTATTGATTTAAATTAGATATTGATTTCCGACTTTCACTCGCTAGGCACATTAAAAAGGAATACAATAATTCCTGGAAAAGCTTATTTTCAGTTGATTTCGCGCCCTTAACAAAGGATTCAGGCACCTCTGTCTCTTCCGGATACACTGGGTCACTATGGGATATTAATATACAATGTAATCATGAAATCTTGTGCCGATTCTTCATGGAGTGACATTTCAATTATGTTGTCCGGATTACTATTGTAGGTTTCTAATTTTGTTTCTGCAACTATTGAGTGGTTTAAATTAAAAAGGCTGTCAGTGCCAAATTATTTATTTTGAGAAGAAGAAAATCTCTTATCTAAGCTCAAATGTGGCTCGAAAAAATATTATGGACATGTCAATTTATGAAATAATTTACGTTCTGCTAAATAATTTCAATATTAGTTTGTTCCATCACCAATTCCATCTATGATGGCTAAATGTCTCATTTTTTCTTTAAGTTAAGATAGCGTTGCTAGTTGGTGGCACACAGGCTTTGCTATTGTCTAGATGGGAGAGTCCAGATATAAAAATCTTTAAGATAGGCACTTATTAGGAATTATTTCCATCATTCATTATCCAGTTGATTTTTCGATTTTTTACACTTTTCCACTTGCCTAAATTGTGATTTGTAATTGCTTCCTGTGTATTAACTGAAATGTAGTAGAATAAAGCGTTATCCAAGAGCCTAATTGTCTTAAGTCAATTTTCTTGGATGTGTTTGTGGGTTTTCCGCATTCGAGGTAGTCATCTCTCAGGTACCGAAATAACTAACATAAATATTGTCTATTTTATTTCCTAATTAATGAAAATTTCCTAGGACACTTTCCCCATACATACATTACATTATTTAAAAAATAAATTAAAATTTCAATGTTTGCTGATGTTCATCCATCAATAAAACCAGAAACCTCTTTGTATGAAAGTCCCCTCTGCAAAAATTTGGCAGCCATGGAAATGCTTAATATCATAAATGCTAACCTACTAGAATTGAAGCTACTGTGTTTAGCAATTTATTTTCTGAATATTTTTTTATTACTAAGGATACTACTCTTAGTACTTCGCAATTAAAGAGTCAAAAATTCATTGAAAGGAATTACGAACATAATTTACTCAACATTGATCTTATTAAAAAAAAATTCCAAACATAATCATAGAAGATAGAGTGTTGGAAGTTGTATTATACACGCACCGCTTTTCCACTTTTCTGTGTGTACTCAGAAAATTGAAAAGGTGACTGTTTATATAATTATAATAAAAAGGCCCGGGAAAGACTAACGTGGTAGAGCGTAAAAATAAATTCGAATTTTTTTAAGCCAACTTACGTTTTCTACATACTTATGTTATTTTCTCCAACTAAAAAGTATGAAATAAAAAACATTTTATAAAAAAAAAATTAAACCGACTTCGAAACCTATGAACTAGTAAAAATAAATTCACTGAAAAGTATGAAATAATTACCTTCTGATTTTTATGAATAAATAGCAAAATTGAAAATGGTATAAAAAGCGGGGAAAATGCAATAAGAGGAATAATTTTATTTTTATTTAAACATATACAATATTAAATACACGCTAATTGTTACTAAAAATTGTGAAATTAAAATATTAAATACCATGTTCAACACAACACAATCTTTTCGGAGGCGGCGCAAATTTTAAAAATTTTAACACTAGACATTGAGAAAATCTTAAAATGGATCTTCTCTTCTCGTCTATTGATTTTAATGCTTACTAATGGATTGTATCATTAACATGTCATACCTATAAATTTGCCTCCGAAAAGATTGTGTTGTGTACTATAGGTAACTCTCCATTAAATATTTGCCATATTAATTTTAACGTTCGTTGATTTTACTTTTTTAGAATTTCAATTCCTTAATTTTTATATTGTAATTATTTTGTTTTTAATTTTTGACTGATTTGTAAAAAAAATAAGGAAATTTCCCCAAATATTTACAAAAGAAATGGATAACAAATGTACTCCTGATATTTGTCAAGATGATTTTTAGTAAGATAACAAATAGGCTGAATTTTTAATCAAGGTTAATTTGTTACCAAACTTAGTAACTTAGTGAAATGGTTGTTCTAATTACATTATTGGTATCCAAGTGATTAAAATCATTATAT
Organism: Aelia acuminata; assembly: GCA_911387785.2. NCBI lineage: Eukaryota > Metazoa > Arthropoda > Insecta > Hemiptera > Pentatomidae > Aelia > Aelia acuminata. The sequence goes on from OU426979.1 coordinate 47,259,936, forward strand.
CAAATCGAACAATCCCTGATAGATCCTAATCCATTTCTGGGAAAATTATAAGAATGATACTTTTATTAGCAAAATTTCAGTTTACATTATATATTCCCGATAAACGGATAGCTAAGCCTTCATTAAATATTTGGCATTTTATATTTTTAAATTCGTTGATTTTACTTCTTTAGAATTTCAGATCTTAAATTTTTATATTGTAAATATAGTGTTTTTAATGATCGATGTGAAAAAAATAAGGAAATTTCTCCAATTGTATACAAATGCATCTGATATTTGTCAAGATGATTTTTAAGTAAGATAAGAAATAGGCTGAATTTGTAATCAATGTTAATTTGTTACCAAACGTACTAACTTACTGCAATTGGTCTTCTTGCATCGATGGTGCCTCCTTTTGGAATTCCTTGCCTGTGCGCATCCCCACAACTTCATGGCCTACTCAATTTTAAAAAGTTATTTCTCCACCTTCTTAATCAACCAATCGTCCATACATGTGTATTATATAGTAATAATATTTATATTTACGTACTTGTCTTATTATAAAATTAGGTATAATAATCATTTATATATATTATTTTCAAATAAGCAAGACCTGGATAAAAGCTGAATGGATAAAATTAATAACATTAATGTTGGATGGATAACATTGATAACTAGGAGGATTAAAAAAAACAAAACATCCCTAATAGATCCTAATCCGTTTCTGGGAAGATTATAAGAATGAACTGTGCAATATTTTCAAAAGTCAAATATAAACAATTGTTATTTCTTGTGATGAATCAGCATTTGGCGAAATGAAGCATTTCTTTTTGTGTTTTTTTTTTAGCCCTGTTTTCCCTTTTTTTCTTTATTTGGGACATTTCTATCAGTTAGTGGGTAACAGACTGTTGGACACTGTAGATTTGTATTACTTATCATTATAATAATAACTCTTACTTAAAAAGAGAAGTAATGATGAAATGAAGCAATCATCATTGAGAGAAATTTATGAATTGAATTATTAAGTGACAGACGCATATGCTCTTAACCGGCAGTTTTTACTGCCTCTTACCAATACACGTTTTATTTATATAATTTTTTTTACTTGGTTTATTCCTGCCGAATTATTCACACTCAAAGAAAAGGAAGATTAAGTTTATACAAATGTGCATCGTCCAGCAAAAGACTGGTCTAACTTAAAAAAAATGGAGATTTCGAGGTTTTTGATGTTTAGTATATTCCCCTCTACTATTATTATACTTTTTATTTAAATCGCCTCTAATATATCTATTCTTGATTGCTAATATACGCGATTGTGATGATTCAAGAAACATCCTAACAACCGGATATAGCAAGGGTATCATAGGAAGAGAAACGAAAAGACTCAATCGGCATTCCAAAAAAACGCGCTTTTAGCTAGCTCAGTATAGTGTTGGACGAGCATATTTTACAAAATAAGTTCATTGCGTTTTTAAAATCTTACGCAAGAGGTTACCAGTTGTGTAGTGGTTAGCATTGCCAACAAGGATTCGAGGCCCGCCAGGTAACCCTGGTTTTTAAAGGATGAAAAAATCCTTGGATCCTGACGTCCTTCGAATTGGACGTGAAATAGAAGTCCTGTACAACAAGTACTCGTTAAGTACTGTGCTTGATTGCTTATATAAGCGATAGTGATGATTCAAGAAACATCCTAATAACCGAATATAGCAAGCGTATCATAGGAAGAGAAACGAAAAGGCTTCAATCGGCATTCCAAAAAACCGCAGCTTTTAGCTAGCTCAGTCTAAAGTTGGACGAGCATATTTTACAAAATATGTTTATTGCGTGATTAAAACCAAGAGGTACGCAAGAGATTACTTGTTGTGTAGTGGTTAGCATAGCCAATTACTCCACAGAAGGTCACGGGATTCGATAAGCGCCAGGTAGCCTTGATTTTTAAAGGAAGAAAAAATTCTTAGCTTTGACGTCCTTCGAATTGGACGTGAAATAGGGGTCATGAGCATGTACCATCTACAACAATTTATTACTCGTTAAAGATCCCTATCCTAATGTTATCTGCATAGGCAAAACTAAGGACTTCCAGTGTAGCATCATCCGATGAGCTATAGTACCTTAAAGAAATCTCAAATAAACAAACAAACCTTACGCACATTTATTATTGCCTTACTACGAAAAAGAAGAAAAAAAAGAATTTTCAAGGAAGCATTTATTCAGCTTCCGGCTGGCTATGTATCATGATTTCAAGCCCTCCTACTGATCAACCAAATGGTACAGTAAGTGGTTACCGGTAACAATTACAGATAAATAAACCTTCCTCCATCCGTAATATATCACTTTTTAATTCCATTACTGAAAGTTATGATGAATGATCATAGCATAGTGTATTTGGAATGGGCGCGGTGTGGCGTGTAGTGTAGAGCTGCGTGTGGCTTGGGCTTCCAATGACAGCACACGGACCGACCCAGGAGCCTCGAGCAACACTCTCCCGATCTGGAACATGCACGAGCTCGCACGAAAAGGGTACCAGGACCTACTGGAATCCCAACTTCCAGTAACTAAATTTCATCCGAACTACCGTATCCGGATTTGATGGAACCTGAAGATGCCTAATGTCTTAATTACTAAACTAATACGATAAATAGATTAAAAAAGAAATATCTAAAGATGTGAGAAATAGTTGGAAAATCTCTTACAAAATCCTACTGAGGTCATAAATATTAAAGAGTATCATTAAAAATATTATTTATTCAACTCAAGTACATGGGTCATCACCGAGGACTAAAATGAAACAAAAATACAAAGTATATAGTAACATAGAGAAAAATATAAACATTTCCTATTTTATTTCTAATATAGTTAGGAAAGGGGATTCGATATCCCTAGTTTTATTTACTTCAGCTCCAGAATATATCATTAAGGAGGTGATAAGTACCGGAAAGGATTTGAATCTGGGTGAAAACATAATTGTATGTAACATAATTTTCGATGATTTGGTGTTGCTGGGCGATGGCATGGAAATGATAGAACAAAATACGAGTACAATAACATTGATGAAAACCGGTAAAGAAGTATGGCTAGAAATAAATACGGAAAAGAAAAAATATAATATATAGGGATGGGATTTTCATGTATTTACATATTTTCATCTGAAACTTAGAAATGCACGTATGTGCGTTCTAAATGTTTTTTACCATGATAAACCATTTTTATTTTCCTAATATTGTCGTTCTTAAATATTTTTACATAAATTTCGATAATACATACTTTTGTCCATATTTTACAACTTTTAAGGAAGTTACTAAAAAAATATCGTTAGTTATTTACTTGTTTTACGTATATTCAATCGATACGTAGAATGAATAAAGTTTAATGAACGAACATAGGGATTACATACTTTCTTGGAAAATCAAAAGGCACATAGCAATATCGACTGTTTTCAGAAATTTTGGTCCCCTCTTTTTATATGTAGATGCCACATCCTTGGCAATTCTTATACCTTGAGTGTGAAATCCTTAGCCGCGGAGCCCGTCGCAAAGTTTGCTGAAGAAATACTTAAAGCGACAATGAAGGTGTCCTGAATTGTTTGTGCTGCCAAAAAAATGTCAAAGGATCAATGATTTTAGATTTCATAGCATTTGAAAACGGCGAAACATGTAGAAAATAAATCAACTGATGCTTCAGTCGACGTAGATTTTCCCAATACAATTTTAGACTGCACCTTGTTTGCAACGTTTTTGATGGTAAATGTTTAATATGTTTTAAAGTATAAGGAAGTTTAATAGTTGTTTTTATATTTTCAAAAATTTACTTAAATACATTTTTTTAAATTTGATATTTTATAAGAATTTTAAATATTTATTATTTTATGTCAATAATGTAATTTTTAAATATTTTAATTTTCAGTCCATATTTTCATTTCTTTTTTTTTCGTCCATATTTTCATTACATATATTTGCAAATATATGTCCATATTTATGCATATATTTTGAAATTTGTATTACATAAAAATCCTATCCCTGATAATATACGAGTATAATGTAATAATTGAAGTAGAAGAGAAAAATTTTAAAGCCTTGTTAATATTTTGATATTTAGGGTCTAAAATAACAAGAAAAAAACGAAATTAAAGTGGAAATTAAGGCTCCGCTAAAGACGGAAAATTCTTGTTATTTTTCTTTAGCAAAATTACTTAGATAACGCCTTCTATACCGAAATTTAAAAATTAAAAAACTATAATTCTTCCGACGATTCTCTACGGATTAATAACATGGCAGCCTACACTAAGGGATGAAAAACGCCTTTAAGCCTTTGATAATAAAGTAGACATGCGTGAACTTTACCCGGAAAATGTAATCGAAAATATAGCTGTGCGTCGGTTAAAGTGAGCATGCTAAATTGGGAGTCTTAATAGCGAAAGAATACCTAAAAGATTGATAAACGATTTGCCGAAAGGAAAACGTCCGAGGGGTAGGCCTAGAATAAGGTGGGAGGATTCGGTGAAAGCTGGCTCAGTGAATTTTAGATCGAAGGGGGGAGGGAGGTGGATGGATATGTGAAGAGAACGATTGGTGGTGTCGGCTTCGGGCATTCGAGTTCGTTAAGCCTTATTCAATTTTATTTAGGAAAAAACAAAATTTTATGATTATTATGGTTATTTTGCAATTTGTTTCTAATTCTTTAGAATCCAAAAGTATTACCCTAGTGTTTTTCTTGAAGATTTCTATCCAGGATAAAATGGATAGGAAAATTTTAGGAATCCCATAAAAACATGCTTCAAGAAGCCATAAAGTGACGATAAATAAACGACGTATCACTCAATATACTATTAATTAAGATGATACATATACTCGTAAAATAGTAGGAGGTAGACACTTCAGATCATAACTAAAACGCTATTCGGTCCGAGCCATATCACACCCTCATTTGCTCTATCCCAACATTTTATGTAAATTGGGGATTACTGAAATCTTTCAATTAACATCTTAGTCTAACTAGAATAGAATTCTTATTTCTATTTGTTAAAAAGTTATTACTTGCCTATGTCTGCGTCAAAAACCTCGTCATTATACAACTTTAAAATCTATTAACGAAAATCCAAAGAGATTATTTATCTTATAAAATAAATATTTTAAGTACCCATGATAACATTGGATAATATCGTCAGGACCGCTATTTCTTTATCGTAAATTACATCCCATACCGATTTCTTAATGTTGCCTCACGCGTTAGCAATGGACGAAGCCACACGGATAGTAAATATGCGAATATAATAAACTGGAGGTGAAGTATTGCTGCATTGGTAACAGGAGAGGAAGAACGACCCTATGAAGAAAGATGTACAGGGAAACCGGTCAGAACAAAAAGGCAGGGAGCACGTGACGCCAGAGTACGACATTAGTCTAATCCAAAGGGGCGAGGGAAGATATTGGGCAAGACTTGAACAAGAGGGGCGCGTGCCAACAAGAAGTTCCCTCTCGCCGACCCCTTGCTCAGGAGGATCACACCCTCTCCGCCCAAGGGTTACGACACAACCGAGGCTAAAGGCATCAAAGGCGGAACCCTAATAGTGAAGCCATCCCATCCATAGCAGAGACTATTATTTATAGTCCATCTCCTTTTAACAAAAGAGATCTTTTGTTATTTTTATCTCCCTTAGCGCTCAATACACATATGATATTTTTTAAAATAAGATTTCTATTATGTAGGTAAATATTTTACTGCAATCCTCGTCTGAGGAATGAAATAAAATAATGAAAATTCCCATGCGGGTTATAAGTGGTATAATTAGTCATGGTCATGAAATCGTATATTTTTTCTTCATCTTCATCATATATAAGATGTTCACTCATCCTCCGTAATATATATCATGTTTTGTTCACTTATTCCACTTTACAGAGACACAGCAGAGTAGTGTGACAAGGAAATAAATCTAAAACAACCAAAAATGTTTTTCAATTCATTAATTTTAATTCATAACGTGTTTATGACATAAGTATTGCGTCCCGCGGTGGCCCTAGGATTTTTTATGGGGAGTAAAAAATCCTTGGCTATACCGTCCCTCGGATAGGACGTAAAATGGAGGTCCTGTAAGATGTCAGGTACTCGTTAAAGATCCCTATCCTAATTATACCTGGATAAGCAAAATTTAGGACTCCCACTGTAGCATCGTCCGATTAGCCTTAGAAACATAAAGGGACGTTAAAAAAACAATGAATCATAAAAAGTATTGACAAAGTAGATGGTTGTAGAATATTTAAGAATATGATTTGGTGTTACAAGGTAATCCCTTGAAGATGGGTCGGAAGCCCGAAATGTTGGATAATAATAGCTTATAAAAACTAGATATAAAAGAAGTTCCTTCATTAAAAAAATAAAAAAATTAACTTTTTACATTCTATAGCGTGATTAGAGACTGCCTATTGTAAACGGTGTGATGAAGTCATCGTGATATGGTGGTTCCAGGACTATTAAATATACTGGTGTAAAGTATACTATATAATATACTTGTGTAAAGTATATTTAATAGAGTATTTGAAATTAAGTCTCTTAGTTTTATTTATAATATCTTAGTTTCAATATAATTTCTTTTTCTTTAATGGAAAAAAAATCCAGCCACAATTAATTTGTTATAAAGCTGTAAGATTGAACGATATGGACTTAACGATGTTATTTAATCATGATCGTTAGTTAAACAATTGTGTTATAATTTTTAAACTAATTAATTAGAAGATAAAAGATTCGACCACGACCGGGAATCGAACCCAGGTCCTTTACATCTACGTTGCAGCGCTCTTACTACTGAGCTAACTGTGGAGCCGTCCCAACCGTGATCGAATCTTTCAGTTCGAATCAGATCGAATTGTCGATGCATAGGACCTGGTTTCGATTCCCGGCCGAGGTCGAATCTTTTAATTTCTAATTAATTAGTTTAAAAAAAAAAAAGATAGGGAGGAACTTTTATATTCTATCTATCTAAAAAATAAAAATACAAATATTCTCATTTTTGATTAGATAGAAATACAAACCTGCATAATGAAAAATATCTACAATCACCAAAACTCTTTTTAAATTTATTAATTTTAATTCATGACATATGTTTATAACATAAAAAAGTATCGACAAAGTAGATGGTTGTAGAATATTCAAGATGATAATCGGGTGTTACAAAATAATCCCTTGAAGATGGATCGGAAGTTCAAAATGTTGGATAATAATAGATTATAAAAACTACATATGGAAGAGGTTCCTTCATTAAAACAACAATTAATAAAAAAGCTTATTTTGTTCTATGCTGTTATTAGAGATATACTGTAAACTGTATGTACTGTGAATGATGGTACCAAGCCTCTATTAAATATACAAGTGTGAACGCTACGTATCTGAAACTAATTGATCTTAGGCTCTTTTTAAACGGTCATATCAGTTTTCAGTCCGGTTTCAATATAATTTCTTATTTTTTGAATTGAAAAAAAAAAAAAAAAAAACCAGCCCCACTTAATTTGGTTTAGTGTGGATTAGAAAAATAATACTGCACACTACTACTATACTATACAAATCATGAATATAATAAACCAATAAATAAAAATACAAATATCCAGATATTTCATCAAATAGTAATACAAAGCTGCATGATGCATCTTTTTTATTAGATTATTTTGTTATTACTTTCACTTACTACTATATATATGAAATATATAGTAAGTGGAAGTATTGCGGTCGCGAAAAATTTCGACTTCCGGTTTTAAACGAAAATACACCTTTTGGGGTCCCATGAGTCCAATTAACCAAGTCCCGCGAAATGGTCTCTGTGTGTGTGTGAACAGACTAGCTCAATTACTATAAACCGTGAGAACGTGAAATTGGATATTTAGTGTATGTATAAGCCCGCGATGTGACAGCAAAAATTTCATCCAAATAGCTCAAAAGGAGGGGGTACTTTATTTAATAAGTTTTTACGTTTTTTTCAATTTTCTCAAAAACGGCTCTAACGATTTTGATTAAACTGAGTATTTGATCTATTTATATGCCCGAGATATGACTGTAAAAATTTCAACAGAATTGATCAACCGGAGGGTTGACTTTACTTAATAAATTGTGTATCATTTTCACGTGTTTTTTTTATTTACTCAAAAAAGGCTTTAACGATTTTGATCAAACTGGGTATTTGATGTCTGTATATGCCAAGATGTGATAGCCAACATTTCATCAAAATTGGTCAAACGGAGCGGGCACTATTTCATAATTTGTTTTCCAGTTTTTACCTTTTTTTCGATGATCTCAAAAACGGCTTTAACGATTTTTATCAAATTCGTCATGTTTAATGAAAATTAGGTGTTCTTTAATATCAGGTAAGCTTTATCATTATTAAAATGTTCTGAGGGGGCTTTTTTGGGGGGGGTTGGGGCCTTTTTTGTTTGTTTGTTTCCTATAAAGTACCTTTGTTTTTGTTTATATGCAGAAATTAACTGTCTCTCGTTACGCCTAAAAATAAGAAATGGCTAAATATGAGATATGATAAAAGTAAAGAAAACATAAAGAGAAGAAAAAAAGAAAAATATTCAGTCAACTCATAAAACACGTTGAGCCCACGCATGCGGAGTACGCCTTTAATGATAGACCATTGTTCATAATTAAACCCGTTCTGTTCATTTGAGAAGTGGCAAGTAACAAAACCCATTAATTTCTAATCTAAGTAAGTTGGTAAGTGAAAGTTGTGTGTTGCGCGCACGTACCAGATTTTTTTAATATATTATAGATTATCATGTTATTTTTATTAACATGGTTATTATTCATCTGTGATTATATTAGTTCGCTGATAATAATATTTAATGTAATGACAATAATAATAATGTAAGAAGCAGATATCAACAAGCGCTGGTTTTTAACGTCTCTCACAAGTTCTTGAAAAAATAAATCATTTTTTGCTATCGAAAACCTTTTAAAATAGCATCAATATGTGTTATAATATGTATAAAGTTCTTAAATTAAATTAAGCTTATAATTTAATAAAGTTCAGTAATCCAAATGAAAAATCTCGATTTTATTAAGCCCTTCTTTAATTTCTGTAATCCAACAGCTCGTTTAATGTAATCGTTTAATTATTTTTTTGGATATCGGGCATGTTTTGAGTCTTAGTAGGAAGGTTGTTGTGAGAAGCAAGGCAACAAGATATGGGGCATAATTGCTATTTAGGAGGAGATGGGCGGACTTGCCTCTTGACCCATATCCAGAACCTGCGCTATGCTAAATCATTTTATTCCTGAAACATCAAGGCTTTAAAACGTCTTTTGCATAATTTGTCAAAGGGAAATCCGATTGTGAAAGCTCGCAAATGAATGTAACACTGATATTTATATTATATCATTTCAGTATATTGCATATAAGAAAGAATGTTACGGAAGATAACCATCAAAATAGGGTATTAAAATCTTATTCAGCCGTAAGACATGAAAAAAATAATTCCCGGTACCATTTTTGAGATAATATATAATATGAAATTTATAAGCCCCCTGTACCCCATAGTTAAATCCATATCTATTTTTTTATTGAATTAATAGCTAAACCATGTGGTTTTACTCTACACCCTTACTACCACAGTTGTAATCTACACGATTTCCTGAGGCTTACTTTAATATTAACTTTTAGAAAAATACTTACATACATACATTAAGGCTTAACGGACCCGAAGGCCCGACGCCGACACCACCAATAGGTCCCCACATACCTTCATCCACCTTCCCCCGTCCAATCACAAATTCACAAGATCCGCTTTCACCGAATCTTCCCACCTTCGCCTAGGCCTACCCCTCGGCCGTTTTCCAGTCGGCAATGCGTTTATCAATCTTTTAGGAATTCGTTCACTACTAAGACTCGTCATTTTGCATGCCCACTTTAGCCGACGCGCAGTTATAGACTCGATTACATTTGCCGGGTAAAGCTCATTGTGTAGCCGTCTAAATTCTCCTGTTGACTCATCTTTCTTCGGCCCGAATATTCTACGCAACACTTTATTTTCAAACACCATAAGGCGTTTCTCATCCCTTACTGTAAGCGGCCATGTTTCACAACCGTAAAGAACAGTCGGAGGAATTATAGTTTTGTAAATCCTAATTTTTAAATTTCGGGATAAAAGGCGTGACCCAAGTAATTTTGCAACCGAGAAATAACAAGCATTTCCCGCCTTTAATCTAGCCTTAATTTCCTCTTCGATTTCGTTTTTTCTAGTTACAGTAGATCCGAAATATCTAAATTTCTCAACGCTCTTCTACTTCAATATCGCCAAAATTGTCACGTTTCTACAACTAACCATATATTTTGTTTTTTCCGTATTTATTTCTAGCCCTACTTCTTTTCCGGCTTCCATCAGTGCTTTTGTATTTAGTTCTATCGTTTCCACGTCGTCGCCAAGCAAAACCAAATCATCAGCGTCAGTATACCTAATATAGAATCCGTAATTTTTTTTTTTGTATTTTTTTGTACCCCCTCCATTTGATCAATGTTGATGAAATTTTTACTGTCACATCGCGGGCTCATACATACACCAAATACCCAGTTTGATCAAAATCGTTAAACCCGTTTTTGAGTAAATAAAAAACACACGTGAAAATGAGAAAACATTTATTCAGTAAAGTGCCCCCTCCAATTGATCAATTTTGATGAAATTTTTACGGTAACAATAACAACATTTTTTTTAACAACAATAACAACCATTTTTTTTTTTAAGGTTATTAGGTAACATTGAAGCCGGCTGAAATATATTGAATTCGAATTAAGGGCGCAGTGGAATTGTAGCCTGGAGAAATTAACCTCTATTATATCTAAATTTTTAGGAGTACCTGTATATAAAAAAAAATTACGGATTCAGTATACCTAATATAGATATTATAAACCTTATATTATAGTATAAGATGACTATTTTAATCAAAATCGTTAAGAGCCGTTTTTGAGATAACACATCATTCTGGAGGTTTTTCTATCTAAACTTTTCCTCGTTTCCTGCAAGAAGTTCGCGAATGAAAAGGATCTTAATAGTACTTTATGTCCTCCTCAAGGGTAGAGGAGGGTCAGCGATCCCGAAGACATGAGACCGCTATCCAGGATGAATGGAGGAAGCCACCTGTAGGAATCAGTGAAACATTTCGTAATCTCCTTGTAGCCCTAGATCAGAGTCATGATGTTTTAATCCCCGAGCGGGGCTAAGTATACTGAACGACATTACTAATCCTGAAGAGTGAGTCTGCGTTGTGTGCGTGCCCCGGGCCACTATCTCAGCTAGATGTAGGGCTCCCCGCCCAGATAAAGCATAGTTACTGATGTCCCACCGGCACGTTTCATTTTTGTAGTCCAACGTCTCAAGGCGGGCCCGCTTGAGGAAAAGGTCGTCGTAATGCGGACGGGAGTGACCCGTAAATGGGTCTGGTACGATTAGGATGGTTTAAATTTGTAAACAACTTCTGAAGTGTATCTTATACCACAATGATACCTAGAAATATTGACCCAAACCTAGACACCTACAAAAGTAACCAATACGGATCTGAAGGTCTTTATTTGACTATAAACAGACCTTGAAATTCAAATTTAGATGTAAAAATCTGGTGCGTGCGCGCAACACACAACTTTCAGTTACCAACTTACTTAGATTAGAAATTAATGCGTTTTGTTAATTGCCACACCTCAAATGAGCAGAACAGCTTTAATTATGAACAATGGTTTGTCATTAAAGGCGTACTCCGCATGCGTGGGCTCAACGAGTTTTATGAGTTGACTGAATATTTTTCTTTTTTTTCTCCTCTTTATGTTTTCTTTATTTTTATCATATCTCATATTTAGCCATTTCTTATTTTTAGGCTTAACGAGAGACAGTTAATTTCTCCATATAAACAAATCAAAGGTACTTTATAGGAAACAAACAAACAAAAAAACCTCCACCAAAAAAAAGCCCCCTCAGAACATTTTAATAAACGCTTACCTGATATTGAATAACACCTAATTTTCATTAAACATGACGAATTTGATAAAAATCGTTAAAGTCATTTTTGAGATCATAGAAAAAAGGGTAAAAATTGGAAAATAAATTATCAAATAAAGTGCCCGCTCCGTTTGACCAATTTTGATGAAATGTTGGCTATCACATATTTGGCATATACATACATCAAATACCCAGTTTGATCAAAATCGTTAAAACCTTTTTTTGAGTAAATAAAAAAAACACGTGAAAATAATACAAAATTTATTAAGTAAAGTCCCCCCTCCGGTTGATCAATTTTGATGTAATGTTGGCTATCGCTTCTTTGGCATATACATGCATCAAATACCCAGTTTGATCAAAATCGTTAAAACCATTTTTGAGTAAATAAAAAAAAACACGTAGAAATGGTACAAAATTTATTAAGTTAAGTCCCCCCTCCGGTTGATCAATTTTGATGAAATTATTACAGTCATATCTCGGGCATATATATAGACCAAATACTCAGTTTAATCAAAATCGTTAGAGCCGTTTTTGAGAAAATCGAAAAAAACTTACAAAGTTATTAAATAAAGTATCCCCTCCCTTTGAGAAATTTTGATGAAATTTATGGTGTCACATCGTGGGCATATACCTACACTAAATACCCAATAACAGGTTTGCACAGTTTATAGTTTTTGAGCTAGTCTGTTCACACACACACAGAAACAGACAGAGACACACACACACACACACACACACACACACACACACACACACACACACACACACACACACACACACACACACACACGCACACACCATTAATTGGACTCAGGGGACCCCACGTGTATTTCCGTTGAAAACCGGAAGTTGAAATTTTTCACGATCGCAATACTTCCACTTACCTATATATTTCATATATAGGTAAGTGAAAGTAAAAATGATCTTAGGTCATTTATAAAAAATTGGAGCAAATATAATCAGATGTATAAGGTAGGGATGTTGTGAATTAACAAAAATGGATAAATAATAATATTTTAACATTGAGTTTAAATAATTTTGTTCGAAGAAAAGAATAATTTACAATGCTTCGGAAACAATATAAACTCAATAACCAACGAGGTTACAAAAAGTATCAGCTTTTAATGACACAGTAACACAAAAGTAACTATATGATTCGAGCTTCAGAACAAGACTAACTCTCCAGTGCATCGCTCCTTATATTTAATCAGAATCAGAACAGCCCAGAAGCTTCTCGACCATCGTAGAACGTTCTCGAACACCTATTAGAAGAATTACGAATATGTACTTCAACAGTTTGTTTCAACAACAAGTTTAGGACTCTTAAATCATGTGTTTTATTTACGTTACAATATTATTCTGAGGACTGAACCATAACGGTATGTAGAAAATATAAAAAGTTAAGAACAAAAAACAAAACAAGATTTTAAAGAATTCTTATTTTTTAAGATAAGCATATAATTTATTTATCCATATTTTACGTGATTTGCACATGCACTGGATCTAGCAAATCTTAAAAAATGCTATCTTTACTGTCAATGAATTGGTTATTTTAACTTCGATTTAGTATTGAAGTATATCTCTCATGGGCGGATCCGGGGGGGGGGGGGGGCTGTGGGGGCTGCAGCCCCTCCCTTTGGAAAATTTTTCGTCATTTAAAGATAGAATTTGACTTCTCTTAATGTAAGGAAGCAAGTTAAAGAAAACATAATGTGCAGAACAAGTAGAGTTTTAGTTGTGGGAAAGGAACATAGAGGTAAGAAAGCTGATTAGCAGATCCAAATGAAGGGCTGTGACGCTGCAGCCCCCCCTTTAGGACTGCAGCCCCCCTTAAAGATCGGCTGGATCCGCCCTTGATATCTCTAGGTCATTGCCTTTTTAATCTTCGTTGGATGAGTAACTGGGAGGAAGAAAGAGAAGAAGCATGTGTTATATATGTCGTAAATGAATGATTTTACTGTTGGGATGTCATGTCTTTTATATTTTATATGTCTGCTGTTAGCATGGGCGGATCCAGCCGATCGTAAAGGGGGGTGCTGCAGTCCTAAAGGGGTGGGGGGTTGCAGCCCCACAGCCCTTGATTAGGATCTGCTAATCAGCTTTTTTACCTTTATGTTCCTTTCCCACAACTAAAATCCTACTTTTTCTGCACATTATTTGTTCTTTAACTTGCTTTCTTACATTAAGGAAAATCAAATTCAATCTTTAAATGACGAAATATTTTCCAAAGGGAGGGGCCACAGCCCCCCCCCCCCCCCTGGATCCGCCAATGGCTGTTAGACGAGCGTTTACAATGTTTCTAATAATTTTTGACTGTGTACTTAGAATTTAATATAAGTGTAGGGGAGAGTGGTAAACAGTGAGACGGTTTTCTTCAAATAGTCAAGAAAAAAAAAATATAGCCAGAATACTGAAGTTTGTAAACTAAATCTTGCTACAATGGACCTTTGTTCAGTAGATGTGAAATCTGAAACAGTTACACACAATTATTTTCATATTTGTTTGTGTTTTTGAGAAGGTCGTATGAATCCGAGATCAACAATCACCATTGTTGACTCAAACATACATAGGTTTCTTGGAATTAAGTTTGCAAGCTAAATCTCCAATATCCAAATAGTTTTACTTGTGTATTAAAAAGTCTGAAAGAAATGGATGAATATACTTACCTAATTATAATTTTTTTTTTTTAAATTTAGTAATGATCAGACTGTTATCATTAGTACATTAAAAATTAACACCGTAAGTCAGCAAACATCATCCTAGTAGTGGTTAGCCTGTAATCATTAAAATAATAATGAATGATCTGAATAAAATTCTAAAAGAAAACATCAAAATAGATCTTTTTCTGTGAAAAACCGAGAATTTAAATTTTAATTTTAGTGCGGAACTCCAAAAAAAGAATTAACCAACTCAGTATTTCAAGGTTGACGCAGATCTCTTCAGTGGCGGATCCAGAAATTTTCTGAGGGGGGGCGCACCTTTTTATTTAAAATTTCATGAGTAATGAAAGTCCTAATTAAAAATACATATTAGAAGATAATAACGGTGTAAATTACTGTAAATGTTTAAATACAATTCATTTTCAATTAGTAGAATTGAAAAATAACTAATTATAGCTCATTCAGAAATAGTAGTACTTTATGAGTATCCTCACCTCTCAGAGGGGGCGCGCGCCCCCCGCGCCCCTCCCCTGGATCCGCTACTGGATCTCTTGAGACCTTTTCATTGGACAAAAAATCCTTCAAATTCGGGTCCTTATTATATTACATACTTCATTTGAATACCTAGTAAATTAAGCACTACATCTACAACGTTTGCGCAATCGTCCCATCTACCCCATGGTGTACTACTAATTAGCATTCTATCCTAATGATGCTTCGTTTTATTTTGTATTTTGCTTTTTTATGGAAAAAGTACATTTAATATGCTTGAATTAATACTTAAAATTTAGTTTTTGGGAATGCTTCAGAGACAAAAATTCGCAAATTAAGTTTCAATTTGATATGGGCCGTAAATCCGCTTAAAAAGAAAAGTAGAGAGCAATATCTTAATACTTAATTTTCTGCAAAATGCTGGTATTCAGACTTGAAATTTACTTTTAAACTAATTAACTTTTAGGTAGGGATTGGTCCGCCTCTGCGGACGGAGGTTCTGTTCTCCATATCTGTAATAAATATAAAATAATTAACCCTCTAATGATACAATTGTTTTAGTGAGGTGTGTATTAATTTAATTTTGTAAGCATGCTGCAACCTAGAAAGATATTAGAATGTTTAAAAGTGTAAATAAAGAAAGATTTAATCGTGAAAAAATCCTTTTTTTTAAGGAATTGAAAAGTATTCTTCTGCTATCAAGTTGTTAAAAGACCTTGAAAGTAGAACCGTATTAGGTTATTACAAGCGCACCTTTCCCTGTGTCATAATTTAAAATTGCGATTATATTATAGGCATAGTTAATCAGTTCTGATAATTAATGATCCGGTCCATCAATTACCTTTGGCAGTTGCTATTAGAGGTGTTACATTGCAGATTGTGAAGAGGAAGCCAGCAGGAAAGGCCGGTGGCAGATCAAACACGGCCGCCTCCGCTTCATATTTACCCTCAATGGATAAACCGGCAACGGCCCTCCGCTCATGTTGGAAGAATCAAGATTGTAAATAATGACGTAATAAATAATGACGTCAAGACTCCGCCGCGTCATGAGAGGTGCATAGCTCCCCGGGGTCAGCTAGCGGGTAGCGCCAACGGGTTTTACTATCTAGCAATAAATAACAGATATCATTATCATAGCCCCCTCTTTCGCCCCCCCCCTAATGCAATTATCCGCAATTAGAATACCTTCTTGGTCAAAGTGTTCGGTCCCATTCCCCCCTTATTGCATGAGAACTGGCGACTCGACTGTACGAACCACCGCCCGTTTTATAGATGTAATTCAAGATCGTAAAACCCTGTTTACAGGGAAAGCTATTTGAGGAAGAATTAACGACCATAGCAAGCCGTATTATCTCAAAAACACATCTTAATACTAATTATTGATGATAGATTGGCTTCTTTACATGAAGTAAGAAATCTTTATCAATATGATTTGGTAATAATTTCAAAGGAAAATAGGTCAACAGAGCTGTGAAAGGTACGCCAATGGTACACCAGTGTTGAGAACCTGAGTGGATTATACTTAAAGCCGGCACTTTACCTAAGGTAAGGAATTATTTTATCTTCAGCCAATACATTAGTAATTTTATGTCTCCTATTTAGCTGATTAAACTTTTCTTGTGGCAAGAGGACATCTTTGACTAAGAAAATTCTTTCTCTGATAAGATAGTTTGGTTTTCATCTGAACTGTTATTGAGGTAACAGCTATATCTACCTGAACACCCATCATTGAAATTCCTTTCAATGTATTATTAATAACTTTTGTACTATCGAAACGGATTCACCCAATTACAGTCAAAATCGTTTATAACGAACTTCAAGGGACTGGAGGTTTTTGTACGTTATAGCCGATGTTCTCTTTAAGCGGTATTATCGGCTATAACGAACAGTTCGCTGTAAGCGGTGTTACACTGGTTCCTAAAGTCACTTCGTCTTGATTTTGATATTGTTAAATATTGAACATTATCGGTACATATTTTCATCTTACGTAATTTGAGTACATAATTAATCTTACGTCAATTTAAGTGCATAATAACTAATAACAATTAATGTACATAATAAGGTACTGAATAAACAATACTCATAATGCAATGCTGTCAAAATTTTTGTATTCTAAAAATACAGACATTTTAAATGTATAAAAAATTAAATTAAATTAAAAAATATATAATGAAAAAAAAGTGAAAATACATATTATCAAATCCAAAATTACATATTAATAAGTTAGTTAAATAAAAAAATCTCTTCCTCGTACTTCTGTAAAAAACATTTTTTCGATTGAAGTGGAGAAAACCAAGAAATATTCTTTGACAATTACTGGAGTTTCATATCCAATTGAACGAGATGTTCTTAATTCACGGGCAATCGAACTCGCGGAATCACCGGAATCTACTCGGCAAACTATCCCAAACTGTTCCTCAATCGTAAATTGTTGTCGCGGCATGTTTCCATTTATAAAGACAAGATAGAACTGATCTGAGACACTGTTGAGTGCATTGATGTAAAGCAAACAAAACTTTTTTCTTCATTTCGTAAAACTTAGACTTGAAATGTATGCTGTCAGCGACATTTTAACTGCTACTGTTCCAAGAAAAGTGTTCGCTCTAACCGAACTGTTCACTATAACCGATGTCCGTTGAAAGCGATATTAATGCTTTTTTCTGTCTGTAATTTCATGGGGCCGACTATTTTGTTTGTTATATCCGATTGTACGTTATAGCCGGTTTCGTTATAAACGATTTTGACTGTAACTATAAATGAAATTTTTTAAAATCCTATTTGTGTATCTGCTCCTCACAACAACGTGTTGACAATCAGCAGATTTGATGACTGTTTTAAATAGACATATAATGACATTCAGGCACCCAGCATTACCTCTTCCCTTGCTTGTTTCAATTATTCTGTTCTATTAAAGGAGATCTCTCATCCAACGCATTTTTAATCTCCTCCATATATTTATGGGCATGTCATCTGTCTACATATCTCGTATACAGATGTTAATATCACCGTTTAAGTTAGTGTGGTAACGTTTGTATGTGTTACGTGTTGTATGTTGTCGAATGCTGGGTTTGATTAGTCAGGTACCAAGCGGCTTTTGAAATGAGTCCTATCAAATAGTTTTGATTGACAGGTCTGTAATTTTTGTAAATGGGTTTTTTTTTTTTGGCAATTACGTAGCTTTATGAGCAGAATATCCATATAGGTTCAATGTTCCCTACATAGTACTTACGATAGCTGAAAAAACCTACTTTGTTTATTGTATTTACTGTATTTGTTATTATTTTATTTTATTGAACTTGAAAAAAGAGTGTTCATGTAATTTTCACTTAATTACTATAATTCACACTTAATCGTGGCCTATTTTAATAATATCTGTATAACGCCATCTGATGAGGTTAGATATTTAGGTTTTTATCTGAACAAAAGACTGACTTGGAAAACTCACATCAGACACAACAAACAAACGATACGTACGGTCTTTTATCCAGACTACTTGACAGACGTTCAAAATTATCTTTAACAAATAAACTCACATTATACAAAGTCTTACTAAATCTTAGGGGATAGAGTTTTGGGGCTCTGCGAAATCGACCAGGATCCAAAGAATGCAGTCTTTACAGTCATAAGTGTTGGGAAGAATAGTCGATGCACCGTTTTATATTAAATAATAATAATAATAATAAAGGCTTAACGGACCCGAAGGTTCGATGCCGACACCACCACTCGCTCCCTGCACACCTCGATCCATCGACCGTCTTCCAGACCCAACCTCGATAGATCCGCCCTAACACAACCCTCCCACCTCCGTCTCGGCCTCCCCCTCGGACGTTTCCCATTTGGCACCGCGCTTATTAATCTTTTCGGAATTCGTTCACAGCCAAGTTTCGCAATTTTACACGCCCATTTTATTCGTCTTGCTGCAATCACGTCAATTATATTTACTGGGTAAAGCTCGCTCAGTTCGGCGTTGTGTAAGCGTCTAAATTATCCGGTTAGTTCATCCCTCTTCGGTCCAAATATTCTACGCAGTACTTTATTTCCAAAAACTCTAAGCCGTTGCTCATCCCTCAATGTCAGCGGCCAAGTTTCGCATCCGTAAACGACCGTTGGAAGAATAATAGTTTTGTAAATCCTAATTTTTAAGTTTTGGGACAGAAGGTGGGAGCTAAGCAATTTCGCGACTGAAAAGTAGCAAGCATTACCGGCTTTTAATCTAGCCTTAATTTCCTCATCGATTTCGTTTTTTCTAGTTACCATCGCCCCTAAATATCTAAATTTCTCTACCTGTTCAAACGTATTCCCCCCTACATTGATATCCGCGAAATCCTCACCACTTCTACGACTAACCATATATTTTGTCTTATACGTATTCATTTCTAGCCCAAGTTCTTGTCCGGCTTTCATCAACGTTTTTGTGTTCATTTCTATGGTTTCCACGTCCTCCCGTCATATCATCACGTCCTTACCGTTTTATATTAGCAACGATATAATACACAAAGACTTATACGAGCAATTTCTGAAACAGCCTAAGAAAATTATAATAGTTTTCACGAAAGACTGAGCTACAATACAAACACTCTGACGGAACACTAAGATTAAGATGCACACACAACCCTTACAGTCCACCATGTCGACTACGTACTTGCTGAGCTAATTTATTTCCACAAGGAACGCTCATGTAGCAGTCAGCAAAATTTGCAGATCGCAAATTTATAATTGTTAAATGTTTGTTATTAAATAAATAAAATTGAACTTAAAATCAGTAAAAAAAAAAAAAAAAAAAAAAAAAAAAGACAGAACGACAAAAAATAACGTTTTAACGGAGTAGAGATTACCAAAACGAAGCTTCATCCAGGACATTACAATTTATTTCATTGTGTCCGCTATTGATAACGTTCGGCCGAAGGCCAATCTTAAGTCTACATCTTATTTAAAAACATACAATTCAAATCTGACAATGAGCTGCCTTCATTAAAACTAAAGCAATCAATAGGACCTTTATTATGTGAGTAAAAATTTTAATTTATAAAAACAAGATCTAGAAGGTCCAAGCAATGGAATTTTATTTAGGATTTTTTTTATACAGATTTTAAGTCTGGGGGAAGTAGATAAATTTGAATACTAATATAATGAACAAATAGCCTCTATAAGTATGATTACAACGTAATATGAATTCTAAGAGACATTTGTGACATATTTAGACTTGAGAATGGCGGTTTAGCCGAAAAATCATCAATAATCTGAAGATGAACTAAATAATAAATGTCCTAAATGAAATTTTTTTTTGTTAATCTCCACTTCATAAACACTTAATCTCAGAGAATTAGGGTCAAAGATAGATTTAATTTAAGGATTTAAAGAAAGGATTTTAATTATAATGAAAAATATTTTATAATGCCAATAAATATCTGTTGGGCTCGAGCGTGGAAAATAGAAACATATAATTTTTTTAAATAATTTAAAATGTAAATAAAGTGTCGGGGAAATTCATTCTGAATAAATTACGCCCGTTCTGAATTTATATCGAAACGGGTTCAGCAATGTGGAAAGTCATAACACACAACCTGCTCAACGTTATGTTAATACAAATGTCAGCTAGATGTATAACATGAGATCCTACGTCTTCTCCTGGGAGAAGATCAATGAACCAGGATCTTGAGGAGGCAGTAGAAATCTAAAACGATGAATATTGTAGAAAGTACTGCAATTAACGGAGGTATGCTTCGAGTGGTAAAATATATTTGCAAAAAAAAAAAAAAAAAAAAAAAAAAAAAAAACCTGACATCAACATAATGCGTATGCGCCAGGCAAGAAGTGAATCATTATAAAAAATTAAAGGCTGTTAAGAATGGAAAGAGGCCTAGAGTGTCGAGTGTCGCTAGAAAGCCGGCAACTGTGTAGCAGGTTCCGTTAGTCCCTCTCTCTTATCATAGCTCCTCGCTCTTTATCTTCATCTACACTCTCCCTATCCCTCTTTTTCCCTTCCTTACCCTCTGCAATTTCTCTTTCTCTCTCTCTTTCTTTTTGTCTCCCACCATCTAGCACACACAAACACTCCCTCGTCATCCGTATATAGCCTTTTTTTATCTACTTCTTACCAAGTCGCAAGTTTTTCATTTCTTCGACTCCGCCATCTAATTGGCTAACATATAAATAAAGAGGCGGGTTCTTAACTCTCCACTCCAGTCAGAGTCCACTACAAAGATAGTCAGCGCGACAGATGAATTTCCTTTTATTTTTTCTACAGTTAATTTATTGATTTATAAAAAAAAAAAAATATGAAAAAAAGTGCCTCTATCTCACCTCAGAGTACAGTTATTTTACCCTTTAAGCGGTCCCTAGACGTTGCTCAACTTTCATCAGTAACAAAAAATGAACTTCTATGCTGTATTATATAGTTGTTTCAGAAGTTTACTTTGTATATTCTTTAAGAGAGTTCGTTTCAATTCTTTTCTCTCTCGATACTCTGCTTTCCGGTAGTGATACACGAAACAGTTCTTTCCTGTTTAACCGCGCTCCAACTAATTTCTTCACACTACGGTAAACCATCTTTCATTATTAAAAATTGTTATTTGGAAGGCAAAAAGGGGAAGGGAACCAACACAAATCACACATTTTTTGTGTGTTAGATGGATTAAAAATAACAGTCTTTAAAAATCTGGAATCTTGCAAAAAGGAATCATTTCATTTTTTGCCATGAAGCCAATTTTTTTTCTTTTTTTTACAAAATTAAAATTACGCTATATCATATATAGTTATATCATATTAGAGTTATATACGCTATATCATAGTTGCGTCAGATACTCACTTTACTATTTGGCTTCTTTTTAAGACAGTTCGTTTTTAAATAATTTTCTCACTTCATACTTAAATTTTCCGTTAGAGATACACGAATTAAGACATAGTTCTTTCAATTAAAAATATTAGATTCTTGATACCGTTTAAAAGCATCTCATAAGTCATTTTGGCATGTTAAATATCTTCAAGTTGTAAAAAGGAACAAATTTTTGGGTTACAGTGATTAAGTGTCATGATTGCGATATGTATATAAAAAATAGTGTAAATAAATATGAAAAAAATATATGTTAATATAAATGTAACATTTACAACTTATTAAGGATATTCCTGACAAGGAACATGCTGTGAAATTCCTGCAGGATAAGGGAGTGGATAGGGGAGGATAGTGAGTTCTACACAAAAGTAGAATATGTTCGCATGGACCTGATATGGTTTTATACCTAGGAGATAAAGAGAATAGATGGCGATGTAACAAGAGAACCTGTCGGGAGAAAATATGTATTAAAAAAGGAACGTGGCTAGAAAATAGCAATTTATCATTCGAATTTATTATTTATTTCATTTATAGCTGGACCGGGATTACACAACTGTGAAGTTTTGTAAAGAAGAGTTCGGTTTACAAGATCACGCTATTGCTGATTGGAAAAATCTACTCCGAGAGATATGTGCGAATTATCTTCTCAAAGATCCATGTCAAATTGGAGGTGATAATCTTACTGTGGAAATAGACGAGAGTCTTTTCTCTAAGAGAAAATATAACGTCGGAAAAATATACCCTCAACAGTGGATTTTTGGAGGAATTTGTCGAGAGACTAAAGAGTGTTTTATTTATGCCGTCCCTGATAGAAAAAAAGGAACATTAATGAGTGTGATCACAGAATGTATTAGGCCTGGCTCAATAATCATTTCGGATTGTTGGAAAAGTTACCCCAGCATCCCAACGGTTCCTGGATACAGTTTTTAACATCAAACTGTAAACCACAAAAAGAATTTTCGTGATCCTGAAACTGGAGTCCACACTAATACAATAGAAGATTTGTGGGCTGTTGCTAAAAGAAGAAATAAAATCCAGTGTGGTACCAGTAGGAGTCACCTCGACTCCTATTTATGTGAGTTTATGTGGAAACAACGTAATAAGAAGGAAGACTATTTCGAAAAAATATGGATAGACATTGTTGATTTTATGCCTCCAATTTAAATTTTGTAAATATATCTTTTTTTACTGTTAGAATTGCTTAATTTGATAATAGTATAGGTTAAATGAAACAATAATAGCAATAATAGCTGTGCAAATTATCGGTTATTACTACATTGTAGGTTATAGTCAAAATGCCGAGGATAACAGGTGATATGAAACTGTGACAGTAGTTAGCCTCAGCTAGTGATTGTAACGTAACTGTTACCACTGGCGCCCAGATTCCGCATAAGACCCCTTAAATATTTTAATGTTTAATTTTCCTTCATTTAGTCCGCATAAATTATAAGGTAATAAATATTAATCTATCCATTTAAAATTTAATAGTTTTATTACAACTAAATTCCTTCTAGAAGTCATCTACATTTTTAATATCCTTATTCATTGGGTCAAACCTGATTTATAGTTCGATAAAGTCAAGGAATTTAAGCCGTCCTTAGTGAAAACATTTGTTTTCTTGGTGTTTCCCTTACATCGCTACCAATAGTCCTATACAAATCCAAAAGATCTATATAACTACTCGCTAGTAATGTGATTAAACAAACACGTAAATCTAATAATTATCCAAAGAAGAATAAATTGAATGTTGAAAGTATACTCAAACCAGTCCGAATTATATCGTTTATAATAACTATAATTATATAATAAATTAATTATTATTTAAAAATGTTGATTTATCTATTACGTTTGCTCTGAAGTTATTTTGTTAATGTTTTGTTATCTTCTATTATGCAGATTTATACATAAATTATATTCTTTATATATATTAATAATTAAAATCCAATAATTATATTGGAGTTTTTTTTAATTTCTTAAAGAAAATCATCTATTGTCCCAGAACTAATTTTTGTCACAAAAATATTTTAAAACACATCTAAATATCTGTTTTTTTTTTTGTTTTTTTTTTAATTTTACCTACCTCTATATGAATAGTACGGGAAAGTATTATGATCGTGAAACATTTCCAGTGTATAATTCACAGAGAGTGAATACGTAGAAAAACACGTTTTATACTTATTATTAATTCTCAAAACGTATTAGTAATTCTTATTACATATTATTAAGTGATTCTCAAAAGATTTTTTTTTTAAAACATATGGTTAAAAAAAAATTATGTTTAAAAATTATGTTTCAGTTCTAAACTTAGTAGATTGCTGAATGAAATGTAAGGTGGTTTTTGCTGGAACAAACATCGAAAATTGTCTTCATCGGTTTCTGGAAAGACATTAGAGACTAAAATTCGAAAATTAAGTACCAATTTTCTTTTTAGACCTTGTTCGAATTCACGATATATTAACAAAAACATGTAAAAAAATCTGGTGCGTGCGCGCAACACACAACTTTCACTTACCAACTTACTTAGATTAGAAATTAATGCTTTTTGTTAATTGTCACTTCTCAAATGAACAGAACGGCTTCAATTATGAAAAATGGTCGGTCATTAAAGGCGTACTCCGCATGCGTGGGCTCAAGGAGTTTCATGAGTTGACTGAATATTTTTCTTTTTTTCTCCTCCTTATGTTTTCTTTATTTTTATCATATCTCATATTTAGCCATTTCTTATTATTAGGCGTAACGAGAGGCAGTTAATTTCTCTATATAAACAAAAACAAAAGTACTTTATAGGAAACAAACAAACAAAAAAGCCCCCCCCCCCAAAAAAAAAGAAGCCCACTCAGAACATTTTAATAATGATAAAGCTCACCTGATATTAAAGAAAACCTAATTTTCATTAAACATGACGAATTTGATAAAAATCGTTAAAGCCGTTTTTGAGATAATCGAAAAAAAGGTAAAAATTGGAAAAAAGTCATGAAATAAAGTGCCCCCTCAGTTGGACCAATTTTGATGAAATGTTGGCTTTTACATATTTGGTATATATATACATCAAACACCCAGTTTCTTCGAAATCGTTAAAGCCGTTTTTGAGTAAATAAAAAATATGTACACGTAAAATTGGTACAAAATTTATTAAGTAAAGTCCCCCCTCCGGTTGATCAATTTTGATGAAATTTTTACAGTCGTATCTAGGGCATATACATACATCAAATACCCAGTTTCTTCAAAATCGTTAAAGCCGTTTTTGAGTAAATAAAAAAAAACACTTGAAAATGATACAAAATTTATTAAGTAAAGTCCCCCCTCCGGTTAATCCATTTTGATGAAATTTTTACAGTCATATCTCGGGCATATAAATAGATCAAATACTCAGTTTAATCAAAATCGTTAGAGCCGTTTTTGAGAAAATCGAAAAAAACATAAAATGTTATTAAATAAAGTACCCCCTCCCTTTGAGCAATTTTGATGAAATTTTTGCTGTCACATCGCGGGCATATACCTACACTAAATACCCAATTTCAGGTTCCCACGGTTTATAGTTTTTGAGCTAGTCTGTTCACACACAGACACACACACACACACACACACACACACACACACAGACACACACACACACACAGACCATTTCGCGGGACTTGGTTATTTCGACTCAGGGGGTCCCAAAACGTGTATTTCCGTTGAAAACCGGAAGTCGAAATTTTTCACGATCGCAATACTTCCACTTACTATATATTTCATATATAGGTAAGTGAAAGTAAAAATATTTCTCCCCTTTAAAAAATAAAATAAATAATAATAACATAAAATAAAAAATAACAGAAAATTATGGAAGACTTTCATCAGGTTTTGGAATATTATATATCTATACCTCATGGAGAATAACAAACAAGAATAAGTAAATAAAGGTGGATTTTTTAAGGAATTTTCTAAATTTTGTTTACACAATTGATCAAAAATTGAAGGACCTTAGTATTTCACATCTTTATACAACCAAATGCTTGCCCATAGCGTACAGTTTGTTACGTCCAAAATCCTAGATTTGAGAACAATTGAAAACCTTGGGCTACTGTAAAATCAGTTTTAAAAAAGTTTATTTAGCACCCAACAGGGTAGGCAATGACCTAAATGCTTTAATTTATACATCAAGTTCTACTCAACGATGTTTTAAAAGTCCTCAACGTTATGTGCAAACAAATTTAAAAAAAACAACTTTTTTGGATAAATGATGGTTGATTTAATATGTATGGATATTCTAGTCGCTGACACCTACATCGTCACATGCCCTGAAGAAGACTTGCTTGCATTGTTGGGTCGAAACGTTGGCTGCAAATAGTTTAGTACTATTTGTAGTTTTTTGACCGCCACCCCGGACTATTCTCACACATATGAAAAAATTGTTTTTTTGGACTTAATTTACACTGCACAGATATAAAATATTAATTTTTCATGAATAAGAAAATCAAATCAAACACGACTAGAGAAGTTTGAGTCTTTTGTCAAGAGTCCTTTTTTTCATTTTGACGTGTGGGCCCCATGTCATCCTTCTGTCGAAAAGGAGTCCGAGATAGTGTACTGAGTCCGTCTGTGGAATTAGCTACTTTCTAAATCGTCAAAACTGAAACTGAAACAAAAATTAAATACGTACACTTACTTACTAAAGCCCATATGGACATATTCCTCACAGATATTCGGCATTGCTAAAAAGACTCACTTACAAAAACTTCAAACTTTTCAATCAAAATTGTTACGACTCATCACAAAATCACCCTGGTACGTGACTAACAAAACTTTACATACAGACCTCCATATACCAACAGTCGACCAGCACATAACGACGCTATACAAAAGATTTTTTAATAATTTAAACGGACACCCAAATAGTCTAATCAGTAATATGGCTGAAGTACGGATGGATACGAGAAGACTAAAAAGGCGCTGGATGAGAGATCTGCTCTCTTAGACAGCCAAGGTAATTGAATCAAGCCAGGAAGGGGGTGCTGTTGGGTGCTTTCCCTCCTCATGCCTGACATGTCATCATTTCCCAATACCGTCATCTTATTCGCTGATTGTCAGCACCTTGCTGACAGGTGCGAATCAATTATTGAAGTCAAAAAAAAAAAACACGACTAGCTAAAAAATACGAAAACGAAAGTAGAATTTAAAAAAAAAAAAATTCACAAACAGTTTTGTAACATCTTATTAACTAAATACGATACTTAACTCCAAATAATCGAAAAATATTAAAATATTTCGATTTAACGACTTACTAAATAAAAAAAATTAAAAAAAAAAGTTAAAAATTGGATTCGAAAAATATTAATTTTTTGTTTGTATTTTTTTCAGATTTTCCCCAAATTTGAAGTTTTCTCGAGCCAAATAATATTTCTTTCCGTGCTTCCTTTTCTAGAGCAAGATCGTTCATACTTTATACTTTTTATAAATATAAAGATAAAAATCATGAATATAGTCAAAAGATCAAACATTACTGATTCGAAGGATAGCCCACTCCCCCGTATAATTCGAAAAATTTGCGAGTTTGTGAAAACGGAGACAGAGAAGAGATTGGATTGACTTGACTGTCATATGAGCTCGGTGGCTCAAGTGGAAGCGCGCCATTATTACTGATACGGAATTCCGGGTTCAAATCTCGTCCAAGGCCAGTCTTTCTTCTTAAAAAAAAGAAAGAAATATTTTAAAATAATGTTCAGCTGGATATTGGAATTTATATAGCAATTAATAATTGCTATATAATAATCAATTTTTTTAATATTTACACACATACTCATATTCGATATTGTGCTAGTAATATTACACAACAGATCCAGGTAAGAAACTAGCAGATATAAAATTGAGAATTCCGAAGAGTTTATAACTAACTTACTTATTTACATATCACTAGCAAGATCTTCTGCAGGGGGTTGGTCCATCATCTGAGTGCAGTGTCTTGTTCTGAAGATGTTTTATGCTTTATGTTTTTCAATACCTCTTCTCTCCTTTCCCCGAGTCCATTCATTTGTCTACAATGTCCGATCATTCAAAGGACGGTGTGAAACTAATGCTTTGTCGTTTCTCTACTTCATGTTCACCGCCTTTGAGGATAACCAATTATGGATACAACAATGTCAGCATTGCTTTTATAGAATTATAAAACTATCCTCCGCTATTCAGTTAAGTTAAATAATATAATAAAATTATATTTCTTCCATTGAACCATACAAATTTGATAAAAGCAAGTAAAAAAATGTGGTGCGTACGCGCTCACAACACACAACTTTCACTTACAAACTTACTTAGATTAGAATTTAATGCGTTTTGTTAATTGCCACTTCTCAAATGAACAGAACGGCTTTACTTATAAACAATGGTCAGTCATTAAAGGCGTACTCCGCTTGCGCTTTACGAGTTTTATGAGTTGACTGAATATTTTTCTTTTTTTCTCCTCTATATGTTTCCTTGATTTTTATCATATCTCATGTATAGCCATTTCTTATTTTTAGGCAAAACGAAAGACAGATAATTTCTCCATATAAACAAATACAAAGGTACTTTATAGGAAAACAAAAAAGGCCCCTTCCCCATTTAAGCCCCCTCAGAACATTTTAATAATGATAAAGCTTACATGATATTAAAGAAAACCTAATTTTCATTAAACCCCACGAATTTGATGAAAATCGTTAAATCCGTTTTTGAGATAATCGAAAAAAAGGTAAAAATTGCTTAAAAAGTTATGAAATAAAGTGCCCTCTCCGTTAAACCAATTTTGATGAAATGTTGGCTTTCACATCTTTGGCAAATATATACATCAAATACCCAGTTTGATCAAAATCGTTAAAGCCTTTTTTGAGTAAATAAAAAAAACACGTAAAATTGATACAAAATTTATTAAGTAAAGTCCCCCCTCCGGTTGATCAATTTTGATGTAATGTTGGTTATCGCATCTTTGGCATACACATACATCAAATACCCAGTTTGATCAAAATCTTTAAAACCGTTTTTGAGTAACTAAAAAAAAACACGTGAAAATTATACAAAATTTATCAAGTATAGTCCCCCCTCCGGTTGATCAATTTTGATGAAATTTTTACAGACATATCTCGGGCATATAAATAGATCAAATACTCAGTTTAATCAAAATCGTTCGAGCCGTTTTTGAGAAAATCGAAAAAAACTTAAAAAGTTATTAAATAAAGTACCCCCTCCCTTTGAGCAATTTTGATGAAATTTTTGCTGTCACATCACGGGCATATACATGCACTAAATACCCAATTTCAGATTCGCGCGGCTTATAGTTTTTGAGCTAGTCTGTTCACACACACACACACACACACACACACACACACACACACACACACACACACACACACACACACACACACACACACACACACACACACACACACACACACACACACACACACACACACACACACACACACACACACACACACACACACACACACACAAACACACACACACACACACACTCACACACACACACCACACACACACACAAACCATTTCGCGGGACTTGGTTAATTGGACTCAGGGGACCCCAAAACGTGTATTTCCGTTGAAAACCGGAAGTCGAAATTTTTCACGATCGCAATACTTCCACTTACTATATATTTCATATATAGGTAAGTGAAAGTAAAAAATCGATCGAAAAGAATTCTAGACTTTTTGTTGAAACGGGTCTAGTACCTGTTCGTGACTGTTCGAGAATCTTCTACGATTTTCGGCAAGACTGGTCTAATGCAGACTAAACATAAGGAGCGATGGACTGGAGAGTTAAGACTTGCTCTGAAGCTCTAATCATATGGTTATTTTTGTGTTACTGTATTATTACAAGTTGATTCTTATCGTAACCTTTTCCATAAAATTATGTCCATGCTGCACAGTACTTTTTACTCAGCAGGGAGTCATTTAAAGTAAAGCAGGTAATTGCTTTTCTCAGATTTTGTTTAGGAAGCATTTTTAAAATTTTCGGATTACAGTAATAAATCATTTTACCTTTAAAAATGAGTTGTTTGTTATTGTTATTATTATTATTATTATTTTTTTTTTTTTGGGTGGGGCAAAAAAGCAGACAATGATGCAATGGGTAAACATTTTTTTTTTTTTCCAATGTCGGACTGAGTTGCGCAAGACCAATACTAGAATAAAGACAGACCTCCTACTTCTGCAGAAACGTTTAGGCTTCCATTAAATAGATCTCCCGTCCAAGTTCCTTTTATTGGTGGGCCGTGAAATGAAAATAATCTTGATAAGGCGGTATACGATTTGAGCAAGGAAAGAATGAAAAATATGAACTATCCGAAGTGTGATAACTAAACAGACTAAATTATAGTAACAGTGTATTTTACAAATGACCTAAAGCAGGGATGTATATACTTATAAAAGCAATAAATATATAACAAGCTCAGCAATTATTGCCAAATAAAAAAAATTTAATTTTCGAATTCCACTCCAAGAGATCCACTATCGGGAGCACGTTAATGTTTATCAGAGGATCATCATCTGGAAATGACTACTTACACTATATCTTGGACAGAGTGAAATTTGCAGTTGCACAAAGGAGGCGATCGGGCCTGACAGGAAATGGCTAATATTGAGACTGCAAAACTCAGATTCAACTGTTGGCACCCTAATTAGCGGGAGCTGCTGAGAGGTGCTCCAGTTGGGCCGAAGAAATGGTAGCCTACAATCAGCCGCAGTTAAATACAAAGCTGGATCGGCTATCATCCGGCAAAGAGGAATCATCACTGGTAAGTGTACTCCCCTAGATCTGGGAATAGCATTTACCACCCCCCACTATTATACCATATCTGATCCGCCCGCCCTATTCGGACCAACCTGCCTAATAACAGATCTCTCCTCCGATTGATTTCCAGGTGCTATATCTTCCTTAGGGCCTTCTGCTCCCTGTCTCATATCTAAGCAAGTCAAGTTTCTAGATCTGTTCAAGAAGCAGAGACAGATCACAGGAATCCAACGAAGTTCGTACGTTGCCGATTAAAGCTGGGCGCACACTATACATAGTCAAGACAAGATAAGACACTGTTAATTGCTGTGAAGTACATTCAAGAGAGTAGGACAACGCACGCTGATCAGTCATATCTTAGTGCACTACTTTCTTTAGTAACCATTAGATATTTCTTCGGACGACTTAGCATGTTGTATACGTCCTTTATTTACGAAAATACGTCCTTTATTTATACAAGAAAGAAAATGGCGAATGAGGTCGAAAAAATCATCATTTATTAATATTTTAACACTTCTGTGGGTTAACAACTATTCAGGGAATTTTTATTTTAAATTATTTTTTGTTCAATTCATTATTTTTAAATCACTTTTAAATTTAATTAATTATTATTGGAAATGTATTATGTATCAGGTTTATTAAAATTGAATATCATACCAATTGATATTAAGTAGCCAATTAATATTCATTTAGTGCTACGTGCGTGGGAATTGTAATTGGTCGAAGACGCTTGTAGCCAAAGTTCTGAGAAAACAAAAGACGCTTCATCGGAGCAGTCAGCTGTTGATTCTCGCCAGCCGAGTACACATTACTCTCTCAGGCTTCAACATTCTTTAAAAACATTTTATGATATTCTCGTTCACCCAGGGTGTTCATTTGTGCATTGTGCACATTTGCAGATCTTATTTTAGAAGATGGGTCGAAGAGGAAGATTAAGTTCCCAGCTGGATGGACATTTAAAGTAAAATAATTCCAATATTATTTTTTTTAATGTATGAACAATAAATTTTGTTTGATCTTCATATTTAAATAACATTTTCTAAAAATTGGACTTTACCTCCTAACATTAAAATCAAATTGCTGAATCCAGTTATCTATGTATGTATTATAGTTATTAACCGTTTGTTTATTATTTTATTGTATAGTTTAACAATGACCATTCGATTTAAGGTCTGGCCACACATGTCCGCACCGCAGCAATAGTATAGGTTATGTTCAGAATATTTTTAATTTAACTTACATATTACCTTAAGTTATGCCTAAAGTGGCCTTTGTTTGAGATCTGTGGCCTGACATTTAGGCATAACTAAAGGTAATATGTAAGTTAAATTAAAAATATTCTGAACATAACCTATATTATTGCTGCGTTGCGGATCCGGTGCGGACATGTGTGGCCAGACCCAGAATAAAAATAAATCAGTTTTGAATATAGTCTCTTTTTCTTAGCTTAACTCACCATTTCAATGTAATTTTGTTATTAGCCTTGATTATCAAAGGTTGGTCATGAAAAACCTGTCAGACAGCAAAGTTGAAATGATTATTAGGGAGTAGATTTTTAAACAGAAAGTAAGAAATCGGAGATGGAGTTTCCATCTAAAATATCCAAAATGTTTTCATTAAATTTTATATGTTTGTCCAACATTATTATTGTGTTGGACAAACGATACGGTGTCAGATAATATAGAAAATCTTTATAATGGTGAAGGCAATTGTCTTTACAATAACAACATCGGATTTAGCCGTGAATAATAAAATAAAAAATAATATGGTGCATAACATATAAACTATTTAATAATTTTCTTTTTTTGTACAGTAAATACATCAAACTTGGAAATGGAAATGGAAACAATAAATTCGGTATATTATATATTAAATATTCATAGTGCGGCACCTGGGCGTCGCCTATTTTTAGTGTGGTCCGATCTCAGCTGATATAACTCCTCCACAGGGGTTTATTGACGAGCGAGCGAAGCGAGCGGGAGTAGAAATCAGGGATTAAATAAAGCTAATCGAGGCCCTTTAAACTGTAAAAAAAAAAACGAATGGCTTCGAAAATATCACGGTCACTCAACGTCTCGAAATAGTCAACTCCCCTAAGCCGCTGTTCAAAAGTAACACCGTATGAAGATAATTTACTTTAAAATAAATACATCAAATTTAATCGTAAATAAGGAAATCATTAATAATTGGTGAATAATATATACAAAGGAAAATAATTAGGCACTAATTGAAGGGGTCGGGGCATAATATTACATTTTTAACAAACATGAACTGTAGCTGCAGTCTGCTGTTTATTACGTAGGACTATACAGCAGAATGTAGCTAGGTACAGTTTATTTTTGTTAAAAATGTTGCTTGGCTCTATTTTGACCCGACCCCTTCAATTAATACTAAGGTACCCTATTTATACTAAGAAAAATAACTTAACTTGCAATAAATATATAAAATTTAATTATGCATATGGAAACCATATTAAACAATTTCAACTTTATTTATTATCTATCTTCCTCTCTTTTCCTATTCTTGTTTACGTTTCAGGGCCGTCCACCATGCTCCAGACCAATTTATCTTCATCCATGTTAAATTAGCATTTTGTTTATATACATTTAAAACCATTTAGCCATTATTTTTCATTGCCACTGAGTGGATAGGATTAAAGAAGGGAAAGAACGTGCAAATGAATAAAAAGATAAATTGTTTCGGATATATATATACAAAACGTTAGCAACGATAACCATAATTTAAAGTAAAATAAAGGATTGAGATTATAAGGATGTAAGGAACAGTAGTTATGTATGGACGAAGAACATAACTACGAAGAACAAAAAACGTAGACAAGAGAGAACAAGGTAAAAAATATTTTCCATAAATGCAGGAAAATATTACCCATATTAAATTATGATAAATGTATAATTTATTACGATTTTATTCCATATTAAATATAGAGGAAAATATTTTTAAAAAGATAGTGGTTAGGTATTAATAAAAATAAATAATAATGATAAACTTCCTTTTATTACTAAAATAGACTTAAGTGAGATTGGTTGCGAAAAATTCCATTCGAATACGAGTGGCAGAAGGTTCCAAAGAAAATTTCATTATTATTGTTGCAATTGGTTAGATAATTAATTACAGGAAAGTCATATAAGGATTATTGCAAAAAGCAAACAAGATACTCTATCTTGCCTCTCCAATAAACCATCGCAGGTCATTTAAACGGTCCTATTGATCGGAAGATGCAGGTGAAGGATTGAGCACGTGTTGAAGATGACGGTTATCTTTACGGTGACCTACCTGCACAGGTGATGAAAACACAGGATGGACCCTTAACCCTTTTGCCCTGTGGGTGGTAATTTATCCATCCGCCCTTATGCAATTTCAATGTGCTTTTTATCTCCTTCCAGTGCGTTTTAGAACATCCTACCTTCCCGACTGGTATATCCGTTCCAAATACGAAACTACCACTTACCTATGGAGACAGCTGAGCTTAAACGTATAAGGAGAATTTCTTTCAAACGTCGATTTGAAGAAAAATGTGAAACTCTACTGATTCAGATTTTCAGAAAAATAAAATCTCGATTTCTATGACGATAAAGTGTTTTTACAGTTAATTTTAATAATTAAAACGTTTAATATGGTTTAATACCCGACTTCAACCAGGAAGATTGAAAATATCATAACATATATACTGGAACTGGTTGTGAAAATTCCGCATGATATCCACCTTCTTCCTCGCAATCAAAATATCACTATACGAACGTGGACCCGGAAAAAATGAGTAAGGGGATACTGGTCGATAAAAAAAAACCATAATCTTAATCTTGGTCATCGTTAGAGAACAATCCTTTTCAAGGAGACCACTGAGTAATCCGTCTTCCCTTTTCACAGTAATATGGTCGTATGTACCTAAATGAGAATATGCTCAGTTATATTCTTAAGGATGTAGTTTAACCAAGAGTGAGTATAGATTGTAGCAGTGTTGCCCATGTATATAGATGTAGCAGTGTTGCCTATGTATGTATATTTTTTGTTGTTTTATAGATTACTTCTTTTTAAAAGTTCTTTATATTTAATAACATTCTATTTATAAAATATTATTAATTATGTTATTAGAAAATAACTAGTTTAATATTAATATCAAGTAAAAATTGTATAAATATTTTTTTCTTTCTTAATTTGTGCAACCATATGGCAACACTGTCAACTATCTTTTAAAATATAAAAATCATCTGTTTTAATTAGTGTGTGTTAAAAAAATATATTTAATGAAACCTGAAAACTGTTAACCTTAAGTGGAATAAATAAAATAGTAATTTCCAATGAATGTGTTGTTCCTTGGTGTTATAAGAATTTATTGATTGGTGCAAATAGAAGCACCAATATATTTTTTTAATAAGATCTTAATGGGTGGCGGAATCTTAATGGCCGAATGGGCAAACGCTTATAAAACGCTTTGCCTATGAAAACAAAGGATTGACAAACCGAAGATAGTCAGTTCAAAACCCATAGTCTAAGGATATTTAATAATACTCGGCATTAATCCCCCACCTTCTCTCCTGGACCTAGAAACCCGTATAGGCTAAACAGTGAGGAAGGGGAGAACAAAAAAAAAAGATAAGTGTAATAATTCTAATCCATTGGAAGAGGATAGATACCAAATTTTCGCAGAAGCAAGCTGATAAATACTAGTCTTCTAAAACACATGATGCACACGTCAGGCATCTCCTTCACCATAA
Source organism: Aelia acuminata (assembly GCA_911387785.2). Classification (NCBI taxonomy): domain Eukaryota; kingdom Metazoa; phylum Arthropoda; class Insecta; order Hemiptera; family Pentatomidae; genus Aelia; species Aelia acuminata. The sequence goes on from OU426979.1 coordinate 47,295,364, forward strand.
GCTCTCATAAATGGTATTAAAAACTAATACATACCAAAGCATGATGCATCCTTTGTGTATCCGTACGACCTCTACCGAACAGAAGAAGCCAGGTGGTACGAACACAGGTGCTGTGCGCGCTGTGGTTTCAAAACCACTAAGACGTGCGTGTTTTCTTGTTGCGGTTAGCAGACGACCTTCCGTAATAGTCCCTTGTCATGGATGTTGCAATGGAGCTTATTGATTGTGGAGCTCCTGCTATTATGCTACCTTATGGTTCCTTAATTCTTATCGGCCAGACATAAGACAAGATCGGGTAATTTCTGGTATCCTCAATGGTGAAACTAAACAACTATTCAAATTTTTCAGTATCAGGTACTGTTTGGTTAAAATCAGTATATCCAACCATAAACAATCTTTGCAAGGGATTCATATGCACTCTTATCACCGAATTTGTGCTATTAATAAAAAGTATAAAGGGTTATTAAATAAAAGTATTATTAAAAGTATAAAGTATAAAAAGTTTGATTGGTTATCATGAACATTTTTTTTTTAATAGTGAGAGCCCAGTAAGGTACATCAAGTTAAGGGATCTGATTTGGTCAAATTACAAAAAAAAAAAATAGAGAAAAATACGTTATTGAAAAACAAAGTTGTGCCGCGCTATTTTTTGGGTTGCTAGCCACACAGCATGCTAAATAAATTTTCAACAGACATAAGAGTAGGTACATTTATCGTTATACAAATTTAGCTATAGATCCATTCTCACATGACGAAGTTCCTTTTCCAGGTTTCTTTTTTAATTTCTAAAATATAAAATTCGTACTACTAATAATACATTAAGATATAAAAAACAATAACAAAAATTGTTTTTAAGACAATAACAAAAAATAATATATTTAAGAAGATCAGTCATCGCTATTGGCCTGAGCAGTCGAAGCGACGTTAAACAACATCAAATAAAAAAAAAAATAAAAATAATTATTATCATTAACAATAATTAGAAATGGACAATACCCACGGAATAAATAAATATAATTTCATATAATATAAAGAATATTGCGAAGTTGTTCCTTGTTAATGAGTAGAGATCAGTTAACGGAGAAGCTCTTCACGTAGTTTTTTTTTTTTTTTTTTTTTTTCTTTTTTTCCAGAATTATTTATATTCCTGCTGGTACCAGTTTTAGCAGTATTTTTAAAACTCAGCTAGTTCATCCGTAAAGTAAGATGATGTGCACAACTTGAATTACGTATTGTTTAGAATTCGTGCAGATTTCACTGTGTCAGTGCATAAGGTCCTATTACTCATGCACCAAATGGATCCGGTAACTTTAATATGAATATTTTGGGATGAATAGACTTTATTATTTCTTTAACCGTTAATATTCCATTAAGTGGAAACTCATAAAATAAAGAAATAAGAATTACCTAAAAATAGTTTTTTAACACCGCTAACTGCTAGCAATTGAGAGTAGTCCGAAATTCCTGCAAACGGAGGGTCAAAACAGTACACTCCTTTAATAGAGCTAAGACCTAATGTGAGGGAACAAATCTAAATATAGGAGAGGATGTCTGGTTTGGTTCCAGATTCCAAGTTTCGACTCCAGGGAGAGACAAAAAAAAAGTAAAAGAAAAAAAAAGGAAAAACATTTCGCGCCCCTGCCAAAAAGCGGGAGACATAAATCCGTCAAGGTCCTTTTAATCTGGAAGGATGAAGAAGGCTAGGTGAGGTTTCTCAGACTTTAGTGATGAACATAAATGTTCATTTCAGTAGCGAAACACATCTTCAGAGGATGTTATACTGAAATATTGCGTGGATAACAATAATAAAGATGATTCAGAACAAGAAAACGACTTTATGTTAACTTAAAAATAAGCTCGGTAGGATTTATTTATATTTTTGGGCATATTGTCACATCTAACTCATATGAATTATTAACGTGCACTTTATAAATCAAATACAAGTGGATCGCAAACACAGCGCTGATTTTTTTTTTTACCTGAACAAAGTATGTCGAAACCAATTGATGGGTATCCACCATTCCCCCACTCTTCATATGAAATCGGGGCAGAAATGTTATTTCATGCTGTAATATTTTTAACATACAAATATTTCACATGCTGTAATATTTTTAACATACAAATATTACGGAATGAAATATTTTTTAATTCATGAGAAGAAGATATTTATCAAAATATTGGGGTAGCTAAAGAAATGAGTTTTTTGCTGTGTTTTTTTCTGTGTTTTTTGTCTGGTCACTCCTTACAATTAATTGTATAACCTGTATATTTCTCAAATTTTCTTATTTAAAAATCTGGTGCGTGCGCGCAAAACACAAATTTCACTTACCAACTTACTTAGATTAGAAATTAATGTGTTTTTTTAATTGCCACTTCTCAAAGTTACACATTTTTCCACATTCATTTCTTATTTTTGTTTTGCTCTCTAAATTACACTACATTTTTTTATTATTAAATAAAAGTTTTTACTTGCGATAATTCGGCAATGCAAGCGTAATTCTCTAAGTCGTCTGATTTTATAATTCTCTACTTAGTTGTTGAAAACTTCATTTAGTTACCATGAAACAAATAATTTCATTAAATAAACAGAACGGCTTTAATTCTGTTAAAACAATGGCCTGCGATTAAAGGCGTACTCCTCATGCGTGGGGTCAACGTGTTTTATGAGTTGACTGAATATTTTTCTTTTTTTCTCCTCTATATGTTTACTTGCTTGATTTTTATCATATCTCATATTTAGCCATTTCTTATTTTTAGGCAAACGAGAGACAGATAATTTCTCCAAATAAGCAAATACAAAGGTACTTTATAGGAAAACAAAAAAGCCCCATCCCCCTTTAAGCCCCCTTAGAACATTTTAATAATAATAAAGCTTACCTGATATTTAAGAACACCTAATTTTCATTAAACGTTACGAATTTGATGAAAATCGTTAAAGCCGTTTTTGAGATAATCGAAAAAGAGGAAAAGAGGAACAAATTGCTAAAAACTTTAGTAAGTAAAGTCCCTCCTCCGGTTGATCAATTTAGACGAAATGTTGGCTATCACATCTTTGGCATATACATACATCAAATACCCAGTTTGATCAAAATCATTAAAGCCGTTTTTGAGTAAATAACAAAAACACATGAAAATGATATAAAATTTATTAAGTCCCCCCTCCGGTTGATCGATTTTGATGAAATTTTTACAGTCATATTTTGGGCATATTAAAACATCAAATACTCAGTTTAATCAAAATCGTTGAGCCGGTTTTAAGAAAATCGAAAAAACGTAAAAAGTTATTAAATAAAGTACCCCCTCCATTTGACCAATTTCGATGGAATTTTTGCTGTCACATCGCGGGCATATACATGCACTAAATACCCAATTTCAGGTTCGCACGGTTTATAGTTTTTGTCCTACTCTGTTCACACACACACACACACACACACACACACACACACACACACACACACACGCACGCACGCACGCACGCACGCACGCACGCACGCACGCACGCACGCGCGCACACACACACACACACACACACACACAAACACACACACAGACCATTTCGCGGGACTTGGTTGTTTAGACTCAGGGGACCCCAAAACGTGTATTTCCGTTGAAAACCGGAAGTCGAAATTTTTCACAATCGCAATACTTCCTCTTACTATATATTTCATATATAGGTAAGTAAAAGTAAAAAAATATTGAACCGTTTCGACCTTTGGAGAGTAGCAGCTTCCGTACTACACTAGGGAGTACCGTTTAGATATTTAGATATTAGTGTCCGACCGAAACCAAAATTTTAGCCGAAACCGAAACCGAATTTCGGCCACAGTTTTGGTTTCGGGCCGAAACCGAAACTCATTTACGTGTTTATAAGTAATAAATGTAAGCGTGTAATATGTCTAGTTTAGAAATAATTACAATAGAAGCTTATGAAATGACAGTAATATAACTCAATTGTTCAATTAATAAATGGGCTTGATATAGAAGAGTGGTAAGACAGGTGTACTAGTTAGGTTATAGGATCGAATCACGGCCTCTACTTCCTAGTACGGCTGGTTCCCACGGGATGTTAGACCATAGCCCCTTAACTATTAAAGCAGAAGCTGGTAATAATACAAATTCATATTATCATATCTAAATAATAAATAATGTAGTAAATCTCTGCCAAAACAAAGCCAAATGGAATGCAAAATGACAGCCTATTGAAAATGTAAAGCTGTATTTCAGAAGCTATTTAGCCTAATGAGTTTTGTCTCAAATATTAGCGGATATAATCTAGTTTGAAAATGTATAGAATAGTTTTTGGTCGAAAACTGTGCTTCTTCATGATCAAAATGGAAAGAAAGTTTTGGGATGTTATTGGTGATCCGGTGGGGAAGGGCTGCCAAGGTCGACAAATATTGATTTTTGCATCTGAGTTTCATTCCATAAGAACAAAGGTGTAATTTAAGCCGAAAATTCGGTCGGTCACTACTAGATATTGTGCTAGGGGTTGATTTGACTGAGACCACACTCAACCTTGAGGTTTTCCCTTATTTGATTTAAAAATTAATTTTATGGGTATCCTTTATAGAGCACTTTATAGAGACAGGATTTGCCTTCTCTCCGGAAGACCTCCTGAACCCAGCAACGATTCGCGGAAGATAAGGAAAATTAACCAAAGATCTTCAGCTCAGTAGTTCATATCCTTACCATCCAGCAAACCTCTTTATTTTCTTATCATTATTTTTATTAATAATAATATGAAAAGGCTTATTTTTAGTGAATCCGAAGGTTCAATATAAACCTTATATCTCTTTAAGTTACCTATCTTTTCTAACCATAGATCGAATACGATAAAATTCCAATATAAAAAAAAATCTGCCGATTGTCGATTTTCTCTTGAAAGATGAAGATTAAATAATGATGTCAAACAATAATATTCTTAGATAAATGCAATGAATTTAATTTTAATTTAAAAAAATAATTTTTATAAGGAATCTTGCGGATGCTTTGGTCGTCAAACCCTAGTTTTGATTGGAGTAGACGCCAGACATAGTTGCCGATTGGAGATTTTAAAACCGAATATAATAATGAAAAGAATTTTGCTTATTACTTTTTACTAATTAAAAATCATACAAATTTTACAATTAAATGGGCTAAATGCCTTGTCAAAAAAAATTAAAATTGACAATACTCAAAACATTACAATATCCAATTAAATCATGCAAGTTAAATTGTTTATCCTTTTAATTTTGTTTGACAAGGGCATTTGGCCGATTTAAATGTAAAATTTATATGATCTTGCCTTGATAATGGCTTATATGCCGTCAGACAGTAATATAAATGAGTGAGGATTTAATTAAGGATCATGTAAATACTTGACTAAGACAATTTTGCTCATTAATACAAAGTGATGTTTATCGCATCTTACCTGGTGACCCCGTTCATCAAACATGGATGATCCACCCCGCACAAGTTGGACGGCGGTAAAAACTGTGACCAAAGCATAGATAGTAAAAAGCGTTGGAAAAGCTGAACATGTAAAAAAACACATATAGATAAACGTGCGTGTAGAGGACTCCACAGAAGCGATATTTTTAAAGACCACCAAGGAGTGGAGCGGTTTTTTTTTCTCTCTTCGGTCGCTTCTCTTACTGTCCGTCGGCACAGATACTCCTGAATTTTTTCATATGGAGACAGCGTATGGCTAACGGTTTGAGCGGTCCACTGACGTCTCCTGTTTACAAACTCGCGTGCAAATGGCTTTCGTTAGTGCAATAAATGGCATCTCATTTGTCAGGAGAGCGAAGGTCTTGGAGGAAAGCGAACGAATAAATAGCTGACTGGTTATTTGGGCAAGAATTATGGATCAAATTGTATACTGTTACGATATACTCCAGATGAAACGAATTTAAAATGTATACAAATAGCTTCGAGCTGAGTTTGGGTGATCAGAATGACTTTTTATAACTTGGAGTTATATTACCGATATTTATAATTTCATCCCTGACGATGGAACTAAGCCCATCTCGTCACAATATAGTAGAAATAATTGGAATTTCTGGGTAATTTTTTCTTTTTCTATGGTAATATATGGCAAAATTACATCTATGGTTGCAGAGTAAAGAGTGTTAAGTCCAAATTAAAAATTATTTTTTTATTTGATTGCACATGCATCTTGCATAACACACTTAATATGAGTAAAACTTGAAGGCGACATCCTGATGAATAAATTTAAACATTAAAGATTTTGCTAAATAAACTTGTAAAACTGTTGAATATCAGCAAAGTAATATAAAAGCCATGGATAAGCATCCCGCGCATGTCACGCGGAAGACCCGGGTTCGATTCCCGGCGGAGCCAAATCTTTTCTCTTCAAAAATAAATTATTTAAAAACAAGAGTGGTCATCCACGATAATGATTAAATTAATATAAAAGCCATTACATTTTCTTTTTAACTTAAAACTCTTAACACTGCAGCCACGGATATAATTTGTAAATTTGAAAATTATTACCCTTCGGGGACACAAAAACGAAAATTTGGGACATTATGGTGGTAAAAATGAATAACAAATCAGCCCTACATTATTATTATTATTATTATTATTCATTCTTTATTCGAGATTAGATATACAAGACATTTTAAAAATTGTTAGAAGATTTTTTTTTCATGATTCATCCAATATACATTAATTTTCTAAATTTATAAGATGACAAAGTTACTATTTTTAAAGCATATTACATTTAAAATATTCCACTTCACAACGAATATGCTTAAAAAAATTACCTAAACCTTATTTGAGATTTTAAAAATAATTTAGAACATTCAGCAACTAATATGCTGAAAAAAGTATGTATGTACATGATGAATAAGGTCATCTCAAAAAAGCATATTTTACAAATTAGAACTTTTGATTTAAAAGTATTTTGAAGAAATTTTCTACAAAAGCACTACCAAAACTAAGTTGTTGCTTTTCATTGACTTCATACCTGACTATTTAATGTATATCCAATATTTTTTTTAAGGGAAACCGATCCCTCTCAACCTCAAAATAAATTAAATTGATCCTAGGGCACTGCAATCGTACCACACTCAACCACCGCAGCCACAAATTATCACTAGCAACTGAAAAATTCTCTTCAATGCAATAAAGGATGTTATTTTTTAATCATTTATTTCTGCACCAAAAAAGGAATTACTTTTTGGATATTTCGGTTTTATAAATATAGAAATATAGAGTAAATTATCGGCAATGGGCGTTTAGGAAATCCATAGTTTGCTTTCGATTAAGAATCCCGAACTCGGTAGAAGAGTTCAGTTAATATTTTTTAAAACTCTTTCCTTGATGATAAAAAAATCGTCTTAGGCACTTTTATTAAATCTTAAGCATTTTGAGAATTTACAAACATCGAGTTTTGCTCATTACTTATGATTTATCATAAGCTTTCTTGAGTCCAGGAATATAGGGGCGTTTTCAAATTCAACTTTAAATAATGGACTGCGCTATCCATGAGATTTGTCATATTTTAAAATTGTGAACAAACATAGGAAATGATTATTATTCATCTTGTCTACAGTCATATGTTTTCAAGTTTGTTCAGTTGATACCGAAGTATTTTTCAACTATAAGAAATTTAAGGTATAATATTCAAAGTTTAAAAATTAAAATATAGAAAGTAATTAAAATATAACTTACAGTATGTACTGATATATAATGAATGCAACTATTTGTCATAAGAACGGCTTGTAAAATTAGTAGGTTTCACTTGGACCTTTTGAATGTATTAAAATAGCTTGAAGTGAAAATTCAGGCAAATTATATTATAATATTTAAGGTGTAAGTTTGTGACCGTTTCGCATGCTGGGAAGAACACTACTGCTTAAAACGTTAGGGGAAATCTAGTTTAAATATGTTTGATGTTCGTCCGCCTATTGCGGTCGCACTTTTTTATTCTAATTTGTATCTTTGTTCTATTAATTTTAAATTCTATAAATCTAATATATGCCTCTAACTGGCCCTTCGAGCTTTATTCAATGTTATAAATCTGTCATCGCAGTGAACAAGTGGTTAAGTCGAATTTAGCCCATCCTGGGTTAAGTGGCTAAAAATACAGTTAAGCATGGAGGCAGTTTGTTCGTCCAATTCGGTCACACCTAACCGCACCGCGGCACGGGCGTGTATCGGATCTGATTCAAATACGAAGGATAGATAGTAACGATTCCGTTGCCCCGGTGTCGGGGAAGTGTGACCGGTGACTATCTATCCTTTGTAAATGAATCAGAACCGATACACGCCCGTGCTGCGCGCATCTGCGGTGCGGTTATATGTCAGGCCTTCATTTGAAATGAAATTGATACCGGTTTGTGTTATATCGGATGTAATTAGTCGGTGAACAATTATTTAACTTCTGATAAGATCAATTAAGTTGGTTTAATGACCACCATCAGTAATCATAATTTAGGTGTTTTTGACGAAATTTCAACGCTTAATAATGAAAACCTAATTTTATACCAAAACCATTGAAAATTAAGCAGTCGTATATAAGTAAGGAAATTTGACTTACAATAATTTAAATCTTTTTAAAATTTGAGATTTGGAAAAGCTAAATGATAGTTTACATTTTTTTTTTTTTTTTTGTTAGTAGTTTAAAAACCTCAGGCCCAATAATTAACTCACAAAAAAAATAAAAATTAAAAAATCATCTGTATTATGCATATTTTTGTTTTTCTTGAAATATTTACTAATTTGGATTTATCCCCTTTCGCATCTTCACCCCTCATTTTCACTTACGTAAGAGGGAAGGTCAAAAAGTTCTCGGCCTGACGTAGTAGAGGATGAAATAAAAACACAAATCATATATTACTTTTCAATGTAATGTCATTCGATAATTATACACTTTTCACATCTATTTATTAATTTTTCTACCCCCCCCCCCACCTCCAAATAATAACTTTCTTCTTCAACTTCAAATCGCCTCCCCCTGAGCCCCTTTTTGAGGTTTGGGAATAGAAAGTAGTCACTAGGGGCTAGATCTGGACTGTAGGGTGGATGGTTGACCACATCAAAGCCCAAGGTGTCAATCATGGCTATTACTTGACGAGAAGTGTGCACAGGGGCATTGTCATGAAGCAGCATTACTCCTCTGCTCAGCTTCTCCTTGAATGATTGAATATTCATATATATATATATATATATATATATATATATATATATATATATATATATATATAATGAAATTTTGGTAGAGGTTCCTGAATGATTAAGGATTACTCATATCAATACTAAGCTCTTATGATCTCAACGGCATTCTTCATCTGGAGGTACTCCATAAAGCTTTACTTCTTTTACTGTCATAAACTTTGGCTTGCTAATAATCCGTATCTTAAAAGGTTCTCCTGCTTATCTCTCATCCCAGTGAATAAGTGGTAAAGTAAAATTAAGCTCAGAATGGGTTAAGTGGTTAATAAGAAGTTTGAAGGGGTTGTTTGGTACTGAATAAGTCCATAAGTCAGGCGTTCAGTTGAAATGTGATTTAGATATTTTTATGAAATTTCAACGCTTAATAATGAGAAACTTATTTTATACACTTATTCTTTGGGATGAAAGAAATAATTCTAAAACGGATTTTTTTCCTACTAATTCTTCTCAGTGTACGATATGTGATAAATATAATCTACGAATGCTTAAAAAAAAACTTCAGAAACAGCCTTACCTTATAACGCTAACCCATCCTAGAGAGTAAGTACATGCATATGTACTTAAGCACATTGGTAGTATGCCTCCCACATACCGATGAATCTCACAGTTCTTCCGTATGTTGACAAGCACCAACGCATTAGAAAAAATGTATGTAGCAGTAGCCTTAATGTGCAGTGGAAGACACCCGTATTAGAAACGAGAAGATTAAATATTCATTCAGCCGCCAGCTCAAACACCATTTGCCGATAGGCTTAAACATTTAACGTACATTCCAAAGGATGGATAGGATTATAACTTTTTTCGAAAAGCCAAATTTTAAACAGATTTGCATTATAATTTGGATTTACTACACTCTGCAATATTGCAGGTGAAAAAATCAATAAAATAGTGAAAATATACTATTAAGTAAGACAATTATCACATTTCGTTACTTTCATATATTATTTATTATTATTTTACCATGGTCCAATGAATTAGTAGACAGAAATAATGTTAGTTATAAGTTGTTTTTTTTTAGCCCTTATCACTAAATTTGATCAAGCGATTACACATTGTACACCAGGTATTCTGTGTTTAATCATCTGTTTAACTAAGCAATCTCATTTAAACGACTATTGTACACCCGGCCATGGATTGAAAAAAGTACGTTTTGTGGGGTCGAGCATATACCACCTTAAAAAGGATGGCTAAACATTACGGGGAAAATATGGCAACATTTTTGTTATCCCTCACTACATCTTCTACAGTACATAATTGCCGTTCCCCATAACAATTGAGACACAATATCTCCAAGAGCACACGTTGGATCGCGACCCGCTTTAGCAGGCTCGAATCCGCCCTGGGAAAGTTGACTTATATTTCGTGGAGGCCCCACGGAATAAATCTCGACCTACCCACCATGTTTAGAATAGGTTGGTGAACCCTCTAGAATAACCGCTCGTATGCCACACATGGCCAAGTAGTTATAACAAAAAAAAAAAAAAAAAAAAAAAACCAATAGCACACATCACTGAGTACATATTCATCTGCTTATGTGTATCTATCGTATTTCAAGCATGATGGATAATTATTTTGTTATATATAAGTATTGTTTAGCTAAAAGATTTTTGGGCACATCCGTTTAGCCAACAATAGGAGTGAGATCACTACTGGGTCCGATCAGGCAATAAAGGCAGCAAGGCAAGAAGCCACAGCCAAATATCTCATTCACATTACTACCCTATGCTTCGAGGAAACGTGTCCTGACTGAGAGAGAGAGAGTTGGGGTGGGGGGGGGGGGGGGTCGATGATAGTCCGATGAGGTAACCACTCACCACCACTAAGCAGCTAAGTTTTCTTCGGCTATAATGGTTTAGGAACTCTGCCCATCCAAAGCGTGCTAAAGCGACCATGTCTTGGAAGCGCTAAACAAATCCCATAACGGAGTCTAATAGCTTTACAAACAAGGGAGTCATTTTGTAGGTTGAGGAATTCCCTTCGACTCCGTTCATGTTTGTTTTTTGCTGATGGACTACGGCGCTGTGAGGATAACACAGGAATACAAACTCGGAATCAATAGAGGAGGTCTCAATAACAGAAAATGTTGATTTTTTTTGTTTTTGTTATTCCCCAGTTCTTGAACATATTGAATATCGTTAGAAATTCAAACGTCTCTCTATTACCAAATGATTCATATTTATGTATTTTTGATTCGGTAGGGGTTCAATTGACAAACTTTAAAAAAATAAGTGTAACAATACTTCAAATTAATTACATAATTAATGCAAAATTAATTTATACATTAATTCATATTAATACATTATCTTCGTGTGTTATTCAATCATAATGCCTCTGTTTGATAATGCTTTAAATAATATAAACCTCTCTAGAGTTAGAAGCCTTCTCATTTTAGCAACTCAAAGTAGCCAACTCATTTTAGCAACTCTAATTACGATGGTACTTGTAGCATTTTCTTTTTTCTTCTTTAATTTTTTCATTCATTAACAAACAAAATTAAACAAGCTCCTATGAACCGTTGCAACTTTTTAAAATACATATTGAGAATTTAATTGTCAAAATTATATTTTGAAAATTATTACTAATAACCATACTGCTTTATCTGTTTATGCATATTAACATGCTATGTCATATTATGTTCGCAATTAGGTTGATCTTAAATATAAGAGGAAATTTAAAAGTTGAATTCCCCTGGCTCAGGACAGTTTATTTTCTAAACGGAAAAATATATTCCAAACAATAATTGCATTTTTTTGAATAACTTAATTTGAATTTGAAAGCCAGTTGATAGCCAAGTAGTTTTATTTTTAACTTTAATTTCAACTAATGGCGCCGATTTGGCCCGACACGAAACCCCTTGTTTCCAGCCTCGCTTACTCCCCTATTCCAGACGTCTGAAATCCTCCTAGGCGTCTGAAAAGAAGATGGCCCCGGGACTGAGGTGAGTGCTACCAATGGATAGTTTCTCTTCATGCTTGTTGACATTTTCTTATTGATTATGACCTCATTTAATGGATGTATTTTTTTGTAAATGCAGTTGTAAATTTCAATAAATTAAAGAAAAAAAAATGTTTATATGCCCCTAGGCCTCGTGGTATAAAGTAGATGCGAGTCCAGGATTCCCGTTTGGAGTCTTATTTGTATATATGCATACGTTAATAAATATAAACAAAAAAAGAGAACACAATATTAATAATAATTTTTAAAAAAAATCAAAAAGTATTCTTAAAATTATATGTTAAATATATTGCATGGAATTTCAAGTAAGCTTTAATTCCCTTGGCTAATTAACATTTTTTTTTTTAGATGGAGAAAAATATCTTCAAAATAATGATTGAATTTTGAATGCATATCAAATAACTTAATTTGAATTTGAAAGTCAATTTCGTTCAATGGGGCATGCAGGAGACTTCAGTATCACCTACCTGGATTGTTTTTTTTTTTGTAACTTAAATTTTTTTTTTTTATATATTGTTCTTTTTGTTGTTTGTTTTTTTTATTTTGTCTTTTTAAATCTTTTTATACCATCTTATATATAACTTTGAGCAGTTGTTGATTATTGATATTATTAAGCTGCTGTTGTTATTCCAATATTATGTTTTACCTAGTTTTTAAATGTTTAATTATTTCATAATTATTAATTATGTTTCTTTGTCTATATATAAGTTTTATTAGCATTTAGGACTTAACAAATAATCTGTATAAGATAAGGACTATGCTGTGTATTAGCAACCCAATATAATTGGGCAGCATCATTATTTTCAATAAAGTGTTTTTCTTTCTCTCCTTCTACTAAATTTTATTTCCTTCTTCATGTCAATATTTCTTATATAAATTGCATTTAAATGAGTTCTAAGCCAAGTTTACGTATTGTATTATTTTTTCAGTTAATCGTGTTCCAAAATTCCCTGTTGCTCTTTTATTAAACCTGTTGACACCAGTGCTGGAGTTTTTGATATTTATTAATAAAGAAAAAATATAATTACATTAATTTATTTTTTTTTAAGTTATTTTTTTTTTTTTTTTTTACTTCAACTATTTATTTGCTCCAGTTACCAATGTAAGTCAACAATCAGAAAATATGCTGGTTATGGGACAAAAAGGTTGGCAAGTATGGAGAAGTAAAGTACTCAGCAGTGCCAAAAATAATAATAAATTTTGAAAACCTGCCATCACAGGAAACATAACAAATATAATTCAGATAAAGAGAATTCCCCCATTTCTTTACCTTTTTTTTGCATATAAATACACATATTGGTTGTTCAGAATACTCAGATGTGTAAATAAATATTTTACTAAATACTTAACAGGCCGTTAAAAAAAAAACAATAAAAAAGATATACCTGGTATATTTAATATTTTATTTTTATCATTGGCGAAACCATATTTATTTTTTTCCTTGACTCTTTTCAGTCAAATGTATACATTTTACAAACATATGATTTAAATAAATCAAGATTAAATAATTGATCTATCTTCTGACATTTTATTGATAAAAGATTTATTTCTTATTGAGGATCAGATGCATATACCTTATAGACCTCAGGATCTCACGTCTATTAGCGTTCACTCTTTATCTTAAGGTACAATAGAAAACAAATTGTCTATTATGAGTCATAAATAAACTTCCCTATATGTGTTGCTATGTTATATTTCAATAAATGATTTTTTTTTTTAGCAGTACAGGAATTGGATATATGTGGAGATAAGGGTTAAGGAGAGGGTATATGAAAATAACAAGAGATATACATAATAAATAAAGACAGCCAGAATTAATTAGGCAAGTTTATTATCTTTTTAAAATCAATAAATGGCGGTAAACATGTTTTTTAGTCCACATTACAAAAAAAAAATCTATTTTTTTTTAAAAATTAATGTAGTGACATAAAATTTAACTTTTTGAGCAAACATTATTTTTTTAAGTAGAAAAAATCTGTAAAAATATATAAAGATATGCAATTGAAAAATATGTTTAACCATTATTTTAAACCTTTCAGAAAGATTATAAGTTTCGAAATAACTACTATTAAATAACAAAATAATTTAGGAATAGCTGAAGCCAAGGAGCAGTTGTTTAGATTTTTTTGTTCTAATGTTTCTATCCTACAGTAAATACAAATTTTATTACATTCTTCAGTAATATAACTTGTAATAATTGAAAAGTTTAATAATAAATAATACTCAGTTATAATAAAATATATACATATATAACAACTAAACAAGTGTTCCCAAGCTTCCGCTACTGTTAAGTTACGAAAAAATTTCAAAACTTGAAATTTATGATTTTTCACTTTCCATATATACATATTAAAAATAATTTATATGATACAAAAAGACATTTTAACAAAACTTCTTTGACATTATAAATTTACATATATCAAAAAATAACTTAATATCTATATACTACGAATGTGGCACAATATCGAAGAATATTTACAAAATTTATCTTTCATAATGGTAAAAATTTTAAAATTCATAAAAACGAATTTACATAAATCCATATACAATATTGTCATAAATTAACTCTGGATGATATGTCAATATCAGACGATAAATAATATACTCTTTTAAATATACGTAATGCCCATCTTAAAGGTTCAATTATGTACAGTGATCCATAGTTTCGCACCTTTTTTTCGTTATTCCTTTTCATCGCATTTTTAAACTAATAGTGAGCTTTTTACAAACAATAGGTAGTAACATTCATTAAAAACCACCATCATAACAGTTAACATGGTAAAACATGAAAATATTTAACGAATTTAACAATAATACGAAACATCAACAGGTTGGATCAAACATAGAGATATAAAAGGAACAGACAACAGTGGTACAACTATTCAGAAACAGTATAAAAATTTAACATGCATATTTAAAAAAAAAATACTATTACAAGTCTTATTGGTCAGTACAAACTAGAAACAAAGCTAAAAATTAGAGACATATATTTGAAAATCACATCTTTTGTTGGATGAAAAGAACAAAAATTTCTTTTAGGCAAGATTGAGCAAAAGCAGTTGTAAGTCGTTAAAACTACAGGAGAGCAATACCGATCATTTAAGATTCTAAATGATTCATAGATGGCCTGCTATGAACGTCAGGTACCAACAAATGCACAGCTGGCACAATATTACGATCTTTGGTCTCAATGTCTTCATGCGGAGACAACGACTGCGGGGAAAGTTCTTCGCACTGCCCTGAGTCGTACCTCGAGTGTGTTCGCATATGTCGAGTGATCATATCCCTCCTGCAAGCAGCGTACGGGCACTGAGGGCATTTGTATGGTTTCTCTCCGGTGTGTGTACGCTGATGAGTAGACAGGTGGTCTGATCGCGAAAAAACTTGTCCACACACACGGCATGTATAAGGCTTGACACCTGTATGAAGTCTCATATGCCTTGTAAGCATGTCGGACCGAGCAAAGGAGCGCTTGCAGACTTCGCAAAGGTAGGCTTTACTTGATGCGTCAGGAGTCGTTCGACTTTTATGCCTCGAAGCCATGTGCTTTGCAAGGCGATCGTGAAGACTAAACATCTGACCGCAAACGGGGCAGACGTAAGCGACATCAGATCCAGGCGGCATCTCTTCAACGACAGGTGACACTTCAAGGTTATATCTCACAGCCACTGATTCCTTCGTGGTCGGTGATGCGACGTCTCCTTTCACCACAGGTACATTACTGTACATCGTTGGTAAGATGAAAGAATCTCCAGAACTTGGTGAGGTGTCAGAACTCTTAGAGCTTTTCATCGACAGATCCAAAGGCGAATCCTGAGGCGAACTATATTCCGACCTCTCCGTCCTCGCTTCGAACCACAGTGGCAGGTCCGAATCTGAATGACACCTCCTTCTAAATATATCTGGGAGGTACTTCGAATGGAGGTACTGCTCGAAGCTGTAGACAGGAGCAGCCATGGGAGGAGTGATGGGAGAGATGGTAGAGTAAGATGCAGGAACGCATTGAGGGCAAGCACACCCACGATGCCTTTCATCATCCTCAAGAGATCCTTCCTTCAACCTCAGCGGACTAAAGCTTATTTTAGGAGAATCAGTATTGGAACTGTGAGGGGAAGAAGAGCTGAACACTTCATCGTCTTCCTCCGAGTAAACTTCTTCCTTCAGTTTGACACTCTTTGTCAAAGGACCAGTCTTTTCCTCAAGGTTATTGTTGATGGTATGGATGTTGTTGTTAAGTGGACTCCCGGCTTGTCCTGCCAACTTATCCACAACCTGGCTGAGTCTCTTCCTCTTCCGCTGCTTGCCACGGCCATGGTGGTGGTTATGGTTAGCTACCAGAGGATGATTGTTGTTTCTGAATTCCGCATATCGCCGAAGAGGGTCGGCTGTTGTAGTTTCCACCTGAGCGTCTGCCATCGTCATCAGTTAAGTGCGGCTAATTGCCGCAGTCTTCTACTTATTATCAAACAAAATAAGAAATGCAGCATCTCCAGTTACAGCCTGGTCAAGCAGAATTCCATCTCAGTAAAAAAGATATCCAATAGAATTCAAAATAAGAGATAGATGCTTGTAAAAGGAGTTCTCAGTAGTCACAAAACCTGCAACATAAGAAAAAAGAAAAACATTAATAGCTTGTCAATGTTGTACAACTATTAAAAATATAAAAAAGGTATTATACAGCGAAATTAATTACAATAAATGAAGATATTTTTTAAATATTTAGCAAGTTACTGAAGATCGGCATCTTCAAAAATTATTATTGTTAAAAGTTCAATAATAATAAACCGAGATTCATCAGCATCACAATATAGTTATTTGACTGATAACACCATTGAATAGCGAATTGGTTTGTACATTGTTTTACTGGTCGGAATAAGTTTCAGGGATGATACCAACAAGAAAAAATCTTTGGAACGTGTCAGCTATTACAGCTTTATTGGGTATATTCCTAATTTAACAGTTTAATGCGTGTACACAGTGCTTTGTGAAAGCTAACGCCAACAATACAGGACGGGAGGAGGCTCGGATTCCATCTCGGGCGGCTAGGAACAGAGGGCGACGGGAGGACACCGGGGTAAAGAAGAGAGGAGGGGAGAAGGAGGAAAAAAAAAAAGAAGAAGCTGAAGAAGAGGCTGATGTTTTGAAGGAACTATTCAAACAGTTTGTAGGGAAGGCATGGGTGTGGATAATCAGAGCATTGTCGCTAGGCTCGTGCCACACAAAGCGGCCTCGGGTCAGCCCTCTAAGAAGATTCTCTATTGAGGGGGATCGCGCCTCTCCTCCACTACCGCCGGGGACTTATTATCGGGAGCACGTCGGGGGCAAGGTCATCTCGGGGTGAAAGTATCCCAATCTGACCACCGTGGAGAATCGCCCCTTTTTAGCAAAAGTATTCGTTTGTTCTTGGCTCAAGGTCTTCGCTGAATTAGCTACGACCGAACGGAAAATTCAAGTAGAAGAGATCTCTTCATAGAAGTAATTTTAAATATCAATCATATGAACCAAAGAGTCTTGAATAAACTGGAAGCAAGCTAATTATTCAAGGGAGATTCTTCAGTACTAACCACATTTTAAATTAAAATCATCTTGCAAACCCGGTGTTCCGCATGATTCTACACTCAGTCCAATACTATAAATCAAATATTGCTGTAACCTGTCTAATAAAGAACATGCCTAATTATATGGACTGATGTATAGCTGATTTCACTAAAGCATGTCAAGCATCCGTCTAAAATGTCATGATTTAATATTTAATTACTACTTATATGAAACACATCAGTACAACTTTTTCTTTTAAATTAACATGTAAAAGCTGTTATGCCGCATGACTCAATGCTCAGTCCATTTTTACGCAGCCCATACGTTTCAAACCTGTTCAAATACTACTGAACATACCAACATTAGATTTTGTTGTTGAAAAAAAAATTAAATTACTTTTCATTTTGATTTAATGATTGAAAATTGAAAAAAAAAATTAATTACTTAGGCAGATTATTTATACAGCTAATTTTCTTTAGGAGCCGTTAAATACTAAAATCTAATATTTTAATCAATATATCAATGCCTCAGTCTAACTATAATTGAAAGTGTATGAATCCCACACACTACATCCATAATAAAGGCCGAACGACACATAAAAAAAAGAAGAAGAAATAAAGCGAACGTAATTCGTATAATTTCTGTAAGTCTGTGTTAATATAAACCTAATATAACTATTTTTATCAAGTAATACAAACATTATGACAATTTGAGTCCATGAAATATGGGTTTTCTCGATTTTATAGAAGATTCACTAATAGAGAATTTCAGTGATCAGAAGCAATCGAAGCGAAATCAATTTCAAAATGAAAAGTAATTTCAAAGAAGATATCAATTTCTCCCCAGGTCATTCCAGAGGAAGGATGCTTGACACAGTTGAAATAAAAAAAACTGCTTCCCGCTAATCATGGGTTCCTGAATTCATACCGAAAAGGGAATGGTCGATTTTAATTTCGTCAGTCGGTTTTCTCAAAGATTTCGAAATTATGCTTAAAGATACAAAAAGAAAAAAAGAAACCTCTTAAGTATAACTTCGATAATTCATTGGTCAACCGAAATCATTTTCTGCAATTTAGAGCCATTATAGACTTCGAGGTGGTCTCCGACGTTGTTCCGAAAAGTTTTCCAATAAGTAATTGTTTGCGAATCGTATTAAATCAAGCAGAAAAGACTCGTTGCTCTAATTTTGGAACGAATAACATTAAACCTGCGTTGTAGTTCACCTATGCAATATGTTGTAAACATCCAGTCACTTAGGCTTACTTGATTATATATATGAGTAATGATTATTGATGAAGTATACAAAAAGACATAATTGCTTGGATTCCATTAAGATATCCGAGAAATATCATCAGAATCACAATGATGCCTTAAAGGATTCTCAATATCTGTTCGCATAAAATTACGTAGATGCGTAAACAAGATCATTAAAAAAAAGGTCATATTATATTGAGTATTAATTTCAAAAGCTATTGAAAAAGATCTACCAAGCAAATGAACTTTCGTAAGTAGCTGTTTAATTTTATTCTGCAGGCTAGTTCTACATTCGCAAATAAGAATTATTTGCGAATGTACAACCCATTCGGTATTGTGCTGCAATACTGAAGGCTATATGTAGCCAACAGAACGATTGTGTCTGATAGAATTACAGAATTTTAAAAATGTAGCAATGGGACCGATAAGGTAACCCGCCTGAAGGTGAACTCAAAAACGCTGATAGTTCATTTCATAAATTAGTTGCGTTCTAAGAACACAAGGCCGCGTGCCATTCCTTCTTCAATGATCACACCTGCAATTCTGCCAAGGCACTGGGATTTCTTGGTTACAACACATGCTTTTTCTTTTTTCCCTACTTTTTCCTTCTTTTTTTCTCTAAGTTGTTATCAAGTTTCTTTGTGCTGTTAGAAACCTTGTCGATAAACAGTCGTTCGAAAACACGGAAGTGATGACGGAGGTTTCAAGTCCTTAAACGCAAAAACGAACCTTATCATCGACCGTGATCCGACAGAGGTCTGATGTAAATAAATACAGCAAACATTAAAGCCATCATTTAGGTCACACAGAGGTCTGTCATACAGAGGTCTGATGTAAATAAATTCAGCAAACATTAAAGCCATCATTTATGAAAAATAAAATTCAAATGTGATGATAATCCAGGTTATATACTCTGCTGTGTAAAATAGTAAGGTAATTATGATAAACTTCTTACAAATGAACAAATTGAAAATTATAATGATCTATTTCAAATGACGACTCTATATATTACTCAAACAATCACTAAGTAGTATATCGATTTCGGTAGTGACTCTTAAAAGTAGTCCAAAAAAAACTCATTCAGACAAAGTAGATATTGGGTATCCAGACAGCCAAGAGTAGAGAACATGCTTACTCACCCGTCTTGATTACAAACTCGTTCAACATTAGCTTCTATTACATCTACCGTACCATCGAATTTTCATTCGAGTAGATAAAAATTTAACAAGATAAAATATTAATGTTACAGCTAAAACTATTAACTATCCCGCTACTGTTGAATTTTATAAGTTTTAATCGCTAGAGCCAATTTTGGGATAAATAGCAATTAAAATTATTTTCAACTTAATTTCATCACGCGTCTTAAGATTCTGAACGCTTATATTAAAACGACGAAGAAAAAAAATGTCATAAACTATTTACTTTTTTTTTTATAACTATGCTAAACACTGATTTGAATTCAGTTATGAATTTTTAGATATGCCCGCCATATTTTTAATCATAATCTAAAAGGCGTGGCCGGTGGCGAAGTTTCTTCTCTTCACTAGAACCAAAAAAATAAAAATACCACGGCGTATATAATCGGCGAAAAATAATATATTAATATTAATAGACGAGAATAACATTTACTTATAAAAATTATTATCCATCTTGATTTTTTTTTTTATAAAGAAATGAATGCCTGATGATATAGCTATAATTCTACAATCAAATTAAAATTAAAACAGTACATCCATATACTACTGGTGAGTTTCTTCCATTTACTATAAAATATTTACTGAGATATTTCATGGAAATAATTAAATGCGATAACGTTTGAAAGAGATAAATGAACGTAAAAGATGGTTTGAAAACAATTAC
The DNA here is from genome assembly GCA_911387785.2 of Aelia acuminata. Lineage (NCBI taxonomy): Eukaryota > Metazoa > Arthropoda > Insecta > Hemiptera > Pentatomidae > Aelia > Aelia acuminata. The sequence goes on from OU426979.1 coordinate 47,316,151, forward strand.
TAAAATTCTGGATGATTGAATTATAAGGATCGAAGAATTATTATTTAAAAAAAAAAAAAAGATTTAAAAAAAAAATGACAGGTATATAAGAGAGGTAACTATAAGGAAGAAAAGATGATGCCGAGAAGAAACAGGTTCTGAAGGGTGTCGCCCGCGACCTGGTGGCAGCTCCTGGAACTAACCAACACGAAACCCTCTTTTCAATTCACGGCTAGCTCACTATTTATTAATACAATAACTTATTGTTGTTATTATAATTCTATAACAGTTTTCTTAAAGTAAAAATTAATAAAATCGAAAACAATTGAATTAATAAAAATTATAAACAATTTTGATGATGAACATTATTCTGTTAGAAATACCAAGAGAAAAAAAAAAACACAAAGAAATAAATATCTTTGGGCTTACAAGGACGAGATCCGACCTTTTGAAAACAATTACTAGATATCTTTTTTACTCTTGACATATACGCGAAGTAAATAAAGAAGATATTCACATTTGATTACATGCAGCAAAACGCACCGTAATATTGTGCAAAACTAGTGCAAATTTCTATAATAAGTTTTTAAAAAGTATACACATATATTTCTTTATTTCGTTTTGCATAATTTGGGTCATCAAGACGTATATTAAGAATTTCAATCCATAAATTTAAATAAATCAGCTCATAACGACATTGAGTAATAGTAATGGGACCCTTTCGCGTTCGCTAATGAATGACTAAAAATAAATAGAAGTACTAATTAGTTTATGTAATAGCCTCTCAAATTAATTTTAATTACTAACTAATCAACTTTTAGTCAATTTAGGATGAAAACCTACAATTTTTGTTTATTTCTTTTTAATATTTTTTTTTAGGCATTCATTACCTAATTCTGAATTCAATAATAGGCGTGTTTCCTTCATAGAAAGCACATGAAATTTCTTTTAAAAATGTTTCGACAAAATATTCAATAATTTTCAGTTTTTTTTTTTTTATTTCGACGGTTGAAAATAGAGGAGCTTAGTGTCCATATTTCAGTTCCTATTGCCTATATTATGAAACAAACACGTGAAGTCGAGATAATTAGGTTTGAAATTTTCAGTTTGCTATTTATTTCTGTTTCGACCAAACTAATGATATTTCTCCTTCTTGGTATGTCTAGTAGTATCATATCTAGTACATATCTAAAGTCAATATAATTTTTAAATTAACCATTTATGTCGTATGTCATGCGAGCCTATTAAATTTTTGACTCTTACTACTTAATAGAAATATACACTAACATAAATCATACAAATGAATTTTGATTCAAATTATAATTGCTATAATAGGAAATTAATAATGAGAAATAGGACTGAGAGAGAATCGCAGAGACACTCATACATTTAAAACTGAGAAATAATATGTTTGAGTATAGAAAACTGAGAAGCCAATCGCATCTATATTACATAGGATTATCTTCACATAAATCGCAATAGGGTGAGGTTGTATATAATTTTATTTCATTTTTTTAAAGTATTATAATGATTAATTGTAAGATATAATTATTTATTACCTGTATGATAGAGTGCAACAATAACACAAAAGTTAACAAAAGCGTATTTCTAGTTTCGATTAGTATTTATGGTAATAAGGCAATGATCAACGTCTAAGCAATAGGAAAATTTCCTTGCACCTTCACCCCACATCCTGCCGTATACAATTGTCCTATTTAAATAGACACACTTTTGCAAATCATTGTTTGAGAAATCTTCATAAGCAAAGCTCTTAGATAAATTAGATGAAATTTGCTAGACAGCTAAAAAAATACAATTAATTTTCTATTTTTAAATTTAATAAATTATTATTAACGGAATATTAAACAAATCATTAATGATAAATGAATTTTTAATCTAAAAAAAGTCAAAACTTAATAAATACATTATAAACATTAACGTGCGACTCAGTTTATAATCGACTTTATTCTAGCAAAAAGTTTAATAGTTACCTAAACGGGATTTTACCTAACAATATAACAGCTTATACTGCAAAAAGTTATTATTTTGATAAAAAAATAGATATATATATAAAATAAAAGTGACCTTATAAAATAAAGCTGAATTTTTTACAGACAGCTTTAAGGGTATAATAAAAATTCATTAAAAAAATATGTAGAACATTGGAAGAGCTGCTTCTGAGCGTGGCTTATTTCGAGAGACGAAGGGACCATGATATCGAAATACTATAGCGTATTTTCAAGGTACAAGTGGCCTTGTTTAGATTTATTTAATACTAGCTTACTTTATTCGAATACTTAATACTTTATTCGAACCATGCTCGCTTCGCTCGCTCTTAATAGCCTCCCAGTGGGTCTTTATAGGAAGAAATCGGGCAGGACTACACGGTACCAAACTAAACCACACCCAGGAGCCGCACTTCTAAAGTTCTATTAAAATATTTATATAAAAGTTTTCCAAGAAAGTTTTTTTTTTTTTTATTTGTTTGTACACATAATGTTTAGTACGAACTGTAACGAAGAATATAAGCAGCAATATAAATCTTCATTGTCACTACATTTAGATGCATTTAAGGTCCACGGCAGCAAACTCCCTGGATCTTGTGACTTTCGCATAATTACAATACATAAGATAACTCTGATTTGCTGATTAGCAAAATTTGGCATTCTACATTCATCAGACCTCTTTTAATCTAAAGATATGTCAGATAGGCGTCTCCCCTCCCAAGATGTGAATAAATTAAATTTTCGGAATTCTGTTTTAATACCTTTTCCGAACAAAACAAGATCGTAAAAAAAAAAAAAAAAAATGTGTGCTTTTGTACATTTATAACTCTTTCCACTGAATGGAAGCACGAAAACCACTAATATATAATAACGTTCTATTAATTACATACACCGTCCACCGTATTACTTAAATGCGAAACATAAATGAAAGATTTGCAGCACTTGTATGCATATACCGTATGCATTCAGAATGTAAATTGATTCAGGTAGGCGTGCTCCCATTCAGTCGCCATAAAATAATAAAACGTTTTACACCAGTAATAACACATTAAAGAAACCATTAATAGAAAAAAAATTAAATAAAAAAAGAGTTGTCCGTAAATTAAAACCTCCCTTTCAATTATAATGCGATCATGACCGAGACGAGATTAACACCGAAGCTCTTTGCCTCGGGAGCCGGTAGAAATATATCCGAAACCATTTCTCACTGTCCCAAACCGGCGGAGGTCATTTATCCCAGCGGATGAAAAATGTCAACATTGGAACAAGAAGCTGGGGCCCTGTATAAAAAACCGCTCGAGTATATAGTCCGTAGTCCCTCCCTCTCCGTTCCCGTACTGAATACACATAATTAATAAATATATATTTCTCAACTCCGCCCTCTCATAATCTATGGCTCTTGATTAATTTTGAAAAATGCCGCTACTATTCCTCCCCCTTCGCCCCCTCCCCCCGCTCTGGATTTATTCGAGATAATTATTTCCGACGTTCGAGGATTTTGCATTTACATTTACAAATGTTACCATTTCCCCTCTATTTATCTCGAATAAACACCAGTTGTATATCTACCTTACTTTAATTTTTTTTTTTTTAAACCCCGATTACGATAACGCTAACTACTAACATGGACTGTATTAATTTACCGGTTAGTTTACAGTAATACGAATGAAATAGAGAGTAGCCGTTAAAATGCTTTTTAATTTTTTTTAGTGGAAGCGCCTTACGCAGACGGTCAGAAGAGAATATCAAAGTCAATGACAGAATCAGTATTATTTTTTATTTATTTTTTTCACCAATCGTTTAACCGAAACACTATTATTAGAGGAAAGAAAGATAATGACAATGCCGCTATGTTACCGCTGTTCAAGGACGTAACCCGATCGGCTTCAACGCAATCGAAAGAGACCTGCAAAAATACAACCGTCACCGTTCCAATATTAGCATTATGCTACTTTAAGAGATTTTCTATTAAAAATAGAGAAAATATTCGAATGATATACAGTTTATCCAGCAGGGACACGGAAACCGGACATGAATAAAATTAAATGGATAGCCCCATATATTGCATATTACGGGCAGGAGAGTTATTGAAATACATTTTTCGAGCAGTTAATTCAGAAGGAATTCGATCCCCGCCGATTGAACTTTAAAAAATTTAAAACGCAATCCAGAACCATTTAAATGGCAGAAAGTAATCTGTAATCTTGACAACTGGTCGCTAGAGCAAGATTAAAAGAGCGGTACCCGTCGAGGATTGATGTTGGTGACCTCCCTTGCGCACTAATAGATCATCAGGGCAAGATTTTAATAATGGCGAGACACAAGGAAATATTCCAATCAGTGGCGTCGCGGAGACACCCAAGCCTGCAGATTCCTTCTTCAGTTGCGCGTCCCAAGGGGCTTTAAAGAATAAATTACTGGAAGGCCAAAGGGATGCGGTTGTCTTCTCCGAGCTTTATTTAAATGTTAATGAATTCAAATCCAAAGATTTCATACTCCGTCTGATATAGACGTCAAGAGATGAAGTGCTAAGGGAAAATTATAGGTTGGGAGCAAGTGGATTATTTTTCATTTTGGGGTTTCTCCCCGCCTGGCGTCTGCGGTAGAACGATGGTCCGGTTCTTTCGGGGGGCACCACCACATCCAATCCGACCTTATCTTAGCCGTCATCTCGTCCTGGCTCTAACATGTCTCGGCATCCTCTGCATTCTTGACGGAAGACGCGCTTCTAAAATTCGGATTGAGAACAGGTGCGCATATTTTGAATTACAAGTTCGAGAAAGATATCGAAGACAAAGGATTCCTTCAATTCAATTAAACAGTGAAAATTGCTGCGGTAAGGCATATTCTCTGACAATCCATAAATATCTTTATCACAGGTACAGACTACAAACAATCTAGCCGTTTCCGGTTAAGGACTTTGAAGAACAATAGCCAACAAAGAAATAACAAAAAAAAAAAAAAAAAAAAAAAAAAAGGAACGTTGGAAGGTATTCGATTCCCGTAAATTAGGTTTCCTCACAGTTTATCAAGAGAAGAGAAAAAAAAAATATAAGCTAGCAGTATTAACAATGAACATATCGTCGTCATCATGCTAAAGTAACGAATGTGCAACTAAAAACCTATGCATATTCGTTACTTTAGCATGGTGACGACGGTATGGAATATGGAATCAAATCCTTCGATCTATCATGTGGTGTATCTCAAGGAGCACTACCATCTCCAGTTCTTTTTCCAATTTACACAGTATTACATCGAATCATTTTAAGTGTCATCTGTCTTTAAATTTTAATGAAATTTGTTTTACAACGATGTATATCTTTATCCCTTATGCATATCTTTAGGATATAATCTTTGCTAGGACATTCATTTGTCATCAGTGATTAAGATGATTTCACGTGAATACTTCTTATATCTTGACAAACAAAAAGGGTTGAATTTTTTTTTTTTCCCCTGTATATTTTCTTTCCCAAAATACGGAATTCTCAGGCAAAAGAGAGAAACAAATATACAAGAATAGACATCATAGAAATTAGAAAATAAACCAATGCCACTGGCCGGTAGTCGGAGGCTGTAACATACAGCGGGGACATGTGGAGATAAGATGAATATTTAATGCCTCGAGGATACTTTATGACTGAAGCCACATTATCAGCTGATGAAGGAAGATAAGGAATACAGAAACATTTATATGAGAAGAATTTTGGCATCCATTAGTAAATGTGACTAACGACTAAACGGTCATCTGATACGAATCGATATTTTTTATTTGTCAAAAATTCTTTTGGATCATCCTCCGTTAAAGAAGAGATCAGATGGAACAGAAAGTGGGTTTATTATTACTCTAAAATAGGGAATATTCCAAGTATTAAATATACGTTCAATAATTATTTTTAAAAAACCTATATTTTTTTTTAAATTCAAATAAAATGAAAAATAAGTGATGGTTAGGTATAATTGATTATCTAAACTGTACCAATAAAAGAAACAAACATAAAATAATAGTCCCCATTGCAATTATTTAATCAGCAGTTCTAAAAAGCAAACGTTTTAATATTTAAATGATATGGTTTTATGAAAAATCGAGTCAGTAGTAAGAGAATAATAGATTTCCGTTCAAATTAATTTCTGGGCTCTTTGTAGGCCGGGAGATATAATTCAATATATGGGAGATATGTGAGTAGAAGAAAATTTAATTTAAAAGAAACTCATATAATCATTTTTAAAGTAGAATTTTTTTTTTTTTTCGATTTACCATAAATTTGAATTTGTGGACAGAATTTAGTATTAAAAAAAAAAATTAAACTTTATTTTACGACCTAGTTTCTCAAGGCCGCGTTCTTGTTAGAAAATAAATCATCCGTACCCCCGAGATAAGCTGTGTAGCTTAGCAACATGTTCATTTATTTATTGAATTAAATGCCATGAATACTTCTAATTATTCATCAATATCAGTAACAATTCAAAAAAACGTTCTTTAAGCTCTCTCTGTAAGTAACAAAAAACAATAAAAAAATTTAACTAAGTATTTATCAAGGTATTTAAATCCAAAAAGTTTAATTTAATGTAAAATTGGGCGTGATCTTGTTTATCTCCGGGGAACAAATATGAACTAATCTTGATCAATGTTAAATGATTATCAATAATAATTAGCGAATTTGACAAGGATTAAAGGGTTAAATAATAAGGTTAAATTTTAATTGACGTTGATAATTAATTTGAAGTAGTTATTCTAAAGTCATAAAAAACAAAAACATAGATAGATTATTAAATAGATTAAAAATGGTCAGACCAATAAGTTTTATATATATATATTTTTTTTTTTTAATAAAGGCTGCGAACAGGAAAAAGATAACAATAGCTGATGAAGACCAAAATCCAATTTACATTTCGAAATTATTCAATTTTTTTTTTTTTTTATGGTAATCTCACTCTAACAACGGAAATAAAAAAATCATAGGAATTCTTCGGAAAATTCATTCCTGAATTTTATATTATTTTATTCCTGCATTGAAATCATTGAATTAGAAATGATTTCAAGACATATCGTGATTAAAAAAAAAAAAAAAGAAATAAATATAGAAGACAATGATTTTATTATTTTTATGCATTGGATGAAACAGTAGAATAAGTATAGTTTGTTAGTTGACGAAATTTAACCCTTATCTATTTTCTATCTTTATTCCATCCATAATTTGGATAAAATAAAGGTGGAAATTCAAGTCATCCAACTACCAATAAATTTGATCACAACGGTTTCCTATATTTATACCGTTAAAAAATGAAGTATTGAATAAGTCCATACTTAACTATTGTAGCAGCTATGATGGATAGGCTCGGAATAAGTCAAGCAATGAGCTAAACGTCTTGGTAATTGGCGATTAAAAAGCAGCCGGCTCGAGAAATTGGAAGGACAGTTGGAAAGTAATAACTCAAGCGGTTGCCTATGCCACTGGGCACTGGATTCTAGTACCAGTTTCCTTATCGGTATGGTCCCCCGTGCTCCTCCGTCAGTGGGAGGTCTACCGTAAAACCGAATAATTACTCTCAGACAGTAATGATAAAGTAATCAGTAATTAAGACCATAATTTGTATAATTACTTGATTGTGCCGGAGAAAGTAGTTATCGCGTCTGATAGATATTTTTTTCGTTCTTCCTACATCATAGCTAAGATTGTTTTTTTTTTTCCCACTTCACGTATAATTCGGAAAAGGATCCTTATATCCCAGAGGTAGAAAAATACAATAATAGATGGTGATTAATGTGTATAATAATAATCGAATAAGGTTTTTTATTTGTTTTATATAACGCCACTTTATACTAATCGGAAGAAGCTACAGTAATATGTATAGGTAACTGTTTTATTTTTATTATTTTTTTTTTATGTTAAGGAATTCTGCTGCTATTCGGTGGGTTTCCTTACTAAAATTTTCTATCGTTGTCATAAGATGAGACTTATGACATTATGTAACCTTCTAAAAATTAACGATTGAGAATTTAGAAGGTGAATAAATCCGTTCTATTAGAAAAAGTGAATAGTAAATTTTTTCCATCCAAAAGAATGATTAAAAAGATTCATTGATCGGATGAGAACAAATGATTCTTTATTTTCTATATTATTTACAAAAAATAAATAAATAAGTACAAAAAACTCTTGTAGCAAAATCTCAACAGCTACCTACATATATCTTGATCTGAAACATTTTCCAAGAGACACTTTTATGATTTCCTCAATAATATTGCCACCAATCGCTTAGTTATGTTTGAAACTAATTAGTAGTACATTATTACTAGTAATTAATATCATCTGTATATATTTTTGATGGGGAACGAACTTCTTCAATGAAGTTAAAAGGAAGAAGCTCAAAAGTTTGATCTTATAATCTTTATATAGTGATTTCATTTTTAATTTTTTTTTTTAAACTATAGCAACATACGAGGGGTGATCAAAAAGTTCCAGGACTGTTGAGATTGCGCGGCAATGGAGTGTCATAGAGCAGTGCGGTTGGCAGCATTGTTTAGCGTGACTCTTCCTGAGCTCAGCTGTTTATTCAGTTTGTTGATAACCTTCTTCATTGCAAAGTTACTGCTGTTTTCGTAAAAAAAAGTTTTTTGTGTTCGGCGATTTTGTGAAATGAATGTAAAGGAAGAGCAACGCGTTTGCGTAAAGTTTTGTGTGAAGTTGGGTAAAATGTTATGAGACCATTAACCGCTTTCGTTATCTTCAAACCCTGAGAAATTTGCGCGAGGCAATAAGGAGGAAGAGACCAGAGTTGTGGCGGAGCGGTGAGTGGGTGCTGCATCATGACAATGCGCCTGTTCATTCCGCACTGCTCATTCGCGACTACTGCACCAAAAATGGAATGACGGTCATTCCCCAGCCTCCATATTCACCTGACCTTGCCCCTGCAGACTTTTTCTTGTTTCCAAAACTTAAGAGACCCATGAAGGGAAAGAATCGCCGAACACAAAAACTTTTTTTTACGAAAACAGCAGTAACTTTGCAATGAAGAAGGTTATCAACAAACTGAATAAACAGCTGAGCTCAGGAAGAGTCACGCTAAACAATGGTGCCAACCGCACTGCTCTATGACACTCCATTGCCGCGCAATCTCAACAGTCCTGGAACTTTTTGATCATCCCTCGTACATATAATAGGATAAATTGAATGAATCATGACCAGAATAATTAAAAATAAATAATCAAAATGTAATGAATAGATGTGAACTAAGATGATTCCCACTTTGGCATACAGATTCCATCTGCTCTAAAGTTAATTTTCCAAAAAATTAGTTTTAAAATTCCCGGTGCCAAAAAGTCTGTGGTCACTATTGGATTTTTTCAATTTAGGCCCTGTGCATCCCTATGCATGACTTAAGACTTAAAAGATAATAATATAATAAAACATATATATGTGTATTTCAATACTTTTAGAAAAACTTCAGGGTTTCTGCTATGCCAGGTGCCCGGGACAATCGAAGAAATTCTACACAAAAGAAAATAGTACAAATAACAATTCCGCGCGAAGGAGTTGAAATAATCCTCTAGTTTGAGACAATCTATACCTGTACATAACCCGCCCGTCTGTTAACCAAATGCTCCAAAAGGTACACGGTCATAAACCTATGCAGATGGTTTATTACCAGGAAAGGGTATTTTTTGTTTTTCGTAAGCCATTTTTAACAAGTTGGGAAACGAATACCTGAGGTACTGAGGCCCGCTTAAAATTCAGCAAACTGAAAGCCACGTTGCAAAAGCCTGAAGGAAATATTCAAGGATATTTTAAATTTTAGAATATTCTAATCGATCTTCGTACCCACGGGGCTTATATAGAAATGAAATTATAAAACAACATAACACGCTAGGATCTTTGCATTAAGAATTCAGTAAACGATTTAATAAACGTCCTTAAATAAAAGGACGTTTAGATGTAGTTTGTAATGGTCAACTGTTTTCATTAATATAGGATAATTGATTATCAGGATTTTCAGTCAAATTTTCACTGAAAATCCTGATAAACAATCATCCTATCATAAATTGGACGTTGTGATTAAATATAAAAAAATCCTAAAACTAAGTATACTATGTAAGAAATTTTACAAACATGTTCATGACCGCAGCTACTAGTCAGATCTACCCTTTTAACCATCACGGTTTTTCAGACCGGTTCCCCAACCCTCGGACTACGTTTTGAAACTTGCTGAGAAAAGAATAGGCGGGTCCAGGAGATGAAGTATACTATGTAAGAAATTTTACAAACATGTTCATGACCGCAGCTACTAGTCAGATCTACCCTTTTAACCATCACGGTTTTTCAGACCGGTTCCCCAACCCTCGGACTACGTTTTGAAACTTGCTGAGAAAAGAATAGGCGGGTCCAGGAGATGAAGAATCCAGTAGAACAGGATGCTACAGAATCGCGTAGCAGCAGCAATTACGAAACTGGAGCAAGGCGGCAATGAATGGAGATGGATAGTGGCAGAAAGGGAGGCCGATCTAATTGCAATAGTTAAACCGAGCTTGGGTGCATTTAGGCAATGTCCAAATGCGCATTGAGCACATATCAGACTGATCCACGGGATAGCGCTAAATGTTGTGCATTAGGAACACCTTCTATATCCTTACCCCGATCATTGTACCTTCGGTCAGTTAATGAAAGGAGTCGAAGGTTATGCTGGAGTCTTGCAAAACGTTTAATGAGTATCCTTCACTTCTCTCGCCTAATGAGCACTACGGCAGACATAAAAATGTGTTTATAACTAACAAGTCAGAAGACGGGAGATCCATGAGGAAAAACGATACCGAACGTTTATACTATATGTTTTTCATAGATTTCAACTGCTGGGAGCATTAGTAGAGTAAAAAGCTAACTCTCTCAATTTAAAAAAACTGACAACTCCTTTTTTGAACAAGCTGTTTATTTATTTCATTTTTCATTCTTTCTGAAATTAGCAGCTACAGAATTCCTAAGGTTGCTGTTGGAATCAAACAGTTCCCTTTACGTCATACAAGGGCATAATATCAATCGCAAATCAGATGCTAGTTGATAGTAAACACTGTATGATTAAAAGGAAGAAACTGGACTTGGATTAAATAATCCAAGAAGTCTTGCAACGTTCATAAAGAAATAAAATAACCATATTTCATCATACAGTGTAAACGCAAAACTAGAATAAATATATACAGAATTAAAATAATTTAAACAACGATCATACATGATACTTATGAAAACTCCAAGGACGATTCAGTGTCAGTATTCAACAACTCAATTATTGTTTAAAAAATTAATTTAAAAATACAAGTTAAAAAATACATAATATAAAATATTATATATAAAAATAAATATTGAATATATTCCTTTATATTCAATTGGATATTGAGTACCTCATTATTTTTATTTTCCCTGATAAGTATTTTCTCCTATGTATGGACGATAATTATGCTTTTATGGTCACAATAATTATTTGAAAATTGGTCTATTTTAATGATTTTTGAACATTTAAGAAATCGATTCGATTAAGAGTAGGATTATAATAAGGAAAAAATAGTTTTTCGCTATTGTACCATCATTAACAACCATGTTTTCAATTATACCGATTTTTTTGTAGGAGTTGGTCTGTGAAACTGATATGTGTTGATGGATGTGAAAGAGGAATAATTATTAAAATGTGATTTAAATATTCTGGGTTAAAATTATAGGGAGAATCATCACAATTGGAATATCGATGATTTATGAAAATCAATGATACTTTTAAGTAGGCAGAGAATTTGGGAGTTAGAGCAACTTAAATCCTCTTTGAATACGCAAAATTTCCGCTTTCTGCTTTGAATATAAATACCAAATAAGCGATAGGTCTCGAATGGCCCCAAACAACCTCTTGCTGGAGCTAGAGATTCCTGTGCGTAAGTCACAGGCTACACCACAGATACGTGAGCCTCCTTCAAACCGAACCAATAGAAATAACAATCGATTAGGTTCGCCTATAAGAACCACTCGGCTGTCGGGTGGCGCAAGTTACGCCCTCCTAACGCCTTGGTGAAAAGCTTCGTCGGGATTTTCTTCCTTTTCATTATTACAAGCAGTCGTGTAGACAGCTCTCTTGCTTGAAAAACCGGACCAGAGATAAACAAAGCAAGACAACCGACCATAAGAGAGGTTTGCTTGAGTTTATTACGCAAGAAATATTTCTTACGAAAACAGAAACCATTTATGAAGTTGGATACACAAAACCTGTACAAGGTTATAAGATACAAGCTAAAACCTTAAATATTCGACATGTATGTATATGTAATAATTTAGGATGTTTAATAGTAAGAATTTTCAGTTAAGCATTGTTTATTTTTGAAAGCCAACGTTTCGATCCCTACATGTGGATCTTGCTTATCCACTCAATGGAGCTCTGTTGAGTCCAGATTAATACAAAGACTGAGGTCAGTTCAATGTTTTAATTGAAAATCCAGACTAATAATCATCCTACCTTAAAGAAAGACAGTTGACTATTACACAACTCTACTTATGTTATAATTTATATGAAAAATGAAATGAAAGATTCGTTTAGATCCGATAACGAAACCTTCCGATTAACTATTTAAATACAAATAATTGTTACCGACTTTTTACATGACTTACGTATTATTTGCTCGTATTAAACATTCATACCTCACGTTTATAACCTAGCCTGTAGGCTGTTATCAAAATTTAGTTGTCGATGTAAACGATTACATCTCCATTAGTTTTTCTTAAAGTTAATGTACACTCACAGTTTCCTGGATAGAATAATTAGAAATATTTCACGGCATCTTCTATCAACATTTATCATATTCCAAACAAAGATTTTATGGTAATCGACTACAAAAAAATAAAATAATAAAAAATAAGCAAGCATAGCATTAGCGATAAGAAATCAAGATGTTATTTACTAGGAAATACTCCGAATTAAATAGGTATTCTTTTATAGGTTGGGAATAAGGAATGCTTAAATATTTATACCAATAGGCAATAAAGCACTTCTAATCTATCCGAACTAAAGGAAAATAATGGAACAAAATTAAAAAAAAGAACGATGATTGTATTTCACCTAGGAGACTAATGGATGATAAAATTAACATAAGAGAAATAAAATTAGCATAAGGTTACACCATTGTGATAGCGGCAAAGTGTTAGGAAATCCATTGTTTGATTTTTTTTTTTAATTTCCTTTTTCGGTAGCTGAAGGATTATCTCATTAACAAGGAAATAAATAATACTAACGAATCGAATTCCATTCAATTATAAGTTCTTTGGCTCGTACCCAGTCACAAGGATTGGTCCATATACTAGATAGGATATCCTAAGAAATATGGAAGACAATCACCATCGAATTTAGAAACCCCTTGAGACTGAGAACTGTCTCATTAAAGCCGTTCGGGGTTTGGGTAATTAAAACTGACAACCGATCCAGAAAATTTATTTAATTAACACAAGGGCAGGAACACAGATCAAACACGAATTTCCATTCTCGGCGGACTTAATTATATGGGACTAAAAAAAAAAACAAAAAAAAATACACAACAAAAAACATGTTGCCGAACGAAAGCGACTATCAATAATAGAGCGATCCTGATATGTATAAATGGTTACGCTGGATATCATTGGAGCACCCACACCACACCCACGCACCAATCTAACCTCCTTAGCCACTATCGCATAGCCAACTCGCCCATCGGGGCCGCTGTATATATTTGTGTATATATCGCGACATAAAAAAGTAAACGGGGTCCCATTGATTCGGCTTGTCCCTCCTGATTTTTCCCCGTAGGCGTCACACACCCACACCACACCGACGGATTTCCTAAAATACCCTTCGGCAGTGCGAGCATGGAGTTCACAAATCGAAGACAATGCGTGGGGAGAGTTGGTAGGACACCCACATAGGGCACTATTCACTTTTCAAGTCTCCTAATTGGGCCTACAGAAAAGTAATAATGCGACATTCCAAACATTGTTATTAAAAAAAAATGCTTTATTACATAAATAAGTGTACATGAACAGGAAAACCACTCACCCACCAACATAACAGGTATTTTAATACAGAATTCATTTGTAAAAAAAAAAAAAAAATTAATAAAAAAAATAAATCAAAATTTATAAAACAGTCGATTAAGATCAAAAGTAATCGGGATGAAATTAAAAAGTTTAAATCCAATATTAAGAAAATAGGAAATATCGTTTCGTTCGTGAATCTTCTTGCCTACTTTTAACTTTAAGTACATAGTAGAGGCATAGCAAATTATTTTTATGGGAGAAAATGAAACATTAAAATGTGAAGTCTTCCTATTTCGAAAAAGGACTATTCATCAAAATTGTTATCTTTTTTTCAGGTATTAATCTTATCAGTCCCGTGTAGTGTTCAATGCAATAGGAGAGTATAGAATAAACAGAAAACTATTGGTCAAATTCTTTAGTTTGACGTGGTATCGACCATTTACTAGCATATAAATCTGTGCTTGCAATGTAAAAGTGGTTTAGATCTACATAATTTTGCAGACTTTTAACACTTTGTAGATAAAACATTGATGAATAAATTAAAAACATTTATGTTTAACTACTGTATTAAGTGCTAAATAAACCTTTAAAATCCAATTTGTGAAATATTCAAATAAAATACTATTTCTTATTAGCTTATTAAGATTAAGACATATTGTATATCATGAGGTATTGATAGATGTTTTTAGATAGCGATCATTTGCTTATGGAAATGACCATAAATGACTGTCTTCCCAAGATCGCTACAAAAAAAACAAAATGAAATCTCTATTGATTTATTCTAGTGCCAAATAAATGTTAAAATAAGAACATGGACTGTTGGCAATAGAAAAAATTACTTATAGAAAAGATAACCCCAGAGGATGGACCAACAGCCCGAAACGTTGGGATAATTAAATATAATAAAAAAAAAAATGTAAGCGACTCCTTCATTAAAGAAATCCTAAAAATAAACACTCTTCCTCACTACAGTGAAAAATAACGAAGTAGAAAAAAAACAAAAAAAATCACAAACTAGAACCTCTTTCTAGCAAAAGACATTGTCAAGCATGGAGTTGAAATGAAGCGATAATTGGTAAAACAGTTTGTTGCGGAGCTCTTGTTAACAAACCTTCCATTACTTTGGCGTGAGGAGGTTTATCTAATCTCCCGTATCAAGGCGAAGGATCAGAAAGGCGCTCCTGGTACAAAGCAAACAAACAAGTGGCGTGAAATGGTGGGCAGTGACTGGGAATACATGTTGACACGGGGGCAGGGCAGACCCGTTACTACACAGGAACGCTGTAAATTCCAAACACCCCACTCCAGATTGTGCCGGTCACCCAAACACTGACAGGTGGGTCCACGTCTCTCTACCGCAGCAAGAACCCCGCTCCGGTACATCTTCTCCAGACCTGTCAGGAAATGGAGATCGGGTTGGGGTGTAGGATCCGGCAGGGGTATAATTTATGAAACGGCAAACTGAGACAACCTTGAGTCAAGGGAATAAATCCTTTTGTAGGAGGATATACCTGGAGTCCCATTTTCATACCTGGAATAATGGCACGATTTCTGGTGAAATGGCAAGAAAAAGTGTGGACGAATACTATTTGCTACTCGCGTGAGGAAATCTATCATAGAATTGAATTCGATATTTCATTAATTACGATACGAACATTTATTAGTTAAATATTTCAATATCTTCAAAATCCATTATTTTTGTTACCTATGTCATTTATATGTAAATTCATAATAAAAGAAATCTACTTTTGGAAGAAAAAAGTATATATAATATTTTTATTATTCCACTCAATTATGCTGTTGATCTAAGAACTTTATACTTAACTTCAGACTTTATACTTTAAGAACTAACTTATACTATATATAAATTATTTTGGATATAATGATTTTTATATAAAAATCGTAAACTTGTGCATTTTGAGCTACTTTATTAACTTCATTATAACGCCGATTTTATTTAAGAAGTTCCTGTACAAAATGTTCATTCCCTATTAAAAAAAATATATAATTGAATAATGTTTTTTTATAAAAAAAATAGTAGTCACGTGCTACTAATTATTTTCAAACATAATTCAACGATGATTTTGCACAAAAGTACTCTAACTCGCCAGACCCACATTCCTAATTGACTACCATTTAAGCTAAGGAAACGATCCTTGTATCATATCAAATTTACTTCTACTTTTAAGGGCCACAAAAATTATTAATCTTATTTAAAAATAATATAACATTATTAATATCTAATAGCAATCATATTTTCTGAAAAAAAAAATAAATTATCATAATTTAACCCGAACCGGAATTAATTGAGAATTAATCTAAATTGTTCCAGTATTATCCAATCTCAAATGTTCCAGTATCCAGTATTAACCTAAATTGTCAAAAAAGTACTTAGGAGTTGGACGATAATGACCTTTATGATTGATTTGTTCTTAAACAAGTAAAAACACAAACAAAATAAAACTAAATCTAATGTTCAAGATTTTTTATATATATATTCCATGTATTCCTATAGTAAAGTAATATATATTACTTAATTACAGTAATATACCCAATGTAATAAGGTAATATTGGTATACTTTCCTAAAGTAATAAAGGAATACTCGGCATCCATTGAAATTTCTATTGTGAAGACTTATATCCAATTTACTGAATTATTTATTGATTGCATGATGTAAAATTTTTAGTTAATTAAAAGTTAAATAGTACATTTAAAGTGCTGAATAACTTCTTGAAATAAATTTTTCGATGAACCTACAGATGTAAGAACAAGAACTTGACAAAAACATAAAATTAGGGGCAAAAGGTAACCTTTTCTCTGTCATTCTTTTTGAGATAGGGGACTTAAGGAGCAAATTAACGAATTAATTAATTAATTTTCTATTTTATATATATATATATATATATATATATATATATATATATTTATATATAGAAAACAGTTGGAAACCACTAGAAGTAGGATGTATAGATTATTGAGTATGCTGGCATTGAGACATGTCAACAAAGACAAAAAATACTATATATTAATAACCCTAAGAGTATAATTATTTTTTTATAGTTCAATAATTATTAAATATCTATAAAAATAAAATGTTTTCATTGACGCTTTCTTCAATAAAATATTTTATAATTCTTCATAACTCTTCAAAAAATATGGTCGGTGTAAAAAGAAGATAAACTAAGCACAAGAAGAATTTAATAAATTTATATATTTTTGTAAATTGTCTATTGTTATTTTTTTAATTATGTTTCTTTACATTTGATTAATATAAAAAACAAAGTTAAGTATATTGTACTTCAAAAGCAATAGAAGTAGACAAAACCCTATTTCATAAAATTCATCTTTTTTTCTCAAAATATGCTGCTTGACGCTTAGTTCACTTTAGCTTTACACAGACCTTAAATCAATTATATTTTTCTTTATATCACGTATTTTCATGAACATGAAATTTGGATGAATAAAACATTTAAAAAAGTATCTCTCGTGGAGTAAAATGACGTGAAAGCAAAGAGACATCCCCAAGTCTCTCTACATAAGGAGGGTCAGAAGAAGGCAACAGGTTGAGGGTCGATAAGCCATGACCTAGACACGTGGGGCAGGCCTAATCACGTGGCCTGCGACACGTGTCAGCAACCCCCACCACAACCACCAACCTATCAACCCTTGATTTATTTCCTATTGTGCGCCACTGAGTAGGGTCATTTGATGACATTATAAGAACTATTTATTTGATTGCTTCTATATTATAAGGATAAATTAATCGTTTAAAACATGAACTATCTAAAATTATATTTAACAAACAACGGAACCAAATTATTTAAATTTATATATAAATATTCAATATATTAAGAAAAATTGGAAAAAAATTATCTCTATTATTATTGTCCGTTGTCTATTTTAATTATCCAGGCTTATGAGTGATGCGATTAAGAGAAAAGCGCTGGGATCTCCTGTAGCCTAGCTTCCCAGGAAACTTAGGAGTACTGCCTCGATGTATGGAACATGAAAAATTATACTAGTGATTATTATGGTGTTTATTTAATTTTTATTAATTATATTACAATAGAGTTTTTATATATTATTGTTGTGTAACTATGAAAACAATTAATGATTTATCATATTTGCTTTTGTAAAAGTAAAATTTTCAAACAAATATTTCTGTAAAGACATCGAAGAAACAAATTTCAATTATGTGCAATAGCGAACCTGTAACTTGAATTTATTGTATAATATTGTATAATATCACAAAAATAAAGCGGTTCTAATTTAAATACCGTTCCTACATGCGTGTCTTCTGTATGTGCGTAGCGCGGATTTCGCTGTGTGACTCACTTTACAGCCCGGTGACTCACGACTTTTGGCTGTTCATTTCCCAGTCTGATTAATTTCTACAAGATTACCCATATAGTTATAAGTACCGTAATTAAGCAAGTGGTCTTTGAGTGTGTGTGAAACAATAAGTTTTTTTGTAAACAGAGTTCATAATGTATTGACTCGAATTGCTTCGTCAGTTATTTTTAATAACAAATAAAAATCACTAGTTACTATAAATGTTAGTTGCGAATAAATTAGAGATAAATTATGCGGAGTAATTATATTGGGTACCCTCACTGAAATACATAAATTAATTTTTTATTATAAAGATCAGTAAAAAAGAAACAATCGCCTATAATAATGTATAAACAATTTAAACGTAGAATTAAAGTTATAGATATAAACAAGTTTTAAAAGATTTACAGGTTCTTACATAGAGTAAGAAGTTACAGTAATTATAGAAATGTGTAGCATTGTTGAATAACTAAAACTTGAATAAAAATGACGAAACACCAATTTGGTGTCCTCCAAAATTTACATTCGACTATGAAAAGTATATTTCAGAAATAAAATAATAAAACAGTAAGGAATATCAATATCTAAAGTGGGTGAGTTTGTCTCATCTGAATTATACATTAAGGACGCCCGGAAAGACGAGTTCACTTTTTTGTCGCCATTCACTCATCCGACTCTCTTCGCAAAAAATACTTCGGAAAACAAACAAGGACTAGCGGGAGGAAGCGTCGAAAAGAAGGGTAAAAAAAAAAATAAATAAAAAAAGAAAGAACAAACAGAAAATGTGGAAGCTCTCACGAGTAAAATACGGGCCAAGGACTCCCGAAGATTTTGAAACCCATAATCGCCTCAGTCGGATGGATTTTTTTCCCTTTTAATTCGCCGAGTGAGTAGATGACGCGACTATATATTGGTAGCACACCCGAAACTGATCCGACCGATTTAATATTCAAATCTAAATATAATCAAAATTTAAATTCATTATTGGCGTTGAATGAAAGCTAGTGTAAGATATCTTTGTTTCTTGAATGAAGGATAAAATCTTTAATGAATAATATTACAGTCTGTCACAGTAGTGGACAATGGTAATAATGCTCGCGGATAACATTCATACAGAATTTAAAAAAATAAAATAATAATATATAATATTTTATATATTTAAATAAAATAAAGAATGAGAGAGAGAGAGGAGAGAGAGAGAGTGGGAGAGAAAGAGAGAGAGAGAGAGAGAGAGAGAGAGAGAGAGAGAGAGAGCGAGAGAGAGGGAGCGAGAGAGAGAGAGAGAGAGAGAGAGAGAGAGAGAGAGAGAGAGAGAGAGAGAGAGAGAGAGAGAGAGAGAGAGAGAGAGCTATTATTTCAAATTGTTTAGAACCGTTTAAATATCATACTAATAATTGCCGGCCTTTTTTCAGAATAATGCATATAAAAAAAGACTATTATCTCAAATATTTTAACTATCACTTAATTTGGTTTTAGTTTCAAAGCAATTGAAGAAGGTCCCTTTTAAATTTTCTAAAAAAAAAAAAAAGTATTGCTGTCATCATTTATTATTAATAAAATAAAATTTAGTTGAAAACGAGAATAATCGGGCATCCTTTAACAAAACAGAAGCAATAGAAGAAGAATTTATATAGAAATAGTTAGAAAAAGAACTGTCTTGTCCAATAAAAAATAAAAATAAAGTTCTAATCTCATTTAAAACAATCCCAATAAAGTAACAGATAAGAATAGTATGATTATGTTTAATGAGTGCATATACAGAATTTTTTTTTTGGGGTGTATTCAAGTGTAATGGCTCCAGCAGTTAGGGGTGGTTTTGTGGCTATGTAAACAAATGGTGTGACAAGCGCGTGGTATCGACCCACCCCCGCCTCTGACCTTGCCAGGGTCAAGGCCAAACACGCGCCACCTCCACCTTCCTCCAACAGACCACATCGTATTCTCTTAGGGCAGGAACGACCCTTCTAAAATTATGCATACAAAAAAAAGAAAAAAAATTGTTATAAGAGATAAGAAAAAAAAATCGGCAAAGAGCATGTATGAATTATTCGAATTTAAATTAAAACTAGAAAATGAAAAATGATTTTAGCAACGCTATGAATGGCAATTTTATGTGTTTTTTCTTTTAATCACCTTCGAAGTGTTTAGGAAAAAAATGATAAAGTGTTATGGTATCTTAAATAATTCTTATGTTTTAAAAAATGCTAACGGATAATTGGATGCTCGTAATATACCGATGACACCACTTACAAAGAATAATTTCCCCAGATTCCTATTTCAAAAGAAGCTGATAAGGTAAAATGATTCATGATTTCCCGTCGACGTCTGAGAGAACGACTAAAGGCTAACATTGATATCGATAGAAATAAAAAAAATAAAAAACTGATAAGACAAACGTTATCGCATCTGTGCACATAAATGTAACCAAGATCGCTGATATATTACATAATTAGTGCATAATCTAAAAACAGAATAATCAGAGCAGCATCGAGCGTAATTATAAGCGCAACTACAAAAATTTCCCCTAAAAAGCGTCATAGGAGAACGCAGCAGGACGCACTAACGCATTTCGACGACGTAAACAGGTCCACAGTGCAACTGGATGACGCATTCTCGCGGTCGTCAGAACAATTATGTCAATTCGGATGCGTGGCTATTAATTGTAGAAAGCTTAGCGGCATTTTTAAATTGCAGCGGGCATTTTTTTCTTCACTTATATCATCGCTAATAATGAACCGAAAGACAAGACAGTTTTATATTAAGTTTGATGAATTAAGAGGTGAGAAATAGTCAACTCTTATATTTTACGATAGGCTGATTCGTGGTCAGGATTTTCAGTTAAAAATCTCGAAAAGCCAACATTTCGATCCCTAAACGCGGATCTTCATCAGGGCTTCTGAGTTCAGAGTAATAAAGAGACTGAGGTCAAGCCCTGGTGAACATTTAGGGATCGAAACGTTGGCTTTTAAAAATAAAAGAATTTAACTGAAAATCGTGACTATGAATCAACCTATTTTATTGAGTTTAGTTTAAGTAAACAGTCTCTGGATATAGAGTTCGCCAGTTTTAATCAATTTTTTTTCTTCCTAGCCCCTACTTTGTTTTCGTTGTTCGTTGAATGGCAGGAACATGAGGACTTCTATATTCCTATAGAAAAACTCTTTTACTGCAC
Source organism: Aelia acuminata (assembly GCA_911387785.2). NCBI lineage: Eukaryota > Metazoa > Arthropoda > Insecta > Hemiptera > Pentatomidae > Aelia > Aelia acuminata. The sequence goes on from OU426979.1 coordinate 47,337,667, forward strand.
ATGGTGCATTTTAAGAGTGTTTTAATCAATTAAACAATTTATTTTAATTAATATATGTAGGTATTTTTTAAGTTATATTAAAAGAGAGTTAAGATAAATCAATTTTGTATTAAGCGCATTTTGCTCTTCGTAAGCATATTAGAAATGCCTAATCATTCTGTATAAAAACATAAAATTAGGCATAAAAACTGTATAAAAAAAAAAATTGAAGATAGCACTATCTTTTATTAAATAAATATACCTAATACTTTATTATTTGATTAAAATATGATATTAATAAAAAATACGTTATAACCAAATAGAATCCTTAGATTTTTAATAATATGATATAATATAATAAATACGTATTTAAAGGCCATAAATATTTCCATACATTTCGAACGCTGGGAAGAACACTGGTATACATACGAAAAAAATGGATTATGCTATTATTAATACTGATGAATTCATTAGTATGAATAATACTAAATATAAATAAAATCATAATTTCTAACCACCATTCTTCCCAGCGTGTGGTCTATACCACTTTTTTTTTTTTTTTTTAATACTCTTTTAAATACAAAGCATATCTTGCTACTTCTTTCATAATCTTTTTCCCCTACATTATAAGTATAAATAGCAGTTATTTGTACAAGGAAAAGTGAAAATAAACGTAAGGGTTAATAAACAAAGGGGTTAAAGCAGCACGTGGGTCGGGGGCGGATCGATAACTGGGGGTGGCAACAGGTCCAAGGGCAGCCACTGACCCCGCTCGCTCGATAGCACTCTCACCCCCACGGTCAGACCAACCACCCCCGGAAAACTCGTCGCCCCAATAAATTTAACCCCATGAAATTCGCAAGAGGGAAGGTCTGATTTTTGACTAAAATGTCAAATAAATTTGGTAACTATTTTTTTAAATTTTATTCAACTGTTCAAAAATCTTTGATCGTTTATTTTTAATCAAAACTCGAAACCAACGCCAAAAGTGTTATTCAAATATTTGTCGTACTCTATCACATTTAATACATACAAATCGCACGTTGGCAAAAAGATGGTTACAAAACAAAACTGGACGAATGGAACTATTAATAGTGTTGTAACTATATTCTGGTAGGTTTTGTCATACTACTAAGGCCTAGTTTAGTTTAATTTATTAGGAAATATTCTATTTTACTCTGTATAAACATGAACATGAAAAATGCTTACTCAATCCGTATAAAAACATTAAAACATAGTAATTATATAATTGTAAAAAAAAGATTTGTAGAGGTATCACAATTATTAATTAAATAAATATACCATTTACTTTATTAACTTATTAAAATATGGCACTAATAAAAAATACGTTAAAACCACATAGAGAATCCTTAGATATAATAATATAATGAATAATTATACAAAGACGATAAAAAAATGGTTATTTCAGAAAGGTTTGTTTCGCAAAATTAAAAAAAAAAAAATTTTTTTAATATAAAATATTTTTCGTAAAGTATTCCAAATATTGATATTGATATATAATATAATCTTGCCTACGCATAATAGGCATCCTAGTACCTCGGAGCTAAATAACACCAAATCTATTTTTTTATTGAACTGCATATAACATAGATTTGTATACCTCATTAAATACTTTGTGGAGTATGTTTTTTTCGGTATTTATAGAGGAAGCTTATAGAACTTTTTCACATTATTATTAACGTTGAAGAGCTATTGGAAGTATTCACAATGAAATTTAAATACATAGTGGAAAATTTAATTCAATAAAAAAAGCTGACCCGGTGTTTTTTACCTCCGGGGTGCAGATATTAATATGTATTTATTTAAAATGCTTGCTTGGATGAATGGATTTTACAATTGGAGTAAAATTGTATAATAATAAAACAAAACTAAATTTTCAATCTTAAAGAAAAAAGTTGATTAGACGCGGTGGTATCAGAAAGAAAACAAACTCATTCTTTGTTCTTGGTATAATGGTGAAATATAATAAGCCACCTATGTACACAGTAAAATTTTCGATAGTATAATTTTTCTATGCCGCGGAAGGAATGGATGCCATGTACAATTTTTGTTTTTGTCTCTTTCAGTGAAGTAAACCATAGTCTTAAATACAAAGACGCATACTTCAAACTACAATAATTAGAAAAATAATTATTCCTTATAAGGTGTTCTTATGTCGTATGTGTTAGTGGTATTTTAAATGAAACATTATAAGTTTAAATAGAATAGAAATATTTGTATACGCCTACATACTACATAGACTTCTATATCTTATATTTCTATAAGCACAAAGATTTTAACAAATTTATTTTAAATACTGCCGTAGAGTTTTAAATAGCGTTCCATAAAAAAAGGGAGTATTGGATCGATAAAAGTCATCAGATATGAATTTTATCATATTTTTTCCCCAATTACGTAGTCATAACCTATACATACGAAAATCTCGAAGATCTTTATTAAGACATCAATAAAACGTTCCACGGTATGCAGCATCCTCTCTCCCCATTTCTTTCTTCTTTTTTTATGCCACCGTACTCATAAATTTCCTAATAAAGAAACATTTTAATTGCTACCACATAAGATCGACGAGTTATGGGGAAACATTAAAGGACTCCGAATATTTTCTGTATCTTTGGGTAGAACCCGCTCGTTGTAAACTTCATGGGACGGGCGTGCTTCTACGAGTCCACTAGAAGAAACTTAAATACTGACTTTTATGATTATAACCAAAAGCATTAAAATAACCACGGGATAACCCTTAGGGAATATTACGCAATTTATGACTAGTTGTAATTAATAAATATTTTATTACGATTAACAGACGTCGTCTCGCCGTGAAACTCTCAGTGGAACTATTTGACTTTATTGCTAGACAGTAATAAAACTTCTACGAAAGCATCTTATAATTAGTGATGTATTTTATGATAAATATAAATTTTATTCGTTTATATATTTAAATGAAATAGTGTAACTAAAGATTTAAATTTAAAGTCGTTTTGAGAAAGTATTTCAAACTTGTAGATCATACAAAAGTAAATATTGATATGAATGCTAATATGATAAATTGATAATAAAAATTTATTTTATAAAAATATATTTCCGTTACACATACTATACACTATACTATACTATACACATACATATAAAAAATATATGTAAATCATGAAGATCCGAACCCATCAATTATTGCATGTTTCAAAATTAAAATATATACCTCTCTTTCACAACCACTGCATCGAAAATTTTGAAATGCTGATACTGCGTAAACTTACCTGAAACAGAAATAAAACTTTAATAAAAATAATTTTTAAAAATCAATATCAGGAACATATACATTATACCATAGAAATATCAATAACTAAAATAGTGAAAAGAAATATGAATTTACATTCTATTAAAAAAAAATCAAATAAATAAAATTCTAGTTAATTATATACTTAATGAAAAATAATGTCCAAGTACAACTACAATTACCAAATTACAAGGATGCAACTAAATTTTTGAAGAAGAAAAGCAAGTTCATTTCGAAAACAAAGAGCTAAAAATGGAATGTTTTAATTGGTGGTGCCAGGAACATTTGTGAAAGTAAGGTCAAAAGCCCTAGAAAATTCGCGACAGGTATGTAGGGGTGGGAATTAGGAAAATCCAGGTAGAGGGTTTACGTCATTCAGGAAATTGTTATCTCTACAGTGCTTCTGTCTACAACTCATTAGCAAATAACCGAGAACAATAATTCCTCTAATTGTGAGTAATACTTAGGAATGCATGAGGCTAAGTAAGAAGATTAAACTAAGACAAAATGATTTCAGTAAAGACATAGAAATATTTTAGAAACAAAAATGAAATATTGCGTAGTAAAATCATGCCCAAAATCATATTTACTTTCCATTTATTAGATAACTCCTCAACAAAAGCAACTGCACTTCATAAATTCCTCATAAATGTCTCTTTATATATTTTTTTCAGTCTGTACATTTTTAATCTTTAAGAGAGCAAGTTAAAAAGTGATACCGAAATCACGTTCTTAATTTTCATAAGTAAGCAACATACATTAAGATTTCAAGATTTCATATATACGTACATTATTTCAACATCATGTACCCATAATATAGAATAATGGGAACAACGAAACAATATTTTTTTATTCATATGATGCATCACATAAGTATTATTTCAGTTTCTGAATAATAAAGTTAAAATTTCTAATTTACATTTTAAATTTATGTAATGAAAAAGAAAATATTTATGGTCTAAATACTATGGATTGAACTTTCAATTGATTTCATATTATTCACCCAAAGATGACTTCAGTATTGAGATATTAAACATATACACAAGCTGAAATATACACTAAAACTAAAGCAATCAGAAACTGTTATTTAATTGGATTTTTAGTTTTACTTTATTTTTCACTTTAATTTTAATTTAAGTAAGAAATAATTTTACTCAGCAACTCTGCCATTTAACTTTTAAAATGGATTAAAGGTCAGGCCACACATGTCCGCACCGCATCCGCATCCGCGTGTGTGAACGGTTACTATCTATCCTTAGTAAATGAATCAGATCCGTGCTGCGGATGCGGATGCGGTGCGGACATGCGTGGCCTGACCTTAATGTTTAAAGCCAGATGAAAAGTTTCCCGTTGAAATGGTTAGCAAAAACATTTTAACAGCTCGATAAAAACGTACAACGCGTCAAAATTATTTGATTTACTCAATTAAAAATAAGGAATTATTTAATTTTTCGTTTTAACTATATAAACAGGACTAACTTTTAGGAAATTTTAAAACATAAAACATTAATCAAAATCCAATATCATAACAATGAGGAGTATAGAACAGAAGAAAACAATATACTTATATAATAATTCTGTAAAGATTATAAAATGATAAATTAAATGCAAAGTAGTATTTATACCAAGAAACTGTTCTTTTCAAATCTTTCAAAACTCGAGAGTTCTTTTCAATGAAGGGAATACTTGATTGGAGTATATTTATTGAAATTTACAAAAAGATTTCGATTTAATATAGAAATTAATGTGAGTAAAGAAAATAAGAAATTATGGCATAGAGAGATACTTCCCGTTGACACTCTAATGATGTTCCTAAATTCTAACTGATCCCATTTCTTCAAAAGTACGGAAGATTTCCGGGAATAGTGGATAATTAGAAACAAGTGAGTTTGGTTGAAATCGGCCGATCGAATGATCCATAAAATCACTATGAGATATAAAATAAGGAACTATATGCAATAAAAGATTTCGGGAAAGATGTCGATGGACCAACAAAGCTATAAAGGATCGAGTAAATAAATTTCATAAGGGCATTAATGTAAGAATTTAATTGTTTTTAAGTATAAAGAGTAAAGTGAAATAGTTTCGTTATTTAATTGTTCTTTCTCACAAAAATTCAAATATTTTGTTGATAAAAGTGCTAACTGAAGATATATGTCAGCATTGCAATGAATAAAGGTGATTTAAATTGAATTTTCTTAGAGCTCAAAAAATATCACTTATCACTTCCATCTACTTAAAGCCTTTAATTGGTGCCAAGCTTAGAGCGTTTGACTAGTAAGCAATGAAGAAGCCGGAGCAATTCCTTGTCTTTTCAGGTTTTATCGGATTCCAATTCAAGCGAGACTTTTGTCCATAGGGGTTGTTCAAGTAAAGTGTTCGTAAAGGATAGTGTATCATAGAAAGATGATTTGTTTCGAAAGTAGTACTAAATTTGGAACGTTCTATTTATTGACCATCATCCTCTTCACCGAAAACACGTCATCAAGTGTCTCCCCCAAGAGTGGTTTAGAAAGGAAAATCAATAAAACGTAGAGGCAATCAGATGTTAATGGATCCGAAGGAAGGAAGGATGGCTATGAATGGACAGGGTCCGAGGAAGAGCGAGAGAGGTGGAGTAGCGGTCCCTACTAATTCTGGCTAATGACTGTTTGGGGTACCGGATTCCAGGCCCGGGTCCACGCCGCGATTAGCTCTTCAGTTCCTCTCAGGCTCGAAGACCGTGAAACAAACAGTCCACTCAGAGGAGTTTCACTTTCCGAGCTACCTGTCAACATGGAATGCTCTTTTGAAAAGAATGCGGGTAAGCAGGAAACGTTCGGAAAGAGACAGTTAAAGGGATAACAGAAATGAGCAATGTGGAAAAGGAGATATTTTGATAAGATTTCTTAAATACAAGAGCAGTTGACGAGGAATGAATGTAATGATGAAAATCCTTTCCTAACGATTAGGAATCAACCTAGCACGTTTATAATAAGGAATTATTTTTATAAACATATAAAATAATTTATTCAGCTTAAAAATTCAAGATTGAAAATTTACTTTTGTTGTCATCAGATCCTTCAGTGTGCTCATCTACTACAGAATTTACCTATTTTAGACAACACTTGAAGGTTTTAAGATTGACCACATCGCCGATTTTGGCCCGATCCAGATACCAATCCTTTCATAATAAACCTCCCAGCCTTCCGCTTTTCTCCAAAATCGCATCCTCATCAATTCCAAACAACCCTCCTAGACGTATGAAAAGAAGGTGGCCTAGGGACTTTCTAAGTTAATTGAATTACTAGAGTGCTACCAATGGTGGGAGTGGGGTTTTTTTCTCTTCATGCAAGTTCGTGATATTTTCACTTCTTTAACTGTCATAACACTTATTAGATGTATTCACTGAAAATACAATAGATTAAATTTAATAAAAAATTATATATTTTTTTATTTTTAGTGAAGAAGGCAATGTACATTACAATATGCTGACTTTATTTACACAGTATCTCCATTGGAATATATTAAGAAGGATATTCAACCTAAACGAATACGAATTACATTGGAAGAGGATTCGTTCATCAAAACAAACTACTCTATATAAATACTACTTATTCTGATTTTATTCGAGTCACTCCTTCAATAAAATTACTGAATTGTCAAGTTGTTTGTTGCGAATTAGTTAGTTATTAATAGAACCATGTAAAGGAATGGGATCCGCAGAAAATATAAACGAATATATAAAAAAAATTAATGAAAAAAAGCCACAATTTAAAGTTTAAAAAAATGTAGATTTTTATTGCTCCATTTTCTAGATGCCAATTAATAATTGTAAATCGATTTAACGTAATTTAACTTATACACGTTAAAAATTGGTATGTAATTTATTAGCGAATATATAAAGGAGAGTTGTCTATTGATAACCAAAATTTTTGAAAAATTAATTTCGAGTTATTTCAATTCAAGAAGTAGTAATAAAAAAAAAAAATGTAAACAGGAAATGTATTATTGATTTGGTACATTAAAAATAAAATAAATGTGGATTTTATATCAGAAAATAAAACACTAAGGTTTTCAATATTATAATTTAAGGGATTTTGCTTTCTATATTGTAAATTTAAAGATAAATGAATACTTTTAGTGGTAAATCCAGAGACTACTGTATGGCGAAATAAAAGAAATAGGTGTTGCAAAAAAAAAAAAAAAAATAGAAAAAAATGTAGTAAAATGAAATTAAAGTAAATTATGAACTAAAAGTATCGATGTTGAATTCTGAACTATTTCTAGGTAAATTTATAATGATGCATTATCAGTTTGATTAATGGGTTATAATAATATTTTTAAAAATATGTAATATTTAAAAAATCATTAATCATGATTAGCTAACATTCACCCCTAATAAATCATAATTGCAAAGGCAATTAATAAATAATTATATGTACTTTTGAAAACATTATAACATTAATTAAATATATCTGAAAAATTTGAGATTGACAGATGACAAATAGTTTAATTTTTATACTAAAAAAAAAATTATATTCAAGATTGCACATCAGTAAAATAATTATTCAAGATAACATGGACTCCGAACCCAACTGAAAAAATGCTGAGTAAAACTATTTTATGCTTCTTAAAAAAAAATATTCTACTTATATAGCAGATACTCAAGAAAATTTTCCTTTAAAAAGGGTATGAATATTTTTCACATTACAATTAGAAAATTATTTTTAAATCGTATGCAATTTATAGCAATTTTTCTTGAATAGTTTCAAAAATTAATACGCTTTGTAACATAAATTAACATTCTAGGTTTAGCTTACAAATACTCCCAGTGTTATTAATTAATTGGTTGTATTATTTATTATATTAACTATTCGTTCGTTATTGTTTCTAAAGTTATGGATATTAGTAAACAAATAACAGATTACCAATCTGCATTATCATTTGCTTGATTCGGTAAAAAAAAAAAAAAAAAATATATCTAGAATGAATATAATAAAACAATAAATTAATTTTTTTCTGAACGATTGATTTATTCATAAAATTACATAAATCAAAGTCATAAAAAATATATTAACATACAAACATATATCAATAAATAACAATAATCAACATTATTAAATAACAACAAACTAAAATAACAATAATTTATTTTAAATATAAAAAATTAATTTGAATGCGAATTTTACATCTCGAGAATTAAAAAACATTAGGGGATTTTGTTTTATTTTATAAAATAAAATTTTGGATACCATGGGGTTTGAGAAGGATTTTAAACGTATATAAATATAAACGTTTATGGATTTTATCTATATATCAGTAATTTATTAATACGTCCTTTTTTTATTAATAGAAAAATGCGGAAAAACGATAAATTCGAAATTGTTGAAATTAAGTGTAATATACGTATCTCTTAATTTACCCCAAAAAAAGCATTATTAATTCTAAAGTAAGCATAATTGGGAAATAGCTTAGGCGAGAAGTATAATGAAAGAAGGAAATTTATAAAAGTGAAGAAATAATTTACGTTCATTGATTAAGAAGGATAAATTATATTAATGGAAATAACTGATGTGACTCTTTCAATAACTTCATTGAAAAGGGAATATTGCTTTATTAGGCAGTTCTACTTTTGAAATGTCCTGACATTGTAAAAACGTAAAACAACTACAGCGGTTTTCTCAATGGGCATTCTTCCAATTCATTAAAAGTAAGTATGATTTTCAATAAATAACTAGACAGCAATTGTATTAATTATAAAATTAATACTGCAGAATAGTCCAACTTAATGAACATTGAAATCTTTAATTTATATCTAATACATTTATAATTATTTTTTATTCACTGGATAATTTTTTTTAATTATTCATTTTATTTCATTTCACATCGAAATTGTGTCACATGAAAAAAAATTGTAAGATTTTGAGCTTTATAAACGATTTTACAATTTAATTGAATTGATTAAATAAATTTTTAAAGTTTGATATATTTTATATCCGATTCATAAAAGCCTTTTTAAAAAGGTAATACTTAATATAATATTACCATTTGTAATACTAGATACCATTTGACAAGTAGCTATAATTCAGTTCTACAATACAGACCCTTCAACAAAAGCAAGCAAACCGCTCAACAAGTGGCTCCCGGCATTTACAACCCAGTCCTTATTCCATTATAAATATGATAATTATAAATACATCAATGAATCAAATAATTATTATTTTATAAGGATAAATGAATTATATTAAAACACGAAAAATTGCTATAAGCCGTTTAACAAGCGGCTTATAAAAACTTTAATAAATTGACATTTTTTTTTATTTTTTTTTTTACACATATATGGGGAAATAGTAAATGAGAATGTTTGATGTAACGACGCTGAATGTTTGGACAAAACACGCATAAATTTGGTTATTATTCGACTGAACGTTTTTCTGAAAAAATAAATAATCGAAACGAAAATTAAACACGGTTAAAAGCACACTTAAACGCTTAACGTTTAAAAATGAATATGTTTTTTTAGACATTACCCCCATACTTAAAAGAAATGTTTTTAATTTTTAAACGCATTCGTTTAAAACTTAAAATATAACATATATAAATCGATTCTGAGTCGCAATAATTTATTTTAGAAGATAAATAAAGGGTATCACCCACCACCTGTACCTATGAACTTTTAAACATTTGTTACTTTCCTGAGCCTTAATAAAACTATAAAAATTGTTAAAGAGTTTTTTTTTTTTATGCAGATAAATACGACTAAAATCACGATTATTTAAAAAATTCAATTAAATTAATCAATATTTTAAATTAATCTACCCTAATATTTAATTTATAAACTGTAAACGTAATATTGTAAGAAGATTTAATTTATAACATCCCATGAACAGCATGTCAATATTTTAATAATAAATTAGAATTTTTTTCTTCCGATATACCAATGTATTTATATTATTTCTCAAGTTCAATAAATTTTTTTTTAACAATTTATACATGCAATTCAACATTGATAAATACAGCGGTAAACCATTAAAAGTTCTAATCTATTATTAATATATTGATATGCTGTTAATGGGACGTTATAAATTAAAGATTCTAACAATACTACGTTTACAGTTAATAAATTAAATATTTGCGTACATTAACGTAAATAGAATAGGAATATGATCAGTGCTATTATTTTTTTTTTATGTATATATGTATTAATAAATGTTTATAAAAAATACAATCAAAATAAATCGAATATTCAACTAACTAAAAATCCTCAACTAGTTGGGATTAATTCCCGATTTGAATCAATCAGTTACTACTAAGAGTTGTATAAAAAACAAAACCGACAATAATAAACATTATAAAAAAAACATAATGACAGTCTCCCACTATCGATTAGAAGCGATAAGATGGGAAGAGGATAGAATATTAAATTTTAATTAAGATAGATATTTGAAATGTGGGGAGGGGGGGGGGGCGGAGGGGGAGACAGCAGGTGGCTTCGAGACAGGTTTTGTAACCGCGCGGCTCAAGAGCTCCGAGATAGCCTTTCCAGATCTGTCAGCGCTTTGGAGAAAGTCTTGACGACACAGTCTCGCGGAAATTTTCACAACCTTTAAACCAAGAGCAGATAATTTGCCGATAGTGGATTAAGCGGTAATTGGTCGATAAATTTTCCGAGCTCTTGGACATTTGCTGCCAGAGGGGACGCGGTTGATCGGAGATATCATGGACCCGTGACAGAACAAGATTGGTAATTGAGAGCAGGAAGGGACTTGGGAAGAATGCGAAATATCCAAAAAGTAAAACTAAATAGTTTATAGAAATGAAGGGAAAACCTTAAAAAGCGAAAAATATGGATATGAAATGATTACTTAAAATCCTCTTTTAAGAAATAATATTTATAAAAACTGTCACGTCCAAAAGCAACATGTATTAGGATACAGTTAATTAATACAAGTAGCAATACTAATAATAATACTACTTTAATACTTTTCTATTATTAATATTTCCTATATTTTATTTTGTATTGTACTTTATACTATTCCATTATAAACATTCATAAGGTTATTCTGGGCTACAATTATTAGCATTGCATTAAACATTAATATTTTAATTTATGAATGCTGAGCTTTTGTAGTTTATTTAAACATTGTATGTGTAAAACCAACGTTCACCTATTAGTTCGTTTTTCACCTAACTATTGACTATTTAAATAGCAACATTCAGTTTTATAGGAGCTTTTGAAATTTTGTTTACTATAATTTTAAGGTATTCTAAAATTTTCGTTTTGTGTATATATCTTCTTACTACTTCTTCCTATTTCAATAACACAGCTTATTTCCTTATGTATATTAATGCGTATAATATGCCTTATCGCATAGAATCTGCACATGTTATAAATAAACTCCTTTTGCAAAGGGTTAGTATGCAAGAGAAAAAGAATATATATATAAATGAAACCAAAAGAATAAATGTGTCATTTGCTATCAAAAGCAATACATCTTCAAGACTACCCTTGTAAGTACAGGAAATTATTTAAAATGTATATATATCATTCCACCACTTAAGAGATCTCTAATTTTGTCTTAAAAGTCCTTCTTTACAATGCTTAAATTTAAAAAAAATTATTTACTGAAGTATGACTAAGTACTGAAAAAACATTCAAGTACCGGCAGAAAGTTTTTCTAAATTATCAGACGGAATCAAAATTTCAGATTAGATAAAAGTTGAGATTTTTTTGACAGGTTCGTCAGGTAAAACATTAAATTTAAGAAAATCTAGTAATACGTTAACTTAAAATACTAGAAGAATCATTGAACATGGAAAAGACAGTCAAAGCCGAAGGTGGTAAGGGGGGTTTATAAATAATTTATAAAATATAGAATCAAATGAAAACTGAGAACAGAGAATTCTTAAAACGATATATTAATAAAAACAACTATGAATCAAACATAACAGACAGACGACGTCAATAATCTTAACTAAAAATGGAATTTTTAGAAACTTAGTTTTTGAAACTAAGCTACTTTATGTGGGATTGTTTAACAGTGATTATTCTAATCAAATTATTATTGATATAGTAGGGTGTCAAAAAGCTTGATTCTCCCCAACTTTTGACGTCATTTTACCTTATTTTATGTTAAATTCTTCTGTAATCTTTCCATGGTCCATAGTAATTACAGTAACGTAGTTAAAATTACAGTTTTTAAAAACACAAAATTATATTTCATGGATTGAAAAATAGATAATCACTGAAATATCCCATTAAAATGAAATGATTTTCTAAAAATTATTAGGTATTTTTTAAATTTAATTTTTCTATTATTCGAATTACAAAGTTTTTTTAACTCTAAATACTAATAAATAGTAATGAACAGTAAAAATTATTGATGATCAGACATAGTTTTAAAGTTAAACCAATCAGTAATATAAAATAAATTCAGAATGCAAAAGAAAAAAATGTGGAAATAAGGAATGCAACTAGCCAATCTGAATTCATCATCTGTCTCTAATACCAATAAACAATTAAACTTTAACGCAACAATTTCAACATTATTTTAAATTACGTTTTCAAAGAAATATTTCAGGTCAAGAATAAAACAAAATTGCAACACCAAAATGTCAGGGCGAAGAAAATAATAAATACCAAATGATTACCGACCTCTCATCAACAATGAAAATAAGGTTGTATTTGTTGAATTCAAATTACATTTTTATATAAAGCATCAATCCCAATTTTTACATTATATTGTTGTAAAAAACTTATCAAATTGCATTGTTCTTGTTTATAACTGAAGCATGAGTAGGTAATCTATTATATGTATATTATATATCTATTTTTTTATTAAGTTCGGAAAAAGTTATTGAAACATAAACTGATGATGTTATTTTACTTCCAAAGCCAAAAAGTTTCAGCACTTCAATTTACTATTTTTTCCCCATGATTTCGAACAATAAATTTCTATATCATAAGCTAGCAGTAGAATTGTGAAACATACCAAAGATGGATAAACAAAGGTTATTATGAAATCTTTTAGATGCATATATTCTAAATTCCAAGTAAAGATATATTGTATTATATATTTCTAGCAAAAATCCATTTTTTTAATACGTTTCCTTGGTGTTAACTATTAAAATTAACATTAGTACATAAAAACGCATGTCAAGTAAAATGTTTATAAAAATGTAAGTTTTACTAATATTATTTATATATATATATTTTTTTTTTAAATATAGCTGGTTAATTTTAATAATTGTGTCTTAGAATGATATTTTCTTACCTCAATACAATATAACTTGATAATATAAATAATAAAACAAATGAAATTTTTGTAAATTTTGATTTATGTATTCTTTATAAATACACTTGCAAATTTCGCTAAATAAATTATTAAAAAAAAAATTGAACACTAAATTTTTACACACGTTACCTTTTTAGTAACCAGCAAGCAAATAAATAAATATATATCATGCTCACAATGAAATCAATGAGATTTCAAAATTCATACAGAATTATTTTTTAACTAAATAAATAGATCTATGCAAAGATAAAAAATGAACTATTATGGTATACATACTTAAATTTTCATTCAAATTAAAATTTTCACTACTTAGCTGAAAGTTACCGGTACAAGCTATACAAATGATAGGTAATATCATCTGAAATCGTAATGGCTTCAATATAATAAAAAATAAAACTACAGGTTTCCGGAAGGTCAGAAAAATATTTTTCGGCTAAAATTTCAAGCTAAACCGTGAGGTCATTGACACAGGACGAAATTCTACTAAATATAAAAGGCAAAACACACAGATAAAGTAATGAAAAATATAATAAATAAGTGATAGTCTATGTTTAAAAAGCAACACAATAAATAAAGAATTAAATCACATTTGCAGCGAAATGAGTGATAAGTATCGAGTAAATTTTGAAGTCAGACTAAAGAAGAAAATTATAAGATGAATAACAATAATAAATAAATAATATACAAAAAAAATAAATGTTTTCCTTTGATTTATAGAAAATATTTTAAAAAAAATACAAATCAAGAATAGTGACAAACCAAGAATAGATTCTGCACCACAATCCACAATGGCTGATAAACACCTAAATATTATTATCAGAACTTTAATGCTTCCGAAGGTTTACATTAAAACACGGGAGTTTAAAATCTAAAGAGGAAATTCTTTTGAGAACAGATTCTAGTGAAATTCACTCGTCTTATCAAACAAGGAAGTCTGCGAAAACGCAAAGATTTAGCTGATATAAGAAAAATTTTCGAACATATATGACTACTATATAAAAAATAAATCTATAATGCGCAGAGAAAAACGATTAAATAAAATAGTAAAAAAAAATTCAAACCTAAATTGATATCAAGAAGGATCACAAAATAAAAAAATAATAAAGGGATATTATTAAATTATTTTTAAGTCTTTTTTAAACTATTTAATTAGAAGATAAAGTCATGTTATAAAAACTATATAATCCGTGAGAGAATTATAAATATAAAATAATAGATTCTTCAGGAATAAATATAATACATATATATTTACTCTATAACTATACTACAGTGTATGTAATAATTTTCTTTGATTTTTTTTGTGCTCAGGAAGTTAAATACGTACATTAAAATTTAAGATAATTATTATGTGATAAAGAAACAGAACATATATTTTTTCCACGTTAAAAAATACAAAATCAGCATACGATTATTATAGCCATTAAATCTACCTAAAATTAAAAAAAAAACTAATATTTTTAGTATTAAGTTTGTACAAAAACAAAAACTTACCACTTGACATAAGCAGCAGCCGAGTTCCTGTAAGCAGGTCGACACAAGACACACTAACTCACAGTACACTGAACATATAGTATAGTTTGATTGAATATAAGTTCCCCGTGTGAGTGTTGGTTGTGTCGTAGAGCTCGTACGATGTCAACACGGCAAATTGTTACACACAACCTGAACCAACATACCACACTGGTGACCCAGGGGCGACTGGCTTGGCGAGCAGGCCCCGCCTACCACTACCCCCACCACTTTCACCCCCTCCTACAACCCCCCACCACCAACTTCATCAGGTGTCTTGTCCCGTTAACGGAGCACAAGACTTCGGGTTGGGAAACCCATCCGTGTCCTTAGCCCCGTGATTCGACGTGTCAAGTAAAATTATGACCAACTTATTTATAAAATATTTCAAGTAAATATTTAAGATTGTGATGTAATCAACTAGTTAGCAAATTAAACATCCATAGTAGAAAATTGAGAATTTTTATATTCATAAATAACGACAATTTTTTTTTATTATATATTTCTTCTTAGGGAAGAGGTTAGCTAATCCAAGCATTTTTTCTTCATTGTAAGGTTCACTTGATACATACGAAACAACGAGCATATCGAGTTAAGCATCAAAATTTAGTTTAAGATTCGTAGTAAACAAAATAACGGTTCATGAATGATGAAAAAGAATTACATCTGAAATAAAATCTCTTAAAAAAATGAAAGAAAAAAAATAAGCTTATTGCCCGCGATAGTGATGAATTCGTGAACAATTTACAATTAAAACAACAGGAAAAATAAGATAAAGGAAGGAAAATGAAGAAACTTCAATTGGCACTCTAGCAATACCGCTTATGTTAAATTAGACCAATCTTGCATTGTATTAGCGATAAGTTGCATGGAGGCATTAAGAAAATTCCAAGACGATCTTTGAATATAATATACCATAAAAAATATTTAGCATAAACACATGTTAAAGCCTCCAGTAAAATTAGTAAAACTTATATATATTGTGAGCCGTTTAGGATTCGTATCGTCACAAATGTACGAAATGGTTGAATAAAATAATTGACGCATATTTACAAAGTTAGTCAGTTGAAAATACTCATTCAATAGATACAATGTTCAGTATTAGATAGGTTTAAGTATTACTATAAAATATTTTTGGATAGTTAAAATACGTTGTTACTTACAGTAAAATCAATATAAAATACGACAGATATATCATTCATTCATAACTCATTACGATTACAGCTTTTTGGATAACCTTCCTATTGTAATGTTGATCTAATTTATAATACCGACTCAGGCAAAGACCACATCGTTTAGCTACAAAAACATAAGGAAATCTTTTATTGCTACCAAGGTTGGAAAATGTTATCATCCGACCTACGTCTTCGTCCTACTCGTAGCGCTTTATCAGTACAGAATTTATTAACCTTTAGGAATTTGTTTCGTAGGTTGCTTATCTATACACTCAACCTCCGTTTCAATCTATGTTATTTTTATCAGATAAAGGTCAAGATTCTTATTTTAGAAGATGAATTAAACTGCTATTTTATTGAGAGTTGATGAGATTGAAAATACTTACATTAGTGGAACTTGTTGTTTATAGACAATAAAGAAGCAAAGAAATAACGTAAAACTATATAACATCTCTTCAGTGATGATAATTATGATTCCATAAAATATTTAAATACCGTGGTATCAATTAATTGATACCATCTCATAAATTTATTTTTAACATGAATAAATGGTATTTTTTATTATTATTCTGATAAATAATTTCTTAAGCATACTTATTACTTGTAAACACTTTTGGAGGTAAGAAAATTAGTAATGAAAATTAAAAATGATTTACAATGTAAGCTGGCAATAAAAACCAGGTACTTACATGCAATAAAGTTACCTCAAACCATCCAAAATTCATTAAACATTTAAGGAAAACTGGCCATAAATAGTAAACATGCCATCCGTCGATTCACTTTAGTCGTGAAGCTGATTTTTCTTCACCTATGAAAACAATAACTTTTATTTATGATAAGTTATTATTTGAAGTAAAAAAAAAAGTAATAAAAAAATCCGGAGCTCTCCAATAAATCATTACCATTAGAGGTCATAAAATAGTAAAGTGAGAATAAAATAAAATAAAATATCTATGTTGGTAAAGTTGTATTATTTTATATTAATGTTGAAACTATAACAAAAAAATAGAATTATCTAGTATTCGAAAAAGAAATAACATTTTAATCAGGAAATCCTACAAATTTTCAAAAGCTAAACATGTTTCAAAAGAAACTGGTTTAAAAATAATATAAATTCATTGAAAATATTAAAACGTTACAATATATTTTTTAAAATGGCATTTTATCATAATTTAGGCAAATAGATCATATTGATAAACTAAAATAAATAACAATACTTGAAGTAAAATATTGCTCGAAAATTCTGAAATATAAATCTAATATGTTTCACATGATATAAATTTACGTTCCTATTTGGAATTTTAATTGTAAGCACTTTTTTTTTAATACTGGAATAGTTCTTCATTTTATAATGTAAAACATCAATTGTTTTTAAATATATGTACAGTCCATATTTCCGCTTTTGATTCCTTAATTTTTTCTGTACTGTTAATTAGGGGTTAAAATGATCCCACTGGTTAAAGGGTCTTAGGTTCTCTAACAATGGAATGTAGTGATAATTATGACCAATGAACATGAAGAAACAAAAAAAAAAAAAAGACATAAAAGGGGAAATATGGACGAATACAAAATAATGTTGAAACAACAGAATGATTTTTTTTGTAAACTAAAACTATTAATACTATTTTAAATAGTTAATCAATTGAATTTCATCATAGGAAGTAACCTGGCAGACATGAATGTCGTAAAAAAAAAAAAATTATCTTCGAATTATTTATAACAAATTATGGCGGGTCCTTAAGATTCCGTCGATGCCCTCTGCACAAGAAATTATGGAGATATATTTCTCCTGAGATTGTGACACATCACGTCTCAATGGGGTAAATGTTGTTTCCTTATTAGATTTATACATATTTTACTAATCATTATTTATATTGATAAATTGTTTTAAACAATCTCAAATGAGCTCCGATAAATCAATTTGGCTAATAATTTGAATAATATAATGAAAACATAACGGGACCGAAGATTAAGGGATGCGAAACTCCACAGTCCTCCACAAGCTTAATTTATTCTTTTCTATACAGACCGAGAGTTTGATAATTTTATGCGAAACAGCAACATCGTATTTGAATTCCCTCCCCCCTTTTACTCCTCTAAAGCACGCACAATCTCTAACTAGGATCGATTCATAATGATTGTATCCCATTAGCCGCATACACCAAACGGTGCTTGAGAATTTCTTTATTCTAATCCGAATAGCTATAAGTATCTTATATTTCTCTCGTTCTCCCTTTATAGGAAAATAAATCGATTTACCGAAGAATTTCGGTAACAAATTATGGACAAATGAAAAAAAAAAAGTTCTTGGAAGCTTTTACATCCGCTGTATTTAAGACTTTGAATTAAGAGTGACAGTTAATCCTGCTAGCAGCTAATTTAACTTATTCAGTTTAAATTAATGTAATCTTTACGGCAGTTAACAATATAAATAGTTTGAATTTTTATTTGTATCTAAATGCTAGAAAAAATCATGGCCATAAGTGAATGCATCCCCCACTTTCTATAGGATTAGGAAATTCTATTATACTTTATATTTACGCAATTATTTTTATTAGGCACATGAGAGATTGTTACTTACCCAATAAAAAAATAAATAAATAAAAAAATCAAAGCTAATTTATGGGAAGAAATTCTTCCTTCCCCATTTAAGCCCGATCAAAACATTTCTGTGACGATAAAAAAAAAAAAAAAATGTTTTTCTTTACGATAGGATGATACTTAGTCAGGATTTTAAGTTATACATTTTTGATTTTGAAAAGCCGAGTTCGATTCCTCCTACTTGTGGATCTTCATCAGGGCTTCTGTGTCCAAAGTAATACAGCCCCACAGAGTAATTGAGTATCTGTATTCCTCTGGACTCAGTAGGCCTGATGAAGATTCCCACGTACGGATAAAAACGTTGGCTTTTCAAAATAAAAAATGTTTAAATGAGAATCCTGTCTATTTATCATCCTATCGTAAAGAATATATGATATTTAATATTTCATTTAAAAGTTTAAATTTAAATAAAAATAAAAAAATCCTCTTTTTAGGCTGTTCAAGTCAAGAATATATTTATTTTACAAAATCATAATGGCTTCGCTAGAAATTAATAAAAAAAGTGCCCACAAATATTTTTATAAATTAGGTTTCAAAGAAATAAAATGGAATTAATATCAGCTTGACATAAAATAATACCATTCAAATTATTATTTGAATAATTGTTATACTTAAAGTATAAACCATTGTTATACTTAGTATAATCATAATAATATCGTTTTTGACCGAAACAAAGCCTTCGAGCGTTAGAAATTTATTGTAAGAAAAAGCTCAGATATACAAAATAATTAATCAATATAAATAATAATATTATATAAAAAATTGGTCGAAGTGGTGAAATGGCCACCTGAAAAATCTTCACTGAAAAATATAGTCACAAAGAGATACGGCGTAGAAAGGCAGTAGATCACATCACTGCTTTCGACTGAGCAATACCTCATAAATATCTCCCCGATTTACGATAATTTTCGTAATAGTACCTTTTCTGATATTCATTTCTTTCGAAAATCGTTCTTAACAAACAACAATCAAGTTTTGAATAGAGGCGAGGAGGAATGCGACATGGATCATATTTTACATTTTGATATATCAACAATACGCATACTCGTTTTTGATATCCACCCTTTTTCCTTGAGGGATTTATGGGCACGGCCTCGATTCGCCGCCGCCTGTCCCGATCTGAATAAATTATCATTATTATAAATACAATGGTGGTACCAAAAGTCCACACATCCCGTTGACACATTTCACTCCTACAACGTTACCATTTCATTAAGGTCCAGATCAACTCTCCGGGATACCAGTCCCCCGAGGTATACATATTCAATGGCGTACAGAAAGGCGTTGTGTGTGCCATTAGCATGAAAACGTTCTGAGACAAGAATCCATTATGAGAATAATACCCCGCTTTTCTCTTATTAGAGAATATTAAGTGGTATCGCGTGGGGGAGCTGTCCTCCCACTTGTAATGACAGCTATTTGCCCCGTTAATCATAATTTATAATGCACTAATTATTTCATTGTCCGCGTTTTGACTAGGACGCGATCGGTTCGGAATTGGGATCCAAACGAGACGTTGTTAGCATGGTAATTTGTCTTTGGGTTTTTTTAATACACCATACGAGTACTAGGTTTAGTAATGATTCGTAAATAGCTCTAAAGTACTCCAATCAGTCCAAAACAATCGAATCTTAATAGTCTCCATTTACCGTAGAAAGGAGAGAATCAGTTTTGGTTACTAATAATTATTTTATGAATTTTCAAATGATTGAAAATAATTACATATAAATTAAAAAAGAAATATCTAATGAAAAATTAAATTTCATTTCTAGGAATCTAACAATATTTTGACGATCGTGGCATTTTTTCGCTCCTAGAAAGCTCCAGAAAACTAACCATATTTTATATTAATCTAATCTTAATTTGTGGGTGACCACCATTTTAAATTATTTAAAAATAACCATATTTTAGTTATCCACTTATAAAAATGAAGTATGTGATTTTTATACCAATTTTATTTTTAACTTTTCTCTTTTGATTTAAAAGTGTATACACTGAAAAATATATTATAATTTATCGTTAGTGAAAGTGCAGTAGAATTTCGGGAAAAATCAACAAAGTGGGTTACTAAGCTGTACCTAGGCCAGACCTTACAGGTAGGATCATTGAAGGGAAAAGGTTGACAGGGCTGGGATAGGGCACCTGGTCAGGTCAATGGTTAAGAGCCCAGCACCGTTGACGGAGAAGCGGGGGTTCGATTCCCGTCCTTAGCCAATCTCTTCCCTTCAGTTAAAAATTATTAATTAAATTAAATTATATGATGCTAAATTTCATATTTATATATAACATGACTTTAAAAGCCGATTAGTAAGAGGTTATGTTATTATGTTACCATGATTTTTTATAAATTACTAAGTGCAATCTCATTGCACTTAAACCGACATGGCCTTCTTATAACCTTTTTATTTTTCGGGAAAATACTTAAATAAAATTTGAAATGAATTTTCCTTCAATAATCACGTCTACAAGTTGTTCGTAGGGGTATCACTATAGACTTCCAGACATTGTACACATTGTGTACAATTTTTTGTAGTCGTTGTAATAAATCAATCAACATATTAATAAGTGGGCCTAAAAAGCCAAAAATAAATTATTGAAAAGCTTAGATTTTTTTTTTTTTTTGTATTCTAATCCATGTGTTTACATCAAACATATTACATCATATTCGGAAGGATAGCTTTTAAAAGGATACGTATCGCGTCCGGTTAAAACGAAAAGCTAGAGCCCTAAAAAGCACGAAGAGACGGGCGGTGCTCCGGAGGAGAGAAGCCTATCAGATAAAAGCCGAGGTGAAGCTAATTGATATCTGGAGCGGGATGGTCCATGGAACAGATTAGCTGCCCGCAGATGATGGAGCCAGATAAGGACCACTCCTACTACTCCAATAAATCCTATTAATAACACATATATATAAAGAGATTACTTTCAAACTTCGCCATTAAGAACAACGCTGGACAAGGCGAACGCGACTTTCGAAGATAAAGACCAACAACGGATCTGATTTCTTAAAGTGAAATAAGGATGTTGATCATAGTAATACAATATTTCTTTTTTTTAAATCTGTAAATAGATACATTATAATAATTACAGGTCTAAACCTAATATAGGAGAGAGAGAGAGAGATAGAGAGTGAGAGTGAGAGAGTGAGAGAAAGAGAGAGAGAGTGAGAGAGAGAGAGAGAGAAAGAGAGAGAGAGAGAGAGAGAGAGAGAAAGAGAGTGAGAGAGAGAGAGAGAGAGAGAGAGAGAGAGAGAGAGAGAGAGAGAGAGAGATCATGAAGGACGAATCGCTTTCCGAAATTAATTAAGATTTTACTTCTGTATAATGTTTAGGATATTTATATATATCATTCTCTTATCATTTTGATCAGGTTTGGTGATTAATACATTTAGATAAATAAAAAACGGCCAATATTCACCAAAAAACAATAGTAAAATTTATTTAGGCAACGTTTCGGCTTCTGGAGCCATTTTCAAGCCATGCATCATATTTGGGATTGTTCTTATAGTGGTTTACAATAAAAATATTTCTAAGGGTGTAAATAAAAAACTTGTTGCGGGAGGCGTCATTTTAACATTTAAAAAACAATGTAGAAGCCGAAACGATGCCAAAATAAATTTTACTAGCATTGTTTTTTGATGAATATTGGCCTTTTTATATATATATATATATATATATATATATATATATATATATATAAATCATGTTTACATCTGACTAGGCAACAACACATATAATATTTACATGTAATAGGTGGATGGAGGTATGTAGGGACCGATTGGTGGTGTCGGCGTCGGGCCTTCGGGTCCTTCAAGCCTTATTGTATTATTTACATATAGTACATCCAGTAAATGAGATCACAATAAAAAAGGAAAATGGCAGCAATAAGCATGAAGAGAAGCTACCCATTGGTAGCACTCAAATAAAAAGTATTTATTTTATTTTTCTCTTCTTTACAAAGCAACATACTTTGAAAAAGATTTCAAATCAAGAGAGCACAATAGGCTTCGGTTTTTAAAGAGATGCAAAAAATGGGCGATCAACTGTTTTCTAAATGATTTTTCTTATAAAATTATTTGGATTATATTAACGATTACAAAACTTCTCGTGTTTCGGTAAACGACATAAAACTATTCCATTCAAGATCTGGCAAAATATTTGTCATTCTTGAACTGACAGCAATTCGACTTAGATCACAAATGTCATTAGCAGGTCAGTAAATAAAATACAAAAAAAAAAGAAAAGAAATCATACCTAAGTCAGATGTTACATCTTTTATTCCCCTTTCTGGTGGACTAATTGTATGTCTAACAAGAATTGCTAATTCTGGTCAGTTCATTGGTACCTCATTTGACTTACTTTTTTTCTCTAGAGTTGCCTTGTCTATGATGAAATAACTAGGTGAAAATTGGGTCTAGAAACGATGTTGAAATAGAATAGCGTAGAGGGTTGGTGGTGGTGGGATGGGGGGGGGGGTGGCAATCAAATGCTAATCCTCCCGCATAAATCCAGGTCCTGTTGGATCAGTCAAATGTGGCTGCCCGCTCATTACACCGGCCCGGAGGAACGCCACTATATCAGCCAGTCTCCAAGACCGGGGGCGTCCTCCAGGACCACTCCCGGAATTATGGTAATGCCACCAACAGTTCCCAGGGCGACCATTTAAATTGGAAATTTTTTTCAATAACCTCTTATAACAGGCATTGGACCTCTTCCTCCTCTGTGTTTTTCTCCCGAGCGTCGAACCATTTTTTTTCTTATCACGTCGTTAAGGAGGTGTATTTGACCAAAGTGGCAAATATCCACCGATTAGAGGAGTCCGGCCTCTCCTATAAAGAGTCCGTTCTTGAGGGTTGTAATTCGGATTCCGACGAAGGGGGTTTTGAAACCGAATCGTAATTCGGCCGTGTTAATGAATGGAAGTTTCGACGTCGCCGGATATTCACAAAAGTTTCGGATTCCTTTCTTGAAAACGAATTACTTATTCCGGATCTAGGGTAATATTTGCCGACATATAATATTAATTTTTTATTTATTACTAATAAAAGTTCAACTTACAAAGTTTGAAATTATTGAAGCATGCAGGAAAAAAATAATAAAATGAAATCAGAGCAAAAAATAAATAAATAATAAAAAAAGTTAAAGAATGCGTAGAGAATAATGAAATGTTCACTAATTTTATTTCAACAGGATCGTAGGAAGAGTTAATTACCTCTAAGGATTTATAAAAATAATTTTTTTTTTTTTTTAATAATTTATTTTTCTCCGATGTCCCGAACCATCATCTTCAAGGGATTATATCTCGAGTTACATTGTTAGCTTGTCCATAACCATCAACTTTGTCAATTTTATATTATAAAAACATGTCATGAATTAAAAATAATAAAATTTAACATAGTTTTTCGTGGCTATAGATTTATTTCATCTATATGTCGAAGAATAATAAATTATATGAAAAAAAATATGGAAGAAGTACCTTCATTTAAAAAAAACAAAACAAAAAGATTAATAATAAAAATAAATAAGATTTTTATATAGGCAAGCGTCTGTAAATCTGCTCATATATGTTAATTATCTTTAAGTAATTGATATCGTATAAATATGCACACTGTCATCAAATATTGTCGGCAGTTACTCAGTATGTTTAGGCCCGGTGCACACGGACGACACTTTTCTGCGATCCGGACTATAAGCCTATAGGCTTGTGGTCAGGTGTACCAGGAGTATAATGGACCGACCGGATTATACCATTATACTCCAGGTACCCCTGACCACAAGCCTATAGGCTTATAGTCCGGATCGCAAAAAAGTGTCGTCCGTGTGCACCGGGCCTTAACTGTAAAACGTACGTTACACTGAGTACAGATTGGTGTTGGTTTTCCAGTCAACAAATATTAATGTGTGAATAGTGTCGTCGGTAAGATTTGTACTCATCTGTTATCCCTAATTGATGATTACCATGAGTACTAGTGTTATTGATTTAGAAGTAAGTATTTTAATTCCTTCTTCTATCAATTTCTTCTCCAACGTTTTGCGCAAAGAAATAATAATCTACAGTTAAAAGGTCATTAATTGAACCGGAGAGATCTCTATTGAATATTGAAAAATATTCAATATAATTTTAAGTAAGTCGAATTGAAATAAACACGTACAACAAGTAAGTCCAATTGATTACTTTTAGCAAGTTTAGTAATCGGTTAATTGTTAGTTTGTTGAAGTCAAGGCCACGAATTGAATTCCGCTCCCTCAATAATAAAACCCCAACGAATCCTTTCGGGATTCTGTATAGGAAGTTATAATGATACATTTTTCAATTCAACAATAATTAATTGTATAGTTTTACTGAATAATTAACATTATTAGAAAATAAAATAAGACTAATTTTTTAATCCAATAATTTTTGGACTTAATTTTTTAACTAATTTAATCCTGAACCGCCACAAAATTATTTTTAAATATTTTGTTGACGATTGTTCGTAAAAATAAAAGATACCTTAGTAATCCCTGTCGTATCATATTTGGCATGATAGAAACCAATTACGAGAATTAATAAATTTGCTCCTAAGAAAGAATAATAATAAACATCAATGATAATAAAGCTTCATAGATAAATATTAATACAAATGAATTATATAAAACTTTTGTAAGTTTAACGTTCATTCAATTTTAAAATGAAACAGTACGATATCAATTGACATAAAATATACTTTTTTTTTTTTTACGAAGACCATGTCGAAAAATTGTTGAACATTATATTTTATTATTATTAGTTTTTCATACATGGAATTTAACCTTGAAAATATATTATTGTTTTGAAGAAAACTTTTTTTTTTTTTTTTTTAAATGATTATATACAATTTATTTATTTTTATTTTTTTAACGGTGGTAATAGAATAAAGTTGGGCTCGAAATAGGCTAACAAAATGAAAAAACAAAACAAAAGAAATTTGAAACTAAATGTGCTAGCTCATCGGCTGTAACTTTATTTGTTTTAAAAATAAAAAAGAACTACCAAATTTTTCATGTTTCATTTGAAGAAAGAAGAGGGGCCTCGGCCGGGAATTATTACTAAATCCATCCATGTATAACCTTTAATGTTCAACCACAAAGGTCTGTCATTTAGAACCAATCATTACGACATTTGCCGCTGCGAATTGGCGAGCTCGGGCTGGTGAGATCGTTGAACAGAAAAGGTTGACATGGCTGGGATAGAGCCCTGGGTTAGCTTCATTGTTAAGAGCACTGCAACGGTGATGCAGAGACCCGGTTTAGAAACCCGGTAGTGGCCAAACTTTTCTCCAATAATGAAAATTATTTAATAATTATTAAAATATAAGTAGCTATCTACATAGAAAACACGAAATAATTATCATTGAAATGTTGAAGTGATAATAGAAATAACTAAATTTTATATGCTATTTTATTGCTACTATTCTAATTGCTTGAAAACATAATGAACAATTATTTCAAAAATAGTTTATAGTACATGCATACGGTATTTATATTGTGATCCAGAACGAATTTCTTAATAATATGTTCAGTTCAACTAAAAAGAGATAATTTAATATACAATACAAAAATATATATACAAAAAAAAAGCCAAAGATTAATAAAAATAAAATTCCCTACTCCTATAATATTTTTAATTATATTTATACCTACTCACAATTAGAGTATTACTTCAATTCCATTTTTACATTAATAATTTTAGTAAGTAATTGATATTACTATACCAATTAGTAAGTAAATGGTAAACTACAAATCTTCAAATCCAAAATTTTACGACTAGTAACGAACGCACCTTTGTACGATAGTAACGAAACGCTACCTACATACCGACTTACAACTACCAACTATCGACGAACAAATAAGGAATCTCTATTCTGGCTTCTATATCAAATTACACGGACATAAAAATAGACTTATTAATGACATGGCCTCGACTTAGATGCCTTTTATGAGGCGACTGAAAAGGAGTTGGATGAGAGACCTCCTCTCCTGAAACAAGACCGGGATGATGTGGTGCTGGGCACTATCTTCCCTCATGCCTAAAATGCCAACATCAAAGCAGTTTATCTTACATTTGCTGATAGTCGCTTAGCTGCGACAGGTGTGAATTAAAGTATCAAGCAAAAACAAAAAACAAAAGTAAGTAATTCGCTAATCGCTACTTTTGTACATTCCTGATTATTTTACAACTAAATTTATTTTTTTTCGGTGAATATATTAAGTTTCATGATTTCCTATATGGTTTATTGTTTTACCAGACGTTATGTGTGTGGTTCGTATCAATATTCCTAAGGGACTTCGTCCCTGAATAAAATTTATTCTATTTCTATTTCTATTGTATTAAAACATGTCAAAGATTAAAAAAAAAAAAAAAAAAAAAAAAAAAATAAAGAGAAATTATTAATACAAGATGAAGCGGAGACTTCAGGTTTTGCGAAGCAGAATAGGCAGGTGACATAGGAAGGCGTGCTGCCGATTGGAAGATATGAGAGACAAGACGAGAAGCAGCAGCTGGCATCACCAATTATCCGCTACCTTTTTATTTATAGCTTCCCCTATTTCCGAAATCGTTTCTAAATGTCGATTCCGCATTTATATACAGGTGCAAAGACGCGTCATTTCTCGTAACGGTCGCAACCAATTAAAAAACTTAAATACGAGGGCGACCAAAAAATAAATATGTTATCGAATGGATCTTAATAAACCGGGACAGGGGCGGATTGATGAAGATAAAAAGCACGAAATATGAAACCAAAAGGTAGTATCTTAATAAAATCGATTCATTATACGCCTTCCTTCGCCCTTCGTGAATGTATTCCGGACTGATCAGCTTGTTTGAAATACGAGCTTCAAAATTCTAGTAGTTCATCAACCATTCCTTTCTACATAGGTATATGTAATTTACGTATAAATAAATAATTATTTTGCTATTATGAAAAGGCTCTACATTTCAAATTTCACAGTAAATTTATTATTTCGCGCTGGTATGGAGGAAACATCGACGCAAAAACCAGTACCTGTTAGGTTGTGACCAGGTTGTAGACAATAGCAGAATAAGACCTAACTACCCACTTCCTTCATACCCATACAATTGTAACATTTTTCTACAAGAAAAAAAATTAATTAAAAATATGATGGTAAATATTTTGGAGTCTAAAGGTTTCCCACAGCTTATTCTTTATGGTATAAGTACAATAAAATCAATCTTATTTTTATTGAAAACCATTTTAAATTTAAATTAGTTTTGAAGTAGAAACAATAGCATATTTTGAACTCCTAACTAAAATAATCGATAAGAATAAAATAATCGTGAAGCCTTTCCCATTCCAATCCGAAATTCGAACCAAGTGTGATTCCATCCCAATTCCATCAAAAGTACAAAAGTTAAATAAAAAAAATCAATTTGCATTTTTTTCGAGAAGAGCTTAATAGGTGATTAAAAAAAAAACACAGTAATAACATTGTAATACAAGATTGTAATTCGACCAGGTAATATCCGTTGATAAGTTTAGTGATAGGTGGATTTACAATTAGGTTGAAAACATACGCTTGGCTCTCGTTCGCTCATAAGGAAGAGGATTGCCACAATACGATTTTTTTTTTTTTTTTTTAAACAAAAATAGTTAAATCACATTCTATTTATTGAGAAAAAAACGATATCTTTAAATCGGGTATTTAACACTGGAGAGCAGTCAAGGCGGATTTTCATAGAGTTGAGGAATCGTAATAATGATCAAGTCTGGCACTCATGTAAAAAACGAGCGATATATATATATATATATATATATATATATATATAAGTATATATATACATAATAAATTCAAATTTCTCTTCAATGCTCACTCCAACAACTTCCATAAACTGCCAGCAGCTGGTGTATAATGGGTCAATATAAATAATGAATTTCGCTGAAGTTAACGGAAGAACCTTATCGCATATAATGATCTTTATACATAAATTGAATATTTTACAAAGGTCCTGAGATATTCTGTGACCTGGGAGGAAGTGGAGGTCCTACCGTTCCCACAGGGGTCGGAACTGCCATTCAAATCTATTTCTCAGCCAATGTATGTTAATAAGTATCGCCCTTTGTAGGTATAAAACATATACAAGAATAGGACACCAGGAAACTACTATCCGGATGTATATATGGAGAGAGAGAGAGAGAGAGAGAAAGAGAGTTAGGGGGGGGGGGGCATAGAAAAAAAATAACATAGAACGATAATATTTAATAAAAATCACAATATATTTATTCTAGTTCTCAATAATTTGATTTAGATTAGGTGAAATTATATTTTTGGAGAGTTCCTGGTGGAAACAACACCTCTGGCATAGAAATCGAATGGAAATGAGTAATATATAAAAAAGAAATTTACAAACTGATAAAATTACAAGTAACTTTAACGCGTGTGCAACATTGTCAGCTTGATTATCGCTCATGTAATTTTTTTTATTTAAATCGACACCTTACTAAATTTGACATCGGAAAGAAGTAAGTATTATTTTCTAAAAAAATGAAATTTTATTTAATGTTGAAATATTTAGTCTGTTGGGTGAAATAACATTAATCGCCTTGCATTATTATCAGGAGGCGTTTTAAAATTCTTGAAACACGATTCCTCTCGTTGGAAACGAACTAGAATACCTGGTATCAAATTTAGAGAAACGACCTATGTATGTGAACATATCAGAACTATCTTATCATTTTCTTTTTTTGCAGTCTGTCAGTTCAAACTGATGATATGGCGTAGGCCTTGTTTAAAATAAATAGATAAACAAATGAAAACAAAAATTTTCCGCTAGAAAATAAATATATACGCTAGAAAAATATTGATATGATATAAATCCTTTCACGTTTTTTCGAAGAAGCTTGATAACTCAAACAGTTATAATAATAATAATACATTTTTAATATTAAAACATCATTAATAAATTTTATTCGTCTGACTGTTGAATGGTAAAAATGGGTTTAATTCAGTTGTTTGGTACGTTGGACAACATTAAAGGATCTTTTTGTACAATATATCTTCACACGACCCAAGATGTATCCCAATGGAAATTAAAATTAAGAAATCACTTCAAGAGAGCCTTATGAGTATTTGATTCATTAATAAATATCATTTTATAATTAACGATTATATTGCGTTCCCTTATTTTAAATTGAGTGACATATTAGATACCACTATTTGAATCATAAAATATGCGGGTTTCTTCGAAACAAATATCATAATTTTTGAACAATCTTATTATTTTGTACATTACATTCCTCGTTCAGAAAAACAAAACATAATAAAACGGTTTGACGAAATAGATAACGAATTGTTATATAAGAATAATGACCAAAAAATTTAATTCTTATTATTTCAATTAATAAATGTTATTTTTTTAATAAATATTATTAATTTCGAACTTATGCCTTCTAATGAATACGAATTTTTCAAGAAGTTTTCAGAGAAAAAAAAAAAAGGATTAGGTTTTCTTCGATTGTACATTTTTGGACGACATATTGTAACGTTAAACAAAAAACATATGGCTTAGAATAGTTCTAGACCTTATGTTAGAACGAACTAACGGTTAGAACAAACTGTCATAGTTCATGTTTTCGACTACGATGTTTGAGTACCATCTATGCTAGCCCAGAAGGATCGAGGCTGGTCTTCTTACGACTAAATATAAGGAGCGAAGGACTGGAGAGTTAGGCTTGTTCTGAAGCTCAAGTCATATCGTCATTTCTGCGTTACTGAGTGATAATTTTTTTAATCTGTTTAAATATTTCTGTTTCCATAATTTGTGTGGCATTGAAAACTGTTTTTTTCATCCAATAAAATTTTTTGAACTCACTTAAGAGTTCTGTTATTCAAATATTTAGAGAGTAGTTTGATTTTGATTTTCCCTTCAAATTATTCCTACATTCCACCTGCGCCTTAATAGTTAAAGAGACAGTAACAAACGAGGCAGTAACTTATATCTTCAATAAATAAACGTCCAGTTTATGGGAACAATGGGACGTTACTACATCTGACCATCGTGTAGAAGATTCTTAAGGGACAATGTCCTGAGATACCGTCCTAATACGTCTACCCCATGACATCCTGCACAATACGGAAACTTTTATGGCTAGAAGAGGGAATCTTTGCACCGGTCCACGTACCATCTGCCTGGTCTGTCTCTGCTCTTCAGATAGCATCGGATAAGAAGAGGGAGAAAAAAAAAAACTTTGCTTAACAGGAAAACTTTTACCATACTTCCCATGAAAAATCAATTCTATAAAAATAAATATAAAAAAAAAAAAAAACATTAAATTCGAAAATTAATATTTCTTAGAAAGTATAAAAAAAGTTTTCCTACCATAAAAAGAAGTAATATTTAACAAAATATTTGGGAATACTCATAACGAAATTTTTAAAAATATGAAAAACATACTAAGAATAAAAAAAAGTAAAAAATAGCAATTAAATATAAATATTTTCTTCAATTTAAATAGGAGTTTTCAAATTTTGAATAAATTAAACCAGTCCATAAAGACAGACCTTCATAAGGAATATATCACTAAAGACAGCTTGCGTGTCATGAAATAACTAGAGCATCACGGATTTTAAAGTTTAAATGCCACAGTTTTATTTCAGTGAAAAGTTTAATATAGAAAATAATAGAGTGGGTATACGCAGGATTGGCTAAGTAAAGAAGAATAAAAAGTTAAGAATATTTTCATAAATTACAAATAATAATGAACATAATGTGAGCAATAATTATTTTTTAATTATAATCAAATATAGAAAACTCGTTCAAAACACTCGGTTTCGTTCAACATAAGGGGAAAAAGTGTTAATACATTTCCAAATTTCAATATGAATTGACCATTTATGCTACATTACTGATACCTCACAGCAACGAATCCAATGTTAACAGGCTATTTTTTTTTTTTTTTTTTTTTTTTTTTTTTAATATTTGATGTATATGTTTTAAAATAGCCCACCACAGAAAAAGCTAATTTGCGTGAAAGTACAAATATACAATTTCTCATATAAGTTTTATATATTTTTTATAAAATTTATTTTGAAATCATAACAGATTTTGTTTAACGATAAGGTTTACCAAAATATAACTTTCTTAATTCTGAAAGAAATGAAATAAATAAATTGAGCATACAGCTTCATATTTCTTTGAAAAGTTAAAACAAAATCATATTATGTTTCAGCACGAGATTTTCTGCGATTAGATAACGACTCCGTTAACGTTTACAGGCTATTATTGTTTTAATATTTTATGTAAATGTTTTAAAATAGCCCACCACAGAAACAGCTAATTTGCATGACAGTACAGATGTACCATTATAATATATTCTAATAATTTAATATTCCGTAACTATATGATATAACCCATACATTTCAAGGCTCAATTTAATCAAAACCTATTTCATCGGAGTTTAATAGCTTTTGAATGAATAAATAAGTGAGATGAAATTTTTGGGTTTTGAGGAATTTTCGGTTGATCCAGTGAGCGAATCGTAAGTTGTAACAGTAGCTAACAAGTTTCGTAATTTTTTGTTTTAAAGGGAGTAAAAAATCCTTCGAAGTGCCGTATCTCGGATTAGGCGTAAATGGAGGTCCCGAGCCTGTACGGTAGGATAGGATCCCTATCCTAATTATAACTGTATAGGCAAAATTTAAGACTCCCAATGTGGCATCGTCCGATTAGCCTTAGTAGCATAAACGGACGTTAAACAAACAAACAAGTTTCGTTTGATAACCATGGGATTCGAGACAAAAAAGGTAACTTAGGAAACAAATTTATAGACTATAAATTTTATAAAAATACAAATTTTCCTAAAGACTAAAAATAATAGCGATTACAAAAATTATGAGGACCAGGGATGTAAATGTTTTAAAATAGCACCCCACAAAAAAAGGCAGTTTGCGCGTCAGTACAGATGTGTACTTCTTACTGCATCATTAAGAAAACTGTGCAAAGTAGTTTAATAAAACTGAATCACGTAATCCATACTCAAATATGATTAGGGGCAGGGAAAAAAAAAAAATGAATCCTTTTAGCCACTTGTTAATTTCTTAGTTTCTTTTCCAAACAAGCATGTTTTATCAAATTATTTAAAATGAAAATATACGACTAGTCACTATCGGCTTAGAAGGACGTAGCATCTCATCGGCTTCCTTTGACGGCGGCGGTCAGCTGTCTGCCTCATTATCAGATGTAGGGAGCAGCTGCGGGTCTCGTGCGGCTCAATGGATGTCTTGAGGAGTCAACAAGACGTTCTGTTTGTACACGTGCCCTTCCAGGGGGCCAATTTGTCCAGGTAAGCCCCCCGGAGGTGCGCTATGGGCGTGGAGGCGTGAGTCCCATTCAGAACAGATTATTTATTACCAACTGTCTTGTAGAGGCCATCTAACGTCTTAGAGGTCATCGGAGGACGGAGATGACGTCAGAGAACCGATAGAACACGGTAGCCGATTGTAGGAATGATAAAAATTAACTTATGTGTGTAATCAACACTAATTAGAACGAAAGCTAGACTGAGAATTACGCAAGAAAATAACTGCCATCACAGTGAAAAAGTGGTTACGTTTAATTTACCCCGAAATGGGTTAAGTAGCACGGAGGGGTTTCTTTGCATTGAATAAGTCGTTCATTTTAAATGTAGTTATTATAATTTGCGTTAAATCTGTTTTAATCGGTCAGTGAACGATTCTTTAACTCTGATACCTCATCACAGATAAGATCTATTCACTCGGTTGGCCTTACAAATTTTAAAGGTTGATAATGAAACCTTGATTTTATATTGATTTTAGTAAGGAAATTCAACTAAACCACTCATTTACTGGGATGACAATTATATCTAAAGAGCTTGGTAGAAAACATGTAATTTTACAAACACGAGAGGTAGAGATAATTAGCTTTAAAGTTTTTAGTAAGCTATCAGTTCATGTTTAACACATTCAGCAGATTTTCTTTTGTTTTTTGAATGATTTTTTAGTTTGGTCATTCAAAAAAAAAGAAAAAAAAAAAGCTGCGTTAAAAGGATAAATAACAAATAATCTCCCAACAAGTTCATCCACTAAGCTCTTCAATTGTCAATTTGATGATGCAGTTAACATAAGATGTAATTTTTTCTAGTATAAGGTTATCCTATTAACAAAACCAAAGCAATAATGCGTAAAATAGGAAACTGACTATATTTACTGTCACCTAGCGGTTTTCAAACCCTTAACAAGCCTTAATGACGGGTAAACAAACGATAAAAAATTAATGTAGAGCTAATCCTTTAAGATTAAAGCTGATAAAATAAATACAAAATTAATTATTGAAAACTTATTGTGATGTTGACAACTTGATTTCCAGCATTTCTTTTTGATACCCTAAAAGCACTACATTAATTTTTTTATTTTGTTTATTAAAAATTGATGAAGACAAGCTTAATCGTTGATACTTGCATGTTCCAGTAAATATTTGGTACATTATTCATTGCAATATATTTGTTTAACTTTAATTATTAATTCGCGCCACTGTGCGCAAGGTGCTGACAATCAGCGAATGAGATGTTCGTAATAGGAAATAAAGACATGTGAGGGAGGAATGAGGAGGAAAAAGCACCTAAAAGCACCCCCTTCCTGGCTTGTTTCAATTATTCTGGCTGTCCAAGAGAGCCGACCTCTCATCCAGCGCCTTTTTTTAATCTTCTCGTATCCATGATTATGCCAATATTTACATATATGTATATATGTAAATATGAAAAAAAAATCTGATGGATTATGGCGAGAATGATAGTCTGCCTAGAGCTAGGTATGACACGACTATAGAAGACATCGAGTATTAGGTGATTTTTAGTATAATCAGTTTTTTATCTTTTTAAATATGTATCATTAAAAAGTCCTGCAGTTAAGACTTTCATGAGGCTGTCACATTTGGTAAGATCCTGCAATGTTAGTAAAAGCAAGGCAATCGAAAAGGAGTAGTTTATTAGTAAAATCGAAGGAGTTTACGAATAGAATTAGTTTTGGTATTTTAACAAATAGATGAAAATTTGAGGGTTTTTTTTATGATTGAAGTTAATTAAAAATTAGGAAATAAAAAATTAAATGGGTTATTTAAAATATTTTTAATTTCACTTATCTATATATGAAATAAGTATTGCGATCGTAAAAAATTTCGACTTTCTGGTTTAAAGCGGAAACACATGAATTGATGTCCCTTGAGTCCAAATGACCAAATCCCGAAAAATGGTCAGTGAATGTGTGTAAACAGACTAGCCCAAAACCTGCTATTAGTTATTTGAGGTAAGTATACGTAATGATGTTTAAGAGCTGTTTGATATTTAAAAAACACATCTTCTTTTATTTAAAATAATCATTGTAAATTTAGAGGGTTATTTTTTAATTTGCGTGAATATTTAGATGGTTATCACCGATTCGTAGGGAACATATGAGCTTATGCATACATTTCTCTTCTTAGAGCTAAAAAGTGAAATGTATACATAAATCCAAATTTATAATTTTGATATTTGATTGCATATAATTTATGTTTTAATTTATTTCATTGGTTATTAATATGCTATTTTGCTACAAATATACAACTTTTATTAACAAAATAATTACAAAATTAACATAATACAAATTTTGGATAATACACAGCTTCGTCAAAATTAAGTAAACAGGGGTTGTACTATATTTCATATTTTTTTTTTATAATTAAAATACTGTACATTGTATTTATTTCAAAGATTTAAAAACTTGCCTATGCCTTGTGAATACAATCTTTTATCTCATAAAAATTGGCCCAGGTACCAAAAAAAAAATGGTATTTTTGGGTATGGTGGTAATATTTAAAACCGAAATTGAGCTCACATTTCTTCGTCCACAGTCTTCTCTATTAGTTTAGTTTGGGCCTCGTTCTGACAGAGTTTACAACTTAAATACATCTAAATCCAAACTGCGAAATGCTACATAGGTGTTTAAAACATTCATCCTCTTCAAAACATTTTTGTTTGGAAGAGGATGATTAAGTGAAGACATCCGTGCAAATAAATAACATAATAAATTTACACTATATTTCAGTGATGAAACTTAGCCCTCGAGGAAAGTATAAGATGGGACAATATGGTGGGTGGAGGCTGCACCGTTACAACCATGAGCAGGTTGGGGGAGTAGGAAAGAGCAAGGGCAAGTAAGTTTTTTTCTAGGACGTCCAAAGAGAGTCAAGAGGAGCACTGACTAAGGAAGAAAAAAAAACACAGAAAAAACCCAACGAAATAACGAATATCGCCATCCTATCCTCCGCCTACTCGTTCGGTGGGTATTCTGGTTTTTTTAGCTCTGGGTTTTGCGGTGGGTGTGAGAAAGGGGGGAAGCACTACCGGGTGCAACGCCACTGCAACCGCCCCCACCGGCGGTTGGAATAAATTTGCATACTCCACCTCCATACCCGGGGGTGGTGCAATATAGGGTCCAGTTGTATTTCCGCAGTAACAGGTGATTCTGCGGGATAGCCCCTCGAGGTGACAAGGAGGAAGGAACCGGGTGGTCTGGTTTCGAGACTTGTTCTAATGCAGTTTTCATTGTGTTCCTGTCAATCATTCTGCATCCTCCTTAGGCCATGGTGGTAAGCCCCCGCCATCATGCCCTAAGTAGGAGAATCCGTAGGACAGATTGTCCGGCCCGCTATCCATTCGGGAGTTGAGGCGGTGATGCCAAATGGTACCACGGGGATGACGCTCTCCCGGGCGTCATCGTTGGGTGGTGCCGAGACCCCTCGGGGTGCTCGGTATGGACGTGGTGGTCGTGGTTACTGAGACCACCAGGCGCCGACCTGTAAAGGTCATGAGTGTTTGTTGGGGTCAGGCTGGTTAGCAGGTTCTGTCCCTTTCCTCTCTCTTCTCGCCTTTCATGTGCGAGGGTGGTCGGTGTAGGCCACAGGCTAGGTACGACCACCCTTGAACGCGCGTGAATGGGTTAACGAGATTCCCTCTGTCAATCATTCTGCAATGTTGCAGGAGTATTTGAAACGACTGAATGAGATCATATCAGAGGAATAAGGAAGTAATTCCTACAACAAGATAATTAGAAGGAAGGAAACTTCTTAAAGTATAGTCACCTACTGGATAACTAGTTTTATGTCGAAGGAAAAAAAAATCATGAGAATGTTTAGTTATAAGTTAGGTACTATGCTGATGTAGATTATTCATTTATTGCTTTTTCTTAATATATACCTATTTTAGCTTAAATGGTCCTAAACATATTAACGACTTAATATAAATATTTGTTATCGACTAAAAAGTTGACCTCTATGACGATCTTTTTCTTATTTTTTTTTTGTCTAAGAAAAAAAAATCAAAATGTAACTCATGTCCGGAAGAAAACAATGTTTAAAAAAAAACTTGAAAATATTAATACAATTAATTATGTCTGAGCACATTATATATTTTTGTGATTCTTGCTGCAATTGTTGGTGAGCAAATCACTATTAACAAAATAAAGATCATAAGGCCGCATCACGTCAAACTATCGAATGCAATAATCTATACCTTTCAAAAGAGAAAAAACCTAACAATTTTGTACCCCAAATCAGCCTATTAATATAAATATATATATCTATGTCTCATCTAGTTCCAGATGATATTAATTAACCTTCATCAGATCCGTGTGGTGTCTTGAATAAAGTGGAAATATGATATCTTACAAAAAAAAAAAAATTACTTTCGAAAGTTTGAAATCGTAACCAGGATATATTGCCAACTGGAAATATATCAAAATGGATATAATATATCCATACATTTTATGGATATATTATATCAGTAATATATTCAAATTCACATTAATGTAAACTTGAATAGAACCTGTATCTATTGTGCGGTCAAATCATTGTCTTCCCAAAGTAGATAAAAAACCCATTTTAGACAGTTGATCTACGAAAATAATTATTATTAGATTCAAATGACGTTCAGTATAATAATAAATTTTAAAAGATAAATATTTAAAAAAAATAAGCTCGACTATGATGAATCAACAATTTTAGACAAATATGAGCCTTAGTCAATAATTAAATAGAAAATAATTTTACTGCGGAATAATTGATATCTTAATTTGCTTGATTAAAAAATAATTTGTTCGATTATGGCAGTTTTATATATTTTAATTAATTACTTATAAAACGAATGAATTAATAAAATTAAACTTAATTTTATAATAATTTTATCAAATTAACAATATTATTATATAGGTAATGATAACGTTTCAGTTCTTAGGTTACAATATGATTAGTTAGGTAAGATATGTGATAAGAGTGACAATTAAGAATTGTTAAAAAAAATTAAAAAAGAAATAAAGCTTCCAATGAAATGCTATACTTAATTAGTCGAATTACAGTCTTTCTTAATTTTATTTTTGTTAAGAAAATCGATAAATAAAAAAAAAAAATATTTTATTTAGTTTTTGATATAGAGACATGTTTATAGTAAAAGAAATTATGCAAGAATAATTAAGACTACCTCTAAGTAATTAGAGGCTTCTTAACAATTACGTAGTTACTGCTAAGGCTGAATACTATGAAACTTTGAAAGAGAACTAATAATAAAAATAAAAAAAAATGAGTTATGGTACGTATTTTGGTAAAAAAAACTAATAGGCCCAGTAGACGGACTCAAGAGTCACCCTCCCTTATCAGTATCAGCGTAATATGTATCCCTTATCAGTAACAGCATAGTATGTATTCGAATTAAATATATACTTATATTCAGATAATATCCATCCATTATTTAATCATTTCGGAAGTTGTTGAGATATGGTATCAAATCCAAACATAACGCAAACGGGAAATAAAATAAAAGAAAATATATTACATTAAAAAGGACAAGATTTAATAACCAGAAAATAATATAAAATTTATATGATAGTGAGGATCTACTTACCTTACAACTGGGATGGTTGAGACAGCTATAGCAACAAGTAGTTTTTAATCACACAATTAACCAGTGGCTCACTCAGCTGAAACTATACTATGCCGAAACGATATCAACACGTACTGAAATAGGAGTCTGCAAGAGCTAGCAATATATTCTAGATTTAATAGCACGTTCTCCAAGAACTTTCGATGTACGGATAGAACAGAGTCGTAAACCTAGAATGACAAGGACCTATGGAAGCACTGAACCTGATGCCTCCGGTTTGATGACTGGAGGCGGCTAAGGGTGGGGACTGCTAGGTTGTTTTGGGGGTGGTGGGGGAGCCGCTACTTCCTGATAGTGGAGCAAGTAAACCTTTGTGCACCGAGGGGCGGGAGTACGAGGACCAACCCGCTTGAAGGAGGGGAGTAGGGTGGAGGCAGCCCCGTATCAGTTGTGCTCCAACCCCCTGGTTATGTCGGGGAGGAAGACAATGAAGGAAAGGGGAGGCCTGATTAATTT
This sequence comes from Aelia acuminata, assembly GCA_911387785.2. Lineage (NCBI taxonomy): Eukaryota > Metazoa > Arthropoda > Insecta > Hemiptera > Pentatomidae > Aelia > Aelia acuminata. The sequence continues at coordinate 47,376,919 of OU426979.1, forward strand.
AGGGTGGATTGCCGATTAGCTTACAGGAGCCTGTACTGCATTGATCAAAGATACCTATCCTAATTATACCTGTATAGGCAAAATTTAGAGCTCCTAATGTATCATCGTCCAATTAAACTTAGTAGCCTAAAGAGAGGTTAAACAAATAAACGATTTTTTCAAACAAGGGTAGCCTACGTTGGACGTTGGTTTTTTCTTTTTCTTTTTAATCATTAGAACACGAATGAAAATATTTTTACATATATTCTCCATTTTGGGCCCTTATAGCCGAGCTTGTTTGAGCGGAAACCGCTTAAGCACGCTCGAACCGAACGGTGGCGGTTCGAATCCACCCTGGGATGGTTAGAACCTATAATGGTCGACCTACCCACCATGGTTAGAATAGGTTGGTTACACCTCTAGAGTAAACCCCCGTATGCCCCGTATATGGGTACGGGTACCGAAAAAAAAAATTATATACATAAACTATTTATTCTCCATTTGTTTTCATATTCTCGTTTCAATTTATAAAAAGGTAGGAAAGACGGAAAGAGTTGTCATACATATTTAATTAAAGGATTAAAATTTCAAATAAATTCAAATCATCGTGGATAAAGACTTTCGTAACGATGTATACAGTTATATTCAGGTCATCATTTGCATAAATGCGATATACAGAACGTAGTCGCCCTAAAGAAAGGTCAAACAGGGTGAGCTCCTAGCATTTCTCACTGTTGAACCAATATCAAATGCAACAACATAACGTGGCGTTTGACTCCTACCATAAGAAATATTATATTAATTTGAGAGTTAAAAATATATATAGCGGACCGTGATCCGTCGATTACACGCAATAATAGGCAAATTTAAGTTTTTAAGGAGTAAAATTTTTTGTTTAATTGGAAAGAAATAATTTACGTAAACAATTGGAAGAGGGAAGTAAAGTATGGTACTGATGGACAACAAAATAAGATAATAAAAAAAGGCAGAAAATGATTGGAATAGAAAAAGGAGTTCATTTACTCGATAATTATAAAAGAATCTGGTAATTAGAAGAAAACAATTCACATATCAAGTTCTCGCGCAATGGTATCAAATACAAGATTATTTAGATAGAATGGACTTTTTAGCTTATATGGTATTTATTTATAATATTTAATTAATTTTATCCTCATCGACTTTATCATAAAAAAACATACTATATAAGTTGTAACACTTATGTGGGTTAACAATTTTTATTTAGTGAAAGTAACAATATTCGTTGCCACTTAAATTATGAGCACATAAATATTGAAACAAACAATTATGAAGGTTACAAAATTTATCACTTCTTAATACAAGAGATAATATGTATATGACTTGCCCTTCAGAACAAGCTTAACTGTCCAGTCCATCACTCTTTATACATAGTCGTTAGGAGAAGAGTCTAGAACCTCGTGGAAGGGCGTAGATGTTACTCGAACATCGTAGTCAAAAATATGTACTATGACAGTTTGTTCCAACAGTTAGTTCCAACAAAAGGTCTATAACTATTCTAAGCCATATTTTTTTTGTTTAACGTTACAATACTATTTATGTCGTCCAAAAATGTACAATCGAAGAAAACCTAATCCTTTTTTTTTTTCTATCTGAAAACTTCTTGAAAAATTCGTATTCATTTGAAGGAACAAGTTCGAAATTAATAATATTTATTAAAAAAATAACATTTATTAACATTGTAGTCACAAACACGTGCTAAGATTGTTCCAACTGTTCGTTCCAACAATAAGTATAAAATCATTCCAATCCACATGGTTTACCTTTTGTTTTTTTTTAACGTTGCAATATAAAAACTATTCAAAAAATTGTGTGATCTATCTATAACTAACTGTGTGCTACAAAAATTGTCCCATTACTCGGTAGAAAAATCGGTATAACGTCTCTTCTTTTCTGTACCAAAGAAGATCTTAAATTATAAGCAGGATAATTTTACTGAAAATAATTTTGAAATGATTAATTAAACCAATTAAGTAAGGTTAGATAAGTTTTGTATATTTTAGTGAATAAATGGATTGCTGCAAATTGGGTTCATAATAATAGCAATACGTCACATTGTAAGAGACTACAAAGCTTTTAAGAAACACAGAAGAAATATTGCATCTCTAGGAATTTTTTTCAATGTACCCTGTAGTACATTTAATAAAATTCTTAGAGACGGCGGAAAAAAAACATTAAAAAAAATTGGAATATTTAAAATTGTTTAAACTTATTTCAGAATTTTAAATATAGATGTTGCAGATGGCCTTGCAAAAAAAAAATTTAATAAATAAATAATGTTAATGAAGAGAAAACGGTTGGGGGTGCGGTCAAAATAAGGAGCACAAATAAGCAAGAATTACATATTTTATTGTAGCCGACGTTTTGACCCAAATTTGAGATCATTATCAGGTCTAAATGAACCACAAAAACCACAAAACAACCAATCAGAGAAATTATATAAACAAATATTAAATGTGTGTGTGAAAGAATAAACGAAATTAAATACATTAGTTTTAAAGAAAAAACGTAAAATTACTTTATAGAATTTCAAAATTATTAGAATTAGTTATTAAAGTAAAACCATGATAAAAGTAATAAATGAAAATGAGATAAAACTCAAAATAACTTATCTGAGGTAATGTGAAGTATTATTGAACGGTAGGTCAATATATTTTAATAAGGTTTCAATGGCTTGTTTGGTTGTTTAACGTCACTTTATACCACTAAGGCTAATCTGACGATGCTTTAGTGGGAGTCCTATATTTTGTCTATCCAGGTATAATTAGGATAGGGATCTTTAACGAGTACCTGACATCGTACAGGCTCGGGACCTCCATTTTACGTCCTATGCGAGGTACAGCATGGCTAAGGATTTTTTACTCCCACTAAAAAATCCTAGGGCCACCGCTGGGCGTGGTTGGTCTAAAACAATGTAGCCTAAGTTAATTAGACAAAATGCAGTAAGCAAATAGGTAGAGTGGTGTACAATTTTTAAATAAATATTAATTTATTAATATATTAATGTTAAATATGGATTTTATAGTTATCGAACAATACGTATAGAGAGTATAGTATAGGATATTATATGTGTTGGTATAACATTTATTAATTACGAAACAACACTTCCAGGTGCAGGGGGGTCCCGATGTTTGTGAGAACGGAGTAAGGAGGGTAATTTATTTACTCCTATTGTGCTATGATCAATTCCCAAGCTGCTCATCGTCCCGTTTGGGAATGTCTGCCGATGGGATGGACAAGTCGCTGGCTAGGGGGGACGGGAGACCTGCCACTAACGTACCTGTAACTAGCGTCCCCCTTGGGAATCCCTCCTCCCCTATCTGCTACACTCTCATCGTCATCATCAAGGCACCCTCTTCGAGAATTCGGTTTCTCACCTGGGACAGGGGATGAAGCCATTGTTCATCCTCCTAACGCGGACACCACTCTCTTCACGGATGCTAGGTCGTGGGAACGATCCCGCTTCGGAATACTGGTTTGGGGGTGATCTTGACAAGGTATTAGAGATAGGGAATAGACAAAGGGATCTATGAGAAGGATTTATTGTCAAGGGCGTCAAGAATAAATCCCGTCCTGGTACTAGTTGAATGAGCTGGCTATGAGTGCGCAACCGTCAATTCGCTTTGTATAGAATAATATAATACAATTAAACAATATTAAATAAAAGCAATTAGATGAGAAAACAAATTTCAGGGACATCTGTTGTTAAATAATGATAGTCAGTTGTAACATTATTGCTGAAAAATATGGAGAATAGTAGAAGACATCTATAAATAATCATTGTCAATAAATAGAGTGGACCTGCGTGAATATGCCCGCTTTTTGTGTAAAAGATAATCGCATCTGTAAAAGCTACTAAGAAAGAAGAAAAACAAGAGCTATAAAAAGAAGATAAACCATTTATGCCCTAAAAAGTGATCGTTTATATCAACAAAGTAATTAGTATTTTCGGTAGAATTAACACAACAAGACTTGAATGTTTTGGTTGCTAAAGTGGTAAAAAGCAATAGAAAGTGAAATTAACCGGAGATATGCAAACCGCTCCAACTCCGCCGCCTGCAGAGAGAAGTGGCCAATGTTTTATGAACTTTAAAGAAGCCAATAATAACGAAGCATTAGCCGGTACCTGCTCCTTCGTAACGGGGAAAAAAAGAAACGGTACTGCAGAATCAAGAGACACAAGAAAGGTTTAACGAACCGAAACAAGAAATGAGATACCCACCATACCAGTATGTAATTCACAATTGGAAATGTAAATAATATGAACCAACCTAATAGTAGTACATCATCACCAAGTTATAAACCAACTCCTTCCTGATCGTACAAGTGATCAAAACAGTCAGATTGATCTCGTTCTTAGAGCATCATTCATCCCCAAACTGATTTTCCTTAAAGACACAAAAGAAAGGAGTAACTGTATATTCCAGAACATCCGAAATTAAACAAAAAATGGCTAGTGACCTTGGGAATGAAGGAACAGGTGTTAAAAAAATCTCCACCACACTACCATGCCACCTCTCTTAGTGAAATAAAAAATGAGTTACTTAGATGAGGCTATGAAGCAGTAAATATTTCCAGTGTACTATCTAGATACAAAACACCACTAAGTAATTATGTTTTTTATTGACGGATAGAGTAAAAACATTAAAATTTCCTTATAGGTCCAAAGCCAGCACATTCTTATTTAAAGCAAGTCCTACACAGGAAAGGAGAGGAGTTTTCTGAAACTGTTTCTTTATTTTTTGACTAAATTTGATTTTTAAAATATTTGATTTTCTACTATATATATATATATATATATATATATATATATATATATATATATATATATATATATATAGAGAGAGAGAGAGAGAGAGAGAAAGAGAGAGAGAGAAACACTTTATTATCAAAATATATGACAGAAGTGGGGCTGCTCAATTACATTGAGTTGTTTAAAAACACAGCTTTCTTATCAGTAAAAAATACATATTTTAGTAACACAAGTGTAAAACAAAATTAAGTCAAAACTAATTAGTTGCTGAATACAAAAGCAATTATAATAGGCTAAAATATAATAAATATATTAAAAAATATAATATAATAAAATATAATAAATATCACTTATTTACATTGTTTACATAAATAATGCAGCCTGCTAAGCAGTTGTCAATTATAAATATGATTATTTATAATACCTAATGAATCAATCAGAATTGATTCAGCTAGGATGGTCAGTTTTTCTTGGTCAATTCCCACCATGTCGAAGAATTTTCTCGCTACTTTCCCAATTGTTCCTCGCGAACCGAACCACAACGCTGTGACTTTAAACTCCCTATCACCTACTTCTTCATAAAATTTATCTTTGTAGAAGGGTATGCATTTTTCGTAGATCTTCTTCTTATCCCTATCTACTTTTTCGGCCTGTTCGCTGTCGTTTGTTTCGTAGCGAACGGCGAATGTATAAATTAAAATATCCATACTCCTATGCAGGGATTGAAAATAAGTTTCATTTTGATAGTAGTTAAAAAACTTATTACGAAAAAGTTTGCTCAATAAAAGTTTTCAAATAACTTTATAATAAAAGTTTTTCTTCAAAACTTTAAAAGTTTAAGGTTCGCCTAAGCTTTTTAAGAATTTAAAATTAAAGAGATTGTAAATAACACATTCGCTGATTGCCACGCTGGGTGACAGGTGTGAATTGAAGATGGAAGAAAAAAAAAAAAAAAAAAAAAAAAAAAAAAAAAAAAAAAAAAAAAAAAGAGTAAGTTAAACAATAAATTTTTCGCCATAGGTTGTGATCATAAAAGTTTTTATCATAGGAAAAGAGTTTGTTTACTTATACTGTTGTTTATTTTGATGAATAATCCTACGATAGGATTTTTTAAATGTACCTATATTTATTCCTGTCCTATTGTTTCATTCTTCTCGAATCAAAACAAGTCTGGTGTTCATCCATTATCTCATCTCTCCAGACCGGTTCATTTTATTTTTAGTTATTACTTGTGAGTAAGAGGTTTAAAAATTACACTAATGCGCAAAAAAGACTGAGTGATTCGGAGTTTTTTCAAATACGTCTTAACAAGTGTTGTGTAAGAATAATTAAAGGTAATTTTTTAACGAATTTGAAAAACCATTTATTTAGGTTCCATAAAAGTGTTTTTGACGAATTATATGAATATAATAGAGACTTGAAGTGTAGCAAAAACAAAGTAAAAGTAATCGGTAAGATAAGCATCAGTAAAAATAAAAAAATTATGTAATTCGATAAGGATGTAATATGGGGGTTACTTTGAGATATATTCTTGATGATTATAGGTGTAAATTAAAATGTTTTGGAAATTGTTTTACTTTTTACATTAAATGATGATGGTTGAATAATAATATCAATATTTTTATTTCGAGTAACGATATTATACTTTATATATCTATGCTAATTAACTACACTGATTCCTTAGTATTGTTAATGATAATTTTGTAGTTTAAAAATAATACACACATTTACAAAATATTAATATAACATTTCCGAAACTATTTTCATTGACGATCTATTTATGAATAAGTTTCAGAATAACTTTTACAAATGAACTTTTGTGGAAAAAGTTATTTGGATAAAAGTTTTAAGATAACTTTATCAAAAAGTTTTCGTAATGAAAAAGTTAATGTTCAATAAAAACGTCAAGTAGTTTTTTAAAAATTATAATCTTAACACGTTACGTGCGGCTGGGTATTTTAGGGGTTCCGGAATTGAACGGTATCGGTCCCCGGGGTCCGACTGCTGGGATGAGCCACAGACGATATCAGGCGTCGGGGTCCGATAGGAAGGCTTGGACGAATCCGTTATCTTTTGACTAAAAAATGAATTAAATGAACGTCTCAAGGGCATTATCTTTAGGAAAGAATTGGACGTAATAGGCGCAGTACAGTCCGATATAGGATTTACGCCATATTTTATATTCTAAAATTATTATATATAATAAGAAAAAAATATATATAAAAATTATATATATATAATAAAAATTATATTATATATAAAAATTATATATATATATTCTAAAAAACAACAGAATTTCAGCTGTTTGCAACATTTTCTGCACTAAAATGCAATAATCTCATCAAAAATCGACTAAATTGAGTGTTCGGACTTTCAGACATTTTCATGTGAAAATCGGCTGTCGAGAGGTGAATGTAAGACCCCGGGGACCGATGCCGCACCTAACTTGTTAGCTTAATTTTTTAAAAATAAAAGTTAACTTATATTTTCGACCCCTGCTCCTATGAACCCATAGAATGATTTTCCGCTCATTCCGACCCAACAGTCTTTAGCGTGCTCAGATAATATACAATACAATAATTAAATAGAATGGTAACGGTTAATATGGTTTTACAAGTTGGTTAAGAAGTTATAATGAATATATCAATACACCGAAATGATTTATATGTCGTATAAAGAAAAAGCGTAAGTGGGACAAGACAGTAAGGAGTAAATACTTATAGGATTAGGTTTTAAATATATCAACTATACCGGTGACAAAGGGCTTAGTAAGCACAGGGATTCTTTTTTTTCAAATTCGTTTTTCTGAAACTGGAACGCTCCGAAAAAATCTAAAAATTTTACATCTCGTGTCGTTATAGTATTTTGTGAATTCCATGCTAAATCGGATTATTTTACATAAAGTTGCGCAACATTGAGTGAGAACGGAAGTAAATCATATAACAGTGGATTCTCCCCCAAAGTTTCAATTTCATTTTTTTATTTTGATCGATTTAATATGGACAACTCTTATCCTACGATAAAACCTAGTCGATACCTGAGTAAAAATTCAGCGAAGTTTGCGAGCCGTTTTTTTTTTGTTTTACAAATAAAATGATTGACGACAAGCTGTAGCTGACTTAACCCAATATGATGTGACCAAAAACGGAAATGGAAACTTTGAACAAAAGTTTAATCGATTCCAATCGATAAAAACAACATTTTTCTTGTATGAAAATCATATAAATTTAAAAAATTATATCAAACTAAGTCCCAAATACAAAACAGACATTTTTATATTGTTAACCCAAATTAAAATAATGTTTTTCTTTAATTTTAGTAGGCCCTAAAATTAATGAAGCCTAAGTAAAAAAAACTATTCATCGAATTAAACATTAAAAAATAAATATTAAATGATACGGTTGGGCATCATAAACGTAAATTTATGATGCCCAACCGTATCATAAATTTCCCGCCCAACCGCATCATAAACGTATATTTATGAAGGCTTACATTTAATTTTTTAATTATTTATACTGTAAATTGATCAAATTAATTGGTTTTATGAATAATAATAGTAACAATAATAGAGAGAGAGAGAGAGAGAGAGAGAGAGAGAGAGAGAGAGAGAGAGAGAGAGAGAGAGAAACTAGATCAATAGGTGTGAATAGGTGTTCATTACATTATTATATTATGTTCATTAATTATCATCATTATATTCACTATGTTATTATATTATTATATTATATTTTATATTATGTTATTATTACATTATGTTCATTATAATAGGCGTTCATTATATCATTAGTGAATAAGTTAAAAGTAAATTATATTTTATCATCTATTTAGGCCCACTACAAATAGATAGAAACTACTGGAGCCCTGGTTGGTGGGAACAGCTCTCCAGTTGCAAGCAGCCCTCTAGTTTAGTTTTATCGCAGATTTATGCCCACTTATAATGAGAAACTGTATTAAGCCTCAATTTGGTTCATATATTTGGACCAACTTGGGAGCAGGCCTTTCCGCTCGGATAGCAACCTGGTAACCGAGTCTTTAACTTCGGCACTTTACTTGCTTATAAGAAATTGGAAAGAACCGCTGGTATAGGGTTGCCCTAAGGTACAGCGGGGGGAAAGAAGGAAGAAAAAAAAAAAAAAAGAGAGAGAGAGAGAAAAGCTTAATTTTAACAATAAGCAGTGCTTCTCAAATACATTGGGCTGCTAGAAAACAAAGTATAGCAATCATTACATATGTGAATGAATGAATGGATGAATGAATGTAGCCTTTATTATAAAGAGTAAAAATAAACAAATAATGGCTCTCTATGAATAATATATACAAATATACAAAGTACACTAATTTTACAATAAAATAAGAAATAATAAAAAAAAATGAAATAAAGTTCTTCTAGTTGAGAAAAAAAACATTAAAAAAAAATAAGTATAAATAATTTAATAATAATGTTTTTACTCTTTATAGGCCTTCCCTAATAAGGGAGTATGGTCTAACTTCCCGGAGTGACCAGCTCTACTGGGAAGTGTATTACATATGTATTTACAACTTAAACACATTGCTTACCTACATTTTATCTTATATCTATTATAACATCGTAATCTTTTATTTTTTTTTTCTATAATCGAAAATGTTTTCTTTTCTATCTGTTACTATTATATATATATATATTTAGCCTAATCTTAATAATAATAATTCCGAAGCAAGAGAAGGGTTTTTATGCCCCGGATATTAAGTTGTATTTTTGATGCGCGTTCATAAGGGCTTAAGTCACTATTTGAGCATTTGGAAATTATGTCGTAATATTTTAGCACGAAAGCAGGGCTACCGGTTGGTATTAATGTCTTACGTCAAACTATATTGTTTTATAAAAATAACAATTACAAATAATATCAATAATTGGATTTTACATAACGTTTTCAATTTTGCACTTGCTCTCCTGAAAAATTCGAAATTTTGACTTAAGCCGTTATTACCGTGGGACAAAGATATATAGTCAAATCTAGATCATGTTGCGGATGAATCTGGTAAGTGCAGTGGAGCTTCAATTATCCGAAAATCAGATATCACTATACACTAACATAGTTGTATTAAGAAGTATATCTAGGTGGATTCTTATGTTGTGGAGCTCAATCGCTACATTGTGAATGATTGTAAAAATTGGATGCAACAGAATTTTTGGAAATATAAAAACACCAACCGTCACGTTACGCAAGTGTTACATGCGTCGGTGTTCTACTGTAGTTTTAAGGCAAAACCGACCGAAATGGGAAGATTAAAACCATGAAGAGGAGGAAGGACACAAGGGATCGGAATAAGAGGGATTCGGAAGCGGCATTGTCTCCCTCCGAGATAAAGTCCCGCCGTGGGAAAGCGCCCTAACGACCCCAATAAGCGCAACATCGGGATGGACTATGAGCAACTAGTGGGGGAGCTGTCAGGAAACAATGCTCTTTCGGGGTGTAAAGTCACCCGCTGAGGACTCCGCCATTGTCTTCCCTACCAGTTCCGGATCTTGACAGTTTCTGTCATCCATTCACATCTCACCTCCACCTCTATAATCAAATGGAATAATGAAGAAAAAAAAATTATTGTAACGAGCTTCTTCAACGAACTCTCCTTTGATCCAGTCGTATTATAGAGAAATCTTTCAGACCACCTACGCAGGTTAAAACAGGTTACAATGGCATTTTTTGTCGAAATTCTTTTTTATAAAGAGCATCCAAAAGTTTTCAAATCTACACTGTTATATAAAGTTGATGACGTTGTTCCTTTATGAATAATCTCACTGAGGCTTTCAGCTTTACGTCACACAGTGTCGGAGCAGTAACTTTATAATAAAGTTATTGGACGTAAACAGGTTTTAAGAAAATCAATTTTTATAAATAAAAAATTCCTTAAAATTAATTGAAATTAAAATTTACACTGCACATTCCTTCTTTAATCATTTTTCCGACAGGATACAATGCATTTTATTATTTTATTCTTTATTATTTCTTCGCCTTAAGAAATAATAAAGAAAGAATGAGGGAGGCAGCTTCATAGCAAGTTTCCCCGCCCCCAAAATATAATTTAAGTTACACATTTTGAAACAGCGAGACATGTGCTACAACTTTTATTCGCACCATTTTTAGGTATTATTTGAAATAAAAAACTAATTCCAATGTAAATTTTAACTCGAAAATTTAGGATATTTTTGCGAATAATAGGAAAAGTATTAATGTCTCGCAAAAACATTATATAATATATATAAGGAGGTATAGAGGGATCCACGGGTCAGCACAAAGGGGGGGAACGGGGACTTTTGAGAAAATACTGCTTTTAGTAAGTACAGTAAACCCTCATTATTACGAACTCGGATGTAACGAACACCTCGATATAGCGAACCAAAATACTATCCCCCCAAAATTACCATTATATTTCTGCTGAACCCCTCGTTATAGCGAAATCCTGAGAAGTATTATATTCTGAGCGAAATCCTTCGACTAGTGCGAATTACGAACTAAATTTGATGCCTGAGAATTATCATATTCTGTTATAACGAACTGCTAGAATTTTTATTATCATTTAATTGTATTACGTATAATGAGCGCGGGAAGACGAAGTAGCTCCAGTTTCTAGAATTGAGGTGTTTTTTTACTCTTAACTAATCCGATTTCCTTTTGCTCTCTCTCTCTCTCTCTCTCTCTCTCTCTCTCTCTCTGATTCCATTGAATTTTTTCTCAAAACTAGCTCAGTTCTGTTTGGCCCTCTGTATTATTCGAATCAGTGTTCTGTAGTTGTTTATACTGCGTTTTTAAATACATAATGAGTTCGTTGGTAAACGTATGTCACAAACGTAAATCCTTATCGATTGAGGAAAAATTGAAAATTCTCCAGAATATTGAATCCGGAATTCTAGGTAAGAAAACCATCGCAGAAAAATATGGAATTCCAAAATCAACATTGTCAACCATTATAAAAAACAAAGATATAATAGATTCAACCGCAGACCAAGGATTAAGATGAGCATCAAATAAACGACTGCGCTCTGCGGCTCATGAATATTTCGAAAAAAATTGATAAATTGCTTTACACAAAAGAGATCTCAAATACCAATCTGAGACCCTCTTATTAAAGGTAAGGCTAAAGAACTCTCAAGGAACTTGGCAGGTAAATTAATGAATCTCATTGTTTAATTAAAATGTAGTTTATCTAAAAATATTTTAATTAATCTAATCTTAATTTGTGGCTGACCACCATTTTTAAATTATTTTTAAATAATTTATTTTTTGAAGAGAAAAGATTTGGCTCCGCCGGGAGTCGAACCCGGGTCTCCTGCGTTACATGCGAGGATGCTAACCGCTACACCACAGAGCTCGGCTCAAGGCAGAGCAAGTGAAGAGGAAGGATTTGCTCTGCCTTGAGCCGAGCTTTGTGGTGTAGCGGTTAGCATCCTCGCATGTAACGCAGGAGACCCGGGTTCGACTCCCGGCGGAGCCAAATCTTTTCTCTTCAAAAAATAAATTATTTATCTAAAAATAAATCGTTTGCGTTTTAATAAATGAATAAATGAATTTCCTTCTAAATATGATCAAATTAGTGCGGCCATTGGCAAAAAAAATATAAAAAAAAGAATCCTCAGTTACAACGAATCTCGTTATAGCGAACTATGAATATCAAACTCCCTACCAGTTCGCTATATCGAGAACATTGTATACGTATAACTCGACAAATCAAGAACATTGTATAATATTTTCCTGTTACCAAAGCACTAGGTACATTTTGGAGTCAAATTTTGCTTGGCCTCTCACTGGCTAAGAAACCATAAATTTGATTCTTGCCCATTGCAAGAATACGCGTCGGAGAAATAAGTAAAGGAAATCTCTTGATGCAAAAGTAGGAACTTTTATCACTTTTCCAATAATTTGAATTGTGGACATGTCGGATATCTCAAACGACCGATTCAATCATAGTCATAAGTTTTTTTTTGTTACTTTTAATTGCAATTAAGAATTACTGGAGGAAAACGAAATAACAACTCACGTTGCTACGTAAATTTTATCAATCTTAATTTTAAATTATTTATTTTTAATTGAGTAATGTATGTAGCTAAACATAAAGCCTGATAAAAATCAGATTGCAATCAAACCTTATGTATGCCGAGTAACAATAATTGGGTGCACAAGAGGAGCGAAATACCAACTAAACAGATGTAATTTTTTTTGTAATCTATAATTTGGTTTTTTAGAGATAAATAAAATGTTAACAAAAACTTTCTAATTACATATATGAAAGCGTTAAAAAATAAAAACTTGTTTTATTTGAACTCATTTGTACTAAGAAATAAATTAAAGTTGAAAATAAATTAATTTAATCGATTCCGTATATTTTCAAATGCCGAACTATACTAAGTCCAGTTTTGAATTAATAAATTTGATCCAAAACAGTCTCGCTCTCAATGCTGTAATATTTTATTTGATTCTTGTGGCTATCATTTATCTTTTTATTTTTCAAAGTAAATATAGTATGAAGTGAGAGTGAATCTTTAGAGCGCTAATATGAATATTCTTGAGTGTGCCATTTTGTATAATTTCAATCAAACAAAAAAAGTTAATTATATTCCAAGGTTTAATTATAAAGGCAGATGGTTTTTTTTTTTTTTAAATGCAACTTTAATTAAATTGATCATCCTAAGTACCTTTTTATATTGTTTAAATTCTTGCTATTTAAAAAAAAAAATGAAGAAAAGAATGAATGTTTCCACTCAACTAATTAGTTCTAAGAAACTGCTTTTTTAAGTGTAGGTACCTGGTATATCGGTATGCGTACCGCTGTAAGAGCTTGTTTGAATGAGCTGTGTCCACGTCTTAGCTTGGTAGCAAGTAAGCGTTAGCAGAGTAGCAAGTAAGCGAGACATAGTTCTGTTTTTTTACCAAGCGAATTAGTAGAAAATAGTATATTTTCCTATTCTTCCATCCAATTTCCCTTAACTTTGCTATTAATTTATCCTATTTGCTATTAATTTTCGGAAAGAAAAGTTTATTTTAGAAGAGGAGGGTCATAGCTCTTGGCTGCATCTTATTATAAAGAAATCTTTTGCCTTCTAAGCCGATATGTGAAGGAACCCAATGCATTAAGACTCCTTCCCTCTCTTTAGTTGTTTGAAGTGTAGATCCTTTAGGAAGAGGTTTTTATATGTATTAGTATTTTTATAAGGAAGGAATTTCTTCCATGTTTTATTGTGTATTTTATTCACCCAACGTTTCGAACTTTTTTCCAATCTTGTAGTGGTATCTGTTGTACATTTTTAATATTCCACCTACCGTTTGTCAATAATAATTTTTTTATGTAAAAATCATACGTCATTTCCTTAATTCACAATAATTAACATTTATCACAATTTTCCATTGTCACTCACATCATTCATTGTCACATAAATGTATTAGAATTAGTCAGATTTAGATACTACGCCTTAGATTTAGATGGTCTTTAAAGACAACAGAATGGACTCCTTATGACCTGAAAAGAATGGAGACGTGGTAGGCAAAGAAGGCGATGGAGCAACTATCCTAAAAGCTATTGCAGGGCCAAACTGGATGAGGACAGCCAGAGATAAAGAAGCCTGGAAAGAACTGTGGAGCTGCGAACCCCACATCCCAGTAGGAATTGGTCTCCAGGGAAGTCGGACCATTACTCCCTAAGGGGAAGGCCTACATATTAACAGAAAAAATATATTTAAAACGTTAATATTGTGTTAACGTGCGTAAACAACATCCAAAAATCCTATGAAAAAAAAAATTTTCTTGTAAAAACATTCATTCATTCAGATACCATGAAATAACCGAAAACATATTTCTTAAGTGAGAATTGATTTTGGTGTTGGATGTTCGATAGTGGCCCATAAAACAGTATACTTGAACAGCATAAATCCAATTTGACTAGCGAAACGTTGGAAATTCGGAAAGCTTTCGAATAAGTCTATTATAACAGAATTCCAAAATCAGTAACTTTGCCGACTTCGTTTTAGTAATTAATATACTGTAAAATATAGATGTATATTCGGGATCAGTGCTTCAATGACTTTAAGACGTTAAGAAATAAGAAAAATATGAAATGTTAGAGACAGTGGCAATGAACCGTGGAGGCGCCAGGGACCGAATTGCCCTACATTTGAATAATTGGCTAGTGTGTGGGCGTCTTGCCCTAAGGGCATGCTTCAAACCTCTGCCTAATCTCACCACCTCACATCCCTCGCTACCATCCAACTTTATCCATCTGCTTTATTCATACGCGGTGGCCCTAGGATTTTTTAGAACTGAGTAAAATCTCCTTAGCTGTGCCGTCCCTCGGATAGGACGTAAAATGGAGGTTCCGAGCATGTGCAATGTCAAGTACTCGTTAAAGATCCCTATCCTAATTATACCTGCATAGGCAAAATTTAGGACTCCCACTGTAGCATCGTCCGGTTAGCCTAAAGGGACGTTAAACAAACAAACTTATCCATATCATTTATATCGATTGAGAATTGATAGCAAAAAAAGTGGAGAGTGCAGAGATAGATGAATGTCAAAGCTACCTCTTATTAGTTACGACTGGAATTCAAAGTGAGGCTTTTAATCAATATTATTGTTTATTTACAAATTTTTAAAAGGTTGTGCCTATAATGAATTAAGAGAGGGTAACATTAAAAAATGTATATATATATATTATTAAATCATTAACATTTTTATCATTAACAGCTTAATCCTTATTTTTTTTTTTTAAATCCGTCTTATCAAAGTCTATTTGAACCTATAAGGAATCATGAAAAATACTTTTAGTTGACAAAGTTAATAAAATTTAAAAATATATTTTATCAGTTTTCAAGATATATTTTACAGTAGCAAAATTTAAGAGTGCAACGATTATAAATCAACTAAGTGAAAAAGATGTAATAGTAATAAGCTATCCACAGAATATTATCAATAACAGCGTAATCCTTATTTATTTATTTTTTTTAAATCCGTCTTGTTAAAGTATATTCGAACCTATAAGGAATCATGAAAAATATTTATAGTAGACAAAATTAATACAATTTAAAAAATATATTTTATCAGTTTACAAGAGATCATTGTGCACCGGCACAGGAACTTAAAAATATATGCTGGAAACAGTTTGCAGACTATTATAACTTATCAATAATATTACTACAGTATTTAGACAAATTTGAAATAGTTATATAATAAATTTGATTGTTTCGATAACTAAAGTTATTTAAAATTCTGTAGTTTATCAACAGGGTTATTACAATTATTAATTGTTAATAAAAAATTAATTATCATACAAAAAAAACTGAAAAAAAATTATTTCATTAGTCAGCTCTTTTATTTGATCCTTTATTGAACCTCATGCATATAACATTATTGCTCCGACTTTTTGGCAAATTACATCATTATCAAGGAAACAATCAAATTAAAAACAATTAAAAAACGATAAAAAATATAAAATTGTTGGTAATCAAATGGCTTGTCAAATAGAAAAATTATCATTAAAATTTTTAATTTTTCTATTTGACAATGGCAGGTAGGCTTATTTGATTACTTGGAACTTTATGGTCACAGGTGGGTAAGGATATATTTTTTATTGTTGTTTCATTATTTTTAATCGGATGAATATTGTTTGAGATATATTGTAATTTCAGGTATTTTTACCTCGATAATAGTGTAATTTGCCGAAACGTCGGAGCAATAATGTAATATAAGTGAGGTTCAATAAAGGATCAAAACTGTAATATCATATCAAAAAAGAATATGTATAATATAATATGTATGAAAGTATAATATAATATCAAAAAAGGATCTTAACTACAATCCCTTTTGGCGAAAAATAAATACAAAGTTATCGTACAATTATTTTAATTTATTATTAAAATTATTGTACGATAACATTTTAATTTAAACATTATGTTAACGAATGTCGAAAAAAAAAATAGAAAGGATTCAAAGCATTTTATCGATACCATTCCCAAATGATTTGTCAGGTTATGGGTAGTAAATTAAGCATTTATAATTACCGATTCGATAATTTTAACTTAGGTTTAAGGCCTAAAAATACGCAGCTAAATTTTTGGAACGAAGTTATAGCGAAGGATCGTTTGCATCAAAATTTCGTCCCGAAATCTTAACCGTCTTAACAGCCAATTTTTATAACGAGATTGCTACGTTTACATAAATTTAATTTGGCTTTGCTACGGGTTGTCTGTTCAGATATTGTAAAAAATAAACATTTTTTAAAGAAATTTGTATCAAGCTAGTACGAAACTAACCGTCTCCTCAAAAAAAAGATCAATGAAAGGAACAAAAAATTCTCCGAGCCTGAGCTAAAAACTGTATACTTTTAAAGCATTAAACCAAAAAAGCAGAAGTTGGCTCAGGAACTAGTTTATACTTATTTCTTCTTTATTTTCTTTTTTCGTAACAAAAAAAATATTTTTCCATTCATTGTACCACGTCGGTACCGCTAATGAACCCTCATATCCTCGAACGGCTCCGAGTCCGGTACCAATTAGTACATGCAGGAAGGGTTAGGTACCAGATTACAAAGGATTGCGGTACAAAGGTACACCAAGCGCATAGTTACGTGTTTTTTTAAGGCTTTTTACCCCTGTTTCCATGTTAACAGAAATTGAAATAACGTATTTTCCCACGGACAAACCTCAACTGTTAGTTCCTGAATTTTCATAAAATAAAAAATTATTATTAATACAAGACCCGAAAACATAATTTAAAAGTTTTAATCAAAAGTGCGTTTATTTTATACTAATAGGTAATTAAAAATTATTTTTTTTTTAGAAATGTGTAAATTTTTATAACATATAAAATTTAATGACTCATTGGTGATGAAGCAAAGGGCACGGATTAACATGTGTGCATGGTATACATATATACTAAAAATAACTCGCACAGATGAGATAATCTTTGAAAAAAAAAAAAAAGAATTTTTGGCTTATAAAGAGAGAAGCAGCCATCGCCGAGTTTGCGCTGTTGTGACTCAACAAACAGCGCCTGCCTAAATGTGACCTGTTGCTTATGATGGATGTCAGAGCCAAGCATTTCTCAGAGACTAGAACATGGGAGTAAGGCGATTCACGAAAAACTGTGAATAAGGAAATAGAAAATAAATAACTAAAAAAAAAATATTTATTTTCAGGAGTGTCTATGTTTTAACAATTTAAGTAAAATCTTAATTTATAAGGGATATTGATAACCTTTTCAGGAATTTTCATTTTAAATGAAAAACTATGGAAAAGGAAAATTAGATTCTATGATAATGGAATCGCCTATTTCACTTTATTTTTCTTCATGTAGCCTAGATTGGTCATTTTGTATAAAATATTTATAGATGATAATGAGGAATGCTGTTTATCGAGCAAAAAAAAAAATCGATAATTGTAATTGAAAAACAATTTCACAAAAATTTCTAATTTCATATTAGATTCAATCGACAATTTAATATTTTATTGACTAGTGTCATATTTACAGACCGAAAATGACCAATCTAGGCTACACGAAGATAAATAAAGTGAAATAGGCGATTCCACTATCATACAATCTAATTTTCTTGTATTTCATAATAATTAAAAATTAAAATTGATAGATATAGTGTTAGATGTTTGGTTAGTTTTAGGGCTTATCTTTCTGTAAAGTGTTAAGTCTTATTTTAATTAAGATTTGCTACTAGTGTGAAAGAATGTGCAATTTAATTATTTTTTTATTTTTGCACACACAGTGAATAATATCACGTAAAAAAATCTTATCCCTTAGTGTGTGTGACTGTAATAAATATAGACTAATGTAAAAATAAAACCCAAGAAAATTTGGACACAATTTTTTTTTTTTCCTGTCCGATCTAAAACTGCTTTGGTGGAACGAAATCAAAATCCTCGGCATGGGACACTCTCGCTACCGCATATTCTCAGACCGGTAGCTATTAGCAACATATGGCACCGGTTAAATCCACCTTACAACCGAGGTCAGTTTAGAGTTAATGAAAAGGTTCGGTACATAATACTGTTTAAGATACCTTGGGGCCTTTTAAACGCTGAGACAGGTGGTCTAAATAATCTTTACGTGAACGCAAGGAAACAAAAGAGACGAAGCATATGGTTGGACTGAATTATAACCCTTTCCAAG
Source organism: Aelia acuminata (assembly GCA_911387785.2). NCBI lineage: Eukaryota > Metazoa > Arthropoda > Insecta > Hemiptera > Pentatomidae > Aelia > Aelia acuminata. The sequence continues at coordinate 47,395,831 of OU426979.1, forward strand.
GAGCAGATGTGACGTGGCCGACCGAGGCTAGACACAAGATGTGCTCTCAGACATTTATCTTCGAGTGGTGTAGGCGTCAGATAACCTCACTTTATCAAGCCGTCTAATATTTGTTTATGAAATCCAGATAAACTCACATTTGCTGTCCGTCAAAACAATTCCATTTTATTTCATATTTTTTTTTTAAATTCTTCTAATGAAATTCTAATTCATTAAAAGTAATAAAAATTAAAAAAAAAAAGAGAAGAAAGAACCGAATAATTAAAATAAAAAAGGAATGAAGTTCAGTATACCTAAGTTGGTACCTTTTTATTATTTTATTTAAATTTTTAATACTTAATTAATTAGATTCTCATTACAAAATTTTAATTTATTAAGTAAAAAAAAAACTACAAACTTAGGTATGCTTAAATTTATTTCTTTTTATGATAGGTTGAATAATTGCCAGGATTTACAGTTAAAACTTTTTTTTTATTTAAAAGCCAACGTTTCGATCCAACTTGTGGATCTTCATCAGGGCTAAAAGAAAATAAATATATGAGTAGTATCTATGCTAGAAGATGACAATTAAATGAATACTTTACAAAACTGATAGGTAATTGTATAAAAGATGGTAAGCATTATACATGAATATTTAAATAAGTAGTTGGTTAGCAAAATAACATAAAATCTGATATTTACCTTCTGAGTCCAGAGTAATACAAAGACTGAAGGTTAAATAAGGTGAGAGGTAGTGGTAGGGGGTCCTGACAATCATTCAACCTATCGTAAAGAATTACAGTTGACTATCTCCCACCTCTAAAGTTATTTCTTTTTTATTTTAATCATCAGGTTCTTTTTTTTTTTTTTTTTTTTTTTTTTTTATTTCTATGATTATAGTTTCTTATTGTGACAAGGGAATTTAATATTCTCTTTAACATACCTTATTCATTTAATTAGAACCCGTAATTCATAAATCTATTTTTATTTATTTACATACTAGCTGTATATGCTGGTTTCACCCGGAAAATTTCATTTTTTAATTTTATAAAATCTATAAGGTGAGACTTTTATCGACTTAAACGGTCGATTTCGTAAGAACCAATGTAAAGCGAGATCAAAACGATATGTATAACAATAAAGAATATCAGCTGAAGATCGGCTGAAGTTGTGCAATTTTAATATGGACAGGTGTTTGCACCTGATGTGAAAGAACTATTGAGCGAAATTTGGAGAATTTAGAACAAACGGTATGGATTTCTATAAAGAACAAACAAACAAACAGAATTTCATCTTTATTTATATAGATGTTTTTATTATTTATTTATATTCAATCTATTTTCAATATCCAAATCAACTAAATTTATTTTGTTTATATGTAAGGAATCAATCTGTGTTATTTTAGTGATAATTATACTTCTTAGATGTCATACATAGTTTCCGTTAACCCCCCTCCCCCCGAACAGATTATTTAGCTACATTCCTTTTTAGCTATCTTTCCTTGTACTCAAGCCAGCCTACTTACATATTTTGGAGTCAGTTTCTTCATAATTACTATATATCAAATTTCTCGAGCATTTTTAAACATAATAATAGTTATAATATTAGTTACTAACTGAAGCATGGAAATGCAAAAGGGTATAAGTGTCTTTGAGGAAATTTTCAAGAAATGATATGGCTTATACCCACTAGGTGAACTACGTTCGGCGCTTACACCGATGCTATCTTTCAAAAGTTCAATAAACTACTTATTAACAACTAAAAATTAATTATATCCATTTCTGAAGAATGGTTTTGGCACACATAACAATTTGCCAAAAAAAAAAATCTTAAATTTTTTATTTGGCACTAAAATTAAAAATATTAAATTACCCTTAAGCATTTCCACGCTTCAATTCTTTTCCGTAGGTGGTTATTATTATTAATATGCTCTTGTTGAGTTACCGCCCACAATTTTTGTTTTTCCTAAAACCATTTTAAATTATTTCTACCCCTCAATTGTGGGTCGAAAGGTCGAGTGTAAATTAATAATTAACATAAATTTCTTTATTTGATTGCAATCCGGATAATCCTCCGCTTAAAATAAAACCTGAAATTGAAAAAAAAAACTATATAGGATTTTTTATTATTTTTTTTAGGAAGCTGTCCTTTTTCATTAAAATATTGTATCAATATGAATGTTAAGGTATCAGTGATAATTAAATAATTCAAAATACCATATCGACATACTAACTTTCTTCCATGTATAATTGGAGCTGTAAAAATATAAAGATATCCCAGAATATATTTTAATGCAATAAATTACGATATTTATATAAAATTTCGACGTAAATTGTATTATCACAATTAAAACGCTCATAAATCAAACTATTTCTTTTCTTTGGTAAAATAAAATCTTTCTTTATCTTTTCTCATGTCTTTGCAACTTAATCTCTTGCACGCATATTCTGCATGTTTGTCTAGTTTTACGGTATATTGTATACTGCCCTAGTTTCCTAATAAGTTCCTTGGATTTTATGGTAAATCCTTTGAGAAATAGACTAAACAATCTGCATATTAAAAAAAAGAAGAAAAAAAAAGTGTTTTAGGATTAACTAAAAAAAAAACAACAACAATTTTTCAGTAGTGCAAATCGAAGTTTCTTTATTTTTCTTCCTGCTTCATCCATTTCTTAAAGTGCTTCACGAATCAATTTGGAGATAACAAAAGACTAAAAATTTTTTTTATTTTTTTAAGGAAATCAGAAAGTAGAAATAGGCAAGTAGAAACGTTTTTTTTTTTTTTTTTTTTTTCACTTTTTTAATCATTTGAATTAGTGGACATGGATTTCTCAAACGATCAAATCAATTCTGGGTTGAATTATAATGTGAATAAATGAATTACTTTTACCAGTTTTTCCGAATTCATTGGACTTAGGCACACTGGTTGTTCATATGCCAAATAAAAGTAAAAGGAGGTTGATTTCTATAAATTTTATTATAAAAATTAAAAAGGATGTTGTTATAATAGAAATGTTATTATAGAAAGGAGGAATCACAGTAATATACATGTTGAAATGGGGGGTCTCCATTTTCACAGCGACACACAATGTGTAATCTGTTTTATAATACAAGCCTATTTTGAATATATTTATGCTCTATTAGTTTATTTCATTCATTATTTATTTATTTCATTCATTATTACTAACAAAGTAGGATCGAAAAATAGTCTACTGTAATAAATATTAGACTGAAAATCCTATCGTAAAATATAATCTCAGAACCCTCAACTAAAACCCATCTCTTATGAAACACTATGATATATTTTTCAATTGTATCAGGTTATTAAGACCTAGAAGTTATAAGTCAAATGTACATAATATTACGGATCTCGCGCTAAGATGTTTACCTGCACACGACTCAATATCCACACCATAAAGCCTCAAAGGCGCCAGAAGAAAAAGGCTTGATTGCGCATTCTAGCAGCATTTGCGATGTGACTTGTCAGCAGAAGAGTCGCAAGACATTGCCCAGTCTGCTACGCTCCGGGAAACGGTAAGCGCATCTATTACCCACTTTTTCTGCGCACCCCATGACACCATGACAGCGCCTGTAGGATTGCGTTGCAGACATTAGTGGGTAATAAAGTAATAAAACGATAACATATTCATAATATCAGATATTTTAAAAATCAACGACGAAAAAGTCGAGGTGATAAAAGAATTAAAAAAAAGATTAAGAACATAAAGGTATATCAAGTATTAATACAAAATCATCGTATTCGAATTGAAGAAAATAATTTATAGTTATAAATGAATAACGCTGTTTAGCAAATTTATCTATGAAAAATTTCTCAACAAGTAAATTGGCAGAAATAAGATAAACTTGTTAAACTGACTTTTTTCAGGAATGGCACAAAAATAAAGCATGAATGGTGCACAGACATTTTTTTTTTTACTTCTTGCTTCTTTTTAACCAACATAAATAAAATCTAAAATTAATCGCTGAATAAATTAAAATGAGCAAATCACATACGATTTATAAAAGATAATAATAATAAACGATAATGTATCAAGATTTGTAATATTTGGTTTATTTTAGTAACGTGATATAATTCACAGAACCGCATTAATTATTTCAAGACAAAATGATTTTTTTAATTTATCCTCCACTAGGCATGATCATAATTAACTATATGTTTTAAGTTATTTAGTTTTTTTTTCCACCTCACCAAAACGGCTTAATGGGTATAGCAGTTATAACCACATTTACAATTCACGAAGACACGAATATAACGTAACTCCAATCAACTCACCTAACGTCACGGATTTCACTCGATCTAGACTAAGTTTATTATCTCGATCTAGACTAAGATTCCAAACAAACTAAGTTGAATACCAATCATTTCCCCACTTATTTCCAATTATACACCATCCTCTATTCCTGATAATCTTTCAAGTCTCCTAAAAAGAAGATGGACTTGTAAAAATCTAGTTTAGAAATATATCTAAATAATATATAAATGTACCAACGTATAGCAGGCAATTTACGGAAGTTAAAACAGCGTAATGTTGTTTATATCCTGAGTTTCTTCCCGAATCATTTCCTCAGGTTTTTGATGGAGAGAACACCGATTCCCTGGGTGCATACAAAGTTCTAGAAAACTTCAACAATTAGTAAGCATGAAACATTAAAATTAGAGTTGAACACGGAAAAAATAGCTGAAACTTGTCCTGAATTGTTCATTATCCTTATAGAAATAACTGGAGAATAACTTCGTTTCCGCTTCGGGTGAAGGAGGGAATGAAATAAAAACTTTCTGGAAACTGATATTCGTTGTATAAAAATAAAAGTCCATACAATTTTGCGTCGAATGGCTTACTACTCGCTGATTAAAACCATTGTACTCTCCTGTAGTTTAAGTTAATTATTTATGGGCCGTATAGGTTAAATATATTTTATTAATTATTAATTGAATAATTGGAATAGAATTTTAATCTAAATATATTTTTGTATTGATTTAAACTAACAGTGATAAATTTGAACTAACAGTATAAATAAAGATTTAATCGATACTAAAAAAAAAAAAAAAAAAACAACTTTAAAATAAAGATCGAGTTTGTCATCATCCTGGCAATTAAAAGTAATTTTTAATAAAGCTCTTAAACAAGGTCTTTAGAACTCACAATATGCAGAGAATTTTTAAAGAAAAAAATATATTTAGAGATTTATATTCATAGTTAGAATTTTCAGTAACACATTTTTATTTTGAAAATCCCACGTTTTGACCCTAACATATGGATATTCATCAGGATTCAACAAGCCCTGATGAAGAATCATAAAAAATGATTAACTGAAAATCCTGACTGTTTATCATACTATTGAAAAAAATACATAATAATTATAGCTCATCTCGTAATAATGATGGATCTGATATTAAATTTAGAATCGGCTACTTAATTAAAAATTAATGAAACAGTAATTAAACTCAGTGAGTGTTTGTCTTATTACCTGGTCCAGCTCGATAAAATATTCTGAGAAGAGTCGTAAGAAAACCCTCGATCGGTAATGAAGATTGAAAATCAAACCATTAGGAATATTTTGGGGCTTTGAAACAAAATGGATAGGATCATTTAATATAAACGTCACAATTCGAATATATATGAGGGGGATTTAGGAAGGTAGGGCATTTATACCTGGACAAGGACAGACAATTGAACCTTAAACCAAGAAAGGTTTTAGTTTCTGGGGTGTCAAGTTCCGAAAGCAAATAAGTTTGATGCATTAAATAAAAGTATAAATAATAGACTCTCTTTGAAGTTTTGGAAGTTATATTCATGTGCAGAAAATATTATTCAGATATAAAAAAAAAACCTTTCACGTAAATTAATAATACTTTTATTTCTCTTTTCATTATTATAATTTTTAAATATTTATAATAAGAAGAGAAATGATTGGCCTTGGCTGGGGATTAGGCAATCAAGTAGCAAGAGAACCTTATTAGAGATAAGGAAATCCGGGTTCGAATTCCTGCCAATTTCTCTTCATTTAAAAAATATTTATAAATAAATAATAATTTAATTAAATTAAATAATAATAATAAAAAAAAACTTATGTTTGGGCTAAAGGACATAAGGCGTCGAATGCGAAACTTCAGCAACGATTCACCAATCTTTTAAAAAATCATTATAAATTCTATCTGATTGCGTTTACTTATTCCTGATTAATAATTGAAACTATATTATTTCAACAGAGACTGGTCTTTAAATCATGAATTTTAAGGATACCAAACAAAAGAAAAAAAAAAAAAAACTTTTTATAACTTAAGCCCTGTTGACCAAACACGAATGAAATATCTTGCACGATTATCCCAAAAAGTAAATTAAACATGTTCTAAAAATGAAAAAAAAAAAGTTGATCGCATGGAGGGTGCTGGTTTATTCCTTTATAAGAAAAAATGTTTCTTGCGATCCTGCAAGGCGGTAATGAACGCGTTTCTAAATTATAACTTGTAATTATGATTGTTGTAAAAAATAGTAAATATAGAATGAGATAAAGATCAAGGAAGGGGACGGCTCATAAACCTGCACATTTGGCTAGAAAAGATGATACAATAAAAAAAAATTCATTAAACCTTTTCCTACTGGAGGACTGTATATATCTATTAAGAAAAGAACCATTGAAAATTTCAATATTAAATTAGACAAAACAGTATTTATTAAAATCGTATTTATGTATCTTATCATTTCTAGGAAAAAATGTTTAAAAAAGTAAAAAAAAAAAATAAAAATAGCGGGGACGAGGCTCCTTATCACCTTATTATAAGGTATTTAATTACATGTAATTGATACTTAATAACAGGTAATTAATACCAATATATAATTAATAATGCCAGGAAAGGCTCTTTTTAGGATTATAATATGCCGAAAAATTCTCCCTAAATTGTTTAATCATGTCACATTTGGAAAGGTACGATTTCATATAATGTTTTTTGAAACATTTCCATTGTCTGCGTAATTTTCCATTATCCGTCATCGTTTAGATGCTCTTCGATTCCTTTTTTTCAAATTAGACTCTCAATTCTGTTATGATCCAGGCGATATTTAAGGAAAAAAATAAACAGGAGAAAACATACGACTAAAAGACTATTCGAAGGCCTGGAAGCACTTAAATGTCACAAATGTAAAAATATATATATACACCTTTTAAAATATTGTTTTTATAGAAATTTAAAAGCAATGAATCCTATATAATTCTTCCAAGACAAAGAGGAGATTTGAGAAACCAGGAAGCTCCCTCCCTACTTATCGTTCCGTACTCATAATAGCTTGGGGGGGGGGGGGGGGTAAGGCATCGGAAAGCAGATGGCAACGGAAGAACAGAAGCGAGGGGTGGAGAGCAGCCACGGATAATTCACATTTCTGTCTTCTCCGAACAATAGCTTCCGAGGACGCCACAGTCTTCCGATCTCTTGTTTACTTGAGCAGCGTGGGAAATTCGAAATGACTCCTACCCTCATGATGAGTAAGGAAGAGTGAGTGAAGGTGAGATTCCCATAACGGAGGTACATAACAAAGGGAACACCCCAAAATCATCCGATTGTATATGAATGACAGAGTAAATATTTAATCAGCAGTTTAGTTACAAAAGCGGCCAGGTCCTCTAGAAATTTGAAAATTTTGACTATCTTTTATTTAAAATTTTTTTTTTTTTTTTTATATCTATGTGCAGAAAAATGATGGGAGGGTGAAATTCCCTAAACGGAGATATGTAACAGAGGGAGCATCCAACATCATCCGATTATATATGAATGACACAGTACATATTGAGCAGTTTAGTTAGAAAAGCGGCCAGGCCCACGAGAAACTTTTAATTTTTTTTTTTTTTTCATCTATGATAGAAAAATGATGAAAAGGTGAGATCATGAAGATAGGGAACATCCCAAGATCATCCGATTATACAAGAATGACATAGTAAAGAAATAAGCATTTACCCTTTTTTAAAACAATCTCTTTTTTTTATTTACTGGATTGTACAGCGAAGCTTTAAGTGCTTAGCACCATATTCATCTTATTATTATCCTCAGTGGATATCGTCTAATTTTTTTTTTTTTTTTTTTATATAGAGGAGATAGTCAAATGTTATTCTTTTCGATAGGTTAATTGATTGTCAGGATTTTCAGTTAAAACTTTTTTATTTGGAAAAGCCAACGTTTCGATCCCACTTGTGGATCTTAATCAGGGCTTCTGAGTCCAGAATAATACTAAGACTCCGATGTACTTCATACTTCATTAGTTGACTTACAGCCGAAGTAAGTGAATGGTCTCCCTTATCATACGTGAGGAATTTCGTTATACACTCCTATGATGAAAATTATCAAAATGAGTTTTGAAATTGAAATAATAACAAAACAATCATACGATATCTGCTGGGGATAATAAAATGATAAATATGGTGCTAAGCATTGGAAAGCTTCACAGTAAAATCGAATAAATAAAAATAAGAGACTTTTTTAAAAAAAGGTAAATGTTTATTTATCATAACACATAGAACTTAAATATTTAATCAGCAGTTTTGTTTAAAAAAGTGGCCAGGCTCGTAAGAAATTTAAAAAAAAATTTTGAATATTTTACATTTTAGAATTTTTTTTTTTATACCGTAAATGGTAGTGAAATTGGTGTAACATCTGAAGCTTTTTAATTATAATCCAAGATGAAAATACTACAGAAGTCATGGATATAGTTAAAATGAAAGGACCATTAAATTTTACAGTTTTTACATCATACTTAGCTAAATCATGTTGAACATTGAAATTTTTCCCATAATCTCAAAGTTCGAATAAGGTTTTGAGACAAGGACATCTAGAAGTATCCGCACAATCTTATGTATAAAGATAATAGGCAAAAAAAGGATCAAAGAATAAAAATAAAAAACGATTAACTATCGCCTTAAATCAAAACGATCAATTCCGATAACTATGTAAGTCCGAACGATAATTATGTACAAAATTGTTTTAATAGAAATCGTTTATTATAATTATTAATTGTTCATTATATTTTTTATAATATTACAATTATAAAACTAGGCAGGCTAGAGAAAAGAGGAGTAAAAAATAAATGATCTAAATAAACCTCAACTTAACTAATGTTAACTTTTTTGTTGTGGAAACAAATTCTGATTTAATAATTAAGTTTATAATAATTTTTATTTATTAACATCTCTACAATGATCAATCGCTTAGAATTGTTTTTGTTATATAATTTGTTTATGGATATAAAGATGATAGATAAAAAGGATAGAAAGTAGAAAAACAATCGCCTAAAAGCAAAGTGATCAAATCCGATCGCACATGAATGCACGCACATTTTGATTGATATTTATCTACAGGAATTGTTTTTAATAAAAATTGATTAGGACGATTTATGGTACAGATTTTCAGTCAAATTTTCGTTATTGTTATTTATTATTTTTATTTAGAGACCACACTCTCTGTTTTACTCTGGATTCAACAAGCTCTGACAAAGATCCACTTATTAGGATCGACACGTTTGTTCTCCAAATAAAAAAAATTTGACTGAATATCCAGACTATAAATCATCTTTATCTTGAAGAAAACAGTTGACAATTACACACCTATAAAAATTGATTATAAAAATATTAATCATCATTTAATTTAATTTTTTATTTCATCGTAATATCACAGAGAAAAAAGAATATCACAGGTCAGAGAAACAAAGAGTAAATAAATGGAGATTAATAATCAGAGATAATTGTTAGAATCTGGTGATTAGAGGATAAACTCAACTGATTATTGAATAAACCTCAACTTCATCTAAAAAATTAATGTCATGTAGTAAAGTAAAGTAACTTCAATGACTCCCCCCCCACTAAATTCTCACATTGTTTTCTTTTGAACATCTTTTTTTAAACGTTATTTATAACTGTATCATTTCATTTATTACTGTATGTACTTTCATTACTCAGATTGTCTGACTCCATTTGAAAGTTTCACAAGAAAGCACTTCAAATAATATTTCTCTTTGGATGATTCGTAATTTTTTATTTCACATACTCATTTTAGTAAACTGTAAATTTAATTGCTATTAGCCATTAGCTCACTTCGGTGACCATAACAACCTACTAGAGCTGATTAAAAAGAAATGGTTCATATTGGGCATAGTAATAGACCTTTTGAATCACAAACATTCATGAACAGAACAAAAAACCTAGGGGCTAAGGAAAATATAAAATCAGTGAGTTTTACAGAAAAAGGAGAACTAAAAATGTTCAAAATAGGGATACTTTATGAAGCGGAATATCTTGATTTATATATGTCTATAGGCAACTCTTTTACAGCAAGGGGTGCATTTCAAGAGTACGTTGCTAACATTTAATATGTTGAGTATCATAGACTTATCACTTCTGTTACTTCAATTTGTATGCATAGAGTACGGAATAACAAAGAGAGTATGTATAAAAAGAGTAGTGGGGGAAGGACCATTGAACATAAAATTAGTAAATCTATGTAATTCTATACTCTGTGGATGTAGGACTCCCCGCCCCACCACTATCAATTTACACTGAATTGTTTTATTTAGAATATTTGTTTTCTACATACCACAACAAAAAATATCACTCTAAGCACTTTTCAGGAGACAGAATAACTAACTCCAACTTGAATGTTTTGGAGGAATGCACTTTAAACAATATTTCTATTTCGATGATTCCTAACTTTTTATTGCATAAATAATCTTTTATTACATATTGGGGTCACCTGTGGTGTAGCGGTTAGCATAGAAACCTACAATACTAAAGGTCGCGGGCTCGCGCCCAGAGGTAGCCCTAGGATTCTTTAATGGGAGTAAAAAATCCTTGTCTATGCTGTCCCGCGGATAGGACGTAAAATGGAGGTCCCGAGCCCGTACGATGTCAGGTACTCGTTGAAGAACCGTATCCTAATTATACCTGGATAGGCAAAATTTAGGACTCCCACTGTAACATCGTCCGATTAGCCTTAGTGGCCATAAAGTGACGTTAAAACAAACAAGCAAACACTACATATTAAATGATCTATAAAAGTGAATTACTACCTAAACTTTCATATGCTATTCCTGTTTGGCTTTGAAGACCGTGAATCTCACAAAATTAACAAGAATACAGTGAGTTATAGGCATAAGGATAAGTAAGGCTTACCACACGGTATCTTTTGAAGCTTTATGTATCCTCGCAGGAATTGCCCCAATAGAATACAAAATCCAACAATTATCAACTACATCCCGCAATACATTCAAAATTAATTCAATGCTTAGAAGATACTCATACTAAAGACTTACTAACACAAGACGTTTACACAGACGGCAGCAAAGACAGGAAAAAAACTAGTTGTGCATTCACCTTAACAGTGGACGGCATACAACATGACCAACAATTTCGACTGGGAACCGATTGCTCAAACAATCAAGCTGAAAAATTCGTTGTTTTAAAGGCCATTGAATACATTTTACAATATTCATACCTCTCTCCTTCTATTTTTTTCAAAATTTCAACTGACAACAATATTTTAATGACATATTGACTGAGACAATAAGAAAAAACGTCTTACACCTTCTTGACTTGGACGTTACCAGAGTTGGGCACTATCCGAGTAAAAAAGTACTAGTTTCGGATACTAGATACTTAGTTACAGATACTTTTTTACTCGGATACTGTACTCGAATCCCTCCAAAATTTTCAAATGTATCCGAGTACTTCTCGTATCTGTCAGATTCGGATACAGTGACTACTCGTATCTGTCCGGACAGATACCCGAGTATCTGTGAGTACTTCGGTATTTAGTTATTTTTTTCCGGATACTATTTCGGATATTTCTACTTCTGGGGCTGGGTTGTTTACAATTCCATTATTATTCTAATATTCTATTAAAATTATAAACAAATTATTAGTATTAAGCCGTCAACATTTTATCGCTTCGAAATAAGGGTGCAATATCCAAAGCGTTAATTTTGACAAAAAGTAATAATTTAAAAAAAAATATATAGGAATATTCCATTGTGAAAATTATTTACTTTTTTTATCTTTTCGGATTTTTAAAATTGTAAACTACTGTGATGATAATAGTGGCTTATAATTGGAAAATACTACCGATTTTAAAATTCGATGCTGGTGGGGGGGACATTTTATTAACTTTCCGTTTTCTTCGAGATGAGTCTTTATGGTAACGGCAGATTTTGAAAATAGTAACATTTTTAAAATTTGGTTGGGGGGGGGCGTTACTACGATTTTTTTTTTAACTTCTGATTAATTTGTTATGAGTGTCAGTCTCTATTTTTACGTGTTCGTAGATTTTGAAAAAGTATTAATTTTTAAATTCAATTTGTGCCAATTTATTCAAAAAGGTTCCTAAACACGAAATTCGGTCGTCTGGCTGGTTAAAAATTCTTACTAATACCCGCCAGACGCGTTATAAGTTAAAAAATCGTTCCGATCCAGGTGAACGTTTGCCTTATTTTTCCATTTAATTTTTATTATGAGCATTTCTAAATGTTCTAAGAAATCATTTTTAGGGGCTTAACCATCACATTTAGCAAAAATAATTATTACTATCGATGCTAATTATTTATGTCGGACTTAAAAAGCATACTACCAAGCATTATTTCTTGGGACGAAGAGGACTTATTGTCCAGTCCATGTATTTTTGTTGCTCCAAAATAACTTCCTGTATGATCATTTATTAGTCAATGTGAATACATAAATGTAATGTTTTAAGCAAATTCTTTGTAGTATTGAAGTCACCTTTTAAAAGTTATTTTTTTATTGATTCGCCAGATTTTTCTAGAATTTACGTTTAAAATGTTTAATTAATTATAAGTACTTCTTTGAGTAGATTTAATGTACAAATTTTCATTCTGTCATAAAAAGAAATATTGTTCTAAAAATATTAAAAAACAAAAACAAACTATTTTATTATGAAATGTGAAAAACCGGAATCATATAAATAATGCCCAGGTCTGCTTGTGTGTACTCTCAGTTTTATCTAATTATTGAGTCCAGATATGAACAATTTGTATACTGTACCATCTATTGTATATTGCTAGTTTTACAATTCCTTATCTTAAGTTTACACCTGATCGTTGTGTACCCTTTCACTTCAAAAGGGTTGGGTTTCCCCGCAGTAAACCCTTTGAAGTCAGCAAATTAACCTGTCCTACCTCTACCCTTATAATTTTGCCCTAGTCTCTGCAACACTCTTTACTCAGAAATGAAAACAGGAGTTTTTTTATCATTGAAATATTCATTTTTAATTTCAATATCTTTTACATGATTATCTTTGTAAAGTACCCATGTCAATGCTAACACACCATCAGTTTGATAAGGTTTCCATTATTTTGTTACTTCTTGTTGTTACCAGCCTATGCGACAATGACAAAGATTCCTTAGTCATTTTTAAGTTAAAAAGATAAAAAGTTGAATAAATTATTAAAATGTAAGATAGTATAAATGTTTTTCCATATAATTTTATTGATTTGTAAAAAAATTGAAATAGTTTGTGAATTGCATTTTATTATCTCAAATAAAATGTTCCTGATTCTTTTTGATTTATAGCGTCTCCATTTTAGATAGGAATGTTTCAATTCATATCTACTCTTATTGTGTGTTTCTTTATATTTTGATTATAATAAAACGTACTATAATAAAATTTATGTGCAACTAATATAGACCCTCACAACGAAATAATCAGAAGTTAAAAAAAATTGCGTAGTAGCCCCGCACCAAATTTTAAAATTGTAAATATTTTCGAAATCTGCTTCCCCAATATCTTAAACGCTCATCCCGAAGAAATCCTCCTTCGCTGCATCGAATTTTAAAATTGATTCCATTCACCAAATCCATACCCGTATGAGCCCTCATTTAGTGTATATTAACAAAAATATAAATTCTATTCGTATTAATTTTAGAAGTTACAATTTTCTCTTAAAGGTGGACCCCCCACAATATAGTAATTTTAAAATTATTTCTATTTTCAAAAGTTAAGCCAGCCTAAACATAATTATGCTTCTTTATTGGGAAGAAATAGAAAAAAAAAATTTTCCGTTTGAATATTATTAATTTTAAAAAATTACAATTTTAAAAGTATGATTATTTTTAAAATTTTCGATAGGATCCTTATTTCGAAAACATAAAATGTTGACAGCCTAATAATAATAAAAAAGTTTAATAACAACATTTTAAATATTCCTAACCTCAGAAGTAGAAGTATCCGTAAAACATTAATACTTTTTCAAAATCTACGAACGCGTAAACATAGATATAGACAGACAATCATAACAAATTAATCAGAAGTTAAAAAAAAAATCGTAGAAACGCTCTCCCCAACCAAATTTTAAAAATGTTACTATTTTCAAAATCTGCCGTTACCATAAAGACTCTTCTCGAAGAAAACGGAAAGTTAATAAAATGTCCCCCCCCCACCAGCATCGAATTTTAAAATCGGTAGTATTTTCCAATTATAAGCCACTATTATCATCACAGTAGTTTGCAATTTTAAAAATCTGAAAAAATAAAACAAGAAAATAATTTTATATTCCTATCGTTTTTTTTTTTTTTAAATTATTACTTTTTGTCAAAATTAACGCTTTGGATATTGCACCCTTATTTCGAAGCGATAAAATGTTGTCGGCATAATACTAATAATTTGTTTATAATTTTAATAGAATATTAGAATAATAATGGAATTGTAAACAACCCAGCCCCAGAAGTAGAAATATCCGAAATAGTATCCGGAAAAAAATAACTAAATACCGAAGTACTCACAGATACTCGGGTATCTGTCCTGACAGATACGAGTAGTCACTGTATCCGAAGCTGACAGATACGAAAAGTACTCGGATCCTTCGGAATCCGTCCGTACGGATACGGATACTATCTGTATCTGCTCTCATAAGTACTTTCCACAGCTACAGTATCCGATATCTGTATCTGCAGATACAATTTGCCCATCTCTGGACGTTACAATCAAAATAGAATCGCTTAAAGGACAAAGCGGGATCGCAGGAAACGAAGCATCGGACCGCCTGGCAAAATCTGCTTCGCGTAATAGTCTCCTCCTCATCACTTACCATAAAATCCCCTTACTTATATTAAAATACTTATATTTTGGCAGAAAATATAAGTACTTGGAACATACAATGGCAACAAACAACAAAAGCAAGACACCTCTATTAATTTATTACAGAAATCACGGTTACTAACTATGACAAAATTAAACGTTCGCACTACAAACTGACAAAATTTTTAACTGAACACGGGCAAAGAAACTCTTACTTCACCTAACGAATTCTTGACACCTGCAACTGTGACGGACAAACATTTCATTATTTTGTATACGACTGCCCAATTTTTGACAATAAAAGATACAATCTAATAAGAAGCATCCTTCTAAAAGGAGAAAACTGTCCATTAAATGAAAAGGACATTTAAAATAATTATAATAAGGAATTGAAAAAAATTATGAATGAAATCAATTATAACTTCTTCATGAAGACCGATAAGATTGAAAAGTCGGTCGTTTTGATGTTTTGTGTTTTTATTTTCATTTAGTTTACTTTATTGTCATTTATTTTTTTTGATGAAATTCATCGAAATGAAGATTCTAAAAGTAAAATGTTCCATAAAAGACTCTGTAAGCCTACAGACCTATTATAGACATTAATCTTTTCAAAATTAACAGTTTATTTGGAAGTAAGCGTATTGAAAAAGTATGAAATGCAAATTTTTAATGGCACCCAAAACAATAAAGTTTTCGCCTAAACTTTTGATTCCTATATTCCAAGTTCGTAACATGCCAGGAATACTCCCGAAGTTATTTGCAGGACGAACCACATATATCACAGGGTCCTATCAACGTACCCCAAAATCGTGTCTGCTCAATACAAAAAAAAATAAACTAAACAAGCAAATAGAACGAAAAAGAAGAAAACATCAAAACGGATTCCTGAAGGTTCCTATCAAGTGTTTACTTAAAACAGTAATAACATGGAAGGTATTTTAACAGATGGAACACCATTACGTCGAATCCTATACAGTAACTAACACCTCCATCTTTTACCGTAAGGTGTAAAGAAAGATTAACTAAAAACACGAAAGCTCTTAGAGTTGGAAAACGTTTCGTGTTTCAACACCCCAACATTATCTCGTTAGCTACCTTCACAATCCTTACGGAAACTCGAACGAAACATCTTTCTTTATCCGCCGATTTACAGAAACAAAAACGAATCTTCACGAAACCATCAGTCTGAGAAAAATTATTTTTGGAAGTCGTAACACTTTTCGAAGTCGGGGTGTCAATATTTAATAATTCGAGAGGAATTTAAACAAAACTCAAAACCTGTCGATGTTGCGTTTTAACTTGAAGTCGAACAAACTTATATTTATTTAACGCTCTGGTGTTCCTTTCTCACGATCATCAATATACAGGAGAAAGCAAGAAAGGAATCGAGCGGTGGATTTGATGCAGGAGGAATTTGATGCTAAATGAAAAGGTTATTTCTTTTTATAAGAATATAATCTGTGTTATTAAAAAGATTACTAATTTTTTTGTGGCATTAAAAAAATGATAATCGCCACACTGAGGAAGTTATGACCAAAGTTCGTGGAGATACAATTTTTGTCTGTAAATGGAGAATTTTTTTCTTACTAACAGGTAACCATCTTTGTGTCAGACCGAGAAAAAGGAGCGAGTATTTGGTCATGAGGCTAGTTTATATGGTAGACTTGGGATAGGTGGATGGAAGTATGCGGGGCAGTGATTAGTGGTATCGCACGGTACGTTGAGTACATTGCATTGGGAGTGCTAATGTGATTACGAATATACCTAAAATGGAATGGAGCTAAAAATAATATCTGAATAAAATCTGATGGAGAAAATATTAGAGATTACATAGGCACCTCGACAGTTAGATAATACAAAAATTATTTTCCAAAGTTAATTGTATATCGAATGAGTAAAAATTTGTATACATTCATCATATTCCAAAATAACATAATCTTTAACTAAAACAAATTTTACCAGATCAAAATAAAATCCATATTAAATTAACACGGGCAAGTAAGAGGCGTAAATTGTTTATTTTTACAATAATTTTTTAAGCTTTCTTTCTAACAGCGTCAACAAACCTATAATAACATAAAATATAAATTCTGTAATAAATAATCATTTACAACTCTTAGAACATTTTAAGTGCAAATGCCAGAAAAAATTTGGATTTTTGTCCACATATCAAAGCATTGTGTGCCGGTTCGCTAAGCCTTTGTTAATATTAATAGGCATTCATAAAGTCATTATTAAAGGAATGGTTAAATTTGTTTTAACCAAGCACCCCTATTGGAATGATAGCCTCCCAAAGGACATACAGACAAAAAAACAAAAACTAAGTTTTACAAAGAAAATTTATTTAGTTTTTGTTGTCTCTACCCTGCAGGGTCATTGGCAACATCTGTATTTTAGATTTTGTGGTAGTACTTTGTTAGTTTTAAATATTATATTGTTTTTTTTATTGCTGTCTCTTTAGTAAGGCTTAGTAATTCTTACTAAAGCCGATATGGACTTACGGGATAGAGTTGTGTGGCTCTGCAAAAACAACCAGCATACAAAGAATACAGTCTTTTCAGTCAAAAGTGTTGCGAAGAATAGTTGATGCACCATTTTATGTTAGCAACGATATAATACACAAAGACTTAGACATGGGAATAATCTCGGAAACGGCCAAAGAAATTTATTATGGCTTTTACAAAAGACTGATCTACAATACAGACCCTCTGACGGAACACTTAATTTGCTCACACAACCCTTACAGCCCACCACGTCGACTACGCAGGTGGTGACCAAGAGACTTGCTGAGCTAATTTGTTATTTCCACAAGGAACGCTCTTGTAGCAGTCAGAAAAATTTGCTCATTCCAAGTAGTTTGCATATCGCAAATTTATAATTATTAAATATTTGTTATTAAATAAAAACTGCTGTTTCATCATCTTCAAGTTTTTCCTGTAAGAGTGATCCCAATTCTAATTTTTTCTTAGTTTTTCAAAGACTTTGCAATTCTGTATAAGGTGCTGTACTGTTATTTCACCTTTTTGGTTTAATACTGTAATTTCCACACTTGCATAATTTTTAGTTTAACAGCACCAAACCTTACTAGTGAAGTAAGAAATGTCAAATAATGTAACTACAATACTAATATAAAAAAAAATTACCCTAAACTCGAATACAAAAAAGATGAGACAGTCTGAACAGATTCTCGATCCAATACGAAACTTAATAAGAAAGAACAAACATACTTACTCACTTACTTTTAAAAAGTAAGCTGACTAATCGACATGACACTAGGGGAAAACGAACTTAACGCAACCGTTATAATGCTACAGTTCACAGATAACATAAACGACTTAAAATCATTGCTTCCGGACATCTGAGACACGACCATTCACAGACGCATCGAAATAAGAATTTCCAAGTTAATAAACTATTATAAACGAACGTTCCAAGAATGAAAACTTGAAAAACTGTCACAACGTTCCTTTAACACATGATAAAGTGGAAAATAATAAATATGCTATCACCTCAAATGACGATTATCCAATGGAACTGTAACGGAATTTTCCGACACCTAGGATATCTTCAGATGTTGATTCCTGAGAAGAGAATCCTATTGTATTTAGTCTACAAGAAACGCATCTTAAAGAAAGCCAAACGTCAAAAATCAGACATAACAACGTTTACCGCAAACATAGAATAGGAACACCGAAGACATGGGTAGGAGTTGAATGAGTCAGGAATGACATTTTTAGTGAAGAACTGACTCTCAATACCAAACTTGAAGCTATAGCAATCAGAACCCAACCAACTGAACAAATCATAGCATGCAATATTTACCTCATAGGTTCTGGACAAGAGACTGACATGGAGGACCCATATCGGACTAAAAAGGAAAGAACTTAACTAACGGTTTGGAATATTATCTAGGTTACTCGACATACGTTCAAAATTATTAATAACTAACAAACTTACTATTAACAAAGTACTAATAGGCCCATTTTGGACACACGGGCTGGAACTATGGGGTGGAACTGTGGACAAAATCCTCAAACATCCGAAGAATTTAGTCATTCGAGTCCAAGGTATTGAGGAAGATTGTAGACGCAGCATACCGTGTGATAAATGAGTTACAGAATAAGTACCTGAATAACTCAACAGTCACGATATGGTACTACAAAAACTACCACCAAAGACTAACTTTTAACCCGAACCCCTTAGCACAGACACTAATATCAAACATAAACCCTTACATTCCACCCCAACGACTTTTGAGACCGGTGAGAGATATGCTAACTCAGTATAAAGTTAGCAATTCATCCAGTAGGAATTCAACCGATTTGCTTAATGCTAATTTGCAGATTACAAATCACACAAACTGACAAACTGAATTGTATTATTAATAATAATAATAACTTTTACGAACATGCTTTATAAATTATAGCAAAATTACAGATCAAATTCCAAGACCCTACCTTCTGCTTGGCGACTTTAACGCTAATGATATATCTTGTGGTTCATCATTAGCAGATAATGGTCATAGATGCAAAAAAATTAAAAAACTTTTAGAATGAAATCCTATAAAGAAAATAATGTTTTAACTATCTAAAAATTAGGGTTCATTATATTATATTAATCGACAAACTACATTTAGTTTTAATAAATTGTGTATTAACATTACAACGTAACATTACGAAGTGAGAATTTTTTTATTTTCATCAGGTCTTTCCCCCCACTGTACAAGACTTTACTGCACGCCCCCTTGAATGGCGAACTCCCAATTTGGGATGCTTCCTCTACAATATGGGTACAACAATGTCAAAACTGTAATTAATGATCATTGATATTTACAGAATATTTTAATTACAACAACAACAAAAAAATAAAAGAACATTATTTTTATATTTTTATGCACATATCAAAGAATTGTGTCTTGGTTCACTAAGCCTTTGTTTATATTATTATTCTGAGTGTTCATTGTGCATAATAAGATAATGGAAGGAATTTAATAGATTTGTGAAGTAAATAAATATACGAATTTAAAAATCTTAAAAAGAGACAAGAGGAGCAAAGATTTTTTTTTTTTTTCTATCGAATTCCTTTGTAAGACGACTCCTAGAAACTAAACTAGGGGCAGCGTGGGAAGCGTCAATACGTAATTACGGTGGAGGGGGAGGAGAACAAAGGTGCCAGGTGGGGGCACGCCCACTCACCCACACTATCAGAAAATTTAATAAGTTAGCTTTTGTCGCCGAACCTTTGTGTCTAAGGCAAGCAACAATCCGGGGATATTTGAATGGGCCGATATTTCAGTTTATCGAAGGGACTCCCACACGTAACGGAATCAGACTTTATAATGGTCCGAGAAGGAAATGGGAGGATCCGGGAGGGGAAGAGAGCTAGCTAGGACCTGACCTAGGAGTTACGAGCAACAGGAGTCGGCTGGCATTAAAGGGCCAAGTGCCAATAGGTTATCCCGGACAGGTCAACCTACAAGTCTCTCTTCTACTTCCTTGGGTATAACCTAAATCAGCTCATAAACATAACGGTAATTGTGCATAGCTACTTGGATGTGTACTAAGCATTAATCATATAAACCATCAGTTTACATTATGCGTCATCATCGCTGCATAAGAATATACATACATTTACACTATATTTATATAGATGAATATTATTAAAATTTATCACAAAAAAAAATAAATAAAGTAAACCTACCTTACTTAAATTTTCATATCGAATCTTGAAAAAAATACACATTACCAAATAAAAGATGTCAATAGGTCAATAAGGCCTTCAAGTTTAATGAAGGAAAACAATCCATATTCCTAATTTTTTAAATAAACTGAAATAATAATAATATAGTCTTAACGAAACTTAAGGTTCAATGCTAATCAACACCTCCAATAACTCCCTACAAGACCATAGAATGATCCTTCATCTCAGACTACCACTCCCTCACCTGTCGGAGGGAGAATTATGGTATGAAAATTTGAATACCCTGAACATAAACTTAATTGGCTTTGGAAAAGCTGAGATCTTTCAATGGAGATATTTTCGATTTTCGTAAAAAAAAAATATTTTTATGTCCATTTTATTTGCAACAAAATACATCGCTGTTATTATCAAATTCTCTCTTCTAACTCCTCTGATATAACCCAAATCAGCTCATAAAAAAAATCTGGTGCGTGCGCGCAACACACAACTTTCACTTACCAACTTACTTAGATTAGAACTTAATGCGTTTTGTTAATTGCCACTTCTCAAATGAACAGAACATCTATAGGTAATAATAACGCATTGGTTTGTCATTAAAGGCGTACGGCGGATGCGTGAGCTCAAGGTGTTTTATGAGTTGACGGATTATTTTTCTTTTTTTCTCCTGTATATGTTTACTTGATTTTCTTCATATATCATATTTAGCCATTTCTTATTTTTAGGTGTGATGACAGACAGTTAATTTCTCAATATAAACTAAAACAAAGGTACTTTATAGGAAAACAAAAAAGGCCCCTTCCCCATTTAAGCCCTCTCAGAACATTTTAATAATGATAAAGCTTACCTGGTAATAAATAACAACTAATTTTCATTAAACATAACGAATTTGATAACAATCGTTAAAGCCGTTTTTGAGATCATCGATCAAAAAGGTAAAAATTAAAAAAAAATTATGCAATAAAGTGCCCCCTCCGTTTGACCAATTTTGATGAATGTTGACTATCACATCTTTGGCATATATATACATCAAATGCCAAGTTTGATCAAAATCGTTAAAACCGTTTTTGAGTAAATAAAAAAAACACGTGAAAATGATACAACATTTATTAAGTAAAGTCCCCCCTCCGGTTGATCAATTTTGATGAAGTTTTTACAGTCATATCTCTGGCATATAAATACATCAAATACCAAGTTTGATCAAAATTGTTAAAACCGTTTTTGAGTAAATAAAAAAAACACGTGAAAATGGTACAAAATTTAATAAGTAAAGTCCCCCCTCCGGTTGATCAATTTTGATGAAATTTTTACAGTCATATCTGGGGCATATAAATAGATCAAATACTAAGTTTAATCAAAATCGTTAGAGCCGTTTTTGAGAAAATCGAAAAAAACTTAAAAAGTTATTAAATAAAGTACCCCCTCCCTTTGAGCAAATTTGATGAAATTTTCGTTGTCACATCGCGGGCATATACATACTCTAAATACCCAATTTCAGGTTCGCACGGTTTATAGTTTTTGAGCTAGTCTGTTCACACACACACACACACACACAGACACACACACACACACACACAGACCATTTCGCGGGACTTGGTCATTTCGACTCAGGGGACCCCAAAACGTGTATTTCCGTTGAAAACCGGAAGTCGAAAATTTTCACGATCGCAATACTTCCACTTACTATACATTTCATATATAGGTAAGTGAAAGTAATAACAGTAATTGAGCATAGCTCTTTGGATATGTACTAAGCATTAATCATATGAGCCATCAGTATATATTATGCGTCATCATCGCTGCATAAGTGTATACATACATTTACACTATGTTTATATACACTATATTAATTACACATTACCAAATAAAATATGTCAATTTGAAATCTTTTAATGAAGGAAACCAATCCATATTCCAAAATTTTATAGCAAACTCTAATAATAATAATAATAATAATGTAACGTTAAACAAAAACAAAAGGAAAACATATTGTTTTATACTTATTGTTGGAACGAACTAGTAGTTGGGACCAAAGTTTGGCAAATTGTAATCTGAATAATGATTAATGAATATGAATAATTGGTAATCATAAAATAAATGAATAATGAATAACTGGTATTCAGTTATTCATATTTAACGAATACTGATAAATTCAGTTTCATTATTCATTAATAAAATATATTCATGAGCTAGGATTAAGATAATATTCATCAATCATGAACACCTAATATTCATCAATCATGAATAACAAATATTCACCAATCATCAATCATGAATATGATATATTCATAACCATTGTTCCTTTAAATTTAAAATAAGAGGATGCATTTCTGAATTAATAGTTGTCCTAATGAGCAAGGACAAGTCCTAAGCAGCGTGTGTTTTTAACTGAACAGCATTTGAAGTCACAAGTGAAGAATTATACTCTAATTCCAATGGGTATTAGTAAAGGTCTATTGGCAAGAATGGAAACAGCAAACAAATTTTCAATCATCATTAATGATTAGTAAGATTCAGAATTATGAATTTTGTTGTAATCATGATTAATGAATTTATATTATTCATGATTAATGAATGATCTGTAATCATCAGTAGTGAATTCCCATTAGTCATGATTAATGAGTAATGAGTAATCATGAATAATGCATTCTTCCTAATCATGATTACTGACTAACATTAAATAATGAATAATGGTCATTCATGATTGTTGAATACATTATATTCATGAATACTCCACGAACAGTGATCAATAAAATTCATGATTAACGTTCGAGTAAAACCACGCCGTGCTAGAACATTCTAAGCTAGTCCTTTTACGACTATATATAAGGAGCAGTGAGAATGGAGAGTTAGTCTTAGTCTGATTCATGGTTCTGAAGCTCATGCCATATGATTATTTGTATTACTAAGTGATAATTGTTGTAACCTGCTCAAATATTTGTGTATTTACAATTCGTGTGGTTTTGACAATTGTTATTTTACTTTAATAAAAATTGTTAATCCAGAGAAGTAGTAACAAGTAATGCCAACACAACCAATGATAAGACCACAGAATGAACCTTCATATCTGAGCCTATCCCTCCTATACCTGTCGGCAAAGAGACGAAAATTGAAATACACTCAAATCCAAATTAAATGGCTCTGGGAAAGCTGAGATCTTTCAATGGGGATATTTTCGTTTTTAGTAAAAAAACTAATATATTAGTCTTTTGTTTCATAAGTTAAGTGATGATCTGTAGTCTAGGAGGTGTGACAGTTGTTTATATCGTCTGGTCAGTTCTTTTCTTTTTAGTTTTCTTTTTAGTTCGAAGTGAGTCTTTTGTCCAAGTATAGTCCTAGGTAACGTACATAGTTTTTAGATGGGACAAAAGTATTATTAAATTTTATTGGAGGACATGTTGGCTTTCTCAGTGAGAAACTTATATGGTTTGGCTTAGTCGCATTTAATTT
Organism: Aelia acuminata; assembly: GCA_911387785.2. NCBI lineage: Eukaryota > Metazoa > Arthropoda > Insecta > Hemiptera > Pentatomidae > Aelia > Aelia acuminata. The sequence goes on from OU426979.1 coordinate 47,420,041, forward strand.
TATTTTCCACTTTTGGAACCAATTTTCTAGGTCGAATAGGTTATTTCATTTTGAATACTCATATTAGAATTTATTTTTCTTATTATTCGAATTCTAATACTATTTTAAGATGTTTCATAGAAAGAGCGTGATAAGCATAAAAATGAGGTGTCATACCTTGATGATATATTACTTCAATTATATGTCTATAAGTGATTTCATTATGTATATTATTATTTTTAAGAGACCTCGAACCAATTTTCTGTTATACTCTGATTAAACTGAAATAAAACTATTGTAACTGATCCGGTGATATCTATGTAATCCAATGAAGTTTTAGAATAGAAAACAAGTACTGTTCAATTCAAGTATAAACGCTAAGGAAAATTGATTATTAAGGATTGTTATATTTGTCTATTATTTACTTCAAATACACGGAATGGCGAATCGAACAAGATATTCTACATATAACTTTAATGTAATTGTCTAAATAAGTGGGAAGCTATAATTCTTAACTTAGCTCGATTGAAGGAAGCAAATATAGTACTTAGAATAGAATAAATAAGGCTTAACGGACCCGAAGGCCAGACGCCGACTACACCAATCGGTCCCTACAAACCTCCATCCACCTCCATAGATTATAAGTATAATTAATGTGAAGTTTTATGTTAGTATATCTAAGGCTGCAGCACATGAATCTAAGAATTGTATGCATCTAAGAAGTGTTTGCACATGACTTTGCAGATTTCTAAAACCTTTATTTTTTTTTTAGAACTTTACACGGTTAGCTACTTCCTGAATATTTAAATTTATTTATCAATGTTTTTCCTACAAAGTTTTAAAAATCTGCAAGCTCATGTTCAAACAAAGTTGAAAAAAAATTCTGTAGTTTGCACTTTTTTGTTATATATATAGGAATACCGAAGAAGTTAGTAAACTTAGTAAAAATGTGTATGACCGAAACGTTCAATAAAATAAGAATCGGTCGTTATTTTTCTGAGAAGTTCGAGGTTCACTCTGGTTTGAAACAGGGGGATTCGCTATCCCCTGTTTTATTTAATTTAGCTCTAGAATATGTCATTAGGGAGGTGATAAATACCGGAAAGGGTTTGAATCTGGGGGGAAATCTATCCGTACTCGGTTACGCTGATGATTTGGTTTTGCTTGGGGACGACGTGGAAACGATAGGACTAAATACAAAAGCATTGATAGAAGCCGGAAAAGAAGTAGGGCTAGAAATAAATACGGAAAAAACAAAATATATGGTTAGTTGTAGAAACGGTGACAATTTTGGCGATATTGAAGTAGAAGAGGAAATATTCGAAGCCGTTGAGAAATTTAGATATTTAGGATCTACTGTAACTAGAAAAAACGAAATCGAAGAGGAAATTAAGGCTAGATTAAAGGCGGGAAATGCTTGTTATTTCTCGGTTGCAAAATTACTTGGGTCACGCCTTTTATCCCGAAATTTAAAAATTAGGATTTACAAATACAATACAATACAATACAAAAAGGCTTAACGGACCCGAAGGCCCAACGCCGACACCACCAATCGATCCCTACATACTTCCATCCACCTACCACCGTCCAATCCCAAATTCACAAGATCTGCTTTCACCGAATCTTCCCACCTTCGCCTAGGCCTACCCCTCGGCCGTTTTCCAGTCGGCAAAGCGTTTATCAATCTTTTAGGAATTCGTTCACTACTAAGACTCGTCATTTTGCATGCCCACTTTAGCCGACGCGCACTTATAGACTCGATTACATTTGCCGGGTAAAGCTCACGCAATTCCGCATTGTGTAGCCGTCTAAATTCTCCTGTTGACTCATCTTTCTTCGGCCCGAATATTCTACGCAGCACTTTATTTTCAAACACCATAAGGCGTTTCTCATCCCTTACTGTAAGCGGCCATGTTTCACAACCGTAAAGAACAGTCGGAAGAATTATAGTTTTGTAAATCCTAATTTTTAAATTTCGGGATAAAAGGCGTGACCCAAGTAATTTCGCGACTGAAAAGTAGCAAGCATTTCCCGCCTTTAATCTAGCCTTAATTTCCTCTTCGATTTCGTTTTTTCTAGTTACAGTAGATCCTAAATATCTAAATTTCTCAACGGCTTCGAATATTTCCTCTTCTACTTCAATATCGCCAAAATTGTCACCGTTTCTACAACTAACCATATATTTTGTTTTTTCCGTATTTATTTCTAGCCCTACTTCTTTTCCGGCTTCCATCAATGCTTTTGTATTTAGTTCTATCGTTTCCACGTCGTCCCCAAGCAAAACCAAATCATCAGCGTAACCGAGTACGGATATATTTCCCCCCAGATTCAAACCCTTTCCGGTATTTATCACCTCCCTAATGACATATTCTAGAGCTAAATTAAATAAAACAGGGGATAGCGAATCCCCCTGTTTCAAACCAGAGTGAACCTCGAACTTCTCAGAAAAATAACGACCGATTCTTATTTTATTGAACGTTTCGGTCATACACATTTTTACTAAGTTTACTAACTTCTTCGGTATTCCTAGTTCAGTCAGGATGTTATACAGTTTATTGCGGTCTATTGAATCATACGCTTTTTTAAAGTCGACATACAGTTGATGAACAATACCATTGTATTCTAATTTTTTCTCTAATATTTGACGGAGGGAGAATATTTGGTCTACGGTAGATCGGTTCCGTCTGAAACCACATTGATAATCTCCGATAATTTCCTCGGCGTATTCGGTTATTCGGCTAGTCAGTATTGACGTAAATACTTTATAGCAGACCGGAAGTAGTGAGATCCCACGGTAGTTATTAGTGTCTGTCCGCGACCCCTTCTTGTGAATCGGTATAAGTATAGACTCTTTCCATTCTTCGGGTACTTTCTCATACTCCCAGATCTTTTTAATCAAAAGATGTATTTTTGAAATCCCAGCTTCCCCACATGATTTGATTAGTTCGCTAGGAATATTATCCGTCCCCGCTGCTTTATAGGATTTTAATTTTCCGATAGCTATTTCGACTTCCCCTATACTCGGTTCTTCTAATAACGGTTCAGCACTTTGAAATTCCAAAAGTGGTGATATAAGGGTATTTTCCGGGTTCAAAATACTATCAAAGTGCTCTTTGAACTTCCTTACTATGTCTACCGGATCCGCTATGATGTTATTATTATTATCCCTAATACCAGTCGTAACTGGTCCTAGACGTTTACGTGATAAATTTATGCCTTTATACATATCTCTAACGTTATTTTGGATTCCATTATTTTCTATTTCTATTATTTTGTTTTTGAGATATTCTCTTTTTTTATTTTTAAGCAATTTAGTCGTTTCGTTCCTTATGCCTCGAAAGTAGGCACGATTGTCTTCGCTAGGATTATTTAGAACTTTGAGTTTAGCGGCTTTTCTTTTCTCACACGAGTTTAAACATTCTTCATCGAACCATGGTTTATTCTTATTATTTTCCCTTTTGCCCAGACACAAATTACTGACCTCTTTAATATTATCCCTAATCCCTTCCCACAATTGATCAATGTCTTCACCATTCTCTGTCGATGGTTCTAATACATCAAATCTATTCTTGAGTTCAATTTCGAATTGTTTTCTAATCGCCGGAATTTTAAGTTTTTCCAGATTAAAATATTCGGTATGAGATCCGGTTTCTAACCTTTTTTTTATTGATAGTCTTTGCCGAATTTTAGCGACTACTAGTTCGTGATCCGACCCGCATTCCGCCCCTCGGTACGACCTAACATTAATAACACTATTTTGCCACCTATGCTGCACCAAAACGTGATCGATTTGATTTCTTGTTTGTGAATCCGGTGGAAATTAAAAATTAGGATTTACAAAACTATAATTCTTCCGACTGTTCTTTACGGTTGTGAAACATGGCCGCTTACAGTAAGGGATGAGAAACGCCTTATGGTGTTTGAAAATAAAGTGCTGCGTAGAATATTCGGGCCGAAGAAAGATGAGTCAACAGGAGAATTTAGACGGCTACACAATGCGGAATTGCGTGAGCTTTACCCGGCAAATGTAATCGAGTCTATAACTGCGCGTCGGCTAAAGTGGGCATGCAAAATGACGAGTCTTAGTAGTGAACGAATTCCTAAAAGATTGATAAACGCTTTGCCGACTGGAAAACGGCCGAGGGGTAGGCCTAGGCGAAGGTGGGAAGATTCGGTGAAAGCAGATCTTGTGAATTTGGGATTGGACGGTAGTAGGTGGATGGAAGTATGTAGGGATCGATTGGTGGTGTCGGCGTCGGGCCTTCGGGTCCGTTAAGCCTTATTGTATTGTATTGTATTGAACTTTTTTGTATAACACTATTTACGCTTCAGCGCACAGATATAATCAAGTAATAATATAACAACATTAAGTAATCTAATAAATATTATCATATATTTAATAAGATGCTCCGTAAAGATTAATAAGCGCGGTTCCAAAGGGGAAACGTCCGAGGGATTGGCCGAGACGGAGGTTGGAGGATCGCGTTAAGGCAGATCTTTCGAAGTTGGGTCTGGATAGCAATTGGTGGATAGAGGTGTGCAGGGTGCGAGTTGCGGGGTCCGCATCGAACCTACGGGTTTAATTAGCCTTATACAATAATATATAATAATAACAATAATAATAATTATTATTAAGATTACAATACGATATTGATATAGCAAAAATAGTATTCTTCCTGTCGGCAACATAGATTCCACAAAGTTTAAAAAAATTTGAAGTAAGGTAAAATTACGTTAAAAAGTTTTTGCTCAATGAAAAAAAAATACTGATTTCCACTGCGCTTCCAGAAAGTTACACAATATACGAGCTGTCTGCGCTCCTAGTTGCACATAATATTGCACAACATTTAATATCACCTTTAAACGATTCAAACTCATTGTACAAACAAAATTTTCAACAATATTATTGAAAGTTAAGGTACAATTATTGCGCAATCTGTATTATACAATATTATTGCCCGTCTAAGGACCTTTTTTTTTGTACAATCTGGGACAAAACATTGGCATTTAATAAATAATTCATATAGATAATTTTTGACTAACTCCCTGAAAATTCTATTTTTTTTTTTTTTTTTTTTGTGAGTTATCTTATTTTGAGCTGTTTTAAGCAATTCAATTTGATGAACACAGAGTGGCGTATGATACATACCAAGTTATCTTTCCAAAAATGGGTTCAATGCATGTGTTATAAATCCTTCGACAAATAATTGAAAATTAGTAATGAAGAGCAACGAATAGGCAGGTAACATTTTCATGAAAAAAAAAAATGAAGCAGAACTATGATTGAGACCCATAAGATGAGCATATGCCTTCATTAAAGTGGATAGGCTAGGCAGGATGCGAGGTGGAATGTCAACTAATTCTGAATATATCAAACCTGTTTGTATTTAGATTTACCCATTATCCATACCACCGACGAATCCATTACCTCCTACCTCCGGCCACGTACCTACCTATGCCATCCCTCTCGACAGCTCCAACCTCTAAAAACAATAAACGGCAAGGATCAAGGAACGAATCTAAGGACCCGAAAAGAGAAATTAGAGTTGGATAAAACAATGAAATGAAAGAAATGGACAAAAAAAAAAAAAAGAAATAATCAAGATTTCGGAAGTCATACTCACATTTCTTTGAATACCTAAAAATATGCATACTGACAATATATACTTACATTACTTTTATTTGTTAGCAAAATGTTTATGTGACTAGCTAATATTGATGGGACATCGATGTCGAAAAATCTCGCTGTTTTTGATATACATTGTTAAGCATTAATCTGTAAGCGCCAAAATGTATTTAAATACTGAAGTCGCTTCCACAGTAGAAAAAAACTTATGGTGACTATTTTTAAATGTTTCTGTTAGCAGCTAAATTAACTTAATAAAGATTACGAAATAGGTTTTTCCTAAAATTCTCCAATAACTTATGAGATATTGATAATAGATGGCTAGGGTCTAAGGTGAGGGTTTTTTTTTGTTAGTTACTCCATTGTGAATTTTTAAATGATTTGTTTGGTTTGGAGATAAATATTTTATATTTGACAAAAACAACAAAAAAATAATATTGCAGGATTAGGTATTATTAAGAAAATATTTTGAATTATGTATGTAAGTATAAACATGGATATTTTATGAAAAAATGTGCACACTCCAAAACATCGATATTAAAAACACAATTGTTTTTGTAAAAAAACTATGTTTAAAAAAAAATTGTCTTTGTTAAAACATAGATGTTAAAAAAAGTCGCGGTTTTTGTTGATACATCGCTTCAAAAAGCATCTTTGTTTATGTTGAAGAATCTTTCTTTTGTAAAAACATCCGAAGATTACCTCCGAGGTGGAGATCAAGATACTACAGAAATGATCCTGTAGAAGTGTGATCAATAAAAAAAAATTCTTCCTTGTCAAAACAATGATGTTAAAGTGGTCTTTGTAAATATAAGTATGTTCAGCTTGGTGGTCTTTGTAAATGTAAGTATGTTCAGCCTGGTGGTCTTTGTAAATATAAGTAAGTATTGTAAAGTATTGTAATTTAAAGAATTGTAAAGTGGTTTTCGTAAATATAAGTACTTATGCTCAGCCTTCAAATGTCTAAGTAAATTTGTGATATTGCCAGAACTTATTTGATTTAACTTCATATCCTTGATTATTTTTAATGGCTAAGGCTTTGAAATCTATAAAAATAAAATAATAATTATAATTTATACTGCTGAGTAAGAACTGCATTCAATTTTAGCGGATTCAGAGAGCTTAATTTATTTTCTTAATCCTTTACCTTTACAATCTAGTCCCTTTTAATGCATATATTTTTTAACTGTCCAATGTCGCCTTAGATAAAAACTTTTTAATTTATGGGGTTTCTGTTTGATAAAGAGCTTAACTTTGTAAGGAGGCAACTTAATAATTTTTCAAGCTCTTTAATATGCTAGTATAAATATTTGCCCCTTTTTAGAGAACGTTGGAAACATATCTAAATATATATTTCTCAAATGATATAATAATGGAAATATTGGCACTGAAAAATATTTCAGTTTTTGGAAGTATTTTTTAGCAAAACTAACATTTTTTTAACCTTAATAAGTCTACTATGCAGATACAAAGAACATTAAAACTAGGTAGAAAAATGATAGAAAAAATAAGTTTCTAAATAAACCCAAGCATTGCGCCAGAATCTCAAAATATTTATCTTAAGTAAGGAACTCCAGGAAATATCAAACTTTTTTTTCTTATATTGTATTAAAAATAATAAACTTATTACCATCTGAAATAGATGGAAAAAAATTGATTTAAAATATAATAAATAGAAAAAAATTAATTTTATTTTAAAATGAAGGAATTTCATATTCATTTCTTTTTATAACTTATTTTCCTCTGACGTTTCAGGCTTTTGACTCATTTTCGAGGGATTATATCAGGAGTTACTTTCATTAATTATCTTTTTCTATTCCTTTTTACGTAATAAACACTTGATATGAAATAAAACTAATAAAATTTGAAAACATTTTGGTGGTTGTAATCAGTCAGAGACACAGGAAAGTGCGACAATGATATAAATATAATACCACATTAGTTATTTATTATACAAGTGACGAAAGTAGATCATTTTACAACTCGAGTGAAACGTTTACCCACACGAGAGTGGTAATTTCACGAGAGTTGTAAATTCTACTTTTTTCACGAGTGTAATATTAATTTTTTTCTGTAATCGTGTAATACATGATCAGATCTAACCAGAATATGAACAAAATTAGGATGTTGTGAAGATTATGGTATGTTGTTGGTAGGTTATAAGCATGGTTGTGAAGTAGTGCAGTTATAAACAAGTGCAGGTTATAAACAAGGAAGGTAATTATTATTATATTTAAATTTTAAAATATATTGATTATTTCCACCAATAATTCATTCACATTACAATTTATTTTGTTAAAATAAATTCTTACAATGTTAAGAAACATTTAAAAGCATTTAATTTCCAACTTCAAATTATTTTTTAATTTATACTTATTACTAATTAAGAAGGCAATTCACTTTCTTCACTCTATTGCAAAATGTTTCACTTTCTTCACTCATTTCAGTTTAGTAATGCTACCATTATTCAACGATTACAGAAAAAAATATTTTTAAATTTTACTAATTTTGTTTTATGGCATGTGTTTATTACATAAAAAGGATTGACAAAGTTGATGTTTATAGAAAATTCACGAATTTCATACCAGATATACCTAATCCCTTGTTGTTTGGTCAAAAGCCCAAAACGTCGGAGGACAATGAATTATAAAAATAAAGCTAAATATTAAAGAATTTTCTACATTAAAAAAAAAGAACTGATTGCAATTAAAGTGTCCTCTCATCCTGCGAATATGAAATAAGTAAATAAAACTCATACTTAAGGGGCATGTTGAATTAAAAAATATAGGAAAATCATGTTGAGTGAAATAAAGATTTTTTTTATTTTTATATTAAAAACAATCTAGGTAACTAAACATTAACTCTATGTCTATATTTGTCGAAATTAAACTTTGTTAAATGTTATTGTCACCATGATAAAATAAATATACACGGTAGAAAAATTATTTTCTTAATGGGTCTAATCTAAGTAATTTATAAAAAACGGATAAGTAATCGTTGGTTTTTACTTTTTAGAGAGAATGATGGCATCGAACAAATGTTCGGTACTTAGGAAGCCATTAACATATTATATCCATTATGAGGAACGGTAATGAGTGGTTCGAGTTTCGAAAAAGGATACCGATTGGAGCGAGTGAGGGAGGGAAGGGAGAGGGGAATTAAATCTGAATCAGCGATTAAATTGGAACGAATTTACAAAAACCTAAAATGGGATAAGAATTCGTTGCGAGTAGTTAGCTCTGATAAATATAAGCGGTTTTTTTTTTTTTTTTCTGTCCGGTTTGTTACATTTTTAAGAAGCCGACGCAGGCTCGCCCCCTCTCCGACAAATGCGGCGTCGTTCTTTTCCTATCCATATTTTATTCCGGCTAGAAATAAGAGTCCCTAGACTCGGCCGTTTCTTTAGCTTGTAATACAAGGAGCAGAGTTCTGTTTATAGTTCCGCTTCGGAATAGTTTTGAAATCCGAAGACTTCTTCGATACTGTCAAAGTTCAAACAAATGGTGTTTTAAAATAAAATCTAACAATTTAATAAAAAAAGTTTATTAAGTAATTTGAAATGGTAAAAACTTCAAATTAGTTGTATAAAGAGATTTCTTTTTCGTAGGCATCCCTTCCAGATTGGGTTTTTATATAATTTATTTTTCTACGACGTTGTTCCTCCCCTGTTCTGCTATACGGAGTTTCCTGGGCCATGGGAGGGGGTAGGCGATTAATACCGAGTTTCCCCTGCCTCTGGGTTTGAAGTGGCCATCTTCGGGTTATCCTATGGTGAATGGCCATGGTTTGTTAATGTTTGTTACACATTTTTTTCGTCGACTCTAACAATTTCTTTCAATGTACTTAAAAAAACCATGTTTTTTGTCTTTCTTCAGAGCTTAGGGTGCGCTTCAAATTAATCTTGTAAAAAAAGATTATTTTTTCGTATGAAGGCACCACTTCCAGATTTAGTTTTTATATAATTTATTTTTTCGAAGTCTTTTGCTATTCGGAGTTTCCTGGGCCAGGGGAGGGGGTAGGCGATTAATACCGAGTATTATTAAGTTTCCCCTGACTTTGGGTTTTGAAGTGGCCATCTTCGGGTTATCACTCCTATGTTGGATGGCCCGGGTTTGTTACACATCTTTTTCGTCGACTGTAACAATTTCATTCAATGTACTTACAAAAACCCATGTTTTTTTATCTTTCTTCAGAGCTTAGGATGTGCCGTATAGTTATTACATTGCATATTTCGAATGTTGGAGGTATGAGATCCATTACAAATATGTGTGTGAAAACCGACAGTATCCAATTCCTATCCGACGGAGGACGGATACTTCCATTCTAAATTAATATTAATAATAATGAAGGCTTCACGAACCCGATGGTTCGCAACTCGCTCCCTGCACACTTCCTCCCACCTCCGTCTCGGCCTGCCCCTCGGACGTTTCCCATTCGGCAAGGCGCATATTAATCTTTTCAGAATTCGTTCACTGCTAAGTTTCGCAATTTTACACGCCCATTTTATTCTTCTTGCTGCTATCACGTCAATTATATTTACCGGGCAAAGTTCACTCAGTTCGACGTTGTGTAAGCGTCTAAATTCTCCGGTTACTTAATCCCTCTTCGGTCCAAATATTCTACGCAGTACTTTATTTTCAAAAACTCTAATACGTGGCTCATCCCTCAATGTCAGCGGCCACGTTTCGCATCCGATGGAGAGAATAAAAGGACCGATGGAAAAATAATAGTTTTGTAAATCCTAATTTTTAAGTTTCTAAGGGGCGAGTTAAGCAATTTCGCGACTGAAAAGAAGCAAGCATTACCGGCTTTTATTCTAGCCTTTATGTCCTCATCGATTTCGTTTTTTGTAATCACCATCGCCCCTAAATATCTAAATTTCTCTACGTGTTCAACCGTATTCCCTCCTAACCATATATATTTATTTTATATGGTAAATTAAAGAATATTAAATATTCCATATGTAAGGTATGCATTTTCTATGTGTAAAAAATTGATGGTATTTAAGCGGAACATATCCCATAAATTAAAATTTTCTATTTTCTTCTTCAGAACCTTAAATTAATTATTTAATTATATACTGATTAGTTTTAGAAATCAGGCTAAACCACACTGCTAACAGATACGCAATACAATATAAAACACAAGAAAGAACGATTTAAAGTTTCAGAGTGACTCAAATGGATTGAATGTGTTTCTAATAATAAGTGAGGGATTTCAATGAAAAGCACACCATGTCTGTTGCCAACGTAAAACGTTAAACGAAACCAAATTGACCTTCCACGAACCGTTTCAAAAGGAGTTTTGATGCAAATTAAAGTAACATAAATTAAGTAAAGAAAATGGGATTACAGTACTACTTCCACCAAATCTACCTTGCTTGCAATTAGATTAATAGCTATTCAAAAAAAAGGCATTGCCATTTTTTTTTAGTTGAACTTTAAGTAACTTACGAGTTGAGGAAGTCCTCGGGCGAAGAAGGCTTTCAAATCGGTTGGATATGGTCATCAACCGAAGTGTCATGTGTCATCGAAAATGGAACGGGATCAACGTCTGCCAAACCTAATTCTCACCTTTTAGCGTCAGCTTCGAGAGGCATTTTAATGATCGGTTTCAATCGAAAGCAGTCGACTTCCATCTTGAAAATCAACTGCTTAAAATATGAAACGAAAAAAGGCCAGAAGACAATAAGCAGTTGCATATCCTGAAGATTCCAGGCACATGCGGACACCAAGCCCGGAAAAATAACAAATAATAGAACTACTACTACCTCATAAAAATTGGAATAAAACGGGTCAAAGGGCCTTTTTCTCATTTTGAGCAAATTAAAATTCTTTTTAATTCTAAAAAATCAGTCGGGTCATTGCCTTTTAATAGTTATTAACGAACCCGAAGGTTCAATGCCGACACCACCACTCGTTCACTGCACACTTCAGTCCACCGATCGCCGGCCAAGCCCAACTTCGTAAGATCTGCCTTAACACAATCCTCCCACCTCCGTTTCGGCCTACCCCTCGGACGATTTCTTTTTCGGCACCGCGCTTATTAATCTTATCGGAGCATCTTATTAAATATAATTATAGTATAGATTTGAACCTTTAAAGATTACCGAAGGTTGATATATTATTACTTTATTATTATATTTAAATAATTTATTTTTTGAAGAGAAAAGATTTGGCTCCGCCGGGAGTCGAACCCGGATCTCCTGCGTTACATGTGAGGATGCTAACTACTACACCACAGAGCTCGGCTCAAGGCAGAGCAAATCCTTCCTCTTCACTGATAGGCTCAAGGATTTGCTCTGCCTTGAGCCGAGCTCTGTGGTGTAGTGGTTAGCATCCTCGCATGTAACGCAGGAGACCCGGGTTCGACTCCCGGCGGAGCCAAATCTTTTCTCTTCAAAAAATAAATTATTTAAAAATAATTTAAAATGGTGTTCAGCCACAAATTAAGATTAGATCAATTAAAATAATTTACTATTATACTATACTCTAAATTGTAATATATACTAACAATCAATCTTCTATTACATTTGGTCAAGAGTTTACTTTTCTTTTACTGAGGCGGGACAAAAAAGCATCGCCAAATTATTATTTTAGAGAAAAATTTCAAATTTCGTTCTGAAAAAAATTCTATGGCCTTGAGTGAACCCTCGCAACTCGATCGAAAAAAATCAAACTTTTTTACTATAACTGATAGATAAGTAACCCGCTTCCGAAAATATTTGCATATTTTTAGATTTCACCTAAATACATTTTCTTTTTTTTTTTTTTAATTTGCAAGTTTTGTGGAATTGGAGGTTATTCATAAAAAAAAAAAAAAAGTTTTATAAAGATTTTTTTGTAAAGCGTGGGTTCCTCTAGGTCGTAGTTCAAAAAAAACGTTTTTTGGTTTCAAAGTAACCAAAATGAGATGTTTACAATTTTATTTTCACCAATAAAAACCATTATAATTACAGATATGTCCACCAGACATATCCGTACCATACCTCCGTTCAAAATCCGTTCAAAAAAGTCTACATCCAAACTAAACACACACCTACCAGGGCATGAATATTGAAGTTAAATTAAAGAACCTAAAGGAGCGGACTCGATTGTTCTTGTTCAGTGACAACAATATGTTTCAGGAGTACCCGGTGGGCTTGGTACAAACGATAGGGTAATCATTGTTCTCCTCTTCATCAACGACCTGTGGGAATGGATTTTCCGAATGGCCACATCGAGGGGGATAGGGGAGGAAGGATCGGCCAAAATGCTTGGTCGGAGATCGCCGCAGGAAGTCTTCAGAGGATGGAACTCCTGCGGAGGCGCCCCGGAGCTGTCGGCAAACGAACGTGCAACGGAACGGATAATATCATCAACACTGCGCTGTTTGCTTACAACATGCTTCGTTGCATTTGAAACACGATTAGCTATTAGATCACCTCGGTGACCATACCAACCAATTAGGGCTGAAGTTAGAAGAAATGGTTCATCACACTAGTATTACACCTTTTGATTTACGAATAAACCTGAAGAGAACAAAAAAGAACTAGGGGCTAAGGAAAATATAAAATCATCGAGATTTACTGGAAATGGAGAACTAAAAATGTTTTAAATAGGGATAATTTATGAAGGGAAATATCTTGATTTTTATATGCCATAGACAACTCTTTTACAGCAGGGGGTGCATTTTAAGAGGAATTCATATTATTTAATATGTTGAGTATCATACACTCATGAGTTCTGATACTTCAATTTGTAAGCATAGAGTACAGAATAACAAAGAGAGTATAACATGAGTGGTGGGGGAAGGATCACAGAGCATATAATTAATAATTCTATGTAATTCTATACTCTGTGGGTATAGGACTCCACCCCCCCCCCTCCCCCTCTCCCCTATCAACTCACAATGCTCAAACTGAATTGTTTTATTTCGTATATCTTTGTTTTCTATATAACATACCAAAAAATATCAACAACCTATTCAGTAGACAGAATATCTACTAACTTAAACTTGAATGTTTTGCAGAAATGCACTTCAAACAATATCTCTATTTGGATGATTCCTAACTTTTTATTTCATATAGATATTTTAGTGAACTGTGAATTCAAACATATGAATGTAACAGTAATATATAACATATAACTGTAAATTGTAAATTGAAACATAACGCTAAAATATTTGTATTTTAGTGTTATGTTTTAATGTTACAGTCATAATATTAAAAAATAAAATGGTATTAATTTTCCATAGAGAAATATTAAAATATACAAAGTGAAAAAATTAAAATATTAAAATACAAAAAGTGCGTTCCTGAAAAATGTTGGATTTAGACATTCTGTCATCTATAAGGCTCATATTTATTTCAAAGGCCGATTAAGAGTAATGTGTTTGTTGGAGATTGGGCTTTAATAAAGTTTGGGCCAAATACATAGAAATAACACACAAAAAAAAAAAAAAATCTTGATGAAACTTGCAACCATTCGATAAAACCTACTAATATTAATAAAACCTCTGCAGTATTCTTTTCTGTAAACTGTATGCAAAATAGGAAGCATTGAAATAATTGAAGGATTGATTAATAATTTAAGAATGAAATAAATAATCGTGTATAACATCGGAAAATTTTAACATTTAATTAATTATGTGTATCATATTATATCATATATTATAGACGCTAATTCATTTGTAAAATAAAATTTTTCCCATAAAAATATTTAATTAGCTAAATATTTAATTTAATATATTAAATATGTAATTTAATATATTAAATATTTAATTATTTAATGAAACTGAAGAAGCAATGAGAATATAAACTAATATCTAGTGATCGGTTGATATTGGGCCGGTAAATAATGTCTTTCGGTTTTTCACTTCTTATTTGATACATCAATCCATAAGGTTGATTCTTTATCCTGTTTATAATTTTGTTTATGTCAACGCCTTTACCTGTTAAATCTTGTTAAAACTAGAAAACAGAAGGGTGACATGATCCACCAAGACAAAGCTAGGCCCCACACCTCATTGGTCATTCGTATTTAATTTTTGCGACACTCCCTATTCACGAGACCTAGCTCCAAGCGACTACCACTTATTCCGGTCTCTGCAGAATTCCATGAGTGCAATAAATTCCTAAAGGAAGAGGACATCAAAAACAACTTTTACAATAATAAACCTAAGACATTATATGAACATGGCACTACGCTGTTAGTGGATGGGGAAAAGTCATATTAAATAATGGTCAATTGTAGATTAAAAAATCTGGTGCGTGCTCGCAACACACAACTTTCACTTACCAACTTACGTAGATTAGGAATTAATGCGTTTTGTTAATTGCCACTTCTCAAATGAACAGAACGGCTTTAATTATGAACAATGGTCTGTCATTAAAGTCGTACTCCTTATGCGTGGACTCAACGAGTTTTATGAGTTGACTGAATATTTTTCTTTTTTTCTCCTATTTATGTTTTCTTTATTTTTATCATATCTCATATATAGCCATTTCTTATTTTTAGGCGTAACGATAGACAGTTAATTTCTCCATATAAACAAAAACATAGGTACTTTATAGGACACAAACAAACAAAAAAGGCCCCAACCCCCCCAAAAAAAGCCCCCTCAGAACATTTTAATAATGATAAAGGTTACTTGATATTAAAGAAAACCTAATTTTCATTAAACATGGCGAATTTGATAAAAATCGTTAAAGCCGTTTTTGAGATAATAAAAAAAAAGGTAAAAATTGGAAAAAAATTAAGAAATAAAGTGCCCGCTCTATTTGTCCAATTATGATGTAATGTTGGCTATCACATCTTTGGCATATACATACATCAAATACCCAGTTTGATCAAAATCGTTAAAACCGCTTTTGAGTAAATAAAAAAAACACGTAAAATGATACAAAATTTATTAAGTAAAGTCCCCCCTCCAGTTGATCAATTTTGATAAAAAATTTTCAATCATATCTAGGGCATATAAATAGATCAAATACCCAGTTTGATCAAAATCGTTAAAACTGTTTTTGTGTAAATAAAAAAAAACACGTAAAATGATACAAAATTTATTAAGTAAAGTCCCCCCTCCGGTTGATCAATTTTGATGAAATTTTTACAATCATATCTCGGGCATATAAATAGATCAAACACCCAGTTTGATCAAAATCGTTAAAACCGTTTTTGCGTAAATAAAAAAAACACGTAAAAATGATACAAAATTTATTAATTAAAGTCCCCCCTCCGGTTGATCAATTTTGATGAAATTTTTACATTCATATCTCGGGCATATAAATAGATCAAATACTCAGTTTAATCAAAATCGTTAAAGCCGTTTTTGAGAAAATCGAAAAAAACGTAAAAAGTTATTAAATAAAGTACCCCCTCCCTTTGAGCAATTTTGATGAAATTTTTGCTGTCACATCGCGGGCATATACATACACTAAATACCCAATTTCAGGTTCGCAGGGTTTATAGTTTTTGAGCTAGTCTGTTCACACACACACAGACCATTTCGCGGGACTTGGTTAATTGGACTCAGGGGACCTCAAAACGTGTATTTCCGTTGAAAACCGGAAGTCGAAATTTTTCACGATCGCAATACTTCCACTTACTATATATTTCATATATATAGGTAAGCGAAAGTAAAAAAAAAAAATGTTTTAAGTTTATTTCACCACGAAAAACCGAAAGGACTTGTATGCCAACCCAATAGAGTTAGTAATTATTTAATTATTATTAAATAATATTTAACTGAAAAAGGTTACCTGGAAACTGGTAATGCAGTACTGTTAACCACTGAGCTAACCCTGGGCCCGATCCCAGCCCAGTGGACCTTTTCTCATTATCGATCCCACCAGCGTCACACCCACAGCTTAGATTACCGTGGCCAATCTTTTCTTGTCAGATAAATAAAATCTAGTGACCTTCATGAACAAAGGTTCGGAGATTATGATTTTAAATATGTCGAAGTGGAGTATTTAATTTTCCATAACTTCAATCCCTTTAATCTTAGTTTAACTGATTTAGGAAATTATTAAAATTATGATATGGTAAAATTAAGAACGCTTTCATCTAACACTAAATGTTTCCCCAACGCGAAATGAATTACTAAAACTTTTTCAGGGTATCTTTTAAGGGACCCATTATAAACAATCGTGAGCTTGCATCTCTACGCATATACAATACCCAGTTCGCAATTTAACCATCCAACTGCCAAAACTTCCCGCACACTTAAATATCGATTAAGGTACAGGGAACAGAAAAAAAAAAAAAACATTAAGCACAGTTTAATTCAATTGTGTTGAGCTTAGTTTCGGTTGTCAAGAGCTCTGGCCGTAATGGTACATAATGGTAGGCAACTAGCAACCTACCTACACCTGCCCTGCTTAACTTATTTACCTGTCCTGAAGAATAGGTTTATAGCATCAATGTTTAAATAAGACCTAATAAATAAATATAGTGTAACAATTTTGTAACAAATTTATTTTTTTATTTATTTACATTTTAGCCTCTACCCGTAAGGGTCATTGGCTTTAATTTTTCCTGTTTATATTTTATTATAGTAATTTGTTTCTTTTAAGAATTTGAATAACTTAAGGGCCGAAGACTCTTTATCTCCCAGTATTTCTTTTACAGTTTTCGGCAGCTTTACCTTTTTCCGTGCATCATAATGTTGTACACAATCTAGTAACAAGTGTTTTGTACTCTGAGTTGTGTTGTTGCACATTTGGCAGGTGCAACAAAAAAAAACAAAAATTACAAAATTTAAAATGTAACAAATTTATTTTGAGTGAATATCAAATAATTAATAGATCATAAAACAAAGAACAGGTGTACCTATATCTTTGGTAGGCACTGAGTAACTGCATAAATTGTTTCACGGAGATGAAAAAAAAAAAAATAGTAACTTAGGACGCATATACAATCCCATTGAAAACATTAACTAGACACAGTAAGCTCTATTTTGACTTCAAAGGTACCTACCTACTGGAGAAATGTTCGAGGTGAAACCACGGAAGAAAAGTGTTCCCCTATACTCGGAGATTCGGATTATGATTGGTACAATTTACGTTTTACTACTATCGTCTAAATCAATGACTCTTAAACAAAACTTTCATTGAACCGGAAATTTTTGGACTAACTTCAACTGAGTAAATCATTACTTGTCTTTGCATCATTATTTTATAATGCAAATATTATAAGCTGTCCACCCTCGTATAAAGTCTCAAAAAAATGTGAGATCGGGAGGGTTATTATAAAAGGGACTTAAAAATTATTATAGGCAACTACTTAATAGGTATTTGGAAACATGCCAGCCATTTGATGGTTATAATCTTAAAGTCAGATGATAAATTGTTATATATTTAAAATTAAGTTTTTCTTTAAAGATGCCTATTAAAATTTTTAAAATATAGCTTTATTAAGTATGTATTATTATTATTATTTTATTTACATACATTATTTACTGCTCTGTTTGTTATTGCTTCATTCATATTACGCGAGGGACCCGGATTGAACTCCCGAGGCCAATCTTTCTTCTTCGATGAATTGGCAACTAAAAATTATAAAAATCATAGTTTTATCCTTATTGCGGCTTATAAACATCGCGGAAATCAGTTTGGTTCCTGAAAAATAAGAAGTATCCTGGAATTATTAAATAATTGCATCCATGACATGAATATATTAGCTTTTTCCGTAAAAAAAAAAAAAAAAAATGCTTCATAAAGTTGAATTCCATGTTTGTATGTTATAATCTCAATAATTGGTTATCATCATAGTTTGGACATTTCAATAATTCCTATTTCACCCCCAAAACTTCAGCTAATCTAATAATGGGATTCTGCTGTCTAAATAATATTTAAACTGTTATTCATTTTATTTATTATTTTAGTTCTGAATCCATTAAAGGTTTTATAAACAACTTATCTTTTATTTATTGAGGCCAGAGGTTATATTCAAATATATATTTAAATTGATAATTTGTTTCGTCCTAACTATTTATTTCTTATTACCCATGACCAACATTTATTTCAATAAGCTCAATAATCTTGTTATTAAAACTTTTAAGAGTAAAGTTGTATTGCTCTTCAAATAAATACTTGCCCTCCAATTTACATCGAAAACATCCGAATTCTTCAAACAGTCACTTCAATCAGACTAACCGACTGAATCTTATGATGATAATTATATACGTTTAGATGAGTGCCAAATGTCTGTGAACGTGAATATATCTGTTGTATCAATAATGAAAAGTGGTCTGAAGCTGGATATTGTGAAATTTGATAAGACAATATAAAATAATAGCTCGTTTAGCAAATGTAAAAACTTTCTTAAAGATGACTTTATGAAACAAAATAATATTTGTTTCCTACTTATTGTACCTTCTGAATCTGAATGTTATTATTTTACACAAAACATAACGAACGAAAATAAAATGGCATGCTTAACTGCCATCGAACCAAATTTAGGTCTGTACGGAAAATAAAGGGTTAGAAGAACCGCAGGGGTACCCGAACAACGATACGGCTCATGACTAGATGAATAATCATTGTACCATTGTTAATCAACGACCTGTGGGAATGAATTTTCCGAATGGGCACATCAGGACTGGGGAAGGTTGCTCCAAACAGCTTGGTCGGAGGTCGCCGCAGGAAGTCTGCAGAGGATGGAACTCCTGCAGAGGCGCCCCCGGAGCTGTCGGCAAGCGGCAGTGCAACCGAACGGATAATATCATCAACTCTGGCTCTGTTTGGACAACAGCATACTTCATTGCACTTTTTGCACGATAAGCTATCCAAGCGAGAAAGAATTCAACTGCTAGGAATGATAAATCAGGCTGTTAATCTCACTCCGAAACATGCGAGAAACTCGGTGTCCTTATACTTCAAAGTCGTCCAATTTAATCACGGACGATTTATATACGAAAATCACTCAAATTATTAATAGAGGAAAGGACTATCTTACATTACATCATACCCTCTCATGAATTGCACCCAACCAACGAAAAAGAGTATGGGATTTCGCAGATGAGAAACAATGTCTATACAAAATATTGAAGATGTGAACAGTATTGTTAATGTAATTAGGAAACTTTCCTTGCTTAAAATTTACTATACATGTAGTGAGACAAGTCGAAATTTAAGTTTTCTTGATTTATGCGCCAAAAAAATGTTTATATTTCTTTACATTAGCCCAAAAATCGAAAACAAAATTTCGACTTGTCCCACGTATAGTAAATTTTAAGCAAGGAAAGTGGCATAATTATATCAGCAATAAATAGAGTTAAGTAACCGTTCACTGTTTATTATCTGTAACTAACTATTGTAACAATGAAAATGTAAATCTTTCTTTCGATAAAATAAATCTCAATAGTTCATTTTCTTCAATGTTTGTCTAAATGCATAATTATATGAATGTTTCTGTTTAAGATATGCTATTCCGTTTTTGTTTGTAAGGTTATTTCTTGTTTGTTTAACGTCACTTTATGCCACTAAGGCTAATCGGACGATGCTACAGTGAGAGTCCTAAATTTTGCTTATCCAGGTTTAATTAGGATAGGTACCTTTAACGAGTACCTGACATCGTACAGGCTCGGGACCTCCATTCTACGTCCTATTCTAGAGACGGCGTTGGTTGCTAAGGATTTTTTACTCCCATTAAAAAATCCAAGGGCCACCGCCGTGCGCGAACCAGCGACCTTTAGTATTGTAGTTTGCCATGCTAACCACTATACCACAGGTTATTTCTAGGTTATTTCTTTCTTATTTTTTCATGAATGGATTGAAGATTTTTGTCAATAAAGATACCATAAAGATGGAATATACCTCAAGGCATACATTTTATTTATTTTTAACTATGCACAGGAGCAGATTGAAGATGTGCCGTTTCAACCATGGAAAGCTCTATAATAGTAGAACCAAAATGCTTATGTGCCTTTTCCAAACTTATTCTGACTCAATTATACCACCAAATATATTTGAATATGCCAATTGGAAAATTCACTAGCAATAGTAAGTGCTAGTTAGTTCGCAGTAACAAAACTTAACAGGCCATTTTTAACGAAACTACTTCGGTCTTAAGAGACATCAAAAGGCGTATTTCAGTCGAAACAAAAAATTCTAATTTTACTATACATTCGATATAAGTGAATATAGTAATCAACATCATTTACATCCTTGATTCCTCTATGAGCCTTTGAGGTTGTTTCAGATGGACGGCGTCCCATGGCTGTGTTCGACCAGCATAGCAGCAGGGGAAGCATTGTCTCTCTCTCTCTCCCGGTTCCCAAGGCACTCCGAACCTCAAGTGGCTTCACTCTCTTTGCATCGCCTATTGAGCCCTCAACCGGAGAAACAAAGATGAAGCCATTATATACCAATAGCTGTGAGGGGACCCATTCCCGGTTCGGCACTCGAGAGAACGTTTATATATAAATCAATGGAGTCAAAAGGTGATTAAGTTCGGGAACGATTTCTCAAAGGGAATTGAATGGTCGGTTGGGACCTTATTGATATCCACACCCCGAGGGTGAAGCCGATCTTGCGGCGAGGTCAGGAAATGAAATCAATAAGATAATTGTTAGGAAATAAAAACAATAGGGAAAAACTCAGAAAGGTAAATTATTTCATGGAGCAGTGGATGACCTTTCAATATTAGTCCTTTGAGTAAAATGAGAGTTTTACACGGTATAGACCAGTAATTAATACTGTAACATTGCCTAAAGCAGAGTTGTGCCAAAGCAATAAAACAAAAAAAATATATAAATACAAAAAATAGAGAGGAAATGATTAAGGGGCGGGGTCAAGATGTACAGAACACTCATATGTGGGTTTTACATATTTTATTTGTATTTCTTTACACAGTTATTATACTAATTTATATGAAGCAATATTACCTGTTTCTTTATTTATTCTTCATCTTAACAGCATACATCTAGTTTTCAATCATTACCATGATGAGTAGTCATAAATTTCTTCCCATTCATTCAATGTTTTATTTCGCATTACTATATTTCACTCGATTTTTTTAATAATGGAATATATTTTATACTAACTACATAAAACTGAAGTATATTTTATCCTTTTAAGGATTCATTCTTACTGACCAGTGTAATTTAAGTCTTTCACTTACCTATAACAATATCACTACAATTTCACTTTACATTACCACAGAAACTTCCCTTAATGTTTGTTGTCTGTTTTTTTTCTCATTTAGCCCTAATTAGGATCTAAGACATGGGTTCAAACTTCAGCTCCGTTAAATAAGTAACCTAGATACGTGTGTTATTTATCTTGACGGCACCCAAACCCTTCCAATCCATTTCTATCTTCCACCATCATAAACAAATAACACTTGTAAGTTTTCAGCCCAGCTTTTACACCAAAACATGGTATACTTCCGGGCGTCGCACAGGGTCACGAGCAAATTTGAAAATATTTTTTTTTGAGGGCAAATATAAAATTTAGAATCTTAGGAAAGAAAGAAAATATATAAATTTCAATGTAACAACAAACGTTCAAAGCTAAGGATTAACTTGAATCGTTGATAAAAATACTAAGTATAAAACTGATTCGGTTAGTATATATTTACTTTGGCTATTACCATCTTATAACTTAAACATTTTAATTCCTCTTTTCACCTGTTAAAGTGCCAGTCATAAGTGAATTGTTCATTGACTAATCGAGACCAAAAGTGCGAAAATGGGTAAGATCTATTATAGATAGATCTAAGAGGTATTATATAAGAATTTTTTAAAATTTGGAAATAATTTTCTAAAAAACATAAACAAAAAAAAAAAAAAAAAAAAAAAGATTTTTCTATACTAACACAAAATAGTACATTTATTCTTATTTATTTTGGTACCTAGTTTATCTGCTTCTGGCTGCTCCTTACGGTGATATTGTGGTTTTAGATTAGAGGGGGGCGTACTTGTTATTGTTATACACGAGTACTTCTCTTTATTTGACTCAACTCTGATATAAGCATTATTTTCTCACTATTCGATCCATACATGTTATTTTTTCTAATTTCTATTTAAGTTACTATTTAATAATGTATCTTTACCTTATTCACATCTTAACCGTGTTAATAAATTTAAAATGACTAGGATACCGAAAACATAAATAAATTCTGAATTAAAAATGTAAATTGATAAATAGATAATAACTTTGTATATTTTTATTTTGACAACTTATGATTTAGCTATATCATAGGAATAAGAAGAAGCCAATATTCCTAATTCGGAGAGAAGACTTAAACTGATGACATATAGCTATAAAAATATAGTGATAAAATTGTTCCAGATGATATTTGTTAACAAGCTTCGAAAAACTTATCTAAAGGAGTGTTTAAAATATAACCGTCGACACAATCTAAGATAAATTAGAAAATAATTTATTTACACAATGGTAGATAAAACCATGTACGCTAAAACAATTAGGAATGTATCGACTTACTATGAATTTTAATTACAAAAATCAACACAAGCAATTTAGTTTTTACTTTACTAGTTAAGTTTTACCTTCCTTTATTTTTTTTCTGATGGAAATCCATTATTTACCTATCCATCCATGAAAATCCATTCATTACCTAAATGAATACCAAAAACTAATGTTGCAAAAACGTATTTTCAAAATAAATTTTATTTTATTCCAGTTTCCAAGGCGATACTTCTTTCTCCCCCCCCCCAAAAAAAAAACTTCGTTTTGTGATCACCTTATATACTTCTTAAAACATTTAATGCATGGGATTCCGAGCTATAATTATGACAGTAAATGATAAAATGCCAATCTGCTTAAACCTTGGGTTCACCATAAAAATTAAACTGTAATTGAATAATTTGGGATGTTCTTGTCTTTATCTTACAATTAGTTTAAATAAAAAAATAAAATAATAATAATAAAAAAAAAACTTTGACTGTAATCAGAATAAGAATTACTGCATGGACTGAACTCCTCCTTTGATCACATAGTAAACTCATCAAATATTGAAGATTAAAAATTATTAGGTAAAAATCTAAGTGGGGATTTATTATGATATCATTAGATACGTGTAAAAGGTGAAGTATATATACAAATGTTAGGAAGACTTCAAAAACATATTAATAAAAAACAGTAACGCAATAGCTTTGGCACAGCATTATAAAAAACCCAGTAAAATATAAAAAAAAACATTAGAGACAATTCATATGACAAAAAGCATATCCGGAGCTATAAACTATCAAGATGCACACCAATTAAATAGCCTTTATGATGACATAATTAGCAAATTAGGGTTTTTTGAACTGATTTAATAATTATAAACAAAAATATTCAGGACCTAATTGCAATGAAAGAGTTATGATGTTAGTTATATTTATATAGAGATATTTTAGTTTATGTAAAGAAACCTTTGATGAGGATAGAGTAATTCGGGTCAAAAAGTATTTTTTCATAAGAAATGACGAATTAAGTGAAATAATGAAAAAAAAAAATTAAGACTAGGAAACTTATAACTTATGTGCGATAGGATTGCATTAGCTGGAATAAGGTAAAATAGTTGATAGCATAATTCTGTATTATTTTTATTAACGCATATTTTGATTTTAAATCGTTAGCCTTGAAGATGTTGGCGATTTCCGAATCGTTGGGTTTTATATGATTTGTATAAGATTTATATTTGAATTAACATAAAAATTCACTTAGGCTAAGGAAAGTTAAAAAAAAAAAAAGGACTTGGATCATGTTATATGACCATTATAACCTCAATGTCCACACCACCACACCTTGCACACCTCTATCCACCGACCGCCCTCCAAACCCAACTTCGAATGATCTATCTGCCTTAACGCAATCCTCCCACCTCCGTCTCGGCCTACCTTTCCGACGTTTCCCATTCGGCACAGCGCTGATCAATGTTTTAGGAATTTGTTCACTAGTAAGTTTCGCAATTTTACAAGCCCATTTTATTCGTCTCGCTGCTATCACGTCAATTTACCGGGTACGATTCACTCAATTCGGCGTTGTGTTAGCGTCTAAATTCTAAATTCGTTATATTCTTTTCGTTGCGCATCTATAAAGGAACGTTGGAAGAATAATAACTTCTGCAATATTCACAACTTTATTTGTTTAATTGATTTATAATTCCGCTTGTAGATTTGCACCTGCGCAGTGGCGCATCAAGCAAATTTGGTCACTGTTTTTTTTTGGCTATGACTTTCTTTATGCGTTTTATAATTTATTTTAGTAAGAGGTCTCTTGGCCACTGTCGTTTCAATCGACGTGGAGGCTGACCAGGTAACAGGGAGAAGAAAAGAGAGTGGATGAGTGGGTTAGGGTGATGTAACGTTGAAGAGGGAAGTGTTTGTGATTTTTCTGAGAATTTGGGATCGCGAATTTGTATTTTGTTAATGTGGAAGTGTTTCGCGGAACCCTTAAGTTCTGCTCCGTATATCCAAATAGGTCTTAAAATAGTAGTGTGAATTAGTCACTTGTTTCTTTGTCTTAAATTTCGCACCTACCTGCGTCCTATTCCAAATGATCACACGGAATTTAGGACCTTCTCTGATGCCTGGATGGTGCAGCTTTTGGCGATGACCCGGGGTTGACGTGAGCATAGGATACGGCAAAAACTGGGCGAAAGAAGCTGGTTCCAGATTGACAGTGGGCGAGGGTGGTGTTGTAGTTAGGGGGCGGAAGAGTTTCCCACGCGGGGGCGTCAACAACCCTCGCTGCACTTTTTTATGCACTCGGATCCACGACAACTGGTTCTCTCCCCGCCAACGTTTACCGATAAAAAAAAAACACTAACCCGGAACCTATAGGGCAATATATATTATTTTTTATTGCATCCGTGGTCAGATTTATTGGCCAATTAATCATTCGATTGTGGTGAAAAAATTAATATAAGTTTCATTGAGGGGTAGTTATATCGAGGGGGTTACAGGTTGCAACATCACTCAGGATACTGCATACACACATACAAGCATATCGGCTGCACTTCGGTGTCCCGCTACATATGTACAGTTCCTCCCTATCCAGAAACTACATACAAAATAAATGACGCACTAATAGGTTTTACTAAAGGTAAAAGAAGAAGAAAAAAAATATTCGACTTATTCAGTCTTCTTACACCCTTAGAATGCCCCAATTGGTTTTGCGAAATGGCTCCAATGAATAAAGAAATTTCCATTTATGAAAGGCAAAATGTACTTAGTTATCTTTCCAAAACCGGGGTTTAATACATAGACGGCCATAAACAATCAACTAAATTTTAGTTATTTTTTTTTTTTTTTATTAGAGAAGTATACAAGGATAAAGAACACTATTTATGTCTCATCTGTCAGGAAAAGGGTGAAGTCTAACCTAGAATTACGAAGTTGAAATATTTTATGTGATTGTACAGAGAATGGATTTTGAGCGAAATCATATCATCTTAATTTGAAGGTTAGATGCTATTGTCGATAAAAATTTAAACTTCAAAAAACAATGGAGAGGTGGGTGTTAAATATAAATCATACATTTCTAATTGTTACCAAAAAAATCACGGCTCAATTAAAATGCCAAGATTTCACCTTATTTATAAAAAAAGGTACTGGGTAGCCTTAAGATTCTTTTAAAAAGAGGTAAAAAGACCTTGTTTGTGCGGTCCTTCGGGGGGGACGTAAAATTACAACCTTTGGCCTCTGCGATGTGAGATAATCGTTAGGATCGCTATCCTAATTTTAGCGAGATAAGCGAAATTTAGGGATCCAACTGAAGCATAATCCGATTAGCACCAGTAGCATTTAACGACAAATAAATAAATAAAACTAACAAATTTCCATAATAAGCCCTAAACCGTAATCAATATATAAATAATTATTATAACCATTAATAGAATTTAGGACAAATCTATATTATAACTTTTATGAATGGAGAGTTCTTTTATCATAGGGGCCATTTGGCAAACAAAGAACTCCAATGGTGTTAAAAGATGTGATTGAATGAAACAAATAGAATGGTCAAGACATGCTACTCAGGTCGTTTACGAGGAAAATGCAAGAATAATCTTATACGTACTTTGCTGGCTTTTCTTTTTCAAGTTTTTATGTTTATTAGTTGAAACTAATGATGTCTCATTTATATATTTATCTGTATATAATTTCTTTTGTGCAGCGTAAATAATAATGTCACATGTCCCATCGAAATCGACGATTTTTATTTTTTTTAAATGTAAAACAGAAAATTTTTAGCTACTAGCATGTACAAATACTTAAAACCAATGTAAATCACAATAATTCAACATTTTGAATAAAAAAATTTTGCATTTTAGAAATTCAACAACAAAATAATTCAAACACTCATACCTCAAATCAAATTTGAAAAGGTAACATGCATAATAAAAAGTACGAAGTTTTTAAGAATACAAAACGTTTAATTTCTAACAAAACAAAAGAAAACTATGAAACATAAATACCTAGAGACATAAATATGTAAACTAGCATCAACTCAAAAAGAGACAAATTTTATACTAAGTTAGGATAGTAAAATTGCAACACAAAAAGTATTGAGTCTAGAATATGAAGGTAAACAAACTTTTCTCTATTTTAGGCAACAAAATAAAGGAAAAAAAACAGGAACATTTTAGATTTTTTTTTTTTTTTTTTTTTTTTTTTTTTTAATTTCTAAAGAGAAATATATACACATATTGATGGTCTTTGATTTTCTGATACCTAAACTCGTAGGTAGAATCGTAGTCACTTCATAATTTCGCAATAGATAAATAATTCTGTTTTGATTATGATATTATTTAAAAGGTCAAATAAAAAAAAAATCCTGTTAGCGTTTAATAGGCTTATAATTTAATAGTCAAAAAAAGTAATTTCAACAAAAATAATAGGTGTGTAAATCAGAATTGATAAATTTTATAAGTTGTTCTTTCGAGTCAATGAGAAGCGATCAGCGATGAAAAAAAAAATTGAATAAAATTTTTTAGACAGGAAATCCAAAAGCCATAAAAGCTCTATTTTCCCCAAAGTTCAATTAACACAACACATTTACTGACACATAAAAGGCTAATAAAAGAGACTCAAATTGCCTCAATAAAACGGGTTAGTATCATCTCACTATCAAAAGGGAATGTGAAGAGTTGTTAGGTTAAACGATTCCACAATCTGCTAAATTAAATGGAGAATTACAACGAATGAAATGAATGGTTTTTTAAAGCTGAACGTTTGTTGAAGATTAAACAGTGCATAAAAACAGAGTTAAAAATAATAATTAACAGCCACATCTGAAGTCTACCTTACACGGTCAATCAAAGCAAAATTATTGATGCAATCTATCATTAAAAAATGAATGCATAGGAAACGGGTTTTTATAATATTGGTAGTATTATTTACTTTTGAACGGAAAATATTACGGTGTCAGTATTTGTATTCGATATTATTGATCGTGTAAGGTAGTCTTAATGATGTATTTTGCTCTTTAAAATATATATTTTTCTAAATATTTCCAATTACATGCTAGTAATGAAGGAAATTCGTTAACCGTAGAAGAATATGAGATGGAAATGGTTG
Organism: Aelia acuminata; assembly: GCA_911387785.2. Lineage (NCBI taxonomy): Eukaryota > Metazoa > Arthropoda > Insecta > Hemiptera > Pentatomidae > Aelia > Aelia acuminata. Next base: position 47,448,158 of record OU426979.1, read on the forward strand.
GGGGTGCGGTCAAATGAAAACATTATATGTGAAATAACATATATATTGTGCCGACGTTTCGACCCGATATTCAGGTCTGCTTCAGGGCTAAATATAAAACAAGATAGCAACCAATAAATATGAAGAAAAGAAAGAAACGAAAAAAAAAATTTTTTTGAGAAAAAAAAATCAAATTTTTTTTTTTTTCTTTTCTTCATATTTATTGGTTGCTATCTTGTTTTATATTTGGCCCTGAAGAAGACCCGAATAAGGGTCGAAACGTCGGCACAATATATATGTTATTTCACATATAATGTTTTCATTTGACCGCACCCCCAACCGTTTCCATCTCACTTACATGCTAGTAAATAATGGAAACCATTAAGTATAAAATTTTGACGGTAAATAGAAAAATCGTACAGATTACAGCGAGAAAATGAAAATATAATCAAATAAACCGATTAAGGATTGGCGATTTAATTCGTTCAGCCCAATGTGTTATTTTTTATATCTTTCTTTAAAGGACCATTGTCCCTACCCCCTACCCACCACAATTCTTACTTGTAGGTACAATATAAAATTTTCACATTCTAAAAATGATTTTTAAAATTTAATATTAATTTCAGAATATTATAATTTATATTAATACACAAGGTAGCTACCTTAAATGGCTAATTTCAGTTTCGTAAGACGAAACGTTTCTGAGCTTACTTGCTTACACACAAACCCAGACAATTTCAAGGGACTAGGTTGTTTGTACTCAAAAACATGTATTTCCGTTGAAAACCGAAGTCGAAATTTTTGAAGATCGCAATACTTTCCCTTAATATATGTTTTATATATAGGCTAAGTAAAGAAAAATAATTTACGATTGTAATACTTTAAGATGGTAAGATGTCATCCACGTACTTTGTTTTTCAGAGCTCGTTTCATTTTTTTTTTTTTTTTTTATTGATCTAAACGTATAATAAAAACACACCTTCATAAAGGGTTCTTGTGGTAAAAATATTCAATGCAAGAGCTGATGAATCCCAAAATCTCCATTATCATCCCCCAAATGAACTAAAGAGTAAAATACACTTAGCCGACCCCTTGGTGAAAGGGGTGCAACCCCGTTGCATTTCCTTGTTCCCACAACGAACACCCTAACACTTCCGACATCTCCGTTTCTAAATAGGTAATTAATTCACTAGGACAACTGTTGATGAGGGAACCGGTTTAAGGATGTGACATTCGAGACGAGGATATCTTACTTATAAAGGCAGGTACCTACTGTTACCTCTTGCGAGACTAATTTAAATACCTATAAAAGAATCTAACCGTTTAGAGTTTCCTAAAAGCTAAGATGGTAAATTTTATAATAAGTATATTACATTTTTTTTTATAAAAACTTAAACAAACAAATTAATCCGAAAGCTCTTGATGTATAGTTACTGAAGGGTTCAGTCGAACAAACGGGATGCATGCACCAAAATCTTGGATGTTCTCATTCATATTTAAAGGACTTGATTCGCATGCAGAAGATCCGAAGTATTACACCAATATGGTAATAGTATAGATCAATAATAGTAATATCTAACCAATATCCAATATAGTAATATAGTAATATCTGTATTTAACCAATATAGCCTATATTGGTTAATACTATATAATAACCTATATTAGGCTATATATAGTATATTATAGCCCAATCTATTTAGAACTAGCTAGGGTGCCCGGCTTCGCTCCGGTAGTTGTGTGGTAGTTTTAATAACAGAAAAACTTTAAAATTAAAGGAAATATAGAACAAAATTAGCACCTTCTTGAAACTTCGGTTTTAACTTGGTATCAATATTGATTCGAGAACTGAGAAATTTTTTAAGGAATCCAGTCGGTTTTCTAATAGATTGCAGAGATGTAGAATCATTATTTTATTTGAAAGCAAAGGATAACCTAAATATTATCGCTTTTTTTTTTAGTAATTTAAAAAGAACAGCTGAAAAAAAATATATAACCTTTACACTTAACTGGATGAATGAACAATAAACATTGAGTGAAAAGCACCCTAGCGCTTCCTGGTAGTCTGGAGCTCGAACTAAATTTTTCATTCATAAACTCGTATCTCAATCTCAGAGAGTCTAATTAAATCGTGCGAGAGGCTTAAAATTCCAGTCCTTTTCTCTTCAATTTTACACCCTTAAGAGAAAAACGGAAACCTTCTTTTCCATTAGGGGGTATATGGCTAAATGATGACATAATTTTCTTAATCGTAAGTGGAGTCGTTTTTGAGCCTTATCGGCACGCACATTGTACACTTTGCTTTATAATATATATTGATTATATAGCCTTGTATAATGTAGCTATATATTACAATATAGCTTATATTGGTTGATGATAAATAATATTGGTTAGTATAATATAAAATCCTTAGTATTAACCAATATAGTATTGAAGGAGAGACTTGATCGATACATTCTGTAAATCATCGAATGTTTTAAACAGCAAAAGTTTCACTGCTGCCCATCGAAATATAGTGAAGGAAGCAAGGAAGCACTTTATCATGCTTCAGTGTAATTCTATATTCATAAAAAAAAAACTATTATAACTATATTCCCTTGCAGATTTTCACCTAGCACATCAAGGAATGTGATCACTTTCTTTCTTCTTGTTAATAATAAAAAATAATCGAATAAGCAATTAAAACATAAAATAATAGTAGAAATAAAACAAGATGTATTAAAAAAAAAATTCAATAAGCAATAATAACCTAGGTATGAAGCAGTTTTTGGGTGAACATATCGGTTCTTATAATTCTTATTAACACAGTATGATAGCCAAAAAAGCAGTACCTACGAAACAAAATTACAGTAAAGGTATTTTAATAAAACCATTCGAAAAAAAAAACAGTTTTTTTTTCATTTTTTTATGAATGAGGAATTAATGTGAAAAATGAAATGAGATGAAGTGTTTTTTAGCTTTATTCACTATATTCGATTGACGACAGGGAAATTTTTGGTAAGGATGCATTCTCCTACTTTCTATCTTTGGAATTACAAGAAAAAAAACAACTTATTAAAAATTAATATCTAACAATTTTTATAAAACAAAATCATATTTGTTGTATTTTTAAGTTAATGTTTCTCCTTTATGTTCGATTTGTAAACTTGTGCGTATACTTTCTGTGTTTCAAAATTTTATTTAAGTTGGTCAAGAAAATTTTAATTGATCAAATACTAGAACTGGAATGTTTTTGATAGAAATATAAATGAATTTCGAGGATTCTTTACTTAATGGGAGAAAAGTGTAGAAAATGAATATAGAAATGTGATGGGATATCATTCGATTTAATGTATTAGTTGTAGTTTTAAGGAAACTTGTCAAAATAATTAATAAATATTGAAAACCTCTTAAATACTGATTTTTCTTCTGATTTTTCAGGTACTCGTTAAAGATCCCTATCCTAATTATACCTGGATAGGCAAAATTTAGGACTCCCGCTGCAGCATCGTCCGATTAGCCTTAGTGATATAAAGTGACGTTAAAACAAACAATATTGATTTTTCAAAATAAATACATAATTTTTCGAAAATAATAAAAAGAAAATAGTAAACAAGTGTGTAGGAAGAGACTAGTTATTTATAGAAATATAATGTTAGGCCTCAAAGTTAGTTTTATTATTTGGCCTTTGCTGATTATGGTTTGTGCAAACTGAACAAAAGCGATTTATTAACTTTCCGATCGATTTTTATTTTTATCTCATTCTTATATATATTTATAAACTTACTAAAAATCTGTTCAATTCGTTCTTCAGTTTGATCTCGTGCTGTGAAAAACTCCTTAAGTTTTTCTCGTAATTCTGTCCATTGCGGGTTATAAGCCATTTTGATTGACTGATATCAAGCGAAAGTCATTTACTTTAGCTTGATATCAGTCAATCAAAATGGTAATGTGTTGTTCGATTTATGCCTTTGCATGTACATACCTTTTCCAATAGAGTTTACGTATTTAATGGATGAATTGATAATGTTTCAAATATTTTTACTACCCAAAGTATTAGAAGTGACAACAGTTTGAATTTCACAAAGAAGTTTGTAATTTAAGTCTTCAATACATGAAGCTTAAATAAGTTCAGGTTCGTGGAAAGCTTCCATATGGGAAGGTTTCAGTCTGTTTCTATCTTGTTTATAGAACCCTTTTAGTCCTGAAGATGCCTGAATAGGCGAAAATTTGGCATGCAATCTGCATGATTAGGTGAATTTATGAAATAATAAGAGACTTTGAGGCCTAACATTCTATAAAAAGAAAATACAAAAATTTGAATCTATCATATCGTTTGTTTGCTCGAACTCTTTACTAAACCGAAAGTTTGACTGATAGTATTTTTTTTTCATTGAAACTAAAGGGGCCAAACTATATAATAATGATACTAACGTCAGCCTAAACAGGAATGCAAAGTAAAAAAAAAAAAAAAAAAGAGAAAGAAAGGCAGCCCCTACTCACTAATAATATACTAGGCAGTGAATAGTGAAAGTAATCGGGCAATTACAGATAAAGACCAGGGTTTCGGAGGCAGTGAACCTTCACCCACACAAAAACAGTTTGGCCCGAGGCGGGAGAGATGATCGGATGAGATACAGAAGGCAGTAGCCGAAGCGGGATCATCGTGGCTGTGGGTTTAGCTCAGGTAGGCGTAATTGACTCTAATCGAACACGAATAGGTGGCAGCACTGTATCTGCCATCCTAACCTACTTCCGGTATAATAAAGCACATTATAATCTTTGTAATTAGGCCTTTCTGAAGAATCCTAGAAACGGAATTAACACAGCACGACCATTATTTTTTTTTTCTAAGATCTTTATAAAGGAAAAATTGTATAAATAAATTTAATTCAAAAAAATATATTAAAAAATTGTTTAATAAACAAGTCATATTATATGTATTTACTATTAATTAAAATCGATCTTACAGATCCAATGATTTACGGGTTATTTCCGCGTTCGACGATTATGCTTTGGTATTGATAGGTGGTAACGAGAAATTTTTTGTAGTAAATACAAAAACATTTATTAAAGCCGATAAAGAACTTGGGTTAGTAAAAGGGAATATAAAAATATTTTATAATATAAAAATATACTATGATAAAATTTAATATATAATGTATTATTGTATGTATATTATTGTTTTACATGTGATTGTTTTACTAATGAAATCCTATCGCATAGAATCAAATGGCCTACTATGCTAGAGACAAAAATGGTTTGTGCAAACTGAACAAAAGCGATTTATTAACTTTCCGATCGATTTTTATTTTTATCTCATTCTTATAGATATTTATAAACTTACTAAGAATCTGTACTATTCGTTCTTTAGTTTGATGTCGTGCTGTGAATAATTCTTTAATTTTTTTCTCGTAATTATGTCCATTGCGATTTATGAGCCATTTTGATTGACTGATATCAAGCGAAAGTCATTTAATACCTATATTATTAAACAAGTTGATATGCTTTTTGGAAGATAAAAATAAGTTATTAAACGAATTCTCAATATTAATAAGGTCGGCACACAATTTAGTAAAGGCTTTGGTTATGTGTTGTTCGATTTATGCCTCTGCAAGTATGTATATACCTTTTCCAATAGAGTTTACGTATTTAATGAATGAATTAATAACATTTCAAATATTTTTACTACCCAAAGTATTAGAAGTGACAACAGTTTGAATTTCACAAAGAAGTTTGTAATTTAAGTCTTTAATAAATGAAGCTGTTATAAGTTCAGGTTCGTGGAAAGCTTTCATATGGGAAGGTTTCAGTCTGTTTCTATCTTGCTTATAGAACCCTTTTAGTCCTGAAGATGCCTGAATAGGCGAAAATTTGGCATGCAATCTGCATGATTAGGTGATTTTTTGAAATAATACGAGACTTTGAGGCCTAACATTATAATTTTTGTAATAAGGCTTTTCTAAAGAATCGTAGAAATGGAATTGCATCAGATGTTTTAACACAGCACGACCAATATATTTTTACTTTCACTTACCTATATATGAAATATATAGTAAGTGGAAGTATTGCGATCGTGAAAAATTTCGACTTCCGGTTTTCAACGGAAATACACGTTTTGGGGTCCCCTGAGTCGAAATGACCAAGTCCCGCGAAATGGTCTGTGTGTGTGTGTGTGTGTCTGTGTGAACAGACTAGCTCAAAAACTATAAACCGTGCGATCCTGAAATTGGGTATTTAGTGTAGGTATATGCCCGCGATGTGACAGCATAAATTTCATCAAAATTACTTAAAGGGAGGGGGTACTTTACTTAATAACTTTTTAGGTTTTTTTCGATTTTCTCAAAAACGGCTCTAACGATTTTGATTAAACTGAGTATTTGATTTACTAATATGCCCGAGATATGACCGTAAAAATTTCATCAAAATTGATTAACCGGAGGGGGGACTTTACTTAATAAATTTTGTAACATTTTCACGTGTTTTTTTTATTTACTTTAAATCGGCTTAAACGATTTTGATCAAACTGGGTATTTGATGTATGTACATGTCCGAGATATGACTGTTAAAATTTCATCAAAATTGATTAACCGGAGGGGGGACTTTACTTAATAAATTTTGTATCATTTTCACGTGTTTCTTTCCTTTACTCTAAATCGGCTTTAAAGATTTTGATCAAACTGGGTATTTGATGTATTTATATGCCCGAGATATGATTGCTAAAATTTCATCAGAATTGATTAACTGGAGGGGGGACTTTACTTAATAAATTTTGTATCATTTTCACGGGTTTTTTTATTTACTCAAAAACGGCTTTAACGATTAACAAAAATAAGATATGAATGTAGAAAATGTGTGAATTTGGGAAATGATATTTAGCAAAACACGTCAATTTCTAATCTAAGTAAGTTGGTAAGTGAAAGTTGTGTGTTGCGCGCACGCACCAGATTTTTTTTCTTGAGATCTTTGTAAAAGAAAAATTGTAAAAATAAATTTAATTGAAAAAAATATATTAAAAAATGGTTTATTAATAAACCAGTCATATTATATTTATTTACTATTATTTAAATTCGATCTTACAGATCCGATGATTTACGGGTTATTTCCGCGTTCGACGATTATGCTTTGGTACTGATAGGTGATAACGAAAACTTTTTTGTAGTAAATACAAAAACATTTATTAAAGCCGATAAAGAACTTGGGTTAGTTAAAGGGAATATAAAAATATTTTATAATATAAAAATATACTATCATAAAATTTAATATATAATGTATTATTGTATGTATATTATTGTTTTACATGTGATTGTTTTTTTTAATGAACTGCTATCGTACAGAATGTACTATGCAAGAGACAAAAATATATGTATGTGTGAGAGCGTGTATACATATCATACATAAATCAAACATTTCCATTTATTTTTTCTCTCTGTATACACATAGATATATATGTATATATATATATATATATATATATATATATATATATATATATTGTAGGTGTATATAGATATATACACCTACATATCTAAATACACCTACATATATACCGTAAAACGGGGTGACATTGTGACTAATGGGGTGACTTTTTGACAAGACTATTTTTCTACAATTTTTGAATTTCCCTCCTTAAAAAGAATCAGGTTAGGCAATTCAGTGTACCTTTCAGGTAGTCAGTAATGTGCTGCAACCTACTGGCCACATATGGACCTCTATAACTTCTTTCATTCCATTTACCATGGTGCTTTATTTCGTATATGTTTGATTGTTATCATTTAGTTGAAACCTTGAAATAAAGCACCATGTTAAATGGAATGAAAGAAGTTATATGTGGCCAGTAGGTTGCACATTACTGACTACCTGAAAGGTACACTGAATTGCCTAACCTGATTCTTTTTGAGGAGGGAAATTCAAAAACTGAGGAAAAATAGGGTTGTCTCAAAGTCACCCCATTAGTCACAATGTCACTCCGTTTTACGGTATACCTATAGTACTATGTGTAATAAAATAAGCCATTTTTGAAATATGAAAATCTAGAAAAAAATTGATTTGATGATTGATTTGAAAGCCAGAGACAGGATGGATTGGATCAAATTAATACCTAATTACTAATAGTTTCATCAATATGATACATAGGAAATGGCATACTAGGCATATTTCCGTAGGTATAAGAAAAAAGGTGCATGCAATTATATAAAAAATTGATATGTATGTGTCTATATACATATCAATCATAAATCAAAATTTCCATCTATTTCTTGTCTAAGTAGAATATACATGTGCAAGATATAAGTTTAGAAGTAGGCAATAGTCAACTATTCTTATTTACGATAGGTTGATAGTCAGGATTTTCAGTTATCATTTGTTATTTTGGAAAGCCAACGTGTCGATCTCTGCATGTGGATCTTCATCAAGGCTTCTGAGTCCAGAGTTATAAGGAGACCGTGATTAAGATCCACATGGAAGGATCGAAACGTTGGCTATCCAAAATAAAAAATGATAAGTGAAAATTCTGACTATCAATCAACCAATACAATATATAATAAAGCCCCATTTCAATTACGAATCACAGTAAATTGAATATTCAAAAATAATAACATAATAAAATGAAACAATAGTAGTCAAACCGTTGAACTAAGAAGAGAAAAAACATTTCTCTGATGTTCAAGCAAACAATGTAAATTTAAGATTGCATAGGAGTCAGAAAAATGTCTATTACTACATTGCAAATTAATAATTTTTTCCCCCCAAAAGTAAATGATACTCATTCCGATACAAGTGCTTCGCACTTCACCATTAGTTTCGATAACATATGAAGGCTCCACATCGCCAATTTTAAATTTAAATGGATTTTCTATGTTCTGGAAACTCTTATCTCCATCAAACCATCCACTTAAGTCTTATTTCAAATCAGTTTCCAATCTTTATCTTGTAAGAGATTTTATCTGATCTGATCCTACGCAGATGATGCGATCCCAAGGAGGTAGCAAGGGTAAAATATAGGATGATCATATCTATGACTAATTCTCACCAATCAAAAGAAAAACTTCTGGCATTTTTGTATTTAAAAAAATTTCTATTATTCTTAATACCAATCGAAATTAAGGGCCTAAAATCTGCAACGCCAGATCAGTGAAATAACTTCCTGTGTACTTCTGCACAAAGGGTACTACAAAAGTTTTGCAATCCAGCTTTATTTATTTAATTTTCTCAAAGTAATTTCCACCACATTTAATACACTTCTTCATACATCGGAACCAGTCTGGTGCGTTATCATTGTGGAGGAGTACCAAGGTATCAATTCTTGGCTTTAGTCTCAGGTTTTTCATGGACTCTATGACTTTAGGCAGTGTAACACTGAGTAGTGACTGTCTTCTTCTCTGCCTCCAAAGCAGCACGCTCTACAATTCCGCTTTATCTGAAAAATATGTTTTTTTTTTTTTTTTTTTTTTTTTTTTTACAGATTGAGATTTTCTGACAGTTACAGGTGTATAATACCCCTGTCAAATACCCAATCTTTCTTTTGAGCCATGGTCGGCACATCATAATGGTATAGCCAAGTTTCGTCACCAGTCACGATGCTGTTCACATATCTAGAATGTCCCTTATCAAATAGTTTCGGCACCGATGAGTCATTTGCTCTTCCGTTAGACTATGGGGCACCCAAAGATAACAAAGATTTTTTACCTTTAAACGGTCTCTCAGGATTGAATGAATTGCTGGTGCATGAAGGCATAATGTCTCCTCTATCTGTTGATATGTCACTCGACGACCTCATCAAGCAGAATATTCCTCACAGCAGAAATGTTTTCCTCTGTTACACATGTTCACGGTCTTTCTTCTCTCTCAGCGTCCTTTCGAATTTTCTATACCATCTAAATATCATTTCTGATCTATGCTTAAACAACGCACAAAATTATATCGCAAAACTGCCCATAGTTCACTACGTGACCACTATGCCATAATACGCGCTTTAATCTGTCACTGCTAATGAAGAACTGAGCCCAGAAATGTGATACTGGCGGCTAGTATGCAGGCATGGATAGGTCTGAACACGCAGTAACTTGCAGCCTCCTGGGTATTTCTGTTAAGTTACATTGCAAAACTTTTGTAGTAGGTACCCTTTGTATTTATAAGCAAAACAAACAAACATAGATGTTTGATTTGGGTGGCGCGATGGCCGAGTTTGCGCGTTGGGGAATTCCCGTTGCTCCTGACAACCAACTTATGAGTGATAACACGAAGATAGCAGAGTTCGAAACCCGGAGCCAGGAGAAATTTCATAATATTCGGCCCAGTACCCCATCACCTTCCTAAACACGGGAAAATCCCGGATAGCCTAAGAGGCGAAGAAGGTTAGCAACAAAAAACAAACAAATAATAGAAAAGTTTGATTCGGAATGTTTCAAAAAATGAAAACAACTTTACTCCTGTCAAACACATCTCATAGATACATAATTGTTATACATTCTTTAGCGCAGGAAAAATAATCCGAAATTGGGATTATACGGCTTATACCATACGGTATGGGGTAATTGGGAACGGCTACTTTTTAAACAGTGGCTATTAAATGAATCCAAACCCTCATTAAGAATGATTTCCATAGCCTCTTATATATCTAACATACATAGAAAATTTCATTATTCATCAAGATGTTATCATATCAATTCGACTACTGCGGAGCGAGGAAAAAGAAATGCGAACTGGGAAAATTACAACAATGTAAAACTGAATATTTATTAGGTATAAAAAAAGCAACATAAATGTAATTACAAAGAAAAATATAATCAAATTATTATAAAATTTTTAGAAATGAAAAAAAAAAAATTAGCTATTCCACAAATTGATGTATTTATTATTAATTATAATTATCATTAATAAAAATAATAATAATTGTCCAACAACTATGTGGTAACCACATCTTGCCTCAACCCAAAATTGTGATACCTAAATTTTATATTTCCATCATACCGACATGACCTTTGAAATTGCACAGTTCTTTTCTACCTACTTTGATGCATGATGGGGTCGGCAAAACCGCTTTTAGTTGCTCCATGTCCAAGGAAAATTTGTCATTTGAGTCTTTTCAACACCTATTCAGAAACCAAAACTTCCCCGTGTTTATGATGTTTCATCCGAGTCCCTGCTTTTTTTTGGGGGGCTTTCAGATGAGGTTGAGTCTGATATGTTTTTGGTGATGCTTATGGAAAAGATGGGTACTGCTGGTCAAGTTCTTTAAGTTCCTAACTCTTACTCATGTATGTCCTCGGCATACTTTTGGTCAGTGCAACAGTCGATTTATCAGGACAATTCATTATTTTAGAAAAAACAATGTTCTTATTGTAGGGATGTGAAAAAAATCTGGTGCGTGGGCGCAACACACAACTTTCACTTACCAACTTACTTAGATAAGAAATTGACGTGTTTTGTTAAATATCATTTCCCAAAGTCACACATTTTTCTACATTCATATCTTATTTTTATTAATCGTTAAAGCAGTTTTTGAGTAAATAAAAAAAACACGTTAAAATGGTACAAAATTTATTAAGTAAAGTGCCCCCTGCGGTTGATCAATTTTGATGAAATTTTTACAGACATATTTCGGGCATATAAATAGATCAAATACTAAGTTTAATCAAAATCGTTAAAGCCGTTTTTGAGAAAATCAAAAAAACATGTGAAAATGTTACAAAATTTATTAAGTAAAGTCCCCCCTCCGTTTAATCAATTTTGATGAAATTTTTACAGTCATATCTCGGGCATATAAATACATCAAATACCCAGTTTGATCAAAATCGTTAAAGCCGATTTAGAGTAAATAAAAAAAACACGTGAAAATGTTACAAAATTTATTAAGTAAAGTCCCCCCTCCGGTTAATCAATTTTGATGAAATTTTTACAGTCATATCTCGGGCATATAAATAGATGAAATACTCAGTTTAATCAAAATCGTTAGAGCCGTTTTTGAGAAAATCGAAAAAAACCTAAAAAGTTATTAAGTAAAGTACCCCCTCCCTTTAAGTAATTTTGATGAAATTTACGCTGTCACATCGCGGGCATATACCTACAATAAATACCCAATTTCAGGATCGCACGGTTTATAGTTTTTGAGCTAGTCTGTTCACACACACACACACACACACACACACAGACACACACACACACAGACCATTTCGCGGGACTTGGTCATTTCGACTCAGGGGACCCCAAAACGTGTATTTCCGTTGAAAACCGGAAGTCGATTTTTTTCACGATCGCAATACTTCCACTTACTATATATTTCATATATAGGTAAGTGAAAGTAAAAAGACTGAAATTCCGTTCCCAATTACCCCTGAAGTGAAAATCTCGGGGGTAACTGGGAACATCAATATAAGCGGGAAGTAAATTCAGAATTGCGAATTCAGCTAGTACCGTGATTGGTTACCAGCGCATTAGCAGTATAAAATATTACGGATCTCAAAAAAAAAAGTATGCATTTGAAAGATATATATGTTTATATTTATTTGAGGGACACACCCCCATTTTACGAATTACACAATTATTCATTTATAAATTATTTTATTAGAAGATAAAAGATTCGACCACGGCCGGGAATCGAGCCCAGGTCCTCCGCATCTACGTTGCGGCGCTCTTACCACTGAGCTAACCGTGGGGCCGTCCAGGACGTGATCGAATCTTTAACTCTGCGATCCCTCCCACCAGGTCTCGCCACATTGTAGCGAAGTACCGGGGGGCTGAACAATTGTCCAGACGAACGGGATCTGATTGACATACCTCAAAGATATTCATTTAATGATAGATATAGAATGCAAGGCCTCAAAGTCTCGTATAATTTCAATAATTCACTTAATCATGCAGATTACGTGCCGAATTTTCGCCTATTCAGGCATCTTCAGGGCTACAACCGTTTCACATGCAAGCTAGAAATAGACTCAGTCTATTTCTAGCTTGCATGTGAAACGGTTGTAGCCCTGAAGATGCCTGAATAGGCGAAAATTCGGCACGTATTCTGCATGATTAAGTGAATTATTGAAATTATACGAGACTTTGAGGCCTTGCATTCTATATCTATAATCCAATAGTCTCTTCCTAAAAACTTGTTTACCTTCATTTAATGATGTTATTTATTTATGGTCTTTGGTTTAATAATTTTTAAATTATTTGATTAGAAGATAAAAGATTCGACCACGGCCAAGAACCGAACCCAGGTCCTCCGCATCTACCTTGCGGCGCTTACCACTGAGCTAACCGTGGGCCCGTCCAGGACGTGATCGAATCTTTAACTCTGCGATCCCTCCCACCAGGTCTCGCCACATTGTAGCGAAGCACCGGGGGGCTGAACAATTGTCCAGACGAACGGGATCTGATTGACATGCGTCAAAGATATTCATTTAATGATGTTATTTATTTATGGTCTTTGGTTTAATAATTTTTAAATTATTTTATTGGAAGATAAAAGATTCGACCTCGGCCGGGAATCGAACCCAGGTCCTCCGCATCTACGTTGCGGCGCTCTTAGCTAGCTGCCCACGGTTAGCTCAAGCCATATGATTTGCGTGCTATAAAGTTATAATTTTTGTAACCTGCTCGAATATTTATGTTGTTATAATTCGTTGGGCATTGGTATTGTTATATTTTCGTTTAATAAATATTTGTTAACCCACAGAAGTGTTACAATATAATGGAAAGATATGAATCTCTTATCATGATTAGTGTCAAAACTGTCACTAAAAGGGTTCTCACTTTATAGAGGATGCCTGTGTTAGGGCAAAAGAACTTGTCATCGAATGTATAGCTTAAACAACGATTTTCTAAGCTTTTCTCTTTTCTTTCTATTGTTTTGGGCACCAAGATGTGTTATCGAATCCTATTTCGATTTTCCATGCTTAAAAAAAAATCATTATGAATTCTGTCTGATTGTATTCCTTTATTCATGAATAATAAATGAAACTATATTATTTAAACAGCAACTAGTCTTTAGAGTAAATTATGAATTTTAAGAAGAAGAGACCCATTTGCCCAAACACGAATGATATAAAAGATTCAAACCTAATATTTTCGGACTCGTGACTAGGAGTTCGGCGGACCATGGGGTTTGATGTGGTACTTGTATTTTAATAAAAATCAAAACCTTAAGAAAATAAAATCAGCCTCCTATCCTTCGACATTGATTGCAGGGGAATAATAACTGGCTAACCAAATAGAGATACAAACATCTTACTTTAAAAGTCAGCAATGTCACTACATGTAACAAATCATCGAACGAGAATAAATTATAAGACTAGTCTACATGTCTACCCTCCGGCTTAAAGGTCCTGATAGAAACATTTCCGAACTGGCGAAAGGCTTCAACTAGTAACTAGTAGCTCCTCGAGAGCAATTAAAAGCGTTCCAGGAATAAAAATACCGCTCGTAGCTGAAATAAAAAACCGTCAACGTTTCTTCAAGTCGTTCCGATATAAAAGGAGCAAGAGGTCTTTTTAATAAGGGCCAGCGAGTAAGGAAACCAGTCCGCAAGCTCACTCCGTAATCCACCGCATTCCTCATCGAAATTCTACTAAGACCATCATTTCGTCTTCACCCGATATATATCATTTCCTTTTCTTACCCGTTCCCTGTATCATCTTTTCACATTGGTCAGCCATCCTCGTACGAAACAGAAAAACAAAACAAACAAAAACACGACGTTATATCCCCATTGCTCATTATTCGCTATCGCAATGATCTAAAAAACATAACCAGCAGACTTGACTACCAACCCACTTATTGTAGTTATGACGCTGTAGCCAACATTTTATTGGAGCCAACAGGTTCAGCCGGCAATAAACGCCCGACTTTAGAGGGTTTTAATTAGTCTGAACAGGTTAATGGTTTTATTTTCCGACGGCGAAGGAGTGAATTATATGATTGATTAGACGATGTGATATAATCGTTACGGTCGGATCACTAAAGTGACCAATCAAAATTTCGACATTTATAAGTATTCGGCTTCATTAAGCAAATTATGCTAGAGAATCGTTGAAAACATATTGCTCAATATTCTAAGATAAATCGAAAAAAAAATATCACAATACCTTCTGGTGTGTCAAAAGATTTATTTAACACACGGAAATAATGTCAGTGAATACAAAAATTGTTTTTCTTTTCAATTGACTGAACCTGACTTTGAGTCTTTAACATCCATAAGAGTAATTAGTATGAATGTAGAAGATTATAGAATGGGATAGAAAGTCCGTTGCTGTTTCACGATTATTTGTTAATGGAGGAAAGAGGAAATAAAGTTGATAGTAATAAACACTTGGTAATGCAAAGAACTTCTTTTAAAACAACTTTGCGATATTATCTTAATTTCCGATAACTTTTGCAGAACTAAATGAAATTACGAACAGACCCGGCCACGCAGTGCCTTGGCTCAGTAGCTATAATGCATTAAAATAATTAAATACATATATTCTATTCTTTTTAATACAGTCAAATCAAAATTCACTGATAAAGATAAAAAACGTTTAAGCTAATCTAAAAACAAATGGGATTTAAAATAGGCCAAAATAAAAAAGGTTTGGTAAAGAATTTAGAGGGGTTAAAGTTTTTATTTTTTACTTTCACTTACCTATATATGAAATATATAGTAAGTGGAAGTATTGCGATCGTGAAAAATTTCGACTTCCGGTTTTCAACGGAAATACACGTTTTGGGGTCCCCTGAGTCCAAATGACCAAGTCCCGTGAAATGGTCTGTGTGTGTGTGTGTCTGTGTGTGTGTGTGTGTGAACAGACTAGCTCAAAAACTATAAACCGTGCGATCCTGAAATTGGGTATTTAGTGTAGGTATATGCCCGCGATGTGACAGCATAAATTTCATCAAAATTACTTAAAGGGAGGGGGTACTTTACTTAATAACTTTTTACGTTTTTTTCGACTTTCTCAAAAACGGATCTAACGATTTTGATTAAACTGAGTATTTGATCTATTTATATGCCCGAGATATGACTGTAAAAATTTCATCAAAATTGATCAACCGGAGGGGGGACTTTACTTAATAAATTTTGTATTATTTTCACGTGTTTTTTTTTATTTAATCAAAAACGGTTTTCACGATTTTGATCAAACTGGTTATTTGATGTATGAATATGCCAAAGATTCGATAGCCAACATTTCATCAAAATTGATCAACCGGAGGGGGGACTTTACCTAATAAATTTTGTATCAATTTCACGTGTCTTTTTAATTTACTCAAAAACGGCTTTCACGATTTTGATCAAACTGGGTATTTATGTATGTATATGACAAAGATGTGATAGCCAACATTTCATCAAGATTGATCAACCGAAGGGGACACTTTATTTCATAACTTTTTTTCTAATTTTTAGATTATCTCAAAAACGGCTTTAACGATTTTCTTCATATTCGTCATGTTTAATGAAAATTGAGTGTTATTTAATATCAGGTAAGCGTTATCATTATTAAAATGTTCTGAGCGGTTTATAGAGCAAATGAAAACAAAAATAAGAAATGAATGTGGAAAATGTGTAACTTTGAGAAGTGGCATTAACAAAACGCATCAATTTCTTATCTAAGTAAGTTGGTAAGTGAAAGTTGTGTGTTGCGCGCACGCACCAGATTTTTACATCTTATATTGTACCGTAGTAACTATTAATGTTCCATTCATTTAGCATTTACTGGATTATTCAAGCAGAGGCGAGATTAAATATAAATTATACACATGTAAAAGGAACTAATAAAGAATATATTGCAATAGGGTTTACTACAATCACAATAGTTAAAAGTGTACCACATTAATTTTTTGCCATAATACCAATGGGCAAAACATGGATTTTCCTAGTCCAAGCGAGAAGAAATAGATTTTGCTACATGATGCTTAACCGCCCAAAATATCGAAAGTAAATAAAGTGTTATGTCAATAAATCAACTTACACCACCATCTGTTGGAAATTTATAGAACTTTCAATTAATCAGACTCATTGTAGTATAATAAGCATTTAATTTGTAAAAAACTAAACATTTAGGCCAATAATCGAGATAAAGTAGTTTCTGATTTTACCCCCGACAAACATCGGGACAGAGATTTTTTTATTTATAAAAGATTATAAAAGACGGCTGTTAGCAACCGTGTTTATAGAGCCATTTTCTCCATGTTATATGTAATGTGAACATTCAAATCAAGAGTTCATTATAAATTCGTGACATTTAATAAACCTTATGAATAGAAAAAAGAAAAGAAAATAGCGGTCATTGAAATCATAAGCTTTTTGGAAGTCTACTATACTCAATTGTTTGGTCGGCGGAGGAACGGCCAATCTAACACATATTGATAGTCTCTGATAATTTTATCAACGTTTTAAATGATTCGAGTAGTCGAGATTAGTTATCACCATTCATCCGCAACCGCTTCTTGTAAAATGAAATAAGTGTAGAGGCTCTCCCCTAGGAGGGACCTACCTTATTTTCCTAGATCATTTTAACCAGGTCAGCTACGCTGTAATGGTTAACAAGACCAAATTATAAACCCGATGTCACACGTTCGTAGCCCGGCAGATGACCCTATGATTTTTAAGAAGAAAAAATGATTTTTAAATGATTTAAAGAAAAAAACCTATGATTTTTAAGAAGAAAAAACAAGTTATGCCGTCCTTCCGAAAAGGTGTCGAATAGCAGTCTCGACCCTGAGCGATTAAAGGGGACTGAGGGATTAAAGATCTCAATCTTCATTATTCCTGGAGAGGAAAAACACAAAAATCAGGTTAAAGGAATCAACGGTCAACAAAAGGCTAAAAGCCGTAAGGTTAGTTTGGTTATACTGCTCATATGTCACTTCTAAATATGGCCAATATGAGCCTTTTAGTGTAGCTCAAATATCAACTGAAAAAGACCCGTTTGGGAAGTTATCTATTGTCAAAAAGCTAGCGTAGTAGTAATAAACCAATAAACCAAACGGCAGTCGAAATCTAGAATCTAATGAAGCCCTTTTCAAACTGAAAAGAACCCGAAGAGGGTTCGTGTATATTACTACAGTCAGAAGATCTGTGGTATAGGACACGCCCAAAAGTAATATAGCAGTAGCTTTACATTTAGTTTTGTTTTTGCTTTATTGGTCAAAGCAAGCCTAAAAACAATCATTCTAAAAACTAAAATCTTAAGATTAAGGAGTAATCTACAGTAACTTTTGAGAATTTTCTCTTCAACACGAGAAGGAAACATACTATTCTCCCACGGTTTTTCCAAAGCGATTCTATCAGAAGTGTGGTGATTCTATCAGTTATTATTTTACAATTATTTTAGTTCCCCCGTAATATCAATATATTCTTTAAAATGTATTCTTAGCATTAAAATTAATAAGGATTGTTCTTTAGTTTTACAATTTACTACTGAATTTGTTTCTCGTTTTGCATTTTTTTGATAATTACGTTTCGCGAGAACATTTCCAAAAGTATTGTTGGATTAGCAATTTGGCCATCGATTGATTGTGTTCAATTTTAAAAAATATAAAGGAGGTTATGAGATTATGTTCGAAAGTGGTACCACAGATTTTTATTTAGAAATCATGTTTTCCGTAGTTTATAAGAAAATTTATTGGAAAAAAGGGTTTTTAAGTAGTTGGCGACCGCGATAGGATATCGCTCATCTTTAATAAAAAAAAAAAAATCACTCGTTTCATATTAGAAG
Organism: Aelia acuminata; assembly: GCA_911387785.2. Classification (NCBI taxonomy): domain Eukaryota; kingdom Metazoa; phylum Arthropoda; class Insecta; order Hemiptera; family Pentatomidae; genus Aelia; species Aelia acuminata. The sequence goes on from OU426979.1 coordinate 47,466,799, forward strand.
AGTTTTAGGAGGAATCCGTTTTCAAAAGCATTGTAGCAACGTTGGAAGTTAAGTTAAAAACTCTAGAGGCACTGTTTTTGAAAATTTTCAACAATTTAATAGAACAGAATTGTTCTCAGAAGCTTCGTGATAAAGAAAGCAACTTGAATATATCCAGATATAATGTCAGAGCTTTTAGAATTCCTTTCATTGAATGAAAGAATTGATAAAAAAAATATCATCAACAAGAAATAAGGTTACTTCAACAGCTGATAACGAAACTATCGATAAAGAAAAGATTATACAGATTTTTTGGCGGAGCCAATTTAAGTTTTTTCATAAATATACCTTTGGTATCTGTTTCCTGCTCATTACTTGTATTTCCATCCACGTAAGACACAAAGTATCATGGAGGTGATGATCGTTTTAACGCAGTTGGAAGGTTAATTTTGAGTTAAAGTTGGTACCGGTGGTACTAACTGCCCCAAAGGTAAGTTATTTTTGATGAAAAACTATTTTTCCAAGTCGCTGTTTGAGGGCACTTGAGAATGCAGTTGAAACTTGACATCTGATTATCCAAAACAGTTTTTTTAGTTGGAACTTTCTTCTTGCAATGGAAGAACGGAATGTTTAACTCTTACTTTAAAATAATAATAAAGGCTTAACGAACCCGAAGGTTCGATGCCGACACCACCACTCGCTCCCCGCACACCTCCATCCATCGACCGTCTTCCAGACCCAACTTCGATAGATCCGCCCGAACGCAATCCTCCCACCTCCGTCTCGGCCTGCCCCTCGGACGTTTCCCATTCAGCACCGCGCTTATTAATCTTTTCGGAATACGTTCACAGCCAAGTTTTTCAATTTTACACGCCCATTTTATTCGTCTTGCTGCAATCACGTCAATTATATTTACTGGGTAAAGTTAACTCAGTTCGGCGTTGTGTAAGCGTCTAAATTCTCCAGTTATTTCATCCCTCTTCGGTCCAAATATTCTACGCAGTACTTTATTTTCAAAAACTCTAAGTCGTTGCTCATCCCTCAATGTCAGCGGCCAAGTTTCGCATCCGTAAACGACCGTTGGAAGAATAATAGTTTTGTAAATCCTAATTTTTAAGTTTTGGGACAGAAGGCGGGAGCTAAGCAATTTCGCGACCGAAAAGTAGCAAGCATTACCGGCTTTTAATCTAGCCTTAATTTCCTCATCGATTTCGTTTTTTCTAGTTACCATCGCCCCTAAATATCTAAATTTCTCTACCTGTTCAAACGTATTCCCACCTACATTGATATCCGCGAAATCCTCACCACTTCTACGACTAACCATATATTTTGTCTTATCCGTATTTATTTCCAGTCCAAGTTCTTGTCCGGCTTTCATCAACGTTTTTGTGTTCATTTCTATGGTTTCCACGTCCTCCCCAAGCAATACCAAATCATCGGCATATCCGAGCACGGGTATATTCCCTCCCAAATCCAAACCCTTTCCGGTACGTGTCACCTCCCTAATGGCATATTCCAGCGCTAAATTAAATAAAACAGGTGAGAGAGAATCTCCTTGTTTCAAACCAGAGCGGACCTCGAACTTCTCAGAAAAATAATTACCGATTCTAACTTTATTGAACGTTTTAGTCATACACATTTTTACTAAGTTTACTAATTTTTTCGGTATTCCCTGCTCGACCAGAATGTTATACAACTTTTGGCGGTTAATAGAGTCATATGCCTTTTTGAAATCGATAAAAAGCTGATGTACGATTCCGTTATATTCTAATTTTTTCTCTAATATTTGGCGAAGAGAGAATATTTGGTCTACGGTTGATCGGTTTTGCCTGAAACCACATTGATATTCTCCGATAATTTCCTCGGCGTATTCAGTGATTCGACTAGTTAGGATTAACGTAAATATTTTATAGCAAACCGGAAGGAGTGAGATTCCGCGATAGTTATTGCAATCCGTTTTTGATCCCTTTTTGTGAATCGGAATGAGAATAGACTCTTTCCACTCTTCGGGTATCTTTTCTTGTTCCCAGATCTTCTTCACCAAAAGAAATATTTTTGATATCCCAGCTTCCCCGCATGCCTTGATTAGTTCGCTAGGGACATTATCTGTTCCCGCTGCTTTATGAGATTTTAGTTTTCCAATGGCTATTTCAACCTCCTCTTTACTCGGTTCTACTACTAACGGTTCAGCACTCTGGTATTCCGAAGAGGAAGATAGATTATTATTTTCCGTATTTAAAATACTATCGAAATAATCCTTGAATCGTCTTAAGATCTCTACAGGATCGGCCAAGATATTGTTATTTTCATCCCTAATTCCAGTTGTAACCGGGCCCGACCGTTTACGAATTCTGTTTATGCCTTCGTACATGGCTTTAACGTTATTCTCGATTTTGTTACTTTCGATCGCTATTATTTTATTTTTGAGATATTCTCGCTTTTTAAATTTTAGCAGTTTAGTTGTTTCTTTTCTTGATGATCGAAAGTTAGCAAGATTGATTTCGTTAGGAATATTTAACGCTTCTAATTTAGCAGCTTTTCTTTTGTCGCACATGTTAATACATTCATCATCGAACCAAGGTTTATTTTTATTTTCCCTTTTTCCAAGACACGAGTTACCGACCTCTTTAATACTATCCCTTATACCTTCCCACAACTTATCAATGTCTTCGATATCCTCGTCAGACGATTCCAACGCCTCAAACCTATTTTTGACTTCCAGTTCGAATTGTTTTCTAACCGTTGGAATTTTTAACTTCTCCAAATTATAATTATCATAATTAAAACCAGCTTCATTTTTTCTATGTATTATAAGTCTCTGGCGAATTTTCGCGATTACTAGTTCATGATCCGACCCGCATTCGGCACCACGATATGATCGAATATTAATTACGCTATTTTGCCACCTACGTTGAACCAAGACGTGATCAATTTGATTACGGGTTTGTGAATCCGGAGACGTCCAAGTATATTTATGTATATCTTTATGTTTAAACGTAGTACTTTTGATTATTAGGTTTTTCGATGTGGCAAAATTTATTAGTCGTATTCCGTTATCATTACTATATTCATGTAAACTTTCTCTACCGATCGTAGGATAATATACTTGTTCCCTCCCTACCTTTGCATTTGCGTCTCCCAGAATAATTTTTATGTAGCCTCGCGGTAGTTTGTCATAAATCGATTCAAGTTTTTCATAAAATTCACATTTAACTTCCTCGTCACTATCTTCAGTAGGTGCGTGTATATTGATCAACGCGATTTTAAACCACTGACCCTGAAATATAGCTACCGATAACCTATCTCCGTAAAATCGAATGTCCTTCAACGCGGAAAGTAACCTATTTCTAATCAGAAATCCGGTGCCTAAACAATAGTTTCCGCTCCCACCGTACCACAAAGTGTACTTCCCTTCCCTTAACGAGCCCTCCCCTGGCCAGCGGACCTCTTGCAGCGCCACGATATCTAATCTATACCCTATTACCTCGTTCGCGACCGATTTTAAGCCACCCGCTGTATTTAAACTTCTTACGTTCCACGTCCCTATGCTTAGATCTATATTTTTCAACTTGCGGCATGAATCCCCTAAAGCAGTCCCCACCCGGAGACCCGAACGGGGGACTAGTTTACCTCCGGATAATGAGCGTTTTACTTTAGGGAGATCCATGACTTTTTTGTGGTGTTTGGGTGAACTAATAAAATGTGAGTAGGGCGTTCAAACCTACGTCATACCCTCCAGCATGCCTGGGGGGCCGTTCTCATTGTTGGTCAGCGAGTCCTACGGACTTAGCCGGGAGGAACTTCCTAGGAATTTCCACCGACCATCCCCACATCCGCCACCCGTGGGACGCTCCCCATACGCGGTAATGAGACCCGCGCGATTACTTTAAAATATAAGAGCTAATAGTTAGAAGACCTGTTAATATAAGCCGGTTGAAACTTCGTTGAAGAAAGGATTGATAGGTTTGGGAAGAAGTTCTTCAAGTGCCCGGCCTGGATATATATTCAAATTATTCAGTTATTCACTTAATCATGATTCTGCCCTCTCTACCCCTCCTCCATCCCCCCCCCCCCCGCCTATTAGTGTCCACATCATTTTAATAACCGATCCTTCAACTCTATCCATCCTCTTTGATATTCGTCCCTCAAACATATTTATAATGTTTAATAATCCATATTTTACATGTCAGTGCGACGCCGAGTGAGGCTCAGACCTATTGCGACACGTCGAGGAATATAAAATTCAATATATATTCAATATGAAGTCGTTATTAATGGGGTGGCCACATCGCAAGTTAATAAATAACTTCGGCAACTGACTAATTTACAATCTCTTATGTTGATTTAATGGCCTCATTCGAAAGAAATAATTCATCTAGAAGAAAATAGCAACCAGTTTCATAAAAAAAAAATAAAAAAATAATATATATGTATATCTTTAAAAACTCATCGAAAAAACAGGCTTTTACAATTTTTATGGCAAAATGATTAATCAATATATATCTACAATGTGCGTGCCGAAAAGGCTCAAAAACGACTCAACGCACGTTTAAGAGAGTTATGTCAGCGTGTTGCTATAAAACCCATAACGGAGAAGAAGGTTTCTGTTTTTCTCTTAAGGGTGTAAAATTGAAGAGAAAAGGACTGGAATTTTAAGCCTCTCGCACCATTTAATTAGCCTCTCTGAGATTGCGATACGAGGTTATGAATGAAAAATGTAGTTCGAGCTCCAGGCTACCAGGAAGCGCTAGGGTGCGTTTCACTCAATGTTTATTGTTCATTCATTCCGTTCAGTTTGTAAAGGTTAAATATTTTTTCAGCTGTTCTTTTTAAATTACTTTTAAAATTGTTTCACCATTTCTTTCTAAATAAAATAATGATTTTACATATCTGCAATCAATTAGAAAACCGACTGGATACCTTACAAAATTAATTTTCTCATAAGAAGGTAATTGATTTACACATTATATTTAATCAATATATAACATCTACTTAAGTAAATTTAATGCAATATGACTGAACATTTTTTAGTAGTACAGTGAGCGAAATAAACAGACATAAAGCAAAAAAGAAGAGCTGAATTGACTGATTATAAATCGAAAATAACAAGTTTGAAGTGTTCTTATTGTATGTAATTATGAAAAATGGTTTTATTATGTATGATGAGCATTCCAGTTGATAAAATGACTAACTCCAATCACAGCATTTTTTCAATAAGATTTTATCACCCCTCATAGTTCAGGATAAAAAGAAATATAGAAATTTAGGATTCAGAATCACAGAAACCATCAAAAACGATGCATGACTCGACAAAGTTGCAGCAAAATTAATTGTTTATTCGCCATTTTCAACCCCCTTTAAAGTATATAGGGTTCCTTATTTGGGCGGACTCTGCAGATCTCGAATTTTAATATTGATAATATGTTAAAAGTTTCAAGAAATTGCTAATTTTGTTCTAATTTTCCTTTAATTGTAAAGTCTTTCTGTTATTGAAACTACCACACAACTACCGGAGCGAAGCCGGGCACCCTAGCTAGTAACTATATATATGTGGGATATATTCGATAGAAATATAATAAATAGAGATTGGTGCAATTTGATAATAAACTACACGGTTGATTGATTAGTCATTAAGAGAAGGTTACAGTGTCGCAGTTGCGTGAGAGACACATTGTAAAAAACGGCGAATATTTAAAGGTGTTGTAAAAAGTTTTTTTCTTGATTAAGAAATTTGTTTAATTTTGTTTAAATCAAATTCAGTTCTTTTTATTTCATTTATATACTTTTTGTTTATATACTTTTGTATTCTTTTTGTTTAAATTGAAGTATTTATCGAACTTTCCACATACTTATATATTATTGAAGATTCCCTAATCTCACTAATAGGACTCTATTAAATGTGTCCCTAGCTATCTAAAATTTGTTCAATTCATTCCTACCAAAAGTCCTTAAGAAACATGGGTATGCTGCTGACATTATGGTACTAATTCTTCTAAGGATCAAGGGGAACGAACTGGCCGACCGAGTCGCAAAAGAAGCGCTCTCGCTCCCTGGACAAACCAAAGCTACTTTGACCCGGTCAAATCTAAGCAAACCTCTAAAAATAGAGATTACGGATGGATGGGAATCCATGAGGAATAAAATCCCTCCAAGCAAGCTAAAATTTATAAAGATAGAAGTTAAGACCTGTGGTACCGTACAGAGGAGATCATATTGACAAGACTGAGAATAGGACACACCAGACAAACCTTAGAAGAAAGATCTACCTTAGAAATGTCTACATTGTAATAAAATTTTAACAGTATGCCACAATTCCCAAAAATGTACCTTTTCCATACCGCATATCAATAATTTAGGGCTAAAATAGTATTTTACTCAAATCCTATAAAATGATACAAACACGAAGGAATTGGTCCTAATTTTCTAATTTCTTTATTTATTTGTTTAAATAAATATTATTAAAAGGCTTATTGCATTATCTTAATTAAAGATAATGCAACAATCCTTTATATAATGTTCATAGTAATGAAGGTTTCATAGGTACTTATTTAAGTTGAAATGTTAGATATTATTTCTATCAATAAGAGAGAACCTACTTGTTCCTTCAATGTAAATAGTAAATTACGTTACCATAATAGTTAAATATTAACGCGTAAAAAATTCAAAGTTTTTATTTTCATATTTTAGGTGGTCGATATCTCCCCATTTTTATGGCGGTCACACTCCTGCATATATGAGATATTTCCTTAATCTTAAATTTTTAATAAATTTATTAAAATCACTTTGTCTAAAGTATAAAGTATTCGCATGGAGTATACCTCACAAAGTATTACTTGTTATTCATGCATAAACATGACTAAAATAATACATGATCACTATTCAATTAAAAAATCGCATATACTAACTCAAAATATGCGTTTTATTGGTAAAATATAAAATAACATACACGCGTAAACAGTTAGGTGATTAAAAGAGGCTATACTGCGAATGAGAAAATAAAGTTTTAATTTATTTTAAACCAAATTGTTCGAATAATACCACTTTTCAGAAATCATAAATGAACTCTAATTTATACTCTAATGAAACCTAATTTTAGTCAACTAAATTATTAAGGAAGTTATGGCGTACCGAAAAAAAAGGCCTTGAGATATGATCATAAGACGTAGTATATACTGCCAAAAATTCTATATTTATTTTTGTTATAACTTTTAACACGCCCACTAACTAACCAGTACATCAATCTAAATAACATGGGCGTCAATGGCGAAAAGATATTTTTGTGTTATTTTTTTCCTGATGACAGGAAGGTGACCTCATTAAATTTAATGAGTTTCCCTGCCTCGAAGACATCGTAGGCCGAGAACAATTGCTTAAATATTTATGCGGCATAAATAATTAATAAATTAGAGAAAGATAGCGGGCAATGGCGGAGGGTTTCTAAGGTTGCGGCTAATGCCCCGATATCTGGAGGATAGTGCTCCATTAGCCGGCAATTAGAATATCCAGGGCTACCGGAAGCTTCCAGCTCCAGCCTCCAGGGCTCTCATTACAGGACAGAGCTGACAGGAGATAGGGAGTTGAGGACTCCACTCTGCCACACAGGCACTCACTTCTTTCTTTTAATAGGATGTACTTAGTACCTTCGCAATCCTATCTACTTATACAGGCAAGGATTTCATCTCAATTTGCATAATAGGCGAAACGGATCAAACCTAATGTGATTTTTCTATTTTTTTCTTTCACGAAACTGAGGACAATAGGCGAGTTCTTCAAAGTAAACGAAAGATGGAAAGAAAAAAAACATGGAAATAAAAAAAAAATCGATTACTTGGGAATATGCCAACATGAATATATCTGTCGTCCCAGTGACAAGAGTTAAAAAACTTTCTTTTTAGAGCACGAATTTTAAAGTTTGGACAGTAATGGTATAAAATCAGGTTTTCATTATCAAGTGTTAAAATTTCATCAAATGACCATATCCACAAATGTCAAACCAACAAAATAGATGCTATCCGTAATGGGATACCAGAGTTGACTAATTGCTCACTGACCGATAACAACTGATTTAACGCCAATTATAATAAATACATTTTAAATGAACGCCCTACATACCCCTATTCATTGCGAGGAAATGAAACTCTATGCTTAGGCTTGGTAACAGCCTAATTGGGCGAAATAGGACTTAATAAATTATTCACTGGGATGACAGATATAATATGCTCATAGTCTTATGGGACGAGCTGGATCTGCCTGTTACTAGAAGGCAGCTAGCCTTCGGAAACACGCACAATATGCAAGAGGCTTAGGAGCCTTTCAGTTGACAGAATGACTAACTCCAATTTCATATTTTTTTTTCATAATATTTCTTTTTCGAAATCCACAACCTTTTAATTTTGTACATTTGGTCGGTGTAATGCCAAAGTTAATTTAGAGCTTGTGGTATAGTGGTTAGCATGGCAACCTACAATCGGCAAACCTACATTCGCGGCCCTAAGGTTTTTTAAAGGGAGTAAAAAATTCCTTAGCTATGCCGTCTTTAGAATAGGACGTAAAATGGAGGTACCGAGCCTGTAGGATGTCAGGTACTCGTTATAGATCACTATCCTAAGTACACCTGGATGGGCTTAAAGGGGCGTTAAACAGTCAGAGTTAACTAAGCGCCAAACCATTTTAATAAATTTAAAAAAATGCTGTAGTACTTTTTTGTTTAGTACCTTTTTTTAACGTAGTACTTTGTAGGTGAATAATAAAATATATTATAGAACATCAGATTTCTCAAAATATAGATTCTGGCGCTTAGTTCAGTTTGGCTTTACACCGACCATATATTTTAGTATAATGCTACTATTAATTTTACAAAATAGAAAAGGTGCCAATTACCCAACCAGGATATTTATTATTAAGAGTGCTTTCATGAAAAATGGGGTTAGTCATTTTCTCAACTGAAATGCTCTTATGGAACTATAAATATTCTGTATGTTACTCCTTTTGTTTGCTTCCAACAAAAGTACAGTTAATATTTGGAATATATATCAGTATATTACCATATTTAATAAGGATTTCAACGTCAGATCACTATTTCAATCGTAATCATAATACGTGAGAACAAAGTCTTGAAAATATCAACCATTAATATAATATTAGTTGTGTGCAGACCACCTTCATATGGCTCATTACTGAAAAGTATTATATATATATATATATATATATATATATATATATATATATATATATATATATATATATATATATATACATATATATATATATATGGTGCCAGTAGCTTCACCTGTGTGAACGGGCGTGGCAAGGAGATAAGCAGTAACTGACCTCTTATCAGGTCAGATATTGTGTAAAAACCCTTTCGGTAGCTTCAAAAGTGATTAGGTATTTTATTATTTAAACATATGTTGGAATATACATTGATATTTAAATAATGAACAAGCAATCTAATTACAAAGAAGAAAAGATAAATAAATTTATTTTAAATTAATTATATTATAAAACATGAAATGAAACACTGCCCTTTCAATTCGACTACAGTTTGATTTTAAATAATCGATTGGTACACATTTGTAAATAACTATTTTAAATAAACATCAATGGTGGCTTGCATACCTATACCAAGGAAACTAAGAAGCATTTATGAATTTTTCATAACAACTAAATTATAGACTATTATAAAAATAGACGCCATGGAATATTATGTTCCGCATTGCCATACTCTCATAAATAAAAATGAAAAATATTTAGTTCATTTCTGTACCAATTAAAGTATAGTTATGTAGTGAATGGATGCGTAGAAAAACAAGTGATACTCAAAATATAAAGCAGTTTTTTTGGGGTGAAAAACAAATGGTAAAAGAAAATCTTTTTTTTAAATTACATTGCAGTTCATAAACTTCAATTACATAATAAATTTCTGAATGAAAATGAATTTCGACAATGATTTTAGAAGAATAGTAATTGCTATCGGTTTCTGGAAAGGCATTAGAGAGAAAAATTTACTATGAGAAGTTAACAGCCCCTTTTCTTGATTTCCAAAAAAACTAGACTGATGATGAATTGGTATTTTTTTTTCTGATTAGTAAAAATGATAGTAAAAAAAATGTGACTGTTTTCATAACTTAATGTAACTAGGTGAACCCGTGCGAAGCACTTCGCACGAATATTTGTATCAGATTTTACTTCTAGGTTTAACATAACTATGAAATGAACTTTTTTTTTGCCTGTTCATCTCCCCCCCCCATTCACCCGGGCCTTAAGGTGAAATTATTTTTCTACAGCAAGGAAAAATAAATTATTTTTCTTTTAATAGTTAAGGAAGAACTTCATTTTCTGACGTTTTAATCTACAAAACAGTTTCCTGTAATCTTCCTGGAATATATGAAATCACTAAGAATCTTGCATGGTCTTGGAAATTAATCTTTCTTCATTCTGATTTTAACTACCCTACTTATTTTGTTTTTCAAAAACATTTCATAAGATTTTTTTTACGGTTATCTTTCTGACAATGGAGAGGAATGTAGTCTTTTAAGTGATAAGAACGACATAAAATAGGTTTCTAACCACGGAGAGGCAACAAAACAATATGTACCCCCGTGAAGCTGAGGGGCCTAATCCATGCTTTTTCATAAAAACAATAATATTTAGAGATTTAAAACGCCTGGCCCATATACGTGGAACCTGTATGGGTCATAAAGCCTGCATAGAAACCATTGAAATGCATTTTTCTTATTTCGATGCTTTAGTTTTCTAAAATTCCCGCTATAAAAAAGATAAATTGATAAAACCAAAGTTGTTCCACCTCGATCTAATGAATCTCTATGTTACTATGAATCACCATTAATAGATTTTAATTTTTTATAAATAATAAAATTCTATCTGTTCTGCACATTTTTGTTCTTTAACTTGCTTCCTTACTTTAAGGAAAGACAAATTCTATCTTTAAATGACAAACATTTTTACAAAGGGAGGGGCTCCAACCCCCACAGCACCCCCCCCCCCCCCCCGGATCCGCCAATGACTACAGGAGACTCCCGCTTATCCGTCCTCGTCGGAACGGATACATTGCCGTTTAAGCGAGAGAGCCGGTAAATCCGAAAAAAAAACTTGTTTGTATAAAAAAAAAAAAAAAAACAACGAAATAAATTATTATAACTTCTATATTGCGATAAAACCCAAATACAACTCACAACCTATTTTACGAAGGCTATAAAAATATTAATTAAAGAAAAGTTTTTTCTGCCAATTTTATTTAACAATTGACGAAAATTTACACTATCAATCTATTCAGTTTTCACAAAATCTTTTATTATTTTTTTCGTTTAAACACACTTTAATGTCATTTCGCCGGTCTTGTCAAAATATAGGAAGCTATTTCTTCTTAATTTATTTTTTTAATGAAATGAATGAAGGATACGGATTTCGTTTCAAGATCAATTTTACTTCGAAGAGATTTGTTTTACTGGAGTTCGGTCAAAAAATAAAAGACAAAAGCCTTTTTGCCTACATTTTAATTTATTTAAGATCTATCGAACCATAATACAGTGCAGCAACATAATACAAATTTCAACAAAATTTTTGACCAGAGATTGAGAATATGACAAAGTTATAAATGCTCTTAATGATTTTAAAAAGAATTTTTTATCTCATCTAGCGTTCATCGGTTTATCCGAAGAGTCGGTTAATCAGGAACCGGTTAAGTGGGAGTCTACTGTAATTGCTAAATGTGAGAGTGAAATTTTCTAACGCTAAAATTAATTCTAAATCCGACGAAACCACGTTCATCTAATCCGAAATCACAGAACCTAAGCACGACAGTACCTTACATTTGCGGTAACGTAACATTAAGTAGTTGCCACGTGCGGCGGAGGGGCCTAACCCAGGCGTTATCTCAAAAATGGTAACTTTTAGGGCTTTAAAACACAAACCCCAGTTTAGTTCATATGAACTAAACTGGGTCTTAATGCTTGTATCGCAATTTATAAAACCCAATTTGATACGTTTCGATCCGTTGAATCAGTACGTTTAGGTCGATATTTTATTTTGGACCAAAAAATGAACACTGAGAATGCAATTCGCAAAAGCTCCGTGAAATTCTGAATCCAACGATACCACATTCGTGGCAGTTGAGCACTGTAGGACCTTATAATCCATGAAAAACCGATTTTTACGCTTTGTGGAATAATATATGTGGGATGGGATACTTGCTGATTACATATTTCACATCGAAACAGCACGATTTCTGCTTTAAGTATGTTAGTAAGAAAACGATGTGTGCTGCTTTCATCGCACAAGAATTTTTTATTTGATAATTTTCTTTTAAGGCCCCATCGCACACTAGGCAACCAAGAATCTCTGGTACGATTACCCAGCAGGATCCATAGAAGATCATATTTTATATTATTAAAAAACGGAATTTTTAGATTAAAAAAAACTTAGTCTGTTTAGAATTTCTTTTATTATTGCCAATAGGCAAGAAGATGGTTAAAACTCAAAAAGCTGTTTTTGGATAATCACTCGCGAAGTTTCAACGAAATTCTCAATTTTTCTAAGTAAATTCAAACAAGGAAAAAGGAAAATAGTCTTTGATCACGAATAGTTTATAGTCTACCATTGGTACTAACTGTAACTCAAGATTTTTTTACATGCGTTAACACGATCATCCCCTCTATCATGAAATAAGGTTAATTGCGCCTAACGTGAAGGGAACTATTAATGCAGTTGTGACCGTATTCTGGCATCGTAGATTTTGTCATTCTGATTCTAACGGTATGCCTAACTCAAATGCATAACTCAATAAATAAATTGATAAATTTCGATAAATATAATAAAAATAGTCTCTCCTCACGATGTTCTAATTTACTAAAGCTCAATAAGGTTTTGTGAATGTTGATTTAATTAGAGATAAGTACACTGATTAGTCTCTCATACAGCATACTCCTGAGCCTGCAGCTTCCATTTAAAAGTTAATTACATCAGTGTTTTCATTTATCTGATATTAAGAAAAAAAAAAAAAAAAAAAAACACTCAACGCTAAGAGATTGACCGATTTTCGAAATTAAGATATAAAATCTCGACTAATTTCATCCTATCGATCCACAAGGTGTGAGATAAGAGACAAAATTAGATCGGTCGTTCTCAATTGCTACTTGGTCAGATAACACTTATACCAGCCGAAACCACAGCTAGTTTCTAAATTATCAACGTTACCTGCCCGGAATACTAATCGTAAACTAGGATTCGAAACATCAGAATTCTTCGAAAAAATTAATAACACCCCTAAATGATCTAATTGATGGTTTCTGAAGTATGGTGGACCATATGGGTGTAATTTCGCCATTCGTTCGGCTTGGAGTTGCGTCATGCGAACAAGTCGGACAGACGAGAAAGATATTTCTTGTGGATGAAGAGGAGCTTTTGGTTTGAAAGCAGCAGTCATTGGGACACAGGTACATACTTTTTAAATAGATTTTTGAAGTTCCAAAAAGAAACATCGTTATTTTGTAATGAATTTTTTTTCGTCAACATTTTGCGATGTGGGTTTCTGCCAGTATATATATATATATATATATATATATATATATATATATATATATATATATATATATATATATATATATATATATATATATATATATATATTTATCTTAACTCTTTTAGTAATCATTAGATCTATAATGTCGTAACGATGGAATGTTTTTGAGTTCATCGACTGCAAACATTATAAGTAGGTAATGATGTAGGTTCTATAATTATACCTGTAATATAATGAAACATCGAGAAGCATGATTTATTGGATGAAGAATTATCAGTCTACCGATTGCTGTAATCTTTCCAGATGGTTAGACCATAATATTTGGATTATATGCATGTCAATGAATAAGTTTTTATGATTTTTAGCTCTAATGACTCTCAGACGTCGAAATCAATGTGAAAAAGAACTAACCTATGGATTTGAAAATTAATTAAAAGGGTGGTTAACATTTATTTATTTAGAATTTTTTAAATGGTTTTCTACAAGTATTGTGGTATTTTTTTCACACCTCTCAATTAATTCGTTATTTAAATAAAAAGTTATCAAGGAACCAAAATAAAATTGGTAACAACTGTTGCGCCTCATTCCTAGGCAAATTTACACTTTTTTTTTTAACCGACTTCGAACGAAAGAGGAGGTTACTCTATTCGATATGTATGTGACTTTTTTTTTTTTTTTTTTTTTTTTTTTTTTTTTTTTTTTTTATTGTTCGTTACCCCTACCTGGCCATGTGTGGCATACGGGGGGTTACTCTAGAGGTGTAACCAACCTATTCTAACCATGGTGGGAGGTTCGAGATTTATTCCGTGGGGCCTCCACGAAATAAAAGTCAACCCTCCCAGGGCGGATTCGAACCGCCGCCGTTCGGCTCGAGCGTGCAACAGCGGGTCGCGCTCCAACACGCTCGGCTATCCCGGCCCATTTTTTTTTTCTATGTATGTTCAACGATTACTCAGAGATGGATGGACCAATTGGAACGAAACCTTTTGCATCTTGTAGAGTATTTTCCCAAGGTGGTCCCATTGAAACCTTTTTTGGGTTCTAAATTTATTTAAGAAGTTATCGGGAAAAAACATGAAAATAATTATTTAATTATCACTCAAAATGTTTATTTATTTGAAAAACATGTGGCATATGTAACATACGGTATACTCCAACAAGCTATTAAAACTAATTGTAAACTAACAAATCTCAGTATTGTCTTACTGCTGGATGAATCAAATGGGAAAATCAACCCATCAAATTCAGAATCAAAAGAGTGGGGGGAGAACATGAGTAGTCTGTTGGTTATCGATGTGTTTTAAGTACTTGTTGGAACAAACCTATACATAACCTTAACTAATTTTTCAACAATAGATTTAAATAATATGTACAATAATCGTTTTCTGGAGCGATATTAGCATGAATATTAGATAGATATATATATTCACCGATAACAGTAAACCTTCTTAATTTAGATCTAATCGACGGTTGGACACCATAATCATAAGACCACAAAATTCCAAGAAAGACTGAGTATTGATAACCGTTTTAATGCAGAATTTAAGACTTCTTCAAGTTTCCGAAGGTTCGTTTAAATTTAAAATCGTAGCCACTCGCTATGCCCATTAAAAAGGAATACAATAATGCCTGGAAAAGCTCTTTTAAGTTGACTTAACAATATAACTCTGTCTTCTTCGGGATACACTCAGTCACTGTTGAATATCTTGTCGGAGATCTTGTGTCGATTCTTCATGGGTGACACTTTTGTTATGCTATCCGGATTACTATTATCGGTTTTTAATTTTGTTTCTGCAACTATTGAGGCTTTTGCGGATGCTTATCCATCAATAAAAAGTGCAAAATAAAACTTGATAACTCCCAGAAAACAACCTCATTGTATGAAAGTCCCCTCAGCAAACATTTGGCAGCCATGAAAATGATTGATATCATAAATGCTACGCCACTAATATTGAAGCAACAGTGTTTAGCAATTTATTTTCTGAATAATATTTTATTACGAAGTATATAATTCATAGTACTTAGGTAATAAATTTAGTCAAAAATTCATCGAAAGGAATTACGAACATAATTGACTCAACCTTTTGAATTAAATTAGTAGTGTAGTATCGAGAATAATAATATCATTCGTAATAATAAATTAACCATAAAATGAGTCCCAAACCCTTTTGCTTCTATCCTAGCGGTGCAGTCTTTTTGATATCGATCAATTTTATGGCTGCCCCTTTTTTTGCAGAGAGTTCTATCCAATGATGTTTTTAATTCATTACTTTTCCAGCGATCGATTTAAATAAAGCAATATTAATGGTCCCTCTTGGAGTAGTGCATAATATCGCCATAGTTTTCAGAAGGATATTCAAGCAATCATAATTCCAATTTAAGAGTATTATAGGTCTTATTACCATCGATTCTCCATTAACGATATCTTGTCGAAAACCGGCCATAATCTCGACTGTTCAGTGACTTCATCTTGGAATGGCCGGATTTGTGTATTTATGTATATTTAACTCAACACATCTCGGAACACTGATGATGTATGTAAATGACAAGTACTGACGACAATATTTAGCAAACACCCTTCCCAATGGAACATTGATCTTTAAACAAATAGAAACCATTTTTAATTATAACGTAGTAGGTTGAAAGTTGTATAATACACGCAACTCTTTTGCACTTTTCTGTGTGTATTCATAAAATTGAAAAGGTGACTGTTTATATATAGAGAGAAACATTTTATCATCATAAAAGAGTTGCTGCCCAACTACATTAGGTTGCTAATACACAACATACTATATGTCTACCTGAGACTATTTGTAACATCTTATTGTAATAATATATAATAATAAAAAGGCCCGGGAAAGACGAAAGTGGTAGAGCGTAAAAAGATTTCGAAAATTTTTTTTAAACCAACGTACGGTTTTCTACATTTGTTATCTTCTCGAACTAAAAAGTATGAAATAAAAAACATTTTATAAAAAAAATTAAACCGACTTCAAAACCTAGGAACCAGTAAAACTAAATTCACTGAAAAGTATGAAATAATTACCTTCTGATTTTTATGAATACACAGCAAAATTGAAAATAGTATAAAAATTGGAAAAATGCAATAAGACAAATAATTTTATTTTGATTTGTACAAATACACACTAATTGTTAATAAAAATTATTAAATTAAAATATTAAATAGTATGTTCAATACAACACAATCTTTTTGGAGGCGGCGCAAAATAGAAATGACATGTTACGTCATGACGTCATGAGAAGATTTTCATAATGTCTAGTGTTATAAATTTTAAATTTTGCGCCGCCTCCGAAAAGATTGTGTTGTATTGAACATACTATTTAATATTTTAATTTAATAATTTTTATTAACAATTAGTGTGTATTTGTACAAATCAAAATAAAATTATTTGTCTTATTGCATTTTTCCAATTTTTATACTATTTTCAATTTTGCTGTGTATTCATAAAAATCAGAAGGTAATTATTTCATACTTTTCAGTGAATTTAGTTTTACTGGTTCCTAGGTTTTGAAGTCGGTTTAATTTTTTTTATAAAATGTTTTTTATGACATTTCAACAGCTTAGCGTATGAACATTTCAAGTAACATTTTCGAAAAAAAGAATTCGTATGTATGAACTCTTTATTTTCATATTTAAACGAAGCTTTTAGTTTATTTTGTATAACCAAACTAAATTATACAAACGAGCTGAATGTGTGAAGCCTGAACAGATAACAAACTATCATCTTTAAAGCTTTAGCTTTAACATAATTTTGTTACATAACATATTCATCCACTAACCTCTTCAATCATGGAGGAACCACTAAAATAAACGATTTTTGTCCATTAGCAATTTCAAAAAATTATGAGAAAACACGAGCGCTAGTATCATTACCACGTTGGGATTTTGAAAAATAATCTTAACTTTAAATTCGAGATCTTCACAATGATAAAAATTATAATAATTTAACTTCAATTTTAAAACTAAAATTCTTTTTTTATGATTATACTCAAAACCTATTTTGAATGAATTCTGTGAAAATTTGATGGAAACATAATTTAAGAAGGTAATCCAATGTCTTTGCAAGTACAGACTCCGTTTTTTTCATGCCAATGAATTCTTGAATTCTTGCAGTATAGTAGTGAATTTGACTAAAAATAATAATTTATATTTTATGAAATTAATGAATAATCTAACTTATAACATGTTGGCTATTTAAATAACAAAGTATAAAATGAAAAATTAAGTAGATGTATATAACCAAAGTGGGGCCGGGATGGCCGAGTGGACAAAGGCGCTTGCAATAGGTAATCAAAGTTAAGCAACGTTGAGCGTGGTTAGTACTTGGATGGGTGACCGCTCCATTCGGGTGACCACCCGCCTATGAATGCCATGCAGTCGAAGTATTTGCATAATCTAAGTTTATCATATATTATGCAAATACAAAGAAACATGATTATACAAAATAACAATAGGTAATTTACTTATTTATTTTAAAAAGTTAGACTTTTGCACTTATGGGGGAACAAATACGTTAGATCTAAGTCTGTATTCATTTTTTATCATACCAAAACAACATTATACATAATTACATTACTTAAATGTAATTATACATTATCACTTAAAGGCTGATGTCTTTAAATACTTGAGCGTAGTGAAGTATTGCGATATATATTTTATTTATTTATATAAATATACAATCTACGATAAGTAGTAATTATTTTTAAGACCAACTGAAGACGGCCCTCGAGGCCAAACGTCTGGATGTAAGAAAAAAAATTACAACGCAGTAGAGACTTATATTTAAATTATTTGTTCCCACATAATAGATATTTTTTAAAAACTTAATAAAATATTTAGGCGCTTGGTTCACAACGGATTTATAGCGAATAAATAATTCCTATTTATCTTCCTTATATTCAGACCATGTAGCAAAAAAAAAATTAACCATTGCTGTCAAAATTATTTTTAATTAAACATTTGTAAAAAGTTTTATCCTGGTTTAACTAAACAACTAGCTGACCCCTGCGAAGTATTCGCACTTTAACCTATTTAAATCCCACTTAATTGAAGTACACGCCGTATATATAGTATCTTTAGTGCGTATCGTGCACGTTTAGTGGGCCATGGGCATAGGTAAGGGTTGAAGTAAAGATTAGATGCGTTTAAATTGTAGATGATTTATGTATTGAAACTCCGAAATTCCTTTTCTTTGTTATTAGGAGGTTAGGAGTCTAGGAGGTTAGAAGACGGAATGCTTAAATACACATATCGGTTTCGCGGAAATCGAGTGCGACGATTCTACTAACTGAACTCGCATGTTTTTGCTTGCAACTTAAAAACGACGGCGATAATCGGAAAAGTGTTTATAACCAAAAATGTTCGTCTCGACAAATTGAAAAAAAAGACACCTTCGAAAAAGCCCTGCGACCATTTTCTGGTCCAGAATGGTATGGATGGAACAATATTGGAAAAAACAAAGCATTATTTTTCCAATATTGTTGCAGAAAAAAAATTAAATGTCACTTTTAGTTTTTGAAATTATCAAATAAAAGGAATTACTTTTCAAGAAACAAAACAAATAAATTGGATTTCCTGAATAATTCGGAAAACAGTGGTCAGAAGTACTGGTCAAATGGACATTAAAAAAATTAATATTGTAGTTAAATAAAAAAAACAAATTAAAAAGAAAAAAAAGAGGGGGTTAACAAACTATTTATATGTAAATTTGTTGTTCAGCCTTGGGTTGCTCCTAATTAGCCACTTGCCATATTAGTTACGAGAACTTTCTACTCCGGAGGGTTTCTGCACAACGCACCCCTTCTAGTTCCTATTTAAAGCACATTATCCCTACCAAAAGTAGAAAGGCAAAGTTTCCTTCAGGATTTTCTTTCAAGAGGGTCAACCAACCAACGGAAATAAAAAAAATAACGTAAAGAAAAAATCAAATAAGCCACAGCAGGTGGTACAATGAGAACTGGTTCGCAGGTAGTTTTTCAGCATGAAAAATTTAATACATTCATAAAAGCAAAGTTACAGTAACAAAACTAAAGAAAAGGGGGAAATACGTTGGTTTAAAAGTTAACGAAAGAAAAAATAAACAAGACCTATTACTATGTTCAATGTGCAAAAATATACTGAACATGCAATATCAAACGAAACGCTTCATAAATACGATGTTAAAATAATAAAATATTATTATTTCATTTCAGACAACTTTGAATAACCTATTAGATAGTAAAGAGGATTTTTTTTTTAACTTCATACTTTGTTATTTGCGCTTGTACCAACTAAATGGCAACCAGCAAATGTGATGAAGTATAATAAAAAACAGTTTGTTGGGTTTTAAACAGCAAAGGATCGCTTTAAATGTATTATTATTATATAAAAATATATAGTCAAAGTAAATTATTAATCAACTATATTGTAACACCAAAGATGGTGTAAATAATTAAATTTACCTAAAATTATAACAAAAAAATGATTAGAACCCAAATCAGTAACACAGTTGCAAAACATTGCCCCAAAAATAACCATTCGATTTTCATCGCAATACTAAACCTAGTCCATCGCTTCTTATATTTTATGTGAAACTCAACAACCTAGAAAGGTCTGGGTCATTCCAAAATATGTGATCACGTACCAATACATGAATGTAACGGTTTTAGGCAATACAACTCATTTGTTGTTTGTTTAACGTCCTTTATTTTGACCTTCCAGTTACAATTAAGATAGGGATCTTTAACGAGTACCTGACAGCGTACGGATTCGGGACCTCCATTTTACGTCCTATCCAAGGGACGGCATAGCCAAGGATTTTTTACGCCCTTTAAAAAATACTAGGGCCACCTCGGGACATGAAGCCGCGACCTTTAGTACTGTAGGTTGCTATGCTAACAACTACAGAACTATGGCCATATAACTCATTTTAATTTAACAAAAATAATCATCTGCTTTTTTTGTTATTTTTATTTATTTTTCAACTCTACCCTGCCTGATCGGCTAAACGGGTTTTAGCACCAGTTGGATGTTACCCAGTCCTGGGTAGCAAACAACTGGTGCTAGTAAAACCACATAGAAAAAATCTGCTATGAACTGTGAATTATCTCTTCTCTTCGTCCTATCTTCCTAACGAGCAGGATGGACCTTGCCTAATTTCCCATTTCCCATCTGTTTCTTTTGTTGGCATTAATATTGTCACAATACTAATAGTGTACTTTGGAATTAAAATTAAATATATAAATAAATATATATAAATATATAATCTACACAAAAAGGTCTGCTCAAAAATTTTCCAGTGAGATGAAATCATTTTCCAATCAAGGGGCAATGTCATGAAGCAGCATTAATCCTGGGCTCAGCTTCTCCTTGATTGTTTCTCTTATACGGGTCAAAACATAACATTAGTATTGTCCTTTGGTTGTTATGTCTTTGTAATCGATTCCTTCTGAATCCCAAAAAATTGTGGCCATAATTTTTCCGGCCGAGGATGTGACTTTAAACTATACAGGTGGCTATTTTAAGTTTTAAAGCAAGGGGACGAGTCCCCATACACATTCCTTAAAATTTCTAAAGACTTAATTCCTTCTTTAAGTAAAAATTTCATCACAGCTCCGTATACTCAATGTTACTCATTTTCATGACAAGAGCAAACTGGTAAAACTAAGAGTATTATAAAAAATAGAAAAGAGACAGTAGGATTATAAAAGTTTGTGTACATACTTCTATTGCTAATCCTTTACATTAATTCTCTCCATGAATGTCAGGCCGAGAACTTTTTGACCTGCCGTCGCACCAAAATCTTTCAGGTAAGCACTTACTGGACGTAATTGAATTTATTTACTGATTGCTTTCCTACCCCCTCCCCGATTTTAGGCACTTACATACTTTTCGGTTTACATGCCTGTATTATCGAGTACAAAGAAACCTTGTTAACAAATAGCTTTGTGAATAAGACTAGGAAAGGACTGAATTTGGCTAGGCTACAGTTTACAAAAAGAAAAAAAAAACTTTAAACAGAAATAACGGAAAAGTGAGTAACTATACAGTGACGTTTTAATTCACTAATGTGCATCCCCCCTCCTCTCCGCCTTCTAAACCAGTGAGTGAGAGGTTAGGTAAGTGCTCACAAATTGCATAATGGCTCTCTTCTTCCACTTTACCTCACTATTTCGAATCTATTTCTTTTTCCTTCCCTCCTAACACCTCCTTGCCCTCTACTCTTCCTTTATCCGCCGCCCCCGCTTCGGCACCGCATTCCTTCTTCCTTAGACCATTATCCAACGCCATTATCATAATACCGAAATTGGTCGTCCTCAAAACTGGTTTCGGTAATCGTCAGCAATGTCTCTTAAAAGAGACGGACATCAGGTTGTAATAGATGGGAGGGGGAGTGAATAGGCCTTTAAGTTTTTGAATTAAATTTTAACTTTCGGAACATTAATTGCGTCTACATGAGAATGTTTAAAATATGTTTACATTTAGGATTTTTAAGATTTGATTAGATTTTAAATGAAAAAAGTAGTTCTAGTGTACTGAAAATCAACGCATATTACCAGTTATTTTCTTACAGGTAATCCTCTACTAGGGTGATGTTTGCCGGCGTATGTATTACTAATAACACTTCAATATAGTTTGAAATGGTGCGTTTAGTATGATTGAAAAATGGTATAGAAAAAAAAAATAGGAATCGATAAAAGATAAAAATAATACTACAAATAAATAAATAATGAAATAAAAATTGTATAGTAACTGAATATTTCCGAAATATCAGAATCTCAGCTATCGTCATTTAGTATAGAGTCGCTAAATGGTTAGGAAGATTGGTACTTAGCTACTGTCTGCAGTCAGTCAGTAAGTCTTTAACTGTCAAAGGTATGTTACACTGTGTACAGGTTGTTCTTGGTTTTCCAGTCAACAAATGTTCATGTGTGAGTAGGATCAGTCCAATTCGTAACCATGTTAATATAATTTCTTATCGTCTGTTGTTCAAAATTGATGATTTCCATGGTCGTATTGAGTGTTTTTATTTTTCGTAGCTAATATCCAGTAGTCATAGCTCAAATCATTTGCAATCGATAACATTAACATATTACCAGTTAATGAAACAAAACGTTCCATGCACAGTAAAAAAAATTAAATCTCAAAATTGGCTATGTCAAACAATCCTATGTGTCACCAGCCTATAGGAAAAATGAAAACTAAGATGAGATGGGCTTTATAGATAAATGTAAAAAATACCAATTGCAATTTTCCTTGCGATAATTTTTGTTCTTATCTTTTTATTTTTAATCACACCTGTCATCCATCAGCGACAATCAGCCAATATGATGATTTAAATAATTTAGTTGTATAGGAATTTTAGACATGAGGAAGGATAGTGCCCAACAGTACCTCTTTTCGGACTTGAGGGAGAGGTCTCTCATCCAGCTTCTTTTTAGCCGCTTTATGACGGCCATATCGTTAATTAGGCACTTGTTGTGTCCTCGAAATTTGACAAAAAAAAAGTCAATAAAGAGTTCGTATGAGTTGTTGGATAGTCGTTTGTTGTAAGTCAGTGTGTAGAGTTTTGATACGTACTTCCTGGGAGGGGGTGTCCGTTAAAAAAAATATTAAGTGCTTTTAAGCAGAGCCGAAAACCTATGAGGCGTAAGAAAGTAGTAAGTAGATTTATGTATTCACTATATGTTTAAGTTATTTTTAAAAGTTCAGTTAAGTTAAATGTTCAGTGTCTATTTTTTTTAAATTTTGACGTGTGGGCCAAGCCATCCTTCTGTCGAACAGGAACTCAAGGTAACGTAGAGTTTCTGTCATAGGAATTTGGTTGTCACCAAAATAAACAAGGGAATACGTATATCATATTTATCTTGCGGTAAATAAACCCAAACAAATTTCTAATAAAATTATTTTAGCGTTCTCTTGGAAATCAGGTAATACATGAAATACGACTTTTTGCAGTATCAACAGTGATCTCTTTTTCATCCCAGTGTATATGCTTTTAAATCGAATTTCCTTACTTTTCAGAGCATGACTTTCAAATGTTTATCAATATAGCTTTAAAAACATTTTTTCATTACTAAGCTTAGAAATATCGTCGAAAATTCAATAAATTTGACTAATTGTTCACTAGCGTATTAAAAAAGATTTAAGCAAATTATAAGTAATTCATTTTAAATAAACGTCCGATTTTTAAACTTGTTCGCTACGAAAAAATCGCATCCACACTTAGTTTGTTTTGCAGGAAAAACGCTGAAGTTTTTCCTAAAATCAATTTAATATTATTCGATCAAGGTTTCATGAATGTACAAACTGAACTGAATATTTTATAGATTGTTTATTTTATACAGTATTACTGTACCAAGAGGAGATCAAAAGTGAAAAGCCTAAATCAGAAATGATAAAATCTCTCCCGACAGGTAAAATCATGGAAGATTCGCTTTATATTCCGTAATCGATAATACACGAACGATAATATATTTTATTTAGTCTAACGAAAAAGAGACAATGATGTCAATTAAATTAATTGGGGAATGTAATAATTTATTGCGCGACTTAAAAATATTACTTTATTATGGGAAACAAACATATTAAGACACATTAAATAAAGTTTCAATATATTTCTTTATTTACAGTTAGGCTCTGGCTCGGCTAAAGTGAAATAGAGGTTAGCAAAAAAATGATGCGTCATAAAATTTTCTGAAGAACGTCTTATGTTGACTCAATCGGACAGCCGGTTAAGATTTTCAATTTTCACAAAGTGGAAAAAGAGTATTTACATTAAGTAATGAACAATGAAAGGGAATTCACTTAAAATATTACAACATTAATTTTATTTTAAAAAAGAAAAAAGGGACAAATCAGATATTTCAACTGCAAAAATATTTAAATCTACAATCAATCAATAAGAATTAGTGCTATTCTGACAATGTGTTATCATCATTGGTGGTTTGAACGGTGAGTTCGTTGAAATGGGGTAAAACCAGAGTTGAGCAAATTGTAATCAGAATAATGATTCATGAATATGAATAATTGGTAATCATAAAACAAATGAAAAATAAATAACCATTATTCATAATCATTACGGAGTATTTTTAAGTGTTTATGGTATTCATTTGAAATGAATAATGAATAACTGGTATTTATTTATTTATTACTCATTTCAAATGAATCCATAAACACTCAATAATCATTAAAAATACTCCGTACTGATTATGAATAATGGTTATACATTTTTCATTTGTATTATGATTACCAATTATTCATATTCATGAATCATTATTCTGATTACAATTTGCCCAACTCTGGGTAAAACCAAAATGAAGTTTAGAATGGTATATATTGTGACCATGAAGGTGGCAGTGTGAAAATTTCTCAAAGACATCCTGAAATTAGTTCGAAATCTCATTTTTTAAATTTAAATTCTTGAAGTATTTGCCCATCGAGTGATAAAAGTTTTTTGAAAAATAGTAAATGATATGTTTTATTTATTATTAAATCTACGTTGTACAGCAAATACAGTAAAAGTAACATTCAAAAGGATGTAGTATGAAATACAGCCATTGAACTACTATATACCAACTACTGAATCTCTGAAGAAAAATTTGATTGAATTTAAAAACCTTAGAGAATTTCAAATTCATGTTAAACTGCATGGGAATCACGTCATATCTAACTAAAATATCCTGAAAGTTCCATATTAATGTATCTCAATTATAATAACATTTTTCCATAGTTCAGGACACATTATCTTAGGAGGCTGCAGAAACAACACGAGTAATTTTTCTTTATCTTTTAACTATTATATAGATAGTAAGTCATAACTGTACAACATACTACATATCATTTTAAAGGAAAGTTATTTTTGTTTAAATATTAAATAGAAAGTATATCATACAAAGAAAGTTGATAATAGAAACTATGAACTACCACGATTTTTTTTTTTCAATTAAACTAAAAAAGACTGGACGGGACACATTTAAAGGGTCGTCAGCTACACGAATAGTGTATGCCGAAAGTCTTTTGAAAAATTGAGGAAAAGTATAATTTGAGACTTAAATAATAGAGGCAATTAAATGGAATTGTTTTTCCCCTGGAAATAGAAGTACCTAATAGGAAAATGAAGTAAATTTCATCGCTAATGTAATAGATAAGTACACTAGTAGTTTATGTAAATTACTTGTCATAAAAATTTTATTAGGCCAGCAGATGGCAACAGGGTTGTTAGTCTCAAAATTTACACTTTTAGATCGTTTCTCCTTTTATTCAGTAATGTAATCTGTGCGCACACGAAACACGCGACTGTACAAATAATCAAATCGTAAAAATAGATATAAATAAAGATAGTGACACAAACAAGGACGTTATTTGCTTATGGTGTAATCAGTAATTTGGTACTTACAGCCTTTTCTATTTACACAACTAAATTTACATAAAATAGTTAAGGCGTTTAAATTGCGCTATTAATAGGGGTGGGGGGGGGGGGGGGTGAAAAAGGTACAAATAACAATATCTAACAAAAACACGAAAATGTCCACGTGAATTGGGATTCAGAAAAGAAAGTTGACTTTTAAGAGAAAAATAAAATAAAAATGGCCGTTAAGTTCCTTTTCGTCTATTTTTTAAAAAAAAATTATACCAAATGAATTGGAAAATTATAAGACATTTATTTTAGATTTTTCTGCAATAAATATTTATTGATAATATTAAGTATTTTTGACTTCAGAATTTAAATAGAAAAAGCCCGGAAAATGGGCGTTAAGTTCCTTATCGTACAAATTTAAAAAAAAAATTATACCTAATGAATTTTAAAATTAATTGGAATATTATTAAATATTTATTTCCGGTCTTACTAATATAATAAAAAAAAAGAGAGGTTTTGAAAAGTCAGGACGGAGGCCTAGGAAAAATTTGGTAAACAAGTTTGATAATAATTGTAAAGTATTAAAAAAAATCGCTGAAGCGACTAAGTCGAAAGAAAAAAAAAAAAAATTTAACACCTATAACAGTACCAAATTTAGTGTTAAAGCGGTTCATTTATGATGACCCAGAGTTATGTTTCAATGGCTTTAGGATATTAGGAATGCATCAGTAATGGTAGGAATGTTCTATAATAGGCGAAATCCAACAATACGGATGGACAAAAATAGTAGTCAATATTTTGGCTAAAAAATAAATTTTTTAATTGAACATTCAAGGAATTCCATAACATCCTTCAGTATATTCCGCGAAATGATTAGAAAACAAAGAAAAACTTGCCAAAAATGACTAAAAGACGAAAATAGGATGAAGTATTGCTGTATTCACAGGTAAGAAATAAAAATGAGGCAAACCCTTCAAATCTCGTCGACCAGATTATATAAAAAAAAGGTCATATTACAAAAAAAAGAACAAAAATATACCCTGAGGTTATGTGCAAATAACTGAAACTTGTTAGTAACTGAGCTATTCTAGCATGAATAGCCTTACATGACCGCTTCGATACTAGAATTAAAGAATAAATATAAATTTAATATGAATTATTAAATGCTATTATGGCTAAGAGCTATGAAATAAAATTACATAATTATGTTCAAATTACCATAAATGGATCAAAATGAATCAAGATATATCACATATGTCTTGACATTTAAACAATGAATTCGATTTTGTATGTATGATGTACCTTTTATGGAACAAACAATTTTCAACATCCATCTTAATTGCGAAGAAGTCCACTTTGAGTCAATCGGGGTTAATGTCCATTCTCAAAGCATTAAAAAATTATCCCTCGATAAAAGCGAAAAAGATATCGAGCCAATAAAAAACAGGAGGAGGCAAAATTGTCAGCTATATTTCACTTTTGGGTTTTTAACTGGCACGAACTGAATTTTGAACACGTAAAGAAAAAAACATTGTTTCCGATTCCAAAACAGATTTTATTTCGCCTTAAATTTTGTTTCACAAAGATATTGTCAGTGACAGAGACTTTAAAACCAATATCATTAATGTAAAAATTTATTAGCCTTATAAATTTAATCATTTAACCAAATGTTAAAGTGGAACTCAACCTTAGTGGAACTTCTTTTTATTATTTACCATCAACTCTGCTGTTATAATTTCCGTGTTATCATAATCATCTCTTCAGGGGCATATACATAACGTTTTATTTATTTACGTTTTATTTTTTGTTTAACGTCACTTCATACTACTATGGCTAATCGTACGATGCTAGAGTGGGAGTTCTAAATTTTTAATATCCAGGTATAATTAGAATAGGGATCTTAAACTAAATGATATCTTATAGACTCGGAACCTTCAATTTACATCTCATCCGAAGGACGGCATGCTCAAAGATATTTTATTCCCATTAAATAATCCTATGGCCACCTGTCGGGCTGTGAACCAGCGACCTTGTGTTTTGTAGTTCGCTATGCTAACCACTACACCATAGGTGACCCCCTCTCAGTTTCGTAACGAATATATCATTAAATTATATAATCCTGATGATATCTGGGACCAAAAACAGCAAATTGTGTCTTAACTTAGCTATATACATTTTGGAACTTTAGTAATTGCTTTGCCAGCAAGTTTTCAGCAACAATTTAGTGTATTCTTCCAATTCAAAACCGTAGAGAAGGCGGCTATTGCACCATTTTACTACCCACGATTCGGGAGAATGTGGTAGCAGATAGTGACCACATTAAATATTTAGAATCTTAAGAAAATCCGTAGTTTGACACGTTCACGCCGAGGCTGAACGGGGTGATTTATGCTCCTCGCCCATTGGCGGCTTACCGTAATAATTTTCACTCTATCGGAGGGATATTAAATTATTCGAGGGCATTATGCCGTATTGACAATCAAACATTAATAAAATAAACAATACAACCCTACCTCGTTATAAATCGTCGTGGAAAGTTTTGTGATCGATTTAAGTGCCCGATGCGTCAGTCTAGTGTGAACCACCGGTGGTACATGCCGGCGTAAACGCGTTAAAAAAATAATTCCGGAGTCCGCTAACAAGACCACCAGAGGAGACAGCGTTATGTTTTTTTGAAATATGATTCATTGTACCTCATAATTTACTAAAAATTAAATTACAAATATATCAATACTTTAATGAACAGTCAAGAAATTTCGAAAATTTAAGTTGAAAAAAATAACTAGCCATAAAAATATTTTTTCCTTCCTTTCACTCATGTAAAAAGGTTATTCTCTTATTCCACTAACACGAAGTAACATAAAGCAAATAAACTTGGATACTTTATTCGAACAAAGATTAGTCCTTTAGGCAAATAATTCCAGACGCAATAAGTTCTTACTTTATTACTCTTCAAAGTGATTCTTTAACCATTCTTGAGAATACCACTTACAATACCAGAAATTCTATTTTTCATTTTACGAATAAGAAGTTCAGTATTCTTTGTTTATGACAATTTTTTTTTGTATACTTATTTCTGAATACATATTTATATCACTAAAAAAAAATAGGGATAATGCGTTACATGAAAGAAAAAAAGAAAATTTATTCATTAGTCACAGCATAAAATGGGTGACGAGTGATTTACTCATGGCTAAACGATTAAGAGTTACCACTCATCACTCATTAGAGTGTTACCATGCGAGTAATTTAATCGTACTCATTGCTCGCGGTCATTGAATTAATTACTCATTAATCATTGCTCTTTACTCGAATAACTGCCCAACGGTGCACCAGACCTATAATCTGAGCTACGTGAATCTTACAATTTAAAACGAAGAGAACGAAAGGAAGATTAAAATATTAAAAGAGGTCAAGCACTGCCTTTTATAAAAAATGAAATATTACCGCAATAAACAATAAAGGATCTTTATTACAATTACACTAGTTGCCGTATTGCCGTATTGCAATCTGTTCAGATGTAAGATTGTAGAGTTTATTCAGTCATTGAAAAACTTATATAAGTGCGCCGAAAAAAGTTCTACTAAAGCCGAATAACGTCAAGATCGTACATAGGCTATGGTATTCATACAGCTTAATTATCTATCACACGGCTCGTTTCAAACATAAAAATATATATATATATATATATATATATATATATATATATATATAACAAAGAATCCAAACACGAAATTCAATAATGATTTATGGGTGATTCTCATTTAATTAGACCATTTAATTTTTTTTAAATGGAATTTTGGGTTTAAAAAAATTCAACTTATGAATAAAATTTTATATTGAATATCATCAATCAATCATCAATCATCAATCGATGTTCAAGGAAACAAAAGTGAACAAAGTTTGTCAGTTCGTTCAGTATAAGTATTTTTTATAATTTTTTCAACTCGAAAATAGTAGCCTTTACACATACGTTCTTTCCCACACGATTGAGTCGCGAAGGATTGCGCGCGCGCAATAACGTCGCGTAATCGTGTGGGAAAGATTTAGATGCTAAAAGAGTGGTCACGCGCTTTCCCACACGAAAGCGCGTCAACATGATTGTTTAGAGAGGAAAAATATATGCAATCCCCGGACAATCCCGTGAAGAATGGAGCGCGCGAAAAACTGTCGCGTAATCGTGCGGGAAAGCGTGTGTTATAAATTTAAAACCTAAAAAGTGATAACACGCTTTCCTCAAGGAACTGGATGGCGAGAAGGAAAGAACATATGTTTTAGACGAATTATGCACATAATCCCCGGAGCGTGGAGCGTTTGTAAGACCAACAGTTTTAGTTGGCGTGTCGAGTTTATGGACTCTTCAATAGCGCTATAAAAATGTATCTCTATAAATATCGATACCATGAAACTACCAGGCTTGTACACAATTAAGATACCTTCTTAAAAAGTTCCAACCCATGTTTCCTGTCCTGAGCCAGCTTTCCTCCTCCAGTCCTTTTCTCTCATGTTAAGTCTTCATTAATTTCTTCTTCCCCGATCTTACTTATCTTCCCTGCGGCTCCTATCGACTCTATCTTCGTGATTGGCCTTGACGATTCGGTCTTTGGCCATTTGTAATACCTGTCCATACCACTTGACTTGGGTCACTTCGATTTTCTTTAGGCATTAATATGCCGAAAGAAAAATTAATTACATGAAGAAAATTTAATTTAGGTAGAATATTTGTAATTATACTTTCATGGTTTCACAATTTTTACTTCATTTTTCTTTCTACTTACCTACTTTGCTTTCTTCAATGTGATTGACCTGGGATTTTGCTTCTTTGTAACAGGAACTAGGCGTCTTTTCCAAATTTCCTCACATAACCATATATTGCTAAAAGTAATATGTACTTACCTTTCATATAATTTAATAAAATTAAAAGCCCATATTTTTAAGTTTTATCAGTTTTTTTTTTTATAAATTATACTTAATAATATCAAATCAACTCACAACTTTATTTAATTAAGTTAATATACCGTAATTGTTAAAACCATAAGAATCGGCTATAATGACTTCATAATCTCAGAAACGGTATCATATTAAAAAAGGCAAAGTATGTCTAAGGAAAAAAAAAATCGTGGTCCCAGGAAAGCTGCTTGGCAGAAACTGTAGAAACTTAATAAATGACCTAAAACCTAATGAACATGTTAAACGCCATCATAGCGATGTAGAAAATAAAAAGGAATAAGTTGGTGAAAGAACAGTCGTGAAAGATGAATTAAATGATGTTCTTATAGCATTACATTTAACACCGCTGAAAATGAAATCATTTTCTGCAACAGTCAAAAGTATCAATATGAAGCTTCAACAGCATAGGTAAAAAAATAATGTCATTTTTAATGAAATCAGACGATTTTCAAAGTTAACCATGATGTGGAAATATATTTAAGCTGTATTAATTTGCATGCGCCACTTTTAAAGTTAATTTTACTATATTACATTCAAATCGAAATATGACTCTTATAACTCAATAACCCACTAATAATATTTCATCATTAGGTAGAAAATTCTATCCTCCTTTCACTTATCACCAATCGTCAAATTCTGTATGAAAAGCAGAATTAATGAATAAATTTTGAAAGCTTCTATTCAATTAATACCCATTCTACAGAGGATAGTCTTAACACGTACAAGTTGGTTTTGGAGTTCAAGTCGTCATCGGAACTTCAAATACCTCAAAGGTTCAAATAACCATAATTCTGAAACTACTTGTTGGAATTGGGTAAAATTCGACATGTACTTAATACCTAAAAATTTGTATCGAAATCTGAGGGGGAAAATCAAAAATTTTGAACTTCGGCTGGATGATTTGTGTGGAATGGCCCTCGTGTAGTTGAATAGTACTGGAACCAATCAATCTTTCTATTCGTTCAAACTTGATTCTATTTACAATTCTCAAAGGCCTCTAAAAAAATGTCCTCTTCGTAAAACCATTAATATACAGGTTATTGTCGATTCAATATCAATCATCAATAGAGAATTCAAATTTTTTTGTTATTGCATCATTTGCGTTTTTCGTTTGAGCCAGTAAATTCAGTACATTTGTTTGACAAGGTTGCACTTGACAATTTCTTCTAATATGAGAATGAATAATTGGGTCAACAGACTCTTCTAGGATGAATAAAAAAAAGGGGGGGGGGCGTAAGCAGATATAAAATCGTAGTAATTTTATTGAATTAATAAAGTAAATAACTACACATAAAGTACAAGGAACAAATTTAAAATGGAAAAACGAATATCTAAACCGCTGAAAGACGATGTAATAAAAATAACTACTTGTTTCATTAATGAAGGGAAATATAATAGAATAAAACAATAGAATAAAACAAAAAGCAAGACCAATGATTATTATAATCCTTTATTCCACTAATCCCACTTTGCACTCATAATCTTTTTGGCTTTAATATTTATTTTTTTAAACTGCATTTCCACTAGTTTTATACGGCATTTAAAAGGTCAACTAATTTTTCTATTAAACCATCGCATTATTAAATTAATATGAAAAGAAATCAGGAAAAACACTTAGTAAGAAATATTTAGCACGTCAAATTATTAATCACTTTTACATTTCTTGAATTTAAGACTAGAGTAGTTAAAAAGAATAATGCATTAAAATAATTTAATACATTATTCCAGGTTTGCTCTTATTGATCGTGATCCTTACTCGATCCCGTCAGGTTTTTAACTCTATTTTTCATAGGAAGCGAGCGCATTTCCGTAGCTTGAATTTAGCTCTCAGGCTTGCTTGTCAGGGTTGAGAGCTCACTTGCGTAGGTTACAAACACAAAGTTTTGAAAGTAGAATTTAGAGTGTAATGAATAGTGCATAAATGGAGGAAAAAAATAAATATAATATGGTAAGAAATAAAGTGAAAACAATCCTGAGGATGGGGTATTATACACCGAAACGTTGATGCAAGTAGAGAAAATAAAGTATAAATAAGAGAATTATATTTTTTTTATCCCACGCAAAAAGAAACAAACTTTTTTTTTTTGAATTTCCAAAAGAAAAAAGATTTTTTATTTATTTTGGAAAATACTAATTGCACTTCGCACCAGCAAATTGTAGATAAGAGATAAGTATTGTAACCTTAAACAAAAGCTAAAGGCATCTGTTCATCTGTGTGTAACTAAGTCATAATTTTTGTAACCTGTTAGTTAAATATTTGCGTTATTATAATTCCTGTGGAATTGAGAATTTTTTGTTTTTATTTGAATAAAAATTAATTACCCACGTAAGTATTACAGTATTTTTTTTTTTAAAGAGGATATGTACAATCCTTCGAGCTTTCTGGAAATGCTAGCTTAAATTTTTATATTATTATTGAAGCATGGAAATGCAAAAGGGTATAAGTGCCTTAATTTTTTTTTCCAGAAATCATGTAAATTATAGCCACTAGGGTGAGATACATTCGTAACCTACACCCATGCCATCTTCGATCGTTCGATCTACTTTCTAACAACAAAACATTACTAATTCCCATTTCTGAAGAATGAATTTGGCAAATATAGCAATTTAAAAAAAAAAAAAAAACCTTTTTTTTTTTTTTTTTTTTGGCACTTATACCCTTTTGCATTTCCATGCTTAAATTAACAAGAGGTGTGAATAAGAAGGAACAATATTCATCGTCGATAATATCAAAGTAGATGACATCAATGATGAAAATATTGAATATCGGAAAAACATCGATAGTTCTCATTCCTAATACTCTTGTGTTCAGTGTTGGTGGTCACGCCAACGCGAATATTTTTTATTTAAATATTATAAAGAATACATTTATTTATGGTCTTAATTTCCTCGCGTGGGTCTCATTACCGCGTATGGGGAGCGTCCCACGGGTGGCGGATGTGGGGATGGTCGGTGGAAATTCCTAGGAAGTTCCTCCCGGCTAAGTCCGTAGGACTCGCAAACCAACAATGAGAGCGCCCCCCCCCCAGGCTTGCTGGAGGGTGTGACGTAGGTTTGAACGCCCTACTCACATTTTTTAGTTCACCCAAACAGTCATGGATTCTCCTAAGGTAAAACGCTCATTATCCGGAGGTAAACTAGTCCCCCGTTTGGGTCTCCGGGTGGGGACTGCTTTAGGGAAATCATGGCGAAAGTTGAAATTAAGAGATTTAGTATTAGGGACGTGGAACGTCAGAAGTTTGAATACAGCGGGTGGGTTAAAATCGGTTTCGAATGAGGTTGAGAGGTACGGTATAGATATCGTGGCGCTGCAAGAGGTACGCTGGCCGGGGGAGGGCTCTTTAAGAGAAGGTAAGTACACAATTTGGTACGGCGGGGGCGAAAATTATTGTTTAGGCACTGGGTTTCTGATTAGGAATAGGTTGATATCCGCTTTGAGGGACGTTCAATTTTTTGGGGACAGGATATCGGTAGCTGTATTTCAGGGGCGGTGGTTTAAAATCGCGTTAATAAACATACATTCTCCGACCGAAGACAGCGATGACGAAGTTAAGTCGGAATTTTACGACAAACTAGAGTGGGTTTTCGATAAATTACCGCGAAATTACATGAAGATAGTTTTAGGAGACGCTAATGCAAAGGTGGGCAGGGAAGAAATATATTATCCGACAATTGGAAAAGAAAGTATACACGAAATTAGTAATGATAACGGAGTCCGATTGATTAACTTTGCTACTTCTAAAAATTTAATAATCAAAAGTACAACTTTTAAACATAAAGATATTCACAAATATACCTGGACATCACCGGATTCACAAACAAGAAATCAAATCGATCACGTTTTGGTGCAGCATAGGTGGCAAAATAGTGTTATTAATGTTAGGTCGTACCGAGGGGCGGAATGCGGGTCGGATCACGAACTAGTAGTCGCTAAAGTTCGGCAAAGACTTTCAATAAAAAAAAGGTTAGAAACCGGATCTCATACCGAATATTTTAATCTGGAAAAACTTAAAATTCCGGCGATTAGAAAACAATTTGAAATTGAACTCAAGAATAGATTAATTTAATAAGACATTAATCAATAGGGATAATAATAATAACATCATAGCGGATCCGGTAGACATAGTAAGGAAGTTCAAAGAGCACTTTGATAGTATTTTGAATCCAGAAAATACCGTCAATCACCACTTTTGGAATTTCAAAGTGCTGAACCGTTATTAGAAGAACCGAGTATAGGGGAAGTCGAAATAGCTATCGGAAAATTAAAATCCTGTAAAGCAGCGGGGACGGATAATATTCCTAGCGAACTAATCAAATCATGTGGGGAAGCTGGGATTTCAAAAATACATCTTTCGATTAAAAAGATCTGGGAGTATGAGAAAGTACCCGAAGAATGGAAAGAGTCTATACTTATACCGATTCACAAGAAGGGGTCGCGGACAGACACTAATAACTACCTTGGGATCTCACTACTTCCGGTCTGCTATAAAGTATTTACGTCAATACTGACTAGCCGAATAACCGAATACGCCGAGGAAATTATCGGAGATTATCAATGTGGTTTCAGACGAAACCGATCTACCGTAGACCAAATATTCTCCCTCCGTCAAATATTAGAGAAAAAAATAGAATACAATGGTATTGTTCATCAACTGTATGTCGACTTTAAAAAGGCTTATGATTCAATAGACCGCAATAAACTGTATAACATCCTGACTGAACTAGGAATACCGAAGAAGTTAGTAAACTTAGTAAAAATGTGTATGACCGAAACGTTCAATAAAATAAGAATCGGTCGTTATTTTTCTGAGAAGTTCGAGGTTCACTCTGGTTTGAAACAGGGGGATTCGCTATCCCCTGTTTTATTTAATTTACCTCTAGAGTATATCATTAGGGAGGTGATAAATACCGGAAAGGGTTTGAATCTGGGGGGAAATATATCCGTACTCGGTTACGCTGATAATTTGGTTTTGCTTGGCGACGACGAGGAAACGATAGAACTAAATACAAAAGCATTGATGGAAGCCGGAAAAGAAGTAGGGCTAGAAATAAATACGGAAAAAACAAAATATATGGTTAGTTGTAGAAACGGTGACAATTTTGGTGATATTGAAGTAGAAGAGGAAATATTCGAAGCCGTTGAGAAATTTAGATATTTAGGATCTACTGTAACTAGAAAAAACGAAATCGAAGAGGAAATTAAGGCTAGATTAAAGTCGGGAAATGCTTGTTATTTCTCGGTTGCAAAATTACTTGGGTCACGCCTTTTATCCCGAAATTTAAAAATTAGGATTTACAAAACTATAATTCTTCCGACTGTTCTTTACGGTTGTGAAACATGGCCGCTTACAGTAAGGGATGAGAAACGCCTTATGGTGTTTGAAAATAAAGTGCTGCGTAGAATATTCGGGCCGAAGAAAGATGAGTCAACAGGAGAATTTAGACGGCTGCACAATGCGGAATTGCGTGAGCTATACCCGGCAAATGTAATCGAGTCTATAACTGCGCGTCGGCTAAAGTGGGCATGAAAAATGACGAGTCTTAGTAGTGAACGAATTCCTAAAAGATTGATAAACGCTTTGCCGACTGGAAAACGGCCGAGGGGTAGGCCTAGGCGAAGGTGGGAAGATTCGGTGAAAGCAGATCTTGTGAATTTGGGATTGGACGAAATTCTCGACAGGAATATCTGCTCCGTCATTTATTAGAAAGATTTATTCCGACAAAATCACTTATGGGACGGGTATTTGCCTGTAGGGCAGATGAACAAAGTTATATAAAATCTTCCTGATTGTCGCAAACCTTCCTTTTTTTCGCCTTACTTTCAGATGAGGTGTTACTGGCGTATGAAAAGTGCACACATAATTAAAAATGCAGCAATTTTTGGAACTTACGGTAAAGTTTAATTACCTAATGAAAACCTCTAGATATATTACTTATTGTTATGTATTATTAAATTATATTATTAGATTACATTATATTGTTTTGTTTCAGTTTCCTACATCCAAAAATGAATGGATCCAAATAGCATCTGAATTTCAAAGGGAATGGCACAATGTAAATTGTGGAGGATCTTTGGATGGGAAACACATACGTGTTATTCCACCACCGCATTCAGGGGCTCAATACTACAATTATAAACATTTCTACAGCATCGTTTTATTGGCATTAGTAGGCCCCAACTACGAATTCCTGTATGTTGACGTCGGGAAAAACGGAAGACATTCAGACGGTGTATTAGAATACACTGAGTTCTATAGAAGTCTCAACAACTAAATTTACCCGACAACAACGAAACGGTCCAAAATCTGAATTTTGTCTTTCTTGGGGATGAGGCATTTGCTCTATCAGAGCATTTTCTTCGTCCTTTTTCGAAACGAGAGCTGAATCGAAGTAGAAGAATATTCAACTATAGGTTATCAAGTGCTCGAAATGTTGTCGAAAACGCGTTTGGAATAATCTCATCCCGCTTCAGAATTTTACACACTGCCATTAACTTGAAGCATGAAAATATTTGTTATGTTGTACTGGCAATTTGTGCATTACATAATTATTTACGTGTTTCAAGTGATTCATACTTAACCCATTCTCTAATTGAAACCAAGACATTAGTACAGGTACTCAGCAAGGGGGAGACTGGCATACGAACTCGTCAGAGTTGCTTAATTTAGATACAAACATCGATAGAAGAGCTACATTAGAAGCAAAAAGGAACCGAGAAGACTATGTGCATTATTTTATTTCTGATGGGAGGGTAGATTGGCAGGATGCGATGATAGATCAAGGAAGAGTTTAAATCTAAGTTCATTTTATTAGTACGTTGATCATCATTTATATTTAATTAATTCAAATGTATAAAATAAATATGCTTTTAATA
Source organism: Aelia acuminata (assembly GCA_911387785.2). Taxonomy (NCBI): domain Eukaryota; kingdom Metazoa; phylum Arthropoda; class Insecta; order Hemiptera; family Pentatomidae; genus Aelia; species Aelia acuminata. The sequence continues at coordinate 47,504,501 of OU426979.1, forward strand.
ATAATTTCAGCATCTACACTCTTCTTGCATTTATAATAAGGTATTCAACATAACTCATAAAAAAAAAACTGGTGCAATGCGCGCAACACTCAACTTTTACTTGCCAACTTATTTAGATAAGAAATTATATGACATATACTCCATATAAACAAAAACAATAGTAACTTTTAGGGAAAAAGAAGTCCTCTTCCCCATTTAAGCTCCCTCAGAGCATTTGTATGATGATAAACCTTTCATGATATTAAAGACTATGTGATTCTCATTAAAAATGACGAGTTTGATCCTTAGTGACGTTTTTGAGAAAAAAATAAACAACGAAAAAATGGGAAAAAAGTTATGAAATAAAGTACCCCCTCCGATTAACCAATTTTGATGAAATTTTTGCTTTCACATCGCGGGCATATACATATACCAAATACCCAATTTCAGGATCGTACGGTTTATAGTTTTTGAGCTAATCTATTCACACGCACAACACTTCTCAGGACTTGGTTATTTGGACTAAAGGGGCCACAAAACTTATATTATATATATATTATATATATATATATATATATATATATATATATATATATATATATAAAACACATTTAAATACATTAAAGATGTCAGATGATATTTTTACTTCTTTTACCTAATATATGAATATAAGGTAACGTGCTTATTGCGTGTGAAAAATTTAGACTTCCGGTTTTCGACGGAAATACACGTTTTGGGGTCCCCTGAGTCCAAATAACCAAGTCGCGAGAAGTGGTCTGTTTGTGAACGTACTACAAATACGATAAATCGACGAAACTGAAATTAGTTATTTGAAGTAATTATAGACCTGGGACGGGAGAGAAAAAGTTTCGTCAAATTACAGTTAAGGGTATTTTATTTTATAAATATCACCGCATTTTGATGTTTTTCTCTAAAATGGCTTTAACGATTTTGATTAAATTCGTCAAACCAAAAAATCATGTATTATAATAGATAGATTTTATCTTCATAGAAATGGTCGGTATAATGCCAAAGGTAATAAGTGCAATTACACTGGTCGACAAGGTTTTTTTTTTCACAAGAGATCTGAATAGTGAATCTAGTGGCATTTTCCATCCTGAATTCAGATATGTAGTCAGAATTGTCCCATCAGGCATAGTTTTTCTGTAAAAGCTACTTTTCAAAATATGATTTTAGCGTTTTCTTTGACCTGTCATAGGAACCGTTACCTCATATGTAGCTATTTTACTCAAGCTGTATTATTGAAATTATTTGCAATGTCATGCTGAAGCGCAATAAAACATGAAAACATTTCTAAATTTATGAAATAACCACTTGATAGAACCACCAATATGCAATATATGTAAATAAAGCTTCCAGTGCTGATAGGTATTTTTTTTTTTGTATTTTTTTCTGACAAATTGAAATTTTAAATACTTTCCTATATGTTATGGCACGAGATGGAAGTTTTTGTTAGATCCTTCAGAACATGGAACGCATTGATATCACCAGAATCTCTTAGTTTTATACAAGTGGCGTACATCAGCATATCAGTGCTAGTTGATGATCTGAGTTTTTATGTTTTACGCCTCTTGCTTCTTTCACTTAAACCATCAAATGATTTCTCAGAGCTTCCACCAGATCCAGATCTTGAGCTTTTAATTGATATCGTCCCACTTAGCCATTCCTTGTTGCTACTTTATAAACGTTTCTTTTCCTTGAAGAAGCATTCCATCTTACTTAGAAATCATGCCTCAAAATTGATAATTTATGTTTAAGCTCTTTCACGTGCTCTAGGCTATTAGCTAGGCAATATTTCCCAATGAGAAAAGACTATGAAAATTCCTTATTTTTTTAAAAAGCTAATGCTTTCGACTTTAAAAATATGTCAAATAATTCCCTTCTAGTTATTATTATTATTCCAGAAGATCCTAAAGTATAAATAAATGAAAATATAATAAACAATTTTTTTTTATTATTATTTGATGAAACTGACATTTTAAAAATAAAAAATTATAAGTCTCCCATTCGCAGCTATTCGCAGTATTTTTTTCATGAAACATAAACTACGATAATTGCACATTATCATAAAACAATTTTCGTTGCCCAGAAATGACCAGAAGTATAACTTTTTTACCTTCAAATTTAATTTTTAGCTCTAAAATCTACCTACCAAAAAACAAAGAAATATTGATACTAGTATTGAATACAAAACATTTATAACGGTCTGGATAACAAGTACAAACCTGGGCTCGAATTATCCATCATATGATAATGCTGATAATTCAGTAAAAACAAAGAAAATTAATATATTTTGTAGAACAATATTTATGAGCAGAAACGAGGTAAAGGCTAAGGTCAGATTGGAATTAGAATATCCGCCGGATTAAGGGCCTGGAAGGGATAAGAATCATCTTGCATGATCCAACAGGTCCTTTACTTGAACTTCGAGTCATTATTTACCAGAAATTTCAAATTTCAAAAAATGGGTTTTGGCCAGCTTTTAGGGCCAAATACCCATGTGCGCATCGTATTGTTATAACAGCAAACTATAAAATAAATATCCAACAATATTTTTTGGATATGAAAAAATATCTCAAAAACGAATGTTAAGACCGGGGACACTAAATGGTCAATTAATTTGAGAATCACACGCATGGTCAAATGTTTCAGTTCAATATACAAATATTTTTACTTTACAATATCCTGGTAATTACATAGACAAAAATTCTCTTAGTTTCTTTGAACATTGGTTTATCTTTACATTTATTTGAAATATTTATAACGAATTTATATAATAAACAGGTGCGTAGGAAGAGACTATTAAAATTATAGACATAGATGGTTAGGCCTCAAAGTCTCCTAATAATTACAAAAACCCACCTAGTCATACAGATACAAGACGAATTTTCGCCTATTCAGACATCTCCAGGGCTACAAACGTTCCACTAGCATGACAGAAAACAAACACATATTATAAACTGGCTTGTACCTGCATGATTAGGCGAATTCATGAAATTTAACGAGACTTTGAGGCCTAATCTTCTATATCTAAACGAATTTATATTCCATAAACGATACTAAACCATTTCCTTAAATTATTATTAATAATATCTGAAGAAAGCGTTCAATATAACACACTCATCGAAATAAAACACCCCTTCCCCCATTTAATATAGACAAAAAATTATTTTATAGTTTCCAGGGGGAGCACACTGTCTTAATATACTTTTATGAAAGAAGGATGACATGGAATCAAACCTAAAAATGATAGACATACGTTCCCTATTTAATCACAATGTGCGGCGGGTTGGATTGGACCGGAAAGAGAGAAAAAATTAGATAAAATTCTTTATATAAAGTACACTCTCCGTTTGACCAATTATGATGAAATTTTTGCTGTCACATCGCGGGCATATACATACACCAAATACCCAATTTCAGTTTTGTGCGGCCTATAGTTTTTGAGCTAGTCTGTTCACACGCACGCACGCACGCACACACACACACACACACACACACGCATACCATTTCGCGGGACTTGGTTATTTGGACTCAGGGGACCCCAAAACGTGTATTTCCGTTGAAAACCGGAAGTCAAATTTTTCACGATCGCAATACTTTCCTTACTATATATTTCATATATAGGTAAGTGGAAGTAATAAATCGTTCCGAACCTCTTTACTGACTTTTAGAACCTAAGTTTTTAGCAGTGTTCATGAAAAAGATAAAGAGATAATATCTTCGACGTAAGCACCTTTCCGCATTGAGGGATCGAATAATAAAAAACCCTTGTTATTAAAGCTACATCAGTTTTTATTTTAGATTAAGTACTTTTTACTTTCACTTACCTTCATATGAAATATATATAGTAAGGGAAAGTATTGCGATCTTCCCCTGAGTCCAAATAACCATGCCCCGCGAAAAGGTCTGTCAAAATTGATCAATTGGAGGGGGCACTTTGCTTAATAAATTTTGTCTTATTTTCACATGTTGTTCCTATTTTCTCAAAAACGGCTGTAAATATTTTGATCAAACTGAGTATTTGATGTCTGTATATGCCCGCTATATGACAGCCAAAATTCATATCCCGTATTATCCCTGCTGAAAATAAAACTTTTATTTAACAATAAAAACATTTATTTTACTTTAGAGAGTAAATACGTGATGCTCAAATTATTTATAGCATTTAAATTGTAAAAAAATGTGGTACTCGATAATCTTTAACTAATTATATTTTAGTTTAGAAACTTTAGTTCCTTAATGAATTTCTGAAGGCAATATAACATATAGGAGGAACATAGTGATTTTGATAAAATTCCGATTTCTAATCTTAGTTCGTAAGTGAAGTTGTGTGTTGCGCGCATCGCACCAGATTTTGTATGATGATATATTTATAGCGCGTTGGAGTTTGAAGCATAGGACGATATCACAAATAGAGCTAGAGTAAATGAGTGACAATGCAATAATCCAGAACCAGGAAAATTGTTATTAAAAGTTGATCTTACGTAATTTAGAAATGACATATACTTTTTACATAACAATTGTATGTATAGACGATTGGTGATGTTTGACGATTGCATTAGGTACCTTTGACAATGCGATTATGCAAAAAATAAGACATAATGGCCACTAATTTTATTTCTCTATTTACTTGTTATGAAAACTTAATTTAATTACCATGGAAACAAATAATTTGTTTAAAATAGGTAGGTTCCACCAAGCGCTGACAATACGTAAACATGCGCAGTACGCATAACTTGTAAACTTTTAGGAAACCCGTATTGCGCATGCGAAGGAGTTTTAAACGTGTTTTAAGAGCTTGTTGGAACATACCTAACATTTTTTAAATATAAATTCTTTTTATCGCTTTGTTTATTGCTAAATTTGTTTATTGCGACTCAAGGACACATGGCATACCTAGAAAGGAAAGGAATATTTTATGAAGAAATATTGAGACAAAAAATTCCAAACCGACCTCCATCTCCCACATAACAGAAATACGACCTAAACTGTCTTGTTAAGTCCCTCAAAATAAGATGGAAGATTAATTTATTTGCTATTCCTCAAATGATTGCAAAAGTGTCCGAAAAAAATGTTTATTGCAGGGATATTCAAGGGTTATTCTTAGGGGGGGTTATTATTCTTCTGTCCCAAAACTTAAAAATTAGGATTTACAAAACTATTATTCTTCCAACGGTCCTTTACGGATGCGAAACTTGGCCGCTGACATTGAGGGATGAGCAACGGCTTAGAGTTTTTGAAAATAAAGTACTGCGTAGAATATTTGGACCGAAGAGGGATGAAATAAATGGAGAATTTAGAGGCTTACACAACGCCGAACTGAGAGAACTTTACCCAGTAAATATAATTGACGTGATTGCAGCAAGACGAATAAAATTGCAAAACTTGGCTGTGAACGTATTCCGAAAAGATTAATAAGCGCGGTGCCGGATGGGAAACGTCCGAGGGGCAGGCCGAGACGGAGGTGGGAGGATTGCGTTCGGGCGGATCTATCGAAGTTAGGTCTGGAAGACGGTCGATGGATGGAGGTGTGCAGGGAGCGAGTGGTGGTGTCGGCATCAAACCTTCGGGTTCGTTAAGCCTTTATTATTATTATTATTATTATTATATACTGTTTCTCGCAATAATATTTAAAAATATAAGTTACAATACGAACAACCAACCTTTCGCTGTCTGTTAAATTTCTATATTTTTTTAGTTTATATCTATATTTAATGTACTCTTGGGTAAATTGGGTGTTCCTGTGGGTAGCAAGCCAATGCTTGTCGGTAACCCGCATGATGTATATAATTATATACATAATACGTCATAATACGTCTCTTAATAGTAATTACTTTTAAAAGACGTAACATCTTGCAATAAAAAAAATCCTCTATGATTTGTCTTTATAGAAGGAATGAATTATATTTAGATATGCATAACTAATGACATTTTCTTAAATTTGCTACCTACTAACGTAATAGCCATATTCTATTTTATTATCATTTAAGTAATGATGACAAAATACAATATGGCTAATAGTTATAAATAAAAATGTAAAATAATTTCAAACAATAAATAAAATAATATTTTGTCATTTTTTTAAAAAGTTTGTTGATGAGTTTTATTGATTGGGCATCTTCAGTTCATTTTAGCATGTGCAATATTAATTATGAATAAATGTAATTTGTTTATTTTCGTTATTCATATTATTTCAATCCCTCACAAATTTTATACGGTTAACAAATAGCGGTAATTTGAGTGTAATGAAAAAATAATAATGATGAGTAACATTAACCATTTATAATTTAAAAATAGCGCGTAGAACATTCATAGCTTACTGGAAAATCTGGAATAGCTAAAAATACTTCTATGTAAGCATTTCAGGTAATCCTTCCTCTAGTTCCGAAAGTTCACAGTCGATGAATAACCTTATGAAACCGTTATTTTAAAAAATGAATGCCTAACTGTTTTATGATCATTACCACAAGTAATTGCGTACTTTTTCTGTTGTCCCTATATACAGCTAGTTATGGTCTAATGCCAGTAAATGATGACTATTATTATGTTTATTGGAAGGCTATAAACAGTTAATTTCCGAATAAGAAAGAAAGTAACTATTTACTAGTTAGCGTTTTGGTTTGTTTTTTTTCCTTCTCGCATCTGTTGCCATAAAAATCTGAAAGGTGGATTCACCGTTACGATGTTTATGCGTTATATATGTAGAGGTTTTTAACGCACAATCATAAATTATATGTTTTTACGAACACCATAAGCAATATAGTTGGAAGGATTAAAAACGTTATCAGCGGACAAAATTATTGTTTCTCGATTTGGAAGGAGATGTTCTTCCATGAATCAAATAAAAAAAAAACAAAAAAAAACAAACAGCTGAAAACAATATAACAAAAAATGATAAAAATAAATAATATAAAAAGCCAATCTATTATTAAGAGTGTAGTCTAAAGGCCTGCTTACACGGTTCAATTTTTGGAACTAAGTTTGGAAACAAACGTTGCTTTGATTCTTGAACGCCAGGTCCAAGTCCATGAAACAAATCAATAGTCATGTTTATAAATTTAAGTTTTTTTGTTAATCTTGACATTAACAATGAACAACGACAATGTTTATTGTTGTTATTAACCGGTTTCTAAGTGAACTAAATCCTAAGATTGTAACGAAAAATAAATAAACAAAAAAAAAAAAATTTTTTTTTTATTTAATAAAACTCAATAAGTAATAATCGAAGAGGGCTTAATATATTTTTGTATATAATTAGAATATGTGTTGTTTTAAAAGCTTTGTATTAGTTTTTTATTGATATAATATTTTTTATTTAGCTATAAAAATAATTATGTTTTATTCTAAAAGAAGAGACGGGACCGAAGTAATTAATTGAAAAACAGCTGTTATTAAGGCATTTGTTTTTTTTAAGAAACAAGGAAGGAAAATACGAGGGATGTTCGCTAGCGTTCGACGAGTGATGATAAAATGAGACTGTTTTAGTGATTAACGTAGTTGTGGTCTATATCGCTAAATATCAGAGAATTGAAGAATAGTGGCGTTCACGGAAGAGATTCCGGTGACGAGAATCGCCAAGCCGAGTGGCTACTGGCAACAAAGCTACGAGAAGACAGGCGAGTTAAGAGAACAGACTGGAGATATTTTTCTTTTAATTTCTTTGTTAAACCTTGCTTTTTTTTATTGTATAGTTATAAGTTTAAATTGTTTCTAGTTGTGTGAATAGAGTTAGATTTTGATCAGGCCTGACTACAGAAATTGTGAGTAAATTTTATTTTTGATATCGTAGTGTAAATATAGTGTTAATTAAAAGTTTTTTTTATTTGAGTTTAATTTGTTTTGTTCAATTTCTTTTTAACTTACCATTAAGTAGTTCATAAGTGTAAATTGCAAATTGTATTTTATGTACAGCCCTCTCCGAGATTTTGAGGTAATCTTCACTTATTAAATTTAAATTATTTTTTTTTTTATTCAGATTGCTTTAGGTTTTCGCTATTTCCTTAAAATAAATAGCGTGGCGCCCCTTAATTTATTTCAATTTTTTTTAATCACTAGTCATTTAAGAACCCGCCCGTCTCCACTGAGCTACCACCTTTTTTTTGTTACGATTGTTTTATTTATTTATAACCAATTAATATTTTTTTTTAACGTAACAAAATGGCGCCCAACGTGGGGCTATAAGTGATTAGATAGATGCTTAATTTAATATTGATTTAGTGATTTTTAAATAAAATTATTTTTTTGTCCTAATATTGAATTTTTTTTATTTTATCTGCTAAGAAAAAGTAGTATAATTTTTACTTGGTTCTTTTGAAATCATAAAGATGAAGGTCGATAGATTGTTAAAGGACGAGCTTGAATACGAATTAAGGATTCGGGGGATAGTTGGAATATCTACTGTAGAAGATATGAGGAAAAGACTTCGGACCGTCTTTAAACTAGAGAGTGCAGGAAAATATGTTGCTCCGGTAGTTGACCTTTCTCCTACGGAAGAATTAAGCGTGTGTGAAGAGAAAATTGCCACTGTTGAGAACAAGATTTCTGTTCTCCCACCCTCTAGTTCTACCGGGGATATAGATAAAATCGATACAGGTCTTCAACATTTGATTAATAGACTAAACCGGATAACAACGAAAGACACCATCGAAATGGAGAGGAAGTCAGAAGCAATTTCAAAATGCCTTCTATTATTTGAGGAACTAGAAGAAAAATTGAGTGGGCAACCTCCTGTTTCAGAATCCCACTTTGAAAACCAGAATCCCGGAAAGTCTCAGGAGGGTAAAGTACAATCAGTGATTACCGAATCAACTGAAGATACAAAGAAGCCTGTAACGACCGTTGAGTCGGAGTCAGACGTTGCTGGAACTAAGTACGTGATCAGAAGAACTGAAACTCCCATAAGAGATTGGGGAATTCACTTCACAGGCGATGGGGATGGTCTCAGTGTCCATGCGTTTTTAAAGACTGTAGAGGAGTTAAGTTTGGCAAGGAGTACTACTCATGAAGAACTTTTTAGGGCTGCGTACGACTTGTTTAAAGGACCAGCACTGATTTGGTTTCGAGCTGTACGGAAAGAAGTAACAACGTGGGCTGAACTTATCTCAGAATTGAAAGCCGAATATACACCTTTAGACTATGAGGATCGCCTTTGGGAAGAAATAAAGAGAAGAACTCAAGGACATGCAGAGTCGATGGGTACATTCGTGGCAGTTATGAAGAATTATTTTAACCGTTTACCAACTATGCCTACGGAAGACCAAATGTTGAATACCATTAAGAAGAATTTGAACCCCCTCTACTTGGAAAGGATGGCTTTGCACCAAGTAACAACATTGAAGGAGTTAGTAATAATCGGTCGGCAGATTGAAGAGGTAAGGTGGAGAATGAACGAATATCGACCGCCACCAGATAGTAAAGGATTACTCGAACCCGACTTGGCCTATCGCCCGCCAACGAGGAAACAACTTAATCAAGATGACACAGTAGCAGAATCGAAGATGGTTGTAGAAGCCTTGGCTAAACCCAATTACACATTTCGCTGTTGGAACTGTGGAGGGACCAATCATTCGTTCAAAAAGTGTCGCTCAGTAAAAACAAAATTCTGTATAGGTTGTGGCCTAAGGGATGCGGATAGAAAGACATGTAAACGTTGTAATACCACCGACCAGGGAAACGATCAAGGGGGTCAGGCCTAAGTGGAAGGGAGCCTGGACAAAACCCGAATTCCACGACAAAAGCTGAGTGGGTAGAGTGGTTGTCGATTGTGGAAGAAGTTTTCGCTGGAAAGAAATGGAAAATTCTTAGACATCCAGCAAATGAACAGGATCGAAGGCCGTATTTAACGGTAAACATTCTGGGAAGAATAGAAACGGGACTGCTGGATTCTGGGGCTTCAAGGTCATTGATGAGTGAGGAATGCTGGAAACGTTTTTCACGGCTGGGTGTAAAGCTACACAAAAAACCCAAAATTCAAATAAATGCTGCTGGAGGCACCGCGCTCAACGTTTTTGGAAGCGTAAACGTGCCAGTGGAGTTGGAAGGTAAAATGAGAATTATCCAATTTTTGGTAGTTTCCAACTTGGTGGATGAACTTATATTGGGCATCGACTTCTGGAATAAATTTAGATTGGTTCCAGACATATCGAAAAATATGTGGCACTTTGCTCCAACAGAAGAATGTTTAGCTGTGTCACAGAATGGCCCTGCTGTCCTAACTAGACCGAATCTTACGCAGGAACAGGAAGAAACCTTAAATCGGCTTATCGGACATTGGCGAAATATCCGACCATCAAAGTTAGGATGTACAAGCAGGGTAGAGCACGAAATAAATACCGGTGATAGTAAGCCAGTCAAACAGCGTTACTACCCTGTTTCACCAAAGATCCAAGATATCTTAAATAAGGAGCTCGATGAAATGCTCGTAGAAGGAATTGTAGAGCCGTCACAAAGTGCTTGGTCGTCACCTGTTGTTTTAGTGAAGAAACCCGATGGATCCTACCGTTTTTGCGTGGATTATCGTCAGTTAAATGCCGTGACTAAAAGAGACGCCTACCCGCTGCCCTACATTTCGAATATATTGGATAGGTTACGTGATGCCAAGATACTTTCTTCCATCGACATAAAGAGCGCATACTGGCAGATACCAATGGCTGCTGAAAGCAAGGAAAAGACAGCTTTTACTGTTCCCAACCGCGGCCTCTTCCATTTTTGTAGGATGCCTTTTGGACTGCATAATGCACCAGCGACATGGCAAAGACTGATTGACGATGTCTTGAGAGCAGATTTAGAACCAAATATCTTTGTTTACTTGGATGACATCATTGTGGTCTCATCAGACTTCGATTCCCACATAGAAACATTGGAGAAGGTCTTAGAAAGATTGAGCTCAGCCAACTTAACGGTGAATTGGGAGAAAAGTCAGTTTTGCAGAGAGGAGCTAAAGTTTCTGGGATATGTGGTAAATGAGAACGGCCTGCAAGTTGATCCGGGAAAGATTGAGGTGATATTAAACTACCCAGCACCTAAGAACGTAAAACAAGTGAGGCAGTTTATAGGGCTTTCTTCCTGGTATCGCCGCTTTGTCCCTAATTTCTCGACTCTAACTTCACCGCTATCGGATCTATTGAAGAAAAACAAGAGATGGAAATGGGGACAAGAACAAGAAGAAGCGTTCAGATTACTGAAGGAGAAGCTTGTCACAGCACCTGTGTTAGCATGTCCTGACTTCAGTAAGCGATTCTTCCTACAAACCGATGCCTCTAAAACAGGATTAGAGGCTATTCTTTACCAAGAATACCCAGAAGGAGATCGGGTCATAGCTTATGCGAGCCGAAGTTTGACCACAGCCGAGAGGAAATACAGTGTAACTGAGCAAGAGTGCCTAGCAGTTCTCTGGGCAATAGAGAAGTTTCGGCCTTATTTGGAAGGGATGGATTTTACAGTTATTACTGACCACATTGCCTTAAAATGGTTGAATAGTCTTCGCGACCCTCAAGGTCGACTGGCTAGGTGGGCACTAAAACTGCAGCAACACCAATTCACTATCGTACACCGTCCCGGCAAACAAAACGCTGCAGCCGATGCGTTGTCACGGACTTACGAATTCCCGATAGCCAGAATTGATATTGGAGAACCAATAGAGGACGCGTGGTATCAGCGGATGATTAAACAAGTAGAAGAGAATCCATCGAAATATGCGGATTGGAGGATTGTTAATCAAACTCTATGGAAGCTTGTTAATAATAACCGGAAAATGGTAGGAGATAGCAACCAGTGGAAATTAGTAGTTCCTAAACAAAAACGTAGGGAAGCGATCTGGGAATGTCATGATAAAGAAATTGCAGGACATTTGGGATGTTTCAAAACCTTGCAGCGGGTAAAGGAGTACTACTATTGGCCTGGCATGGCAACCGATGTAACCAGGTACGTACGGAAATGTGAAGTGTGCTTGGCTAATAAGCCATTACAGACTAAGCCTGCGGGCCTAATGGGGAAACAGCGAGTAGTTACCCAACCTTGGCAAATGGTTTCGGCAGATATAATGGGGCCGTTTCCTATGTCTTCAAACTGGAAAAGGTTCATATTAGCGTTTACCGACTGTTTCACTAAATACAGCATCATAGTACCAATTTCAAATCGACAGCCGAAGTGGTGGCCAAAACTTTAGAAAGAGAGGTCTTTCTTAAGTTCGGGGTTCCCCAAATTATTATATGTGATAACGGCCCTCAATTCAGGAGCAATATTTTAAAAAAGAAAGCCCGAGAATATGCTGTTAAATTGTGGTTCACCCCAGTCTATCATCCACAGGCTAATCCGATGGAGCGTCCAAATCGAGTGATAAAGACACTCCTAGCTTCCTATGTGAAAGACAATCATAAGCACTGGGATAAGGATCTACACAAGTTGGCTTTTGCTATGCAGACTGCGGTACATGAGGTTACCGGTTATTCGCCAGCTCATTTGAATTTTGGACGAGAGTTACCACGTTCAGGCGACGAGTACGAGCATTCCATTGCTTCAGATAATGTTCCGGAAATGGGAGATCGAAAGGCTTACGCACAGAAGTTCAACATGATGCCAGTAATATATGAAGAAGTGGTTGAGCGTCTACGGCAATCATACGAGAAAAGCAGGCACCATTATAATCTTCGGAGAAGGAACGTGGATCTACAAGCTGGAGATTTAGTGTGGAAGAAGACCCAAACCCTTTCGGATGCTTCAAAGAACTTTTCTAATAAATTGGCACCTCTATATGAGAAATGTAGAATCAGAGCAAAACAAGGAAATTTATTATACGTGCTAGAAGATCTACAGGGTCATCCCTTAGGAACTTGGCATGTCAAAGATCTAAAACCTCATCCGACCTAAGACTTAAGATTCAAGCATTAAAAAAAAAAAAAAATTTTTTTGGTAGGGAGGGGGAGAGTTTGTAACGAAAAATAAATAAACAAAAAAAAAAAATTTTTTTTTTTATTTAATAAAACTCAATAAGTAATAATCGAAGAGGGCTTAATATATTTTTGTATATAATTAGAATATGTGTTGTTTTAAAAGCTTTGTATTAGTTTTTTATTGATATAATATTTTTTATTTAGCTATAAAAATAATTATGTTTTATTCTAAAAGAAGAGACGGGACCGAAGTAATTAATTGAAAAACAGCTGTTATTAGGGCATTTGTTTTTTTTAAGAAACAAGGAAGGAAAATACGAGAGATGTTCGCTAGCGTTCGACGAGTGATGATAAAATGAGACTGTTTTAGTGATTAACGTAGTTGTGGTCTATATCGCTAAATATCAGAGAATTGAAGAATAGTGGCGTTCACGGAAGAGATTCCGGTGACGAGAATCGCCAAGCCGAGTGGCTACTGGCAACAAAGCTACGAGAAGACAGGCGAGTTAAGAGAACAGACTGGAGATATTTTTCTTTTAATTTCTTTGTTAAACCTTGCTTTTTTTTATTGTATAGTTATAAGTTTAAATTGTTTCTAGTTGTGTGAATAGAGTTAGATTTTGATCAGGCCTGACTACAGAAATTGTGAGTAAATTTTATTTTTGATATCGTAGTGTAAATATAGTGTTAATTAAAAGTTTTTTTTATTTGAGTTTAATTTGTTTTGTTCAATTTCTTTTTAACTTACCATTAAGTAGTTCATAAGTGTAAATTGCAAATTGTATTTTATGTACAGCCCTCTCCGAGATTTTGAGGTAATCTTCACTTATTAAATTTAAATTATTTTTTTTTTTATTCAGATTGCTTTAGGTTTTCGCTATTTCCTTAAAATAAATAGCGTGGCGCCCCTTAATTTATTTCAATTTTTTTTAATCACTAGTCATTTAAGAACCCGCCCGTCTCCACTGAGCTACCACCTTTTTTTTGTTACGATTGTTTTATTTATTTATAACCAATTAATATTTTTTTTTAACGTAACAAGATTAATAAAAGAAAGTGTAATCATGTCTATTTCGTCCATGTAATCGCCCCTAGCGGTCAAAAAGGGAAACGAAGTTTGGTTCCAAACTTCTGTAAAGTGTCACAAAAAACATATGATTTTAGTTTGTTACATTGAATAGAGTTCTAGAATTCAGTTGGAACAGTTACCTCACAGTTATAGTACATGTTCTGGATTATAGGAGAATCGTATACGCTTTTCGAGAACCTTCTAGAATGTTCTATTTCAGATTAAATATGAGAGGACTAGAAGCTTAGTCTTGCTCTGAATATTGAATCATAAGGTTAATTTTTTTTTAGTATATCGTTACAAGTAGTTAGTTACCTTTTTGCAAAATCGTTAATAATTTGAGTTTTTGTTTTTTGTCAGACATAGTGAATTATAATTTTTCGCAAATAAAAAATTATTTCACAAAACGTATCCAAGAGGCTGCAAGGACTGGATCAGAACCAAAGCCTAACCAAGCAGGATGTGAGCACTTACCAAAGTATCCTCAATATAAGGGACTTGATCAGGCAAAGAGGAGAGCGCGTAAAATAATGCAGACTTACAGACGCCACTCAGACAGACAAATATTTAACAGACTGAACAATCAACTCAAAAGAGAAATCCGAAAATTCAACAGAACAAACTATGACTCCTACATTACTGGCCTCTCGACTGACGATGGAAGCATACCAAAAAGTTGTTATGGCATCAAGAGGTTGAAGCACCGCTTAGAAGAGATGATGGTTCCTGGGCCGTATCGGACGAGGAAAAATCTGAAATCTTTGCCGACCATCTTTCTTCTGTATTTCAACCATTTACTGACTTTACAGATCATAGAGACATGTAAACAGCTGATGTACCCCTAAATAGGAGATTAAGATCTCCTTCGTTAACAAACCCATGCCTAACATGCCCACATTTAATTAGCATAGCTCATTTGCTGATTGTCGAAGTTTGTTGACAGGCGCAAATCAAGATATGAAGACAAAAAAAAAAAAATTATTGAAACCCACCTAAGCGTTACAAAAACGAAATCATAATCATTTAAATAGGCCTGAAGACTTTTAAAACTAAATTCCTGCTAAATATGGTAGCTGGATTTATTACGAATTTCTGATCCTAATCTAGTCCATACGACTAATTTGGGGCTTATTAAGAGATAGGACGTGAATGTAATCAATGAATTGATGAATATGTTATAAAATAGGCATTTAAATAATATGAATAAATATCAAAGGTAAGGGTAAATATTTTAGATTTAGCTCAGTAAATAAATATTACTAATTTGGAAAATGAAAAAAGAAATCAAAAATAAATTTGTTGAAGTAACATTATTTGCAAATAAATGAATGAAATAAAATATTCGTAAGAAGGATCTGTAATGTAAGTGGTTAATGTAAATAAATGTTGTTTAATGCGTTCATTTTTTAATCAACTGAAAACCCACACACCTCAAACCCCGTATTAAGAACTGATACCGAAGGTATAGGGTACTAGTTTAATTTGTCCAACAAAAAAAAAAAAAAAAAAAAAAAAAACAGGTCGACAAGCCTCAGTGTAGAAATCATCGAAATATTTATTTTCTCAGTGTATAAGGTATTCTCTAATGTGATTCTAAAAGGACTTGATTTTCGATCGATAAGTCATTTATTTTTCATCTATATTGAATATGAGTGTTTCACACACAAAAGACATCAGAACCATGAAAAGCCAAAAGATAATTTAATAATAAATATCACCATGAATTGTAACGGACGAAATTTGAGGTACCACAACATGTTGGCCAATAAAATCGAAGATCTAAGTAAAAAATAACTATATTTCTAGCTATTGAACTTATTAATAAAAAAAGATTTTTACATAACGCTATTAGAGTAGCTGTTGGGAAACACGATAAAAATATGACAAAACGTCAAATATAAATTGAAACGAGAAACTTGTCTCATGGCTTGGTTGCATTTTCGAAAAGAAGTTTTGAAGCAACGTTGCTTTGGAACCGCCAGCTGGACCAAATGGACCAAATAGGGTTAGGGGGGAGTAATTAGGCGTCCAACTGCATGGTTTTTAACGCCTTTTGCTGTATATTTATTATTTCTTTTGTTTAACTTTGTTGCTGTGTGCTGTTTCTGTATATTTTATTGATGTATCTGGTATATAATATTTCATACTTTTGTACTTTAAAGGCTAATCTAACTTAATAGTCTATGATTTATGTTCATTTGTATGGTGTTTATTCATGTACCTCCTATATATATACATATATGCTCATACCCACATTATACGTACCTTTCTCTCTTTTATTTATTTATTCTTATGTTATTTTCTTTCTCTTTTTTTTTTTATTTTATGATAATTTTTTATTATTTTTTTTTTTTTATAAATAAAGAGATACACTACATTTATAGACGTAAAATTGGATATAAATACTTCAATACTTCACATAACTTAAATATTAATTTTCATACTATTTTTACAATGCTTTGAGAAGGTTGGATTCCTGTCTTGTTTGCACGGATTGGTTTTTTGATCATGGCATGATCATCAGCCGCTGATGATGATTATTCGTATTAACTGGTTAAGTGAACTTAAAAATTTTCGTATGAAGACTGATAAAAAAACTTAATTTTTTAAGTAATAACTCATTGACGTAAAAAAACCACTGATAGTAAGAATGGCCTCAGCGTGACCTTGCACGTGATCCGTGAATGGAATGATACTTAATTTTAGCTGAAATAAGACTACGAGTGAAAAAAGGAGTAATTTTTTACTACTGATTTAAATGTGTGATCCAAGATATCCTATTATACTTATTTGTCAATTTACCCATAGATGTGGTTGTAAAAATAAAGGCAATAAAAAAAAAAAAAAAAAATAGAATATAATAAGTTTAGGATCGGATAACGTATATTTCTAGAATTGATAAACACCATCACATCCTACCCAAAATGAGGAGTTGTCGAATATTGCCTCTCCATTTGGAGGCGGCTTGATAAAAAAGACGATAACCAGGAAAAGACATTAATAAAGAACGGTCCCTTGACATCTCACTCAAGGCGATCCGTAGGAAGTGCCTAAGATCCCTAACTCAAAACACCATTCCGAGATTTTTATAGTGGCGTAAAAAGTGGTGAACCAGGCAACCGTACGACAAAGACGTCAGGGCAGATAAAGGCTTTGCTTTACGACCCCGATGCAAATCGTTCCAGGCCGGACCCATCGTAAATCCGGAGTCCTCCAGGAACGTCTCAATCCGGCAGTGGGCGACACATAATCCAGGTCTCCACCCTCAATAATAAGATTAGCGGCCATTTCTATTATGTACAGAGCTATCATAAATCAAAGGAAGATTCGATGAGCTAGCGCCAACAGCTTTATCAGGATAATCGCCTAATTTATTCGTTCGGCGGATCTTTCGTTACCCTGAGAGAGAAGGTTCAAAACTCCGACAAACGTCCGAGATAAAGTCTTAACAGGGGAATAAGTCATCGTAAAGCCGTGAGTAACCGGGCGACTTTATGCGGGCTTCATCCCGAGTTATGTTGTATTAAAATTGATTTAATGTTGAATCGAAATGTTTTTGTTAAGGATTTATCGGACGGTATTAGGTCTCGGACACTTGTTTAATAAGTTGGGAATAATCGGAGCCAGATCTCCATTAAGTACCTACTTTCGGAATGTTCCCCTTCTGATCCTTAAAGCCGCACCTGTTCTCTGAGATGATTTATGGCGTTGTTACAAAAGTCGTTGCATTAATATTATTTCAATACTACGAGTTGGAACAAGAGGTAATAACTGAATAAGCCCTATCCAAGGAAAACATGAAATGTGATAATTTAGCAATGTAAAGAATTGTTCATAACCTCTTAGCAACTATTATAAAGAAACCTGAACCTCATAACCAGGGACCGGATTTTCATGCAATTGCATATTTTTTTTTGCGTGCTTCTTTAAAATAGCGGACTAGATAGGATTAAGAATAGGACTACACATCTCATTGGCCAAGTTTTATTTTGCATATTTTCATGATCTAATAAAGTAAACAATACATTTAGAATTATAAAAGCAAAATCCAACGTGGGAGCTAAGATTCCCAATTTCTATCGGGGTTATTCGCCGTAAATAGATTCTTCCAATGATAAAATGATTACTAAGATTCCCGACTTTCCACCTACCTTTTTAGTAAATAAAAATATAAATCGCATCCCAGGCCATGATGGAGAAGCTTTGAGAGAAAAAATTCAGGGCTTAATTTTCTGGAAAATATAAATAATCATTAAATAGGGATAATTCAATTGTTCTCAGCGACAATGAAAACGAACCGTAATATTAGGCGCTTATAAATTTGTTCCAATCTCATCAATTGATGTCGAAAGATCATTTTCGAATTATAAGAATATTTAAAACGATAAAACTTTAGGATACAGAGAAATAAATTTATATTTGGCATTTTCTGGGAATGGTAAGAATGGACGTTGGCCCTTTTAGAACCAAGGTACAGATACGAGTATGTTTGTGTAATATTAAACAAATTATTAAATCATTTTGATTTCATTTCTAAATAGTCTCCTCCAATTTCTTTCATGTGAAATATTTTTTACACACATCTTTGAATCTCACAGCTTTAATAGCATATTTTAGACATTTTAGATATGCTGCATATTTTGCTATATATTTGATCATTTTCTGCTGCATAATTTATAATTTTTTTTTTTTTTTAATATAAATAACCGGTATCTGCTCATATAAGTTAGTTGTTTGCTAACTTCACTTCTCGTTATGCTTGTAATGAAATCTAGACAGTTGAAATATAAAATTGATTGTCTAGCCTATAAGAGGGTTAGAGATGGAGCTGCAGGATCGCATAAAGTTGAATTATAAGTTCAATATGGATAGGTATAAAATTAAACTGCTTGATTTATATGCTTTGAAATATTGCGATTGGGTAAAACTTCTTATTCATAATTACCAAACGGAGGTTCTGTAATGAATTCTAAAGAATGGAAAAAAAAATTATATATATATCAATATATATAAGGTCAAAATAAAATCGGACATAAAAAAAAAAAAAAAAATCGAAATCATGTGAAAGAAAGTCAAGAAGGTAAATTATTTCATGTCTTATTCGCATGGGCGATTTGAAAATCTCGGAGAATTTTCCTAACAAAATCTGAACCACCCATCTGCAGAAAATGCTCCTCAAGAATTAGAGTGGACTATATTTTAATTGATATCATAAAATGAGATCTGATGAATAATATGAATAAGAATTTCTTTATCTATTTAGCCTTATTAATAAGTATGAAATTATAAAATAACTACAGTCAATCAGATCAAAATATCTTTTAAATCAAACAATTCTTGCCCCCAGAACCATGAGCAATTACTAAGGTCGTCAAATGTTTTATTCAATTCAAGCATCACCTATGAACTTTTTAAGAAAAAAATCAGAAACCAGAAGTAACTGTTTACATTTTAAATGTTTACGTTTATCCGCTCTTCTCAGAAAAAATCAATATATATTATAAAGCAAAGTGTACAATGTGCGTGCCGATAAGGCTCAAAAACGACTCAACGTACGTTTAAGAAAGTTATGTCAGCGTGGTGTTATATAACCTCTAACGGAGAAGAAGGTTTCCGTTTTTCTTTTAAGGGTGTAAAATTGAAGAGAAAAGGACTGGAATTTGGAGCATCTCGCACCATTTAATTAGTCTACCTTAGAATGGCATGCGAGTTTATGAATGAAAAATTTAGTTCGAGCAGCAGACTACCAGAAAGCGCTAGGGTGTGTTTCACTCAATGTTTATTGTTTATTCATACCGTTCAGTTTGTTGTTTAAGGTTATCTATTTTATCAGCTGTTCTTTTTAAATTACTAAAAAATCAAGCGAAAATAATTAGTTTCACCTTTTTTTTTCAAATAATATAATGATTTTACATATCTGCAATCAATTAGATAACCGATTGAATACCTTACAAAATAAATTTTCTCATGAGAAGGTTAATTGATTAACACATTACATTTAATCAATATATAACATATACTTAAGTAAATGTAATGCAATATGAGTGAACATTTTTTAGTAGTACAGTGAACGAATAAAAACAGACATAAAACAAAAAAAAGAAGAGCTGCATTGACTGATTATGAATCGAAAATAAAAAATTTGAAGTGTTCTTATTGCATGTAATTATAAAAAATGTTTTTTTTTACTATGTATGATGAGCTTTCCATTCGACAAAATGACTAATTCCAATTACAACATTTTTTCAGTAAGATTTTATCACCCTTCATAGTTCAGTATAAAAAGAAATATGATGAAAAAATTGTGCCCTCATGATATTTTGGTTTTTATTTTGTAATACTAGGTGCATAGTCCGGCCAAATTATGGGGAGGGGGATATCTTAAGGGAGGTTGAACTGGAAGAAAGGTCTTAAAAAAAAAGTTTCTATGAATCTTTGGTAGTTTTTAAACTTCTGGATTTAAAAGGCCCATCACAGTAGTCGACGCTTAAGTTGTACTCGAAATATAGACTTTTAACTATTATCTAATAAATTATTATCTGCTGACTGCTTGGAATGGATTGGAATGCGCTTATAGGATTCAGAATCATAGAAACCATCAAAAACGATGCATGACTCGACAAAGTTGCAGCATAATTAAATGTTCATTCACTATTTTCAACCCTCTTTAAAGTATATAGGGTTCCTTATTTGGGCGAACTCTGCAGATCTCGAATCTTAATATTGACACCGTGTTTAAAGTTTCAAGAAAGTGCTAATTTTTTTCTATTTCTATCTGTGCTAATTTAAAGTTTTTGTGTTATAAAAACTACCACACAACTACCGGAGCGAAGCCGGGCACCCTAGCTAGTAAATAAATAAAATTAAACGTTAAATGCAAAAGAAAAGTACTGAACTAGCGATATAGTCTTCTTTTTACACTGCTAGACAATCAAAATTTCTCTTGATTGAATCTCTTACAAACAAATTAACCGTTTACAAAGTACTTATTAAACCACTGTGGACATACGGTATTGAGAAATGGGGAACAGCCAAAAAATCTAATATACGACTCATAGGTACAGTCATTTCAACCAAAAATACTAAGAACGATCGTAGATGCCCCCTTTTATGTCACCAATGAGACCTTGACATTCCTAACGTCGAATTAACAGCGATGGATCGCTACCGTAACTTTCATGACAGAACTCAAGCTCTACACACTCCCACAAATCCTTATAATCCGCCTAGAAGACTGTTGAGGCGTTGGCCACGAGATTTTCTGCATTAAACAGTCATACGTTTTCTTTTACATTTATCAATTAACTCGTTTCTGCTTTGTTTTTTTATATCTCTGTTTGTTAATTTCTTTTGTCTGTTTGTTTTGTTTTGTATGAGTTTTTCTTTTTTTTTCATATCACGTCATGTCGGCATATTTGCTTATTACGCTAGTAGATAGCAAATTTGATAAATATATCACAACTTATCATATGTAAATAAATAAATAAAAAAAATTAAATTTTAAACTTTAGGTTTACCCTCCTTAAAGATGAGGTTGTTCGAGATATGACGTTTCGAAAAGAGTGACGGATATGAATTTAACGAATAAATAAAAAAAGGTGAGAACAAGACAACTTTCCTTGAACAACTATGCATCTAATTTAAAAATAAAGACATAAATATGGGCTTATTATAATATAAATATGTACCCAAAATGGTAAAGTGAAAATTCAACGTCAAGAAGAATTACTGTAAACTATACGCAGAAACCTCCAGGGAAGTAAACGGGTTCCTTTTTAGGCAAAAGGAGAGGTATAATTAACTAAATTATAATGTTTATACACATATTAGCCGTCATATAATTTTAAGGGGAAAAAATCCACTTGACATGCTAAAAATCGATCACCTACTATAATTTAAAGCGACGGGTTGTTAAAGCCGTCCCTATGTTGCACAATTTTTTTTTTTTTATAACATTCATACCGTTTGTTAGATAATTAGCGAGTATTAATTACATTCCAAAAATTGAATGAATTGATTGTATATATTTATATTTCAGAAATGCTCCGATCAAATATTAATTACAGCCAGTCAAATGTAAAAATTAATCAATACCAATTTTAAATAGGGCATTTATATGTCTTAATGATTTTGGAGTTTTTATGTAATTATAATATGTTTTTATAAATTTGTCAGTGATTTGAAATGAGGACAAATAAGAGACAGAGAATCCGTTTTGACTAAAATAAGAAGAATTTTGTTAGATTAGGATCAATAAAAATAATTAGTGACTGCTATTGTTATCATTTTTTTTATTCTCGCTAGGGTAAAAATTACGTATATACTGTACAAAAAAGAAAAAAAAAATCATCATTTCATATTTTTATTACAAAATTAGTTACTTGATGTTTTGTTTCATAAGGCTTCCTAACTTATCCTTGGTCGTATTCGCAAATACATAACAATGGTTCTTCCTAATTATGTTGATGTTTTAATTACCTAGTAAGTTATAGTTATAATAGATAATATATTATGAAACTTAATGAAAAGGGATTATTGATTATTTCACGAGTAATGGAGTCCTGTAAGCTGTTTTCAGCATATACTTTTTAACATGTTGCTTAAAAGATAATTGATGTTTGATAAGATTATAAAGAGATAGTAACTACTGGCTCTTACAGATTAGGGAATACTGAAAATAAATGTAAATCGTATAGAAAATATTGATAAAATTCCCCCTCATTTTACTCTACTTCATCATGGCTCTTTAACACCCGGCCTAGGAAATACAAATATATTTTTAAAATATGTGAAGCAGACTTGAAGATATATGATAGGTCTAAAAAGAAACAAAAAAAAAAAAAAAATAAATGATCGACTTTGGTTCATTTCGACGACGAAGAATAAATGATACAATATAAAATAAAAAAATAGAATCCTAGACAAAATCTTTAATAAAATTGTAAAGATAAAATGAAGTGTTACAGATGACAAGCATACACCTTATCTCAGTAGAAGAACACTCCCCCACGGCAAAGAAATCGTGTCTCGCTTAACGACCATCATTTGTTCCATTGCTGGTGGGAACAACTGGTGACTTCAACACACTGTAGCCGTTGTACAGGTTTGGGAATATTATTGTAATCAATAAAATAGTAAAATCAATAAAACATTTTTCATATTTCGTACAAATTTCAGAGGTTGATAAGGATATAAGGCTAGTTATACATCGAAATCGCTACTTGAATCGTTATGTATGTCTTCACTTATCCTAAAAACAGGAATTAAATCCGTTAATTAATAAATAGAATCGTAATAAGAAAGTATACGTAAAAGGAAGTTGGTAACTTCGAATTATATTAATAAAAATTTGATTTGGCTTAATATAATATTAAATATTAGAGAAGTACAGCAACTAGCAATTTTTTTTATACACGTCCTAATTGTAAAATTAAAAAAAAAAAATATTTAATTTTTTATTTTTTTTAATATATGTAGAACTGCTCAATGTAGAACTGCCAGGATAATAACATAAACAATAAAAACTTGTTTTCGGTTACGAGAAGAGTCTGCTATGCATGTATAATTTTTCAATGAGGTAAATTATAGAAGATTATCATAAATTAAAAAAAAATGATTTTTTTTTTTGTTTTTTTTTTACAGCTTATAAATAATTAAAAACAATACTTATTCCACACCCAATCACTCACAGTCAGAAAAACAATTTTAGTTACAATAGTATTTAATACTTTATAAGGTGTAAGTATGAAAACTTTTGCTGGTTACTGTATACAATAAGACTTCATTAGGAACATACGATTTAGGAAGAAAACATCACTCAACAAAATGAAATGCTTTTGTGGAATAGGAAAAGTATAAATAATTAAAAAAAATTACTTGAATTTTAGTCATTTTTACATGAAAAGAATAGACAACACATTGTAACCAACTTACAGCCATTGTAAGTTGTAAGTTACTGTATACAATAAGACTTCATTAGGAACATACGATTTAGGAAGAAAAGATCACTCAACAAAATGAAATGCTCTTGCGGAATAGGAAAAGTATAAATAAATAAAAAAATTTACTTGAATTTTAGTCATTTTTACATATAATGAAAAGAATAGACACCACATTGTAACCAACTTACAGCCATATATATATATATATATATATATATATATATATATATATATATATAAAATTAGCGTGGGGAAGGATGCGATAAAACATAAAAAATACCGCAATTTCGTTAATAATTGCCCTATTTCTATGATTTATTTTCTATTTTTTCGCGAATGAGAAAACTACCAGTTTGCATAGAAGTAACGGGATAAAACCTGAAACAAAATTTTCTATTCTTTATAACATTTTTAACATTAAAAAGAAAGAAGATTCTTTTAAATATTCTTCAACCGAAATTCAACGTATGGTTTAAGTGTGAATCCATCCTCTAATTTTAGTTATCTGATGTAACAAAAATATGGCCCTTGCAATTGTTTATGCAGTACTATAGTTAAAGTTCGATATCTTTTTGTATGTTGATGTGAACCAACGACCTATATCATTGGTAAGCTGTTATGCTCTTACACACCGAAGTTGGCCGCCGATATTTTTTTTTTTTTTTTTTTTTGTATTGCGAACAAAATATTTTTTCTTTATCTCAAGCCCATTGACGTAAAAAAAAAAAAAAAAAAAAAAAAAAAAAAAAAAAAAAAAAAAAAAAAAAAAAAAAAAAAAAAAAAAAAGCTATACGGAAATCTTCGAATCGACAGGAAAGCGGCCAAAAAATAAAAACAGTAATTTTAACAGATAACTGTTCAGAAAATTTACAGATTTTAAAACTTATGAAAGATTGGACTTAAGGTGATAATTTATCCGCACATGATCTCTTTTATTAAATATTGTGAGGCTAAGAGATATTCCGCTTCTTTATGTTGTTTATTTATTTTTATTTATTGAGTCTGTTTAAATTGTTTGAGATTTTTATTAATTTGTAAATAGGCAATAATATAACTAAATAAACAGCATAAAGAAAAAAAAATGAAAAGAACTGATAATTTCGATGATATTAATATAGAAGGGAATGCGTATGAAAAAGTAAAGACGTTTAAATATTTCTACTGTAATAGAACTATGAAAAACAAAATTGATTATGAAATTATGCTGTGGTTGAAGACGGAAAATAACTTTATTTTTTACTCCCGAAAAATATAAATTAGATTTCACTTCACTATTTTACTTCCAATGGTTGTTCATGAATGACCAATGACTAGGAGCCTTACCTAAGGGCGAGTCGTGATTCTCGTCGAGGTTTTGAAAATAGAGTAATGCCTACGAAGATGACGGTTTTTGTAATAATTAGGAGTTGTAATCTTCTGAGGAAGGGGTTTTAAATCGAAATGCATAAAGGGCATACCCTCGCATAATAAAACAGTAATTAAACTTCTACTCGATCAACCCAAGAAAAAAAGGAATTAATAACTTCCTATAAAACCATCTTCATAACACGTCTGTGAAAATAGATAAAAACATCTATTAGGGCATCAAAATTAATCGCCATTGAGGCATTAACTGTAATAATTCAAGAAAAGAACTCTGGAAGGTTACATCAAATTGTGCCTTTCACCGAGGTTGTAAAAACCGTGAGCATAAACAAGAAAATGAACATCTTCATAAGCAATAAAAAATAAAAACATTTTAAAATCATGAGATCAAATTAATAGTCGATAGAGACTAAGTTTAATTACAGCTAATTTGTATGTATGTTAATTATCCGACTTGAAAAATTGACAGAAGACTATTGTCAAATTAATTAAGACGAACATATTAATTTACAACATTACATTCAATATTTATAATGTTATTGTATTTTTTTGTGTTTTGAAAAACCGCTTTAATACTATCAAAATCTTGCTGATTTCGGAACTTATAAGTCTAAATTATATGGTAAAAATAAATTAATTGAAAGGTAATATTGGCAAAGAAAAAAAAAAAAAAAAACTATGGTAAGGTAAATTATTTCTCCGAAAATCAACCTTGCCAATTCAACCGTGCTAACAGGCCATAACAGATATTAGTATTCATGAATCTTATACATAAAATTAATTCTACCAAATTTGGTACGATGATGGCTCAAAACAATAAAAGTTCGATTTTTTTATAAACATTTATATACCCCTCAAAACGAACCACGATAGAGCAAAAACAATTACTCAGAAAATTTTAATGAATATGAAGAAATTCTTATAATTAGGGAAACAAATTTAAGTAAGATAAACACTTCAAATACAAACAATGACAAGGAAAAAAGGACAATAAAAGATCAGATTTAGTTTATAATTGGTGTCTCCCTACACATTAATGATTTTTGAAAACATAATAAAATTCAGTTTTCGCGAATTAGCGTAACAATATAATAATCACGAAGATAAAGAACCAACAATTATACTAACAATGAGTCCATAATTGATGTACCTATTGGAAGAACATATTGTGTAAGAATAAGTCATCAAATTTACTTAGTCATATAAATCCACATCTTCAGATTTTTTTTTTTTTTTTTTAGTTTGGTTATTTAAAATAAAAATAACCAAATAGAAGTCAAAATTTTATTTAGTACGGTTACCCACTAAGCACATCAATTATGAACATAGAATACGTCAACTAATGAAATAAAAAAATAAATTAATATAAAATGTTTTTAAAAAATTAGTTTATCAGTAACACAGCCTTACAGAAAAAAAAAAAAATTGGTGCATAGAATCTTATAGCAGATGTTATGGGGCATAACATTTCCACCTGCTATTAACCTCCGTATGTATTCGAGTAATTATGTTTTAAGAGGTAAGTCACGCCATTTATATATCTCAACAACTAGAGCTGAAAAAGGAAAACTAATGGCGAATTTGGTTTCAGCGCACTAATTACACTCAGAATCAGCTATAAATCTCTCGGCACCAAGACCGCTGCAGACATGTAATTTCACATCACCTTACATACAACTAACTTAAGATTTCTTTAGATCATGTCGAAAATTGATTCTTACATGATGATCGTAATTTCAAACATTATGCGGATTGTAGGACTTTGGCTTTGAATACTAGTCTCGTCAGGATTTCTAGGAAATTTGAATGTTTTTCCTCTATCTGACGTTCGCATATAAGAGAAATGTACATATCCATCAGCCCAATTATTTAATATATTTTTCTTGTAATATTTAGGGCTTCCTTCCGAAATAATTAAGCAATGAAATCAATCACCAACATTTTGAAGTGACTTGGGACAGTTTCACAGAATTATCTGGGTCATTTCTCCCTCATTTTTCTGACTTTTATTTATTTATTTATTTATTTACAGATGCATCTACCCATGTTGGGTCATTAGCATGAATACATGGTTGTTTTTTTGGTGCAATTTTGGTGTTTTTCCTGAGGTTTTACATAATTAGAAGTATCTTTACATAAAATTACAAAAAGTTCTATTTTACAGAAGAATTGCTAAATATGTTAAATAAGGTGATAATACTGTGTCTTTTTTAAAAACTTAATCAAGTTTTCAACAGCGGTCTCTGTGTCGCCAAGAACGATGTCCAGTCTGCTGCTAATGCTGCACTCCTTCCTTGAATCCTTAAGGGCCACACAGTCCAGCAGAATGTGTTCAACTGTTTCTGACTTTTGTTCTTATGATTTGTAAACCACCTATATAGAAGCAATTATCTTTTTCACAATAATTGAAGCGTGGAAATGCATAAGGGTCTAAGTTCCAAAAAAAAAAAATAAACCAAAGTTTTTTTTTTGCCAAATTGTTGTATGTGCCAAAGCCATTCTTCAGAAATGGGTATAAGTAGTGTTTTGTTGTTAGAAAAGAGTTCATTGAACGTATGAAAGATGGCATGGGTGTAGGCACTGCACGTAGTTCACCCTAAAGGGTATAAGTCACATCATTTCTGTAAAAAATTCCTAAGGCACTTATACCCTTATGCATTTCCACGCTTCAATTGGGCCAAGTCACCACAGTTTACGTTATTATTTATAGGATTTTTTGATGAGGAATTGTACACTTGTTATTTCTAAAACAAAATTTTTATTCAATAGAGAAGGAAACGAGATTGAATCTTGAAGCTTCGAATGGTTTAAGTAAATACAGCCTTTAAGCCAAATATCTCAAAAAACCGGATTTTATTCAGATTCGTCAGTTTACAGTACACACGACAGACTTTTTGGATCAGCAAGAATCGGCTGTCTCACAGTTCATCAACATCTTCAACAAAGTTACAATACACGTGGCATTCCGACGGGAGGTAGCTGAAATCGTATTCCGGCGAGGTCGTAATTTATTTTACAGTTTCTGAAAGGAGACCAGCGGAAATGTAGTTGCTAAGTGGTGCTAACAGGAGGCGGGGACTTGCCTTGCCCCTGGCGACAACACGTTAACAATTATCATAATCAGTTTAATGCCTCTAGTGTTAATGCCCTTTAGCTGTACTAAATCTCGCCCAGCATAATTTGCCAAGAACAACATAAAATACACAGCCGTGGCACTTTTGACAAGCAACTCTGAACACTCTTTTGGACATCAATCATTAATATTAATATGTAGGAAGATAGTGCTTGGGACATTAGTAAAAAAATGAAATAATAATATATTCATTTTATGAACTGAAATCTTATTACGATTCAGCGCTATAAAAAATGAAAAAATGTGTGGGATGTGGTTATGGAAATCGGGTAAAATTTTCGCGTTCCGTATTTTTTAGCCTAATAATATCTAATGATAGGTCGAAAAATCAAATGCTAAAATATCACATATATTATTTTAATTATTTCTCTTGACATGTTAACATGAAAATTTATATAATATAATTTTTAAAAATATTTTATATGAAGAGAAAAGATCGGCCTTGGCCGGGATTCGAACCCGGATTTTCTTATCTCTAGCAAGGCGCTTTTTACCCATGAGCCACCAAAAACATATCCCGGTCAAGTCAATCACTTCTCTTCACTGAACTGTTTCCCACCGATCTCGCAAGTTTTTTGAGAAGGGATTGACTCAACCGGTACATGTGCCTAGTGGCTCAATTGGCAAGAGCGTCTTACTAAAAATTACCTGAAAATAATAATAATATTTAAAAATTATAATATTAATGTTTTCCATAAATCTTTGTACTTCCTCCTGCAATCCTTTAATGATAAAACCGTATTCAACGGAATAAATCTTTAACATCACGCCGGAAAATTCTTCTTTTAATAATCATTAGGTCATGGTTATATGGCTTGTTGAGGTTATCTGTGATGTAGTGGCTAGCGTAGCTGCTTACACTACTAATGGTCGTTGATCGCATCCCGCCAAGCTGCCATAGAATTTTTTTTAAGGGAGTAAAAAATCATTAGCCATGCTAAATCTTCTATCCCCTTCTGATGGGACGTTAAACGGATGCCCCGAGTCTATACGTACTCCCTAATATTAAAGATCCATATCCTGATTATACCCCATAAGCAAAATTCAGGACTCCCACAGTAGCATCGTCCGATTAGCCTTTGTAGCATAAAGGGGCATTAACCAAAAACTATACATAACTTGTCCGGATGTACGAGTATAATGACACAACCACAAAAATTTATTTTTGTCTGTCCTATGTTTTGAAATTTATTTTATCGAGATGGAACGCTCGAAAATGCATTTTCTAATTGTTTATTGTAAGTCGGATTTCTTCAATTAATTTTTTATTTCTTGTAATATGAAATTTCAATGTTTGCGGTGGTGTTTAGTAAAAATTTACATGTAACATTGATAATCTGGCTAGGAGAATATTTGCTATGAGTATGAATGAAAAAAAGATAATGTTTTATTAACGCAAATACCAGCCAATATATTTATTAATGATTGCATAATTACTGATATGTAAAAAATCTAAAGGGCGGTTTTGACATTGTTGTCATTCACAAATAGAAAAATTGACAATTTTTAAATTGTGTTGATAAAGTGTAAAGAATCTCAATTCCACTTTTTAACAACACCATAATATATAAACAAATTTCAACCTTCTCAAATGCATTTTGAGAAGCGGCACATATGTGCTGCTGGAAACAAATAAACATAAACATAATGTATAAAAGAACAAATGTATAAGGGATTGCCACCAATAATAATCATAAAGGCTTAACGACCCCGAAGGTTCGATGCCGACACCACCACTCGCTCTCTGCACACCTCGATCCATCGACCGTCTTCCAGACCCAAATTCGATAGATCCGCCCTAACGCAATCCTCCCACCCCGTCTCGCCAGCCACAGCAATAATGCAAGTATGGTCAGAAAGAGGTCAGTGAAGGAATAGGATTGACACTGGACCGGGATATGTGCCTGGTAGCTTAAGTGTGAAAAGCGCCTTAGTAGTGATGAGGAAATCCAGGTTCAAATCCCGGCCAGGGCTTTGATTTTTTTCTCTTCTTTTAAAAAATATTTAAAAATTATAGTAATAATGTTTTACATTGGTCTTTGTATCTCTTCCTGCAATCCTTTAATGATAAAATTATATCCAACCGAATAAATCTTAAACATCTCAACCAAATTTATGCAGGGTTCTAAAAATATTTTTTTCATCTTTCGCTCATATCTTTGAATAACATATCCTCGGTTACCGTTTATTCCCTTCTAGTCATTCAATGAAGGAAATTACTGCGAAGTTGCGTAAACTTTCATCGAGTAGAAGAGACTATATAATGTCAAAATGTTTTCGACAGGTTCTGAATGACAAAAAAATTATAACTGAGCCATAACATAGAAGAGAGAAATCGACAGTTGCGTGACATTTTGGAACTGAATGTACTCCCACGGAGATATGGCCCCTTAATTACCGATGACGAAAGGGCTATTAGCAAGACCATTAAGGAGTTATCTCACATCGTCAAAACACGGTCTAGAAAAAGCAGGCTCCTTTATATTTAAATATTAAATTAAATAAATAAAATTACTTTAAAAAAATGAAAAAAAAAATTAGAAAATATGTTGTGACTAGGCTAGTATAACTTTAAGAAAATAACATTTTAAGTGATTACTACCTACCTTATTACTTGTTTCTAATTAATAAATTTTCCCCCATTTTAATATGTTTTTATTTGATCTAATAATTTATTATTTTTATATTGTTTAGTTATTTCCGATAGTTTATGTGCTTATGACTGTGCTTTTTAGTTTGTGAATATCTATATATAGCTTTATAACAGTAATGAATGTTTTTATGTAATTGCTAGCTAAGAAGTAAATATGTTAAAGTTTATACTCATTATGATTACAATACATAACATCTAAATAAACCTCCTTAATGTGTTAGGGTTAACATCTGGGAAGGCAGTAATATGATCACATATCTATGATGTGATGAAGGAACATACTTAAGTAAAAAAATTTGAATTATTATATTTATGTAATATAATAATATGTAGGAATTATTATATTATAATATAATGATAATAATAATCTTTATTGCTTTAAAGGTTTTACAGCACCTTGTAGCAATGAGTTTGTTTTTCAAACAAATATACAAAATCATTTTTTTTTTTTTATACATGATAAAATCCATTAATATCAATATTATACATAGGTACAAAATTATATCTTAATTATATTATCAATAATCTACGATTTCCTTATGATAATTTATCTGACTTTCACCAAAG
This sequence comes from Aelia acuminata, assembly GCA_911387785.2. NCBI lineage: Eukaryota > Metazoa > Arthropoda > Insecta > Hemiptera > Pentatomidae > Aelia > Aelia acuminata. The sequence continues at coordinate 47,536,122 of OU426979.1, forward strand.
CAAAAATGAAACCTATAAAAATGACGGTAAAAATAGACAATTTAAAAAAAACAAAATAAAAATTTTATGACATGTTACATGACTATCTCCTTTAATCAAACATTAAAAAAACTTCTTATTTTTAAACTTTCTACAATGAAAATAAAAATATCTTTAAGTTTATTATAGTCCGTGATTGTTAGGATATCCTGGAACATTTCTTTATTTGTTTGATTAATGTTGCCGTATTTTATAAGAAATTGGTTTCTGAACGGATTCCAGAATCCTTATATTATAATATAATAATATTTTTTGGATATAAAATTATTGTATTATATATATATATATATATATATATATATATATATATATATATATATATATATATATTATATTATATGTAATTTCAGAACCAGTAAAGAAGTGTTTTTTTTTTTTTGTTTTTTTTTCTTCCGAATCCCTGTAATATATTCAACTGTGTGCTAATAATAACAATATATTAAATGTTTAAAGTATTTTAGATCCTTTTATTATAACAATGTTCCAGTTCAAGGTTTTCTTTTGGTTCTGATAATGTTTTGTTGCTTAAATGTTTCTTAAAATTATTAACATAGAGTGATGGGGCTCACCCATTTTTTGTGTTGAGAAAAATGACATAATAATTAATATAATTGTCTTACTAACTAACTGATGTCCTAATAGTAAAAATAGAGTTTTTTTGCCAGTGAAGTGGAGCCGATGCCGGATCCAATGTAATGAAGAGAGGGTTTGAAATGCCAGAAATTTCTTCATTGAGGTCGATCGCCTGATTTTCTTTAACATGCGATTCTGGAATCGCTGCATGTTTTTCAATGTGCCCTCTGAGAATGAGTGAAGAGAAGAGCTTCGTAAATAATGGAAGGATGTAGGAATTTTTTATAAACCATCAACTTCAGTGTGAGCGAAAGTGTCGGGGAAGTTGGGAGGTGATGAAGTCGGTATTATTTAGTATATATCGGTATTATAGTTTATATCTCTTACCTAACCTTGGTTGGAACGTAACTTGGCCCTTTTCAGGAAAATGACCCTTATTTTAAAAATGTAACGTCAATCCAAAGTTATATAAACCATAATATTATTAGGCTTGAAATTGAATCATTTTTTGAAGAATGGCGTAAAATCGAACAGAAGACATTTTCACATTGATTTTTTTTTTTTTTTCCATAAAACTTAGAGCTTCTTTTGTTAACATTAAACGAACGAGAGCACGAGCTAGCAGAAGTAGGAGATAAATTGGTCCAGGACGAATGCACAATCATTTGCACACGTCCCGGATGACTTATACCCTGAGCCTTGAACTCGGAGTCTGTGTTTATCCGTCCGGGTTGGATTTATGTGGAACCTTTATGATCTCATTATTTCAATAGCGTTTATCTGGGAGGGCCATTAGGCTGCCGCAGAGGGGATGATTTGTACCGCCTCTGAATGCGAAACCGAGATTGCAATATATGGATATTAGAGGGGATTAACATTAACAGTCTGCGACAGCGGTAACATCTTCCAGCAGAAGATATCTCCAGCTAGGGAAGGCGCTATTTCTGAAAGAGAATAAAGAATTTATTCCATTGCCGGGGTTTTCAACGCCTGATGTGGACTGCGAAGTAAGGCGAAACGTGATGAAGTCGCAATAGTCGTGATTTGTTTCTGCTTTGCTATCGTTATCTATCAGATTATTCAATTTTATAGAAGAATAGAACGAAGGCTTAACGAACCCTAAGGCCCAATGCCGACACCGACAATCGCTCCCAACACACCTCCATCTAGCTCCTAGCTTTAGTTTTGTAGATCCTAAATTTCTCACGGCTTCAAACATTTCCTCTTCTACTTATTCTACTTATCGCCCAAATCATTACCGTTTCTGCAGTTAACCATACATTTTGTTTTTTATTATATGTTTATATATCTATTTCTAGTTCTACTTCTTTATCGGCTTTCATCAATGTTTTTGTATTTAGTTTTATAGTTTTCAAGTCATCGCCAAGCAAAACTAAATCATTGACATAATCAGTATGGATATATTTCCACCCAGATTTAAACGCTTTCCAGGACTTATCACCGCCCTAATGACATATTCTAATTTAATAAAACATGAGAAAGCGAATCCACTTGTTTCGAACCATAGCGAACCACAAGCCTTTCAGAAAAATAATTACCAACTTTAACCTAAGTTTCGGTCATACACATTCTAACAAAGTAAATTTACTAACTTCTTCGGTATTTTTAGTTAAGTCAGGATGTCATACTGCTCATTGCGGTCCATGCCATCATAAGCTTTTTAACAGCAGTGTTTAAATTTTCTTCCATAACCCTTACTATTTTATTTGGGTATGTAAAAAACGCTGCTTTATGTAAAAAATGCAACACCGAAGCGCACCAATTTTCGAAACAGTAGCCTATTAAGAGTTGGAGAAAAAGCATCATACAGTTTTAAATTCATTTGTTCTACCGAGTTTGACTATGTAATAGATTTTTTCGGTGATTGTAAAACCATTTACATGGTCAAACTCGGAAGAACAAATGTATGAAATGGAATCAGACCTTGGACGCCTAAAACAAACCCATACAGTTTATTACAGCTGTTATTTAAAGCATCACATCTTCGGTACCGGAATCGTGGTACGAGGTAGAGCTCGTCAGCTGGTGATGCGATTTACATCTTTAATCACTGGTTATGATATAATCGGCTAAGAGGAAAATTCTTTAACTTCTCTTTAATTGATTGCCACGCCCAAACAGAAGTGTCAGACAAGGAGGATAAGAATACGTTCAATGTTTAGCGAGGAAGTACGACAGGAAACTGCTCCTAACATTAAAATCGTCTTAAGAGACTTTAATGCTCAAGTCGGTAAAGAGATTGCTCTTGTGTCGACCATAGGAAGCATTCATCGTATAAGGATTATCGACTAGGTCGTTGAAACTACTCTTTTTCCTCGAAAGGATATCCATATAGCAACGTGGATTTCTGCGAACTGGCAAACATCATCTCATATAGAGCACATACTCAAAACCGCCGGACACAAATCCAGCTTGATGAATGAAATATCATACGGAGGAGCAATTAATAAATCGTTGGTAATTGATAACGTAGAGCACCTGGAACGATTTAGGTAATATTTGTCTTTATCTGTAGGCCGCACTCCGAATTAGCTTCATATGGAAAGATGAGTAGTGGCGGTTACCCAAATGATGCTTCAATTGCCATTGGACCGAATATTGCCTTCAGTTACAAGTTTTTCGTGCATAACTAAAAAAACCATCCATTTTTTTTGTTACTTATGTACATAATGAATTGGCCAGTCTTATGAATCCCGAATATTTAGTAGAAAGAATTACGGAAATCAGACCACTATTAGCCAAGTTACGGGTTTTATTTATTTATTTGTTAAAAAAATGCCAACAAACCACCGTTACATTAAGACGTGAATCTCCCCCCCCCCCCCCGTATATATCGTAAATATTCCCATTCCACAAACAGACAATGTAAACTATCTAGGACTAACATTTTACAGGAGATTGACTTGGGGCCCAGGCATTAAGAAAAAACGAAAGACACACATACTAAGACTCTAAACTTTCCAATCACAAAGTAATAAGACTCATTACACATGCACCTCTATAAGTATCAAACATTACTATACATACTGTCTTGCGCATGCCAACTGACAGTGAATACGTAAGGACTCACTATAAATGATTTCATGAAAATTTACAGGGACATGACAATCCACTAATAATGGCCTCCACCAGCATGCCTGACATCAAGAGAAGACTGAAAAGGTCGTGAATGAGACACCTGTGAATTTCATTTTTTACAGTAAAATAATGCCACGGAAGAGGTACCGCTGGGTATTTGCTCTTCATGCCTGACATGCCCCATTACTGTACAACTGTTATGGACAGACAATCAACTGATTGTCTATGTTATTTTAGACAAGTTTGGTTGAATAAAATAAAGTTAAAAAAATTAACTTTCCCTACATCTGTAAATATAAACAGTCATGTAGATTGCACTTTTAATAACTCAAGAACAGCAGTCCGATTTTTATGATTTTGGATTAGTTGGATTCGTGTTCCTTTTGATTCTTAAAAAAATAAAACAAATGAATATTATTTAAACTAACAATTTTTTAGAATACGTGGGGGGGGGGGGGGATTAAGATGGTAGGAATTCGCTTGGTCCGCTAGTTAAATTTATATAGCATTTTTATAAGTAAAAAGTAAGGCTTTAATAGAATGAACAGGACTCGAAATTACCAGCTGAAGTATGTGTCGCAACTGCAGCCATGTGTTGTGATCTGAGCAGAACCATGCGAGCTTACTCCCACGTAACACAGGAAGCCGACCCATCTGTCTTAAAGAGATTTAGGGATCTGATCACAATTCAATGCAGCCTCTCACGAATAAAAGTTAAATGCTAATCAATACATAAATATTCATACGTTTCATTACTTTCCAAACAGCTAATTTGTATACCATTAATGTGTTTTTCTCTTCTTTATGTGCCCAAGCCATTGATTCTCTTACTATATTCTCGGCAACCTTGGTTTCGCCTACGAACGTGCAACCTTTTCTAAACTATAAGTAAGTCGAAATAAATTTCTATGAATCAGAATTGAACCAAAATGGTGGAATGGTGATCTATAAGAAAATTATAGATGGGTATGAATATGATTAATAAAAAATTTAAAAAGTTTGAATTCAGTATTTCATAAAATCCTTTAAATAACAATTCTTCAAACCATTATCGATTGATGTATTTTGTCAAATTTAACAGTTACAGGGGTAATAAAAACCTTAACTCTGGCTCATAAAACCCACACAATAACAAATTAATAAAAAGAAGAAAACGTTTAGATACTTTTTCACATTGCACGATAAATAATGTGCATTAAAAACAAAAATAAAGTAACTTTAAGAAAATATTTGTTTTTTACTATTTTTTTTTCGCCTTATGCCACGAGGGCTAATCGGGACGGGTTATCTACGGGTAACCGCACGCTTCTAATCCATGGCAAGCCGCTGAGTCTGTTCAGTGAGTGAGGCCGTCGGCCACGCCGCACAGTGGGGTTGAAAGGCGGAAAAAACCTATTTGTTGAAGGTATTGGAATATTCTTTTTCTTTTCATTATTAATTAATAGAATAGTTAACTGACACATTCCATCAATTTATTCGAAGATATTCTGATTTTTAAACTTGTTAGGACCCTTTGAAAAACGATCATTGAAAACTATATTTTTCAACGGAAAGTTTATAACACTATAATAATTTTTACAACTCGCATTTTGGTTTCTTAGAGCGATTTTCTTTTATAATCATGAAAAGCGATCTCACATATTACACTAGCATAAAAATGATGCTGTTTGGTCAATGTTTTAACCCAGAAATAAAATCCCGAATAAATGCAATAAAATAAAGACAAAAAATGTTTTTGGTAATCCATATTCTTCAAGTGCAGTTTTAAAATCCATTTTTTTAAGAAGAAGCTACATTCAAGGAAATATTAAAACATATTCTAGCTGCGTCCACCTGCGGCTGTACATGTGGGATTTTTTCTTTTATTGAAATACCTATGCTATTTCGTGCAGTTTATTCTCCATGGAGCTTGTGCTTCGAATTAGGTTATTACTAATCGTTTAGTAAAACATCATGCCTTACTTACCAGGTCTGTAGCATCATTTATAAAGTCAGTCTGGATCGTTATTAGGTCGATAATAAATCAACTTTTTCACCTACCGTGATTTTAGAATGAAATTGAAAATTATTAATAATAGGTTTATTAACATGACCTCCGATAACTTAAAGGCTTTGGCATTTTTCATTTTTAAGCATCCATTTGTTTTTAGAAGATTGGTATTAAAAAAAGCTTCAGCTATTATTTAGCGTGAATTAGGGAACTGAAATTTCACAGATAGAGTTGCAGTTATTAAACCTACATTGAACAGTCAATCCCGCCATTTCCTATCAAAATTATATTAAAGTCGGATGACCCAAATCTTATATATTAATGTGATATACATTTAATAGTTAAGAATTAAAACATAAGTGATAGTTCCTCTTTATGATTTTTTTTTTTTTGTTTTTTTTTGTTTTACCTAACTTGAGTGTTTTCATGAAATGATATGATATTGCAATTACTATCAAGGATATCAATAGCATAAAATAGCAAAAGTGTTTAAACTAGCCAATCTCGAGTTGAAAATTGATGTATAATTTTCTTTTCTATTTTCCTTACTCTGCCGTTTAATCCGATTAGTCGGTTAAGCGGGGCTCGAACTTATACATTTTATAGGAAATTCAATCGTGGTAATGCTAATATCAACTTTATTTTTCTGCGGCTTACAGATCAGGTTTGACAAGTTTTTTTCCGAAAATAGCCGATTTTCAACCACTGTGCGCCGCGGCCCTTTTTATTGTTTAAATTAACATCAAAAGAAGAAAGAAAACGAAACCCCCAAAAAGAAAAACAAGTTATTTGACGGTTCTTGTTTTCCTTTTCCTCCATTATAAACATAAAAAGAAAACTTAGTTATAGTAATTAGTCATAAGTAAAAATAAAAAAAGGTAAAATCGATTCAGACTGATCGAATCAACTATTAGCATTTTACAGTTATGTTAGTAACAATCTATTGAAAACTATTGAGATGTTATACATTTTTTACTTTATCAATTTGCTAAATTAAAGATTTAATTTTTTTGTTGGTTAAAAGTATCAACGTAAAGAGTTTTATATTAATTTAATCATTATTATGGGAAACCACCTTGTTTTTAAATTATTTTAAATAATTTGAATAAATTGAGCTCCGCGGTGCAATGGTTAGCATACCGCGCATGTCACGCGGAAGACCCGGGTTCGATTCCCGGCGGAGCCAAATCTATTCTCTTCCAAAAATATTAAAAGAGTTTTAGTTTACCTTTCCATATCAAAGGCAGGACAGGACAGTACAAAGTTATGGATATCATCCTCATCAATGATACAGGAGGAACATAGTTGACACATATGGTTGCTATTAAATATTCTTTATTTACTATTTATATAATTATTTTGAAAAATAATCTTCGTACCTGGTAATCATAATATATATGGAGAGCTAGCTATTTATTTATATGTGGTATTAAAAAGAAAATAATCTGCCGGGTCACCAATAATTCTAAGATATGTATAATATAATATTAAAAGTAAAACTTCTAAGCTAGTAGTCTATTTCTAAAATAACCTTGAATGGTTCGTATTTTTTTCTTTCCATTCATTTATCGTTCCCCGATGTTAAATGTTTCCTGAAACTGGAAAGTATTTATTTCTGAAACTGGAAAGTATTTATTTCCGTAAAACAAGTTGATATAATCAGAATAAGCCGGTTACCAATGTAGAATACATTCTTGTCCTAATGTAACGAAAATGAAGAATCAAAAGTATGATGACACTTCAAACCATTATAGATAGATAGATAATATATAATGTATAGATAATAACCCAACTGGAATATTACTAAGGCACAGGTATCATCATTCCCTCGAAAGCCTATAATGCCGTGTGTCAACGGTTGGTTCATATTTAATGTCCTCAGTAGCTTATTTGGGTGGAAAAACGATCTCAGGTAGCAAGCTAAATATTTAAATGACCATAGGCTGTTCGCGCTTCATAAGATATACTTCTCAAGTTTGATACATTGAAGAAAAAAAAATCGAAATCGAAATTCATTAGTCAGTCGCCATTTTTTTTTCCAATCGTCATTCCTGTCCGCATTAAGGTGTGCTGCTGGCGGATATTATTTTATCTCTAGTACTGTAACGACTACTGTAATGAAGACCATGGAGTAAAAGTCAGAGCTCTCTGAGCTAACAAGTGGAGCAGAGTGGCGCGTTGGTGAATAGAGGAGGCGAGCCCGCAGAAAACGCAGAAATGCTTTCCACAAGAGCACATTAATTCAAAATCCAAATTTAGGTTTATCGTTATTAACTTTATTAAAGTCCCAGAAATATTGTAATATTCTTTATCAAATACAATTTCATCTATTAAACACCAATTTTTCTCACATTTTCTATCCATTTTTATTTCAAAATAATTTTACCTAATACAGTCCATTCACTTTTTTTCAAACCTGCCAAATTGTTCGAAGCTTAATCTTTTATTTTAAAATGACAAATAGATCAGGCTTAACGAAAACGGAAAAAAACACCTTCCTTCTCCTAGACAAGAAGGAAGTCTCAAAGAACACTAAAAAGGTAGTCTTCAAAAACACATTCCTCCCTATTCTAACATATGCCAGCGAATCTTGGACCCTTACTACCAAATATAAGAGCCAAATCCAAGCAAAGGAAATACGCTATTTAAGAAAAATAAAGGGGAAAACAAGAAAGGATATAGAGAGGAAGTCAACAATAAGAGCAAACCTGGATATGAGGCCACCTGAAGAAGTTACGGAGGAGAACCAGCTTAGGTGGTTTGGACTAGGGATGCGACATCGATGCCGATGTTTGAGAAACATCGATGTTTTGCCCAATCAATGCTTTAACAATAGAAAGATGTTATAAACATCGATGTTTTAGCTATATCAAAGATGTTTTGGACAAAAACAAATATGTTTTAACATCGATGTTTTTAGTAGATGATCTTATTTTTTTTTTTTTTTTTTTTCTGTTTCAACAATAACTGAGTTGTTTTTAACATTGATGTTTTGGACAAAAACAAGTTTGTTTTAGCATCGACGTTTTGGACAAAAGCAAATATATTTAAACATCGATGTTTTAAAAATAACAAAGTTGGTTTTAACATCGATGTTTTAGTTACATCAAAGATGTTTTGGACAAAAAGAAATATGTTTTAACATCGACGTTTTGGACAAAAACAAATATGATGTAACATCGATGTTTTAATAATAACAGGTATATTTTAACATCGAAGTGTAACCAATAACAAAGCTGTTATTAATGTTTTGACGAAACATCAATGTTTTGGACAAAATCAAATATGTTTTAACATCGATGTTTTTGATAAAAACAAATATGTTTTAACATCGATGTTTTTGATAAAAACAAATATGTTTTAACATCGATGTTTTAGATATACACCTACAATCTATATGCTCATAACATCGATGTTTTAACTATAACAAAGATGTTTTTAACATCGATGTTTCGGACAAAAACATATGTTTTAACATCATTATGTTAAACTAGACTTTTTTTGTCTAAAACATCGATGTTAAAACATATTTATTTTTGTCCAAATTATTGATATTATAAACATCTTTGATATAGCTAAAAAATCGATGTTAAATACAACTTTGTTATTGTTAAAACATCGATGTTAAAAACATCTTCGTTAAAGCAAAAACATCGTTGTTTAGAGCATATATGTATATTGTTGATTTTGTCCAAAATATCGATGTTAAAACATATAACAAAAAACAACTGTATATATGATCTTAACATCGATGTTTTAACAATAAAAATGTTGTTTTTAACATCGATGTTTTAGACAAAAAACAAATATGTCTTAACATCGATGTATGACATTATATTGAATGTATTACCTCTGTTCTTCCTACCCTTTCTTGTTTCTTTATAAATTTCAAATTCAAATAAGTTAATAAAATATGAAAACGCAAAACCATAGTATCATAAAAGATAGTTACATAATTACTAATTTAATGTAGCTGCCCTCGAAATCTTTTAAAATATCCACCAGAAATACGATTCTCTCTATATGCTATGAAAACGAAATCAATGTCTGAATATTTTTGGGTTTTAACAGTAGAATCTTTAATATATGAATATGAAAAACCAACTATGTCGAGAAAATCGATTTTTTTATACATTAAAAATGAAAAATAAAATGCTTTAGACTTAAACATCGATTTAAATACGTTTGGGCACTGATATGTTAATGTTTAAAGACTGTATAAATTAAAAACATCGATGTCGAAAAAAAAAATCTATGTTCTTGAACATCGATGTTTTGTGGTCAATGTTTAATCGACATTGATGTTTTGATTGTAAAAACATCGATGTTCCAAACATCGAAGTTTTGTCTTCGATGTCGCTTCTCTAGTTTGGACACATCTCGCGAATGGCTGAAGGCAGAATCGCTAGGGCTACCCACGAGTTTAAAGTGGAAGAGGCCTTCAACAAGAGAGGAATAGAATGGAGTAGGAGAAGGCAGCTGGCACAGGATAGAGATCTTTGGGTCAGGCTGTACAGGAAAGCACCTCACACTGCTCAGCGGTAAAAGAAGTCTCGATTAAGTAAGTAAGTTATATCAAACAATAGGGCATTCCGTGAAGCATGTAAAAGGATTTCTGGTTAGCTGAGAAAATTGATAATTGAGATCAATGTTTGTAATTTCAATGTCATAACTAAAAGCAATATAAATCCCATTAAGGTATAGCAGATGCATATCCAATAAGCTATAATATGCCAGCAGATAGGTAAGCTGATTAAAAAAAAGTATGTAATTTTTTCTATAGACTGGATGAAAGATTTTCAGATTTAATTTGTTATGTAATATTATTATTGCATCACATAAATTTTTAAACTGACCACGTTTCCTTGGATTTGATTTCATATTCATCCGCGATATACCTACCGAACAAATGTTCATTCCGCCAATTTATTAAGAACCTCCCGGATTTCTATAGAAAATTGGTAGCTAAGGGTCCCGGTGGGTGACTCTAATTAAGCTAAATATTTGAGAGGTCACGGTAATTTAGAAAAAAATCATTCGGCGACAGGAAACTCATGAACCTTTCAAGTCCGAATTTTTGCTCAGTCACTGCGTCTCAACGATACCGAGCGTAGCACATTCCAATGGTCCAATTAGAACGCGATGAATAAAAATATATATATACTGAAAAAATAACGACCAAATGCGTAATTCCTCTAAGGATTTCGTAAATTGCGATATTTAATCAAGTTGAGAGAAAATATGTCGTTCAAAAGCAATCTAAGGATTAGCTATAGATCAGAATAAGTTCCTGTTTCCCAACACCGATTTTTAATATAAGCAATGGTCGTATTTTTGTCATTGTTGTATTTTCAAAGGAAAATAGTACTTAATACTTAATACTTAATAAATTACTTACTGAAAAAGTAGTACCAGCACATACATATAATACATAAACAGAATTTCACCTTGTGAAATCAGGTGAATTCTTGAATATGACCTTATCTCTTCAGTCAAAATAATATAAACAATTGTATAAGAAAACACCCAAAGCATTTTCATACTCATTCTCTTCCTTTCTATTTTTTTTTTCAAACTAGCTAGCCCTCAAATTAATGTTTTGTTTTTTTACCTCAAAACCGATACCATAAAATATAAATTTACTTTAATAAATACAAACGTGTTAATGATCAACAACTTTTCCGCCTTCACATCAAAACCAATTACTAACCAATCATCTATCATTGAATGCTTAAGTGATAAATTTAGGTCTAACTTCTTAATTTAAATTCCTGGATAAAGATGAAGTGGGATGTTCACCGGTAAATATAATTGAAGTAAAAGTGTAAAGACGAATCAAATAGCGGTTTGATTGTTGAAATGAGTAACAAACAAATTCTTACCGAAAAGTTATTGAGCGCTGGGTCGACTGCTTAATAATATTGGATTTAAGTTAAGAAAAAATTAGCGATAATATATCTACTATAACCTTATGAAATGAGATATAATAATATTGTTGAGTAATAATATTGGATTACTAACTATAAATTGGAATACCTTTATACTCCCGAACACCATTTTTGTATATAAGCAAGGGATGTATTTCTCACATGGTTCATTTTTACAGGAGAAGACTAAATGAAAAGGTAATAGAGCCAGTATACGAGTATATATCTATAACCTTGTGAATTGAGGTAAAATTCTTAAATATAGCCAGATCACTCAAGACAATTATTTATATTATCACTATAAATAATATAAATAATTGTATAAAAAAAAACCCAAAGGTTATTAATTATTCTTCTATAATTGAATGTTTTCTTGTATTACAAAACTGGTACACATTCCATAAAAAATAAGCTATAAATACAAATATGTAATAAGTAATTAATATAAAGTTGTTGATCAACAACTTTTACGCCTTCTTATCAAATTAATTAATAAACTAATTATTGAGCATTATAAGCTAAAGGAATAAATGTAGGTCCAATTTTTGAACTTAGACATCAAAACTAAGTGGTAAACTCCGGTAAATATAATTGAGGTAATCGCGACTACTTAAATTATATTTACCAAGGCCGTAAAGCTTATCAAATCCAAGCTTAATTGTTGGAATCAGTAACATTCCCGCTGAAACGCTATGATCGCTTGGCTGAATGCAAATATTGGAATGTTTACAGTAGACTATAGATTGGAATAGTTTCGAAAACCAAGCATCAATTTTTGATATAAGCAATGGTTGTATTTTTACAGGAGGTTACTTAGTTAAGAAAAAATTAGCGCTAATATATCTACTATAACCTTATGAAATGAGATAAATTTCTTGAATATGCCCAGATCACTTCCTATAAAAAATATAATATAAATAATTCTCTAAAAAATCAATCTAAGCATATTTATACTCGCTCTCTTCCTCGGTGCCTATTCGATTTTGATTTTTTCAACTAGTTGCCCCACCAATTCAATGATTTTTTTCTTTTTGTATTGCAACACTTACATAACATAAAAAATAAATTTACATATATAAATATAAAGGTGCCGATGATCAACAACTTTTACGCCGTCTAATCAAAACCACTTACTAAGCATTATATAATTGGAATAAATATACTAATAGGTAAATATAATTGAAGTAATAGCGTAAGGAGAATAAAATACCGGTTTAATATTTGGAATTAGAAACCAAGTCCTACTGAAAAGTTATCTAGCGCAGGACCGACTGATTTAGAGGTAGATCGAAACATCAGAGGAACTATTGCAATAAGGCGGATATGCGTATGGACAGTGGTTCAAACTCATCGAATGTTGGCGTTAGCTAAGCCTTTCACCTTTCAACTATTAAGCGGGAGAGACCATTTCATGCGTGTAATTCATTTCAAAATATTAATAAAAAAAATGTTAAAAGTTTCCCTATTACTTCTGGGCCTTTTTCTGGAGGTTATTTAACCATGATTTAAGAGGACTCTCTTTTCAGTTAAAAAATGCCTTAATAATCCTTATTGGATCCCAGAGCTTTAGACACCCGCTCGCTCTTCAGTGATTAATAAACCCACAAACGGCCCTTTTCAGTGAAGATCGGGGCCACACTAAACGGCACCATGTTAACTTTGCCCAGAAGTAGTAGAAGGTATCCGGCAAAATAGTGCCCACATATTTCTCATATCGCAAAACCGAAAAATATATCCCAAAAAAACCAAGAAAATATATCCTCAGCTTTAACATCTGAAGAAAGGAAGGCAAGATTATCCAAAGAAAGCTCTCAGTTCCGGTAAGGTAAATCACAAGAGGGTTCTTCCACACCATGTAATAAATTTCTCATCACAATGGAGTAGGTTTAAGATTTTTTTATTCTTTTTTTTTTAATAGAGTTTTTTTCTACGCAAATACTACATCACGCCCTCCAGCACGATGGGAGCTAGGCTTAATTCTTCTGTACGGACAACAAATTCATCCAACAGGGGAGATTCAAAAATGCTTAGTCGATTTCATAATTGGCTAGGATAATAATAATAATAATGAGAGGGGCTAAGGAACTATTACTCTTCATACTTATACAAAACAAATATTCCAATTACTTAATTGGTTAGATGAAGATAGTTATTCAATACAAAGAAAAAAAAGTCGTGTCACCATCAATTTTAACACCACTTTGGGTAAATCAGTCACAATATTTACAATATTCAGTATAAATTAGGAATATGCTAAGCCGGTTTCAGTGAAGGAAGTTTGTGTTTTTCCTACAATGTGTTACTAAGGCAAATAATATTCCTTAATAAGGTCATACTGCAAGAGAAAGGATCTTTCAAAAGATTATCCAAACATTTCATATGATTGTTATTAGTAAGTAAATAGATTTTAAAATAATCATAATAAATTAAAGTATTGTTACTTGAAACGAAAATAGACGATTATTTCTGTATATTTAAAAGAGTTGTTGACTTTTGTTGGAACCCTTATATTCATATAATACGTGAACAGATGTTTTAGAATGATTTAGACCTTCCTGGGATGTTCCATTCCAGACTAAATATAAGAAGCCAAGGACTAGGTTGACTTTTAATTGTTTGTGTGACATTTTTGTATAATAATTTTACCTAAATAAAGTCATTGAAACCTACATTAGTAATACCGTATATTATGTGAACAATATCATGAACCCTCATCTCTCAATTTAATTTCGCGAAAATGTTTTAAGTAGATCCGAATACAGATACTACCGAAATACAGATACTAGCATAAGTGGTTAGTATATTCCATGGTGCTGCGCAAGAAAGCCCAATCTGTTTTTGTTTTTTTTTGTTTTTTTCAGGGACAAATTTGTTTGTCTTTACAGGTCATGTACAGAACATCATTTATTTTGTAAATTTTTAAATAATAAAAATATTTTCTCTCTCTTTTTTTGTGTAAACATTCTAACCGGAAGCTAATCTACAAAGATCACTTTTTCGATGAACTTAAGGACATTTCTTATACTTGACCCTTCTAGCTTCCCATTAGAATGTAAAAAAAAAAACAGATTAACCCTTAGAAAAAAAAGATAAATAAAATAAAAAGATTGGATTTTCTTGAGCAACACCATACATAATCATGTGTGTAATTGAAGAATAGAAAACCCTAATTATTACTGTAATAATTCTTTTGAACTGAGTATATCTCCATAATTTCTCTAGATTTTATTTCCTTAATTTATATATTTCAAAATTCTTTGGATATCTCTTCTTTCTCCAGTTCAAATATTTTTATTAATTTAAATCCTCCATCAAAATTAAATTAATTACATACTAGTATATAAACAGATTTGTAATATGTAGGATAAAATCTCATTGCCAGCCCTGTCTTCATTTTTAATACGTACGGGTGTTAAACACAATGAACAACTAATCATTAAATATATACCTACTAAGCTGTACATGCATATTTTAAAACGAAACTTACAATAAAATAATTATCCAGACATTGACAATAACTAATATTTCGAAGTAAAGAAATAGATGAACTCGATTTGAGTTTCATTATTCCTATTCTTAACTGGATCATGAGGATTGCAAAAGCTGATTTAAAATCCTTCGTAAATTAAATAAAGTCACTTATAATCAAATTTGTTCGCTAGCACTACACGTATAATACTTAGTGTGAAAAAATTTAGAGAAACGCAAAAAAAAATTAAATACGGCAAGGTTCAAGAACCAAAGGTGCAGCATTAGAAGATTTTTTTTTTTTATGCTAAAAACTAAAGAATTAATAGGCAAGATAAATAATCAACTCATCGCCGGCCTAAATGCGATAGCTCATTAGCGACATTTTTTTTTTAATTCTTTCTTTGATCCAATAAAATCATCAATGAAAATTCTTTATTGATATAGTGGAACCACTATCAGTTCATACAGTATTTGTATGCTTTTTTATTTATTTTTTTCCAGTACACGGTTCATTAGGTCGATGGAGAATTTCGATCTGATTTTTATTCATTTAAAATCTAAAAAAAAAAAAATGAAGGCTACGAGCTATCACGCATAGGCCGACGATAAATTTAGTAACAGTTCCTTTATTTATTACAATGATTACTTAATCATTAACATTTTTACAATATTTACCTTTGAGAATCCATAATGCCAAGTTTATTTTTGTGAACATTTTTTTTCGTTGTAAATTCGTTACTTTCTTTAACTTGGTGAAGATAACATTCACAAATTTTCATTTTACTTTTAACCCCCCCAAAAAATTATTTATAATAAAAAAAATGAGTTTTCCACTTTTTAACTTGAACCCTAAGAACTGACATTTCAGGAAGTTTCACAAAGGAAAAATATTAACATATTGAGTTAGAAATATTAAATTTGTTCAACTCTTGATATAGGCGTTCGGCTACAATAGTGACAATTCAAAATTTTAGTATTTTTTATTTATGGACAGGGCTAGAAGCCCCAACGTATGAAAAATGTGCTAATGTACAATGTAGTAATATAGCAATACTAGATATGTAGGAAAATAATTGGTTCTTCTGATTCACTAAATGAAATCATGAGACGTGTAGAGTGATTCACCGCTCTATTCAAATATTTTAAATACTATAGGGTAGAGGCGCATTAACAAAGATAAAAAAAAAATTGAGAAATCAATAACCTTTACCAACTTTTTTGCACAAACACATTAGTTTTATAGTAAATTATATTTATGTATTATGCTTACTAATTATTTGTGATGTTTATTATGTTTTTATTTTATCTATTTAATCTATTTATAACTGGAAAATAACCTTAAGAATAAGATAACTCCTATTCAATGTATAAACCTTTTGATATTGGCCTGTTAAATGTTAAGTTAACAAACAATCATCCAATCTACATTCACAACTGCTGATTCAATAGTGAAGTGACTTTCCTTCATATAGCTGAAGAACGATGCAACCAAAAACAATAATTAATATATATAATAACTGTGTTTATTATAACTGGAGAATATTCATATAATAAATAAAACACAAGACCACAATTACAGAAAATTATTTCTAAAAGTGGTTAACCTGCATAAATTTGTGCAAAAAAAACAAAACATGCATGTATTTCATCAATAGCCATGGAATATGCAGCTCATCCAGTCTTTAAACTCTTTCATTCAGTTGTTTTGAAACAGAGAGAAATTTTTTTACTGTAAAAAAAGATCAGAAATATATTTCAATCAAATAATGACTGTCATTCTGAGTCTAAATCTATTACAAATAGAAATGTAAGAACTAATCTCTAATTTGAGTAAAATGTTAGATTGATTATGTATAAAGCTTAATATTTGATATAAAGTAAATAAATGAGAAAATACTACATAAAAACACCTGTTAAATTTATTGGATAAATGATGATTGACCGAATATTGAATAAATATAAGATTAGTCTGAGGTGGTGGTGAAAAAACTAGAAATAATATTTAAACATTTTACTGATGCCCTTTCGACCCAACAATGCAGGTCTTCTTCAGGGCTAAATGGACGAGACATGGACATCTTTTTCCCATGTATTTGAAATTTTTTTGTCGGTGTCTAGTACATTTAGCCCTGAAGAAAACCTGCATTGTTCGGTCGAAACATTGGCTGCAATGAAATTGTTTAATATTATTTGTAGTTTTTTTACCACCACCCCGGACTATTCTTAAAATATAATGTATATTTGAGTGATAAAGGCCTAATTATTGCAATTACATTTAAAAGTTAATAACTGCATTAATTAACTAAATATATGCTATGTAAATGACAAAGCAATTGTAAGCTGCCAGATCATTAAAAAATTTTCTGACTTAAGAAAATTAATTTTTAAAACCTTTTCTGTCAAACAAATTCTGCACTTTTGAATATTACAGTAATACAAAATTGCATAGTTCATTTATATTTTTGACAATTGATCATTTATCTAAACAGGGTGAAAAACTGGAGCATTCTTATATACACTTGAATCATAACTCATTACTTTTATATATTCAGAAACATTGCATGGCTACGTTAAGGCAAAGATAATTTCTTATTTCCACTCTGAAGGGTAAACCATGTAAAAATGTATTATTTTTATTTAATGATTACAATATCTGGTAGGAAACGAAAGAATTAAGTCTTAATTTATCATTAAAGTAATTGTTGACTTAGATTTTGTTTGTTGTTGTTGACAAGATTAGAGAAGCTCATTATTTCCCATTTCCAATTCAAACATACAAAAAAGTGAAATATGAAGTAAAACATATTTATAAATAATCTAGACAAAATAGAGTCAATTATAGCAACAAATTTCTGAAGGTAGCCTATTTTCCCCATTAGCTAAGAAATTGGAGGAAACAGAAATAAAGAATAAAAGCATTCATAAATCATAAAATTTAATGGCAATAATTGAAAACTATTGTCAATTAATGCTGCTAAATAACATCAAGTCACAATATATTGACATATTCATTGCAGTACATAAACTTACACTAAGATAGAATTTTGCTTGACTGAGAGAAAGCTAAAATAGAACTATTCTTCATGAGACATTAAATAAAAAGAGTATAGTCCGCTGTTTATAAATGATACTTTAATTCACTAGTTAACCAAGCCGGTTGATTTGATTTAAAATATAAATAGTTAAATATTCCATCATGAATAAAAAATTTAAATTTAAATTACTGTTTTAAGAATATGGGCATGCCTGTTACACAATATCAATATTAACTTTTTTTGTAATATAATAGGAAAAATTAACATACATATGTTTTTCCTATCCCATGTTATCAGTTCTTGTAATAATAGGACTAGCATTGAGAGACTTTTTAAATTAGGTTATACCTTTTTTCAATCACTTTTTTAAAGAATAGTAAATCACACTCTATTCAATTCCTTTAGTATTTTGATTGATGCTATACATTACTTCAATTTTCTCACAACACCAAAGGATTAAATTAATGTCTAAGAGAACATTTCCTTAATTTAGTACATTTAAGTATATGTAATTCAACTGTACATAACTAAACAGCATAAATGTGAAACAAATATGTAATTGATTTAAATATTTGTATATTTATGTCATTTCTTATGATATGATAAACCTATACAGAATGTTGTACCAAACAGTGCAAGAAATCATTCATTTACTTTTCATTCCATTAAATTAGTCAAAAAATTCTGCTCTTAAATAATTAAATTAATTATATTCTTATGCTTTATATAACATTTCACTATTCTCAATCGACTCAAAATAATTTAAATTGTAATCTTTTTATATCTGATATATTATATGTAATCATATTCGGTATCTCATCATCATAAAAATTAATATTAACAGCATAAGTCTCTATCAATTGCATTATATGTAATCAGAAATTTTTTTCGAAAATACTTTAGAGAAAAATCATATATATACATATTTTGATCAAATAACTTCTAAGAGTAGTTACAGGCCAAATATTTATTTGAAATTCTAATGCAGAGAATCGGTTCATCAAATAACTCACAACTAATCATTTTTTCTTTTATACTTAAGTTTCTGACACTATTCAATTAAAAATAATCAACACAGAGAAAGATCTGAATATCTCACAAAACATTTTTATTATGAACCTCACAAAAATAGGATTAAAAAAGAAAAAACAATTGAAAGATAGGAGAGCAGGTTAGGCAACATAGGACAATTCAACAGTGTTGCCACGGTTAATCCAACGATTACAAATATAATTCATAAAACATTACTAACAAAAAAATACTACTCATACAAATTTAAATGCATTAATTTGAAAAATAAAATATTAATGGTATGATCACATAAATGATCTTAAAAGAGACAATGTACAATACACATATTATTATTAGCTTGTATTATTAATTTTTAAAAATATAAAGTAAAAAAGAATTTAGAGATAATAAAGTAATATTATTGATAAAACTATTGGAAGACAATTAAAATTAAATAAAAATTAACTCCTAATAAGTAAAATATATTAATATATAAATCTCGTTATAACAATAATATCCTCACTCTAACTGATTACAATTATATGATGACCATGATAAGATTTGCTTACCCTTTTCAGTTTTCTTTAAATAATTAATTTGAAAAATAAAATATTAATGGTATGATCACATAAATGATCTTAAAAGAGACAATGTACAATACACATATTATTATTAGCTTGTATTATTAATTTTTAAAAATATAAAGTAAAAAAGAATTTAGAGATAATAAAGTAATTTTATTGATAAAACTATTGGAAGACAATTAAAATTAAATAAAAATTAACTCCTAATTAGTAAAATATATTAATATATAAATCTCGTTATAACAATCATATCCTCACTCTAACTGATTACAATTATATGATGACCATGATAAGATTTGCTTACCCTTTTCAGTTTTCTTTAAATAATCTTGATGTTTTGGTGAACTTCAGTGAGGTGAAAATAGAGGAAGAGGGTTTTCACAGTACGTATAAGAAGTTTCAAATCGCTACCTTCTAAATGAGTTCTTAACATAATCATTTCTAAAACTTTTTTTTTCAAATATCTTATCAACTGGTATTCTTCCCAGCGAGCAAAATAAAGTAATATTAAAGATCTCGGAAATTATGTAAAGCCTTGCATATAAATTTATATTAAAGAGAGATTGAATATATGCAAAAAATATCAAAGAAAATGCTTAACACTTTCAATCAACACGTCCAAATTTACAAGAGCTGCAATAGCGGCAGATTCTGAAAAACAAAGAATATCACCAGTATCTTCACGCTTGGGATTTTTTTTTCTCGGCCTAAATTATTTTTCAAGTGTCGCGTACGTCGCTTGGAAGCAGGTTTTCTTAGAGATAATGGTGAGAGGACAGGTAGTAATTCATCTGAGGTATCAGATCTTGGAAGGGTCCTTTTCCAAAATTAGTGGCCAACAAGACGCTCACGTACAGAGGACAACACCCGCTGGTCGGCGCATAACGATAGCCCACGGGTCAACACTCTTTCGCCTCTTCTAATTTTACAGTGTGGAACGAACTGCGTCAAAAGAACCGTTTACTAAAAGGTTTTATAATATAGATGCTTAAAACTTCAAAGGAAAGCTATTTTTCCATAACACGTAAATTTACAATAATGTTAACAACAATTTACGTAAGTTAGTAAGGATCTTTCCTTAATTGAAGAATGCATGCCTGTTTTAAGCATATTAGAATATTCAGAACTTCAGTGGCTTGTTTGTATATACTCTCGTTGGGTTGGGCCAAGATTAATCTGAAAGTTAGGTAAAGTAGTTTTCCTGGCCATAGGTGGAGGACATTCAAACACTTATCATACCGCTAATCTTTCACCGTTCACCCAAATAAGTCTGAATAAGGTTATTTGCAATTTAACCGAAACCACTCGATTTTTCCAAATAACCGCAGTTTACTAAGCAAGGGTTGTAATTAAACGAAATCGAGTAGTTCTGAGTTGGGCAGCTCTAGAAACTTTAATATCATTTTTGCACAATTTGTAAAAATAATACAGATAACACTACTTAATTGTTATCTTTACATTACTAATTAAGAGGGGGGGGGCTGGTCCCAGCTTATGTCCGCTATTGAAGAACTTTCCCTACTAATACTAAATTTTTAACATTTTGAAGAAACCTCCCTCCACTCAAGATTTTTCTTTATCATTCTGTCAAGCAAAATTATTTATAGATTAAAAAATGGCCCTAATAGCCTTTAATCAAAATATTTTGGACTCTTCAACTGGTATAAAACTGGTTTCACACTTGCCGGCTATGTTTTCCGCTTACCTGGTCATTTCTTCATCTGAAAATAAAATAACTATTAAACATAATAATATACTCATATAAATAGTAAATTCCATATACACCTTTGTGCATTTTTGCATAACAATACATTCTATTAATTTGCCATATTCCTATTTATCCAGTAAGAATCACTCTTAGTTTTGAATAGGGTATTCTGAGCCTTCATTGCCTCCGTCAGTTATAATAATCTAATACGGTTTGTTGAATTTGACGCTCTTTTAAGTAATTTGAAATTTTAAATATAATTTTTAAATACTTCCAGATTCAATTATATAAAAATTGCTGAAATGTAGCTATATAATCTCAATGGCAATGTTCACTAGTATAGGCTCAAGTAGCTAGAAGTAAGCGTCTATCATGCAATCTAGGAATATTATGTATTGCGAAATAATGAAAGGAATAGAAAGTATATCGCGACTTATTCACCAGGCTAAGGTTGGCCAATAAAAATTCAACAGATAAAGAAGGTGTTGATAACGGCCTACTCTAGTTTATAGCACCTCATTAGGGGCATTTAGAGTTACAGGCGCAGGAATGAAGATTATATAACTTGTGGGGAATTCAAAATAACTATCAAGCTCCTGGAACTCATTCACAGGCTTTTTTAGCAGGACAGAAAAAGATTTCCTGATGAAGAGTTAATACTGAGTGAATAATTACTTTATCGTCCTGAATGTATGACCTGCGGACGCTCATGGGCATAATTACAATTATTCATAATCATATTAATAATTATTCATTTTGTGTAATTGTATAAATTTCATTCTTAATTATTATAAATTTCATTCTTAATTATTATAAATTTCATTCTTAATTGTTATAAATTTCGTTATTAATTATTATTAAAAGAAATCAATTGTAATGAATCTTAGGTTTATTTTAAACTAAGAAATCCTTGTTTTATTCAATGAAATTTTGTTTTTATCATGGTTCCAATGTTACCAGTACAACTGGAAATTTTCTGAAAAAATATTTTTTTAAAACATTATTTAGGATTATAAGGATTAATAGTAGTATTTCATTGTTTTTTTGAAATGTTTTGAAATAAAAACACCGATTATTTTTCTAATGTATAAATCGATGTGTTTGCTATCACACACACCTCTAATTAACGATAAGCGGCTAATATATAAAGTCACATCACAACAATCGTACTTCGTATTCTAATCGTTAAAAGATATTACATATAATAGGTAATATTTCATATAAGTAGGTAATAATAAGCTTGTTTGAAAATAAAATCCCCGCATTTCCTCGACGCTAGACACCCTGTTGTTCAGAAGCAGAAAAGAAATATTTCTTAATGGGAACATTTTTTTGTAATATTTATCAGGAGGAAGGTGGACGGTGGTGAATTTCCATCTCTATGGGACATGAGAACTAATTATTAATGCATATATGCAGATATATCTTAATATTTCACAATTTGTTTTAATGGACACATGTTCGCCTGAACATATCAGACAGACGAATGCGCGTAACCCAGTAAGGGCTAAGTTGCGGAAGCAGAGTTTGGATAGGTTTATGAGGATTTCGTTTGCAATACAGTCGTATATGATACTTGAACTTGTCAATACATCACCTACCATATATAGGGTGTCGGAAACAAGCTCGATAAACGTTTAACGTCCTATCGAATTCCCCACACAATACGTATCAGTTCAATCCGTGAACTCCCGATTAATACTGAGTAGAAACCACGTGGATGCTGAGCATATCAAGTGGCTTTTCAACAATCTTTTAGGTAATTTTCAGATGTGCTGTGCCACTTGTAATTGATTGGATAATTGAAGGGGTAGTGTCAATTGTAATGATCCAAAAGAACAAATTATAAGGATACATGTTCTGTGTTTATTAGGTCGGTGGGTGTATAAACACTGGTGAATGGTAGTCCGCAAATAGTTCAATTTTTTCCCTTTATGGCAATGCCTATTTACCATATTCTTTGCGGCACTGAAGGGCACTGAAACCTCGACACCTCTCGATGCTTTGGGAATGTCTTGGTATGCTTCCATCGTCAGCCGAAAGATTGTTCAAGAAAGCATCATAGTTTGTATTCCTACGCCTTACAATGCTGGCCGGTTATTTTGACAATGTCCTGATAACAAACCGCTCAATACTTTATAGCTGGCTTGGATTCAGTAACAAGTGTCGATTTTATCGAGTATAGGAGATCAAATGCGTCCAAGATAAGCACCGCTATAAATAAAAATCTTCGCTAAGTTCTTATGGGACTTCATCGTGGGAAGTAGTATCAGGTATAGACGAGAAATAATGAAGAGAGTAACGGATCCCTATTCATAGAAAGACAAGAAATTTATGCGCATTCCTTTATTCGTATTTGTTTTTTCAATAGCTATGTTTATTGAATACTTAAACCTAATGCCTCCTAAGAGTTTATTTAGGTCGACTGTGAATAAATAGTAACAATGACATTTGTGACAATAACTAAATGTACTAGGTCATTAAGAAAAGTGCTTTGCATGAATGATGGGGTGCAATACGTATCGTTCTTGCTGACGTGAAATTAATGTACATAACTGTCTATTCAAGAACCAAGGTCTGACTGGTTTATGGTTTCCAGTAGACACTACTATAAGATAAGCTGTAACACTCAGATCGGAAAGTATATCATTGATTATCATTAATGAATACTGAAATATTGAAAAAACACGTGCCTAACATACATAAGGAATGGATTAAAAATGCTTCAATAGCTAGTTGAAATTTACTTTTAATGTTAAAAACAGTGCGTATCAATTAAGATAGATACAACAAAGCTAAACCACTGAAGTGAGATCATTCGAATTTTTGTGGTTATCTGCCTTTTAGTAAACAACTTACAAGACTGGAGAATTGCCAACAAATCTTAGTCCCAAAAAAAAAAAAAAAAAAAAAAAAAAAAAAAAAAAAAAAAAAAAAAAAGACTGGAGAAGTTAAAACTGTATATGTCGCCATGTTTTGGTTTTAAATAAAAGAAAATAATATCGTATAGTTAGACTGAATTCATATTGGAGTGCTATTTTATAAAAAGGGGAGTAAATTTCATTGGTAGATTCGGAGAATATACATAATTTTCATCAAAGTATATCCACCAAGACGATCTCAAATATAAATATTTTATTATTTAGTATAATACAAGGAGCTTTCGGCGTCCTGCGCCATATTCATCTAAAGCTCCTTGTATTATACTAAATAATAAAATATTTATATTTGAGATCGTCTTGGTGGATATACTTTGATCAACATTTTTAACGATCCACCTACTACTTAGATACATAATTTTCTTTGCGAATTCTTTTAAGATAAAAACGCCAACAAAAGAAAATGTACATTATTTCTTTCTCTACTTTTTCGCTTCTTAGATTTAAAGCGATCAGTATTTATTTTTATTGTGTGTTACTATCAAAGCAAATCGGCAGTACATTTCTTCATGGAAACTAGGTAAGCATTTTTTAGATTTTTATATCACTAGTGTTTGATCAAAAGGGGTTAAGTCATGAAATGTGAAGCTTAAACAAGGATTTACCAAGCTATTGATGATCATTATGAATCCTTTTTTATTCTATTTCGTTATCCCAGATTAATAAATGAAACTCTATTCTTTCAACAGAGACCGTAATAAATTATGAGTAACGAATGAATTACTGTCAATTATGAATTTTAAGAAAACGAGACAAAAAAAATTTTTTTTATGACTTAACCCCTTTTGCCTAAACATGAATGATTATAAATTGAAAATATTGTTGAATACAAATCCCGATAAAAATTAATCGAAAATATCTATTACATAGTCAAATAATATTTCTAACGTCAAATCGAATAGGAATCATTTGAAAACGTACATACTTTTTATTCACTCGGTTATATTGAAATATTTAATTATAATTTCATTATGATTTGAAAGTTTCTGTTTTCGGTACTAAAAAAAAAGGTACTAATTTAAGAAAAGAAGCACTGTTTTTTTTTACTCATTATATTCTAAAAAGGACTGTAATAATTTACAATTTCAGAACTTGGCTGAACATTTTAACAACTGAATCTTGCCCGTTGAGAACAGTTTCCTGTTTTATAAAAAATTTAAAATCAAATAAAGAGAGTATTGTCTAAAATAAATATATTTTAATTAATCTAATCTTAATTTGTGGCTGACCACCATTTTTAAATTATTTTTAAATAATTTATTTTTTGAAGAGAAAAGATTTGGCTCCGCCGGGAGTCGAACCCGGGTGTCAGTGAAGAGGAAGGATTTGCTCTGCCCTGAGCCGAGCTCTGTGGTGTAGCGGTTAGCATCCTCGCATGTAACGCAGGAGACCCGGGTTCGACTCCCGGCGGAGCCAAATCTTTTCTCTTCAAAAAATAAATTATTTATAAAATAAATATATTTTATTTACTTATTTTTTGAAGACAAAGTATTATAATTATTATATTATAATTATTTATTATAATTATTATTATATTATATTATAATTATTATAATTTCTATAACAATACAATATAAAAGGCAGTTATCAGTTATAACTATAACTGATGAAAGATGAACAGAAGTTTCCAATTTTATAATAACATGTTTCTGTACTGTTAAGAGTTACTTTTAATAATAGCCGCATTATTAATAAAAATAACTATAATGTCTAAAATATATGTATTATGAAGAATTTCAGAAATAATCACGGATTTGCAAACGGAGCTGATAGAAGAAAAAAATTGGTTTTTTTAATAATAACTTATATTCCCTAAAGTCATCGAAGGTGAGTGTTATACAGTTGTCCTGACTGCTACAAGTATATTAAGAAGTAAAAAAAAAAAAAAGTTGGATAGTTTCTAACTACCACTTTAAGCATTTTAAATTCTTCTCTAATCTGACTTGTTAACACTTTTATGCGAGTTCAATAATTGCCCCATCTACGTCTTGATCTAACTTTTTAGATTAGTTCGGAATTCGTAATTCGTTTGAAATGCGATACTCCGGTTTAATCTCTCAATCTACTGTCGCAAGGTTTTCAAGACCTTAACAAACTGGATTCTACTGATACATATCGTCGTAGATGAAATTAATATTCAAATATTACATGATCTAATTATAATATTCTTAGTTCTATTTCATTAATTATTATTAGCGTAATATCGTAGAATTATAATTAAATATATTTTAAAAATCATTATATTATTAGAAATTTCAAAACCTATACTTGGAACGTTAGGTACAATTAAATAACAAAGACTATTCTTGATACAACTCATCAACTACAAAAAATTAAAGTTTATAAAATACTTATTTATAGATTCCTTCGTTTTATTTCTATTTGATTGATCATTAAATTTTACTCTTTAAGTCCCCCTTTCTATATTAACTTCGTCCAACATATTAAAATCAATTTCTATAATTGTTATTTTCTTCTAAATTTGGTTGGAAGATATTTATATTATAATTGATATAAAATTAGCAAATAGTATCTTCCTTTTCACCATAAATATTTATTTACAGCATATGTTGACGTTTCGGGGCTGTTTCCCAATTCTCAAAACATATAACCTTGCTTTCTATACTATGCATGTATAAAATGTTGTCCATATTTATGATGAAAAGGAAGATACTATTTGCTAATTTTTTATCAATTTCTATAATATTTTCGGAACTATGTCCGAAGTCTTTATAATTTACACCTAAAATTAAAATTAAAACTAGCAACATGATCATATTTTATAACCAATATGAAATAGAAAATTAAACTCTAGAAACTAATTAATAAAAACATACCGTGGTGACATATTCCTTAATCTAACAAAAAGGAATAAAATGTACGTATCCCGAGCACATTAAAAGCTCTCCAATTCACACCCATCTAACCATTTTAAAAAATCTGGGTATGCCTGTTAAATTTATTTAGGTAAGGAATAGGACAAGAAAACAAACAAAATTACTAACAGCAAAACAAAGTTATTTTGAACCCATCAGATCTAAGTAAAGAAATTATAGATCCATGGAATTCCACGTGGGATGAAATCCCTCCGGGCAAGCTAAGAAGGAAATAAATCCCCGGAAGACCTTCAACCCCCCAGTAGCCGTAGAGTAGAAGTTTAAGAGACTGATAATATAGCACAGCAGTCTCTTCCACTATTAATTAATCACTGAGGATCAGTCTATATTATACAAAAATTCTAACAATAAGTCAAATTATCCAAAAAGCAACACCATACTTTAGAACTAAAATCCAACTAAAATAAAATAATATCATAAATATAAAATTAATTGCTTCAAATCAGCAATCGAAGGAACAGGTTTTGTAAACAAAGGTGCCCAGAAGTTGAAATGACATTTATGTGGGAACATGAAGATAAAAACTCGCACTATTCCTGAATACTTTATTTAAATCCCATTAGCCATATTGGCGATATGCCCATCACATCGATTTGACAAGGGAGTAGTGTCGTGATGGACGGGCGTGCTAAAGCGTTGCCCGCAGTGGAATTCTCGAGTCTATCTCATGCCTTGCGAACTCGCAAAAATAAGCTTGACTTTCTCATTTGGTAAAAATAGATTGCTTAAATCTGGTAAGTGTACAGAACAAATGAAAAATAGACATGCACAAAACCTAATTCCAAAACCTGATCTTTACATAGTAAATCGGAGTGGATTGTTGGATTTGGTGCGCATAAAATTTGTTTATTAATAAGATTTTATTTAATTTTTTTTGTTTGTATTTTTAGATCTTACTCTTAATTGCCCTATCTAGGTACAAGTCCTTTCATAATTAGCTCCCGAACGCACTTGTTTCTAATTCTGGTGTGTGAAAAGAAGTTGGCCTCGTGACTTTCTAAGTTGTAAATAATAATTTACTGCTACCAATGATTCGTTTCTCTAAACGTTTAGAGAATAATTAATTGAATTCGGACAAATAATTGAAAAAATTTAAGGAATAATAGAAATTTCTAAATAAAATCGAGTAACCTGAAAAAAAAGAAGGTTTAAAGAATGTTCCTCGGTCGACTAGAGACACCAAAGGAACCACCTACTACTACGTACTATAGCAGCGGCCCATTCATAAGATGGACTAGGGGCTGTCAATGTTTTTGTGGATGCTCCTTCCAGTTGCGGTCGGTTCCGTCAGACAGGTCTGTAGAGGTAGACCGCAACAAGACGTGGAACAGGTGGGCAGTCTCGCCTTCTTGTCTAAACAAGACAATTTCCTCTGAGGTATCATCAGTTCCATTCGAGTTCACTGTCGGTGTTCTTTTCAATGTTTAGATCCGATGGAAATCCACCGTTCGGAATACCCGTCCATGTTTCTGGCTATTTGTTAATTTATTTTGGGAGATCCTGTTTTATCTCCCCACCTACAAAAGTAGCTTAGGCTATGGATTCGTATAATCTTTTAGTATTAACCTTTAATACTATACCTTAATGCGATTTTGATTTTACAATAAGAGGTGTTCTTCCAGAGCACCTAACATAGCCAACGTTATAAGAGTATATCTTCCTAGAATAAGAAGAGCCAGGACAGGCAAGAAGTTCAGAGCTTCAGATACGAAATTCCTCCAACGCCAAGATATCTCCGAAACATTTAAGACGGGCATGGGTTCCTGGGTGTTCCTCCCACGATGAGTAAATATGAGAATTAATTTCATCTGATAGAAGGAGGAGTGGAGGGGGGGGGGGGCAGTAAATTGAACAGTAAAGGCAGTAAATCTTATCTCGGGGAGTAAAAACTGGCGCCCAAGATGATATCTTGCTCCCTTCAAAAAGTGTACTAATGGTCCTCCTCCAGCCACTAATAACTCGCTTCGCTTTTGACGCATGGCTCCTCTCCGCTTACACCTGAGATGTATGAGTCCCGCTCGGCATTTTCCTATTTTAGATCCCCTCTGTAAAAATTTATTGGATACGCCGGTTAAGTCGGGGAGTCAGAAGAGAACGGTATTCGAGTTAAACTGGACGCATTTAACTCGAGCTGTCTAGGATTCGGATCATTCTTATTCCGAACGACTTTCTTGTTTCGTAAATTTATGGCTGGGAAAGGAAGGATCGAAGATAATCAGTATTAAAAGAAGATCGGATTTTCATGTTAAAAATAACCAGATATTTTGAGTTCTTAGAAGTTAGTATGTAGAAAAAATATCAATGAGAAATAAATATATAGTCTGATCCTTGTTTTGTTTGTTTTTATATGCTAAATATGATTTTTTAACCCATAACCAGTATTACTGAGAGGTCAGGTGATATTTTACTTTATATGGTTTTTACGTTGCTGAACTTAATTAGAGAATTTTCATGAAGATAGATTCGATATTTTAAATACTATCACTGATTATAAATGGGAAGGAATATTTTAAATAACTCAATATATATAAAATGTTTAAAACAAAAAAAAAGGACTAGCTTTACTCTGTATCACTTGATAAAACATTGATCCACAAATATAAGTCAAATCAATAATGCCAATTGTGTGCAATATTCACCTAGGGAATGAAGGAAAAATATCTTAATTGTACATTGTACATAACATGACATATCGTGAATAACTATTAGAGGCCAATGACGCTTTGGTGTAGGAATAACAATAAATAAATATTCGAAAAATCCTTTATTTAAGCCTCACTAATTTGCATTATTGTCTGAGGTTTCGGCATTTATGCCATTATCAAGGTAGGGTTTCCTGTGACAATTAATGTTTTTACAATTAAAGAGGTTAAGTGCCCTTGAAATATGAAATTAAAAGTTATAATTTATATAATATAATATAAATAACTTCTATACTATTAAAGCATGCAACCTAGCATATAGGAAAGGAATGTTTTTTACTATTGTAACTTTTAGTTTTATTTGAAAGGCCATTTAGACTATTTAATTGTACTATAACCTTTTTTATGTTTGTATTTGTAAAACCTTTTATGTTTACCTTGATAATGGTGCAAATGCCTAAATGTCGGACAATTGTCCAAATGAGTGATGCTTTATTTAAGTGATTGTAAACATATATATTTATGTAATATTGAGCATCACAACGAGCGGTATTTGTTCCGGATATTTCGTAAGCTATTTTTACATAATTTTCAAAACTCCGTAGCTACCAAAGTACTCAAATATATAGATTGAAAATTTTACAGGAGTTTTTATGGTGCATTTTAAAAAAAAATGAGGTTTTTATACCCCCCCCCCCCACAGAGATATTATAGCCTAAAGTTAACAAAAAATTAAAAATGTAAAGTTAAAAAAAAAAATCAAGGTAACGAATGTTAGGTTTAAGAGTAATGAGACTAATGAGAGCTACTTAGTCAGCTTTGATGTACTTCCTATAATACCCAACACTTACCCTAACAAAAAATAACGGTTTTTTAAGAAATTAAAGCAGATGTTTTCAATAGCAGAATTCAAGTTTTGACTTCAAAAAATTCAAAAATTAAACAGAACACAAAAGATAGAGCAGACCGTAGGGAAAACAATCGTGTCTGAATTATTAGTCTACCATATACCTTACCAGTCTCGAGAAAATGAGTTTTCCGTAAGAGCTTACAAACTCAAAAATCAGATTGCACGGTGAAACAAAGATGGCTACCATATTGAAACGGTCGACCCTAAAATTTTGTTACAACTTGTTTTGATCTACTAATTCCATACGTAATTGGAGTTAAAATATAATTTTTTTTTCTAAAATGGTCAAGAAACTACCTTTGGACCACTTGATATGGATTGACCCTATTCTTTTGGAGGATTTTGTAATTAATATTTTTTTTTTTATGATCATAAAGGCGACTAAAGTTGTGATTCACTTTCTACTAGTAATGCAACTTATGAGATAAGTTGGAGTTTAATATAAATGGCTGTGATTCTAGGTAAACCGTGTTCCTCTATTCCAGCTGAGTAGGACAGGCTCGGTTCCCTTTACTAGTAACAATAATGACTGTGTAGCCAGAACTAAGCCTTTCAGTTTCCAAATCCAGACATCGTGCTCCCAAGAGTAGCTTATAGGATGGGGAATCAAAGTGCCGACTCCCACGCCGCCTGAAGTTTCGGGCATTCTCTCTAACGGAATGGCCACTTAGCGAACCAAGTGTCCACCTCGGAGCAACCCACTTTCGGCGAAAGTTTTCGCCGTGGAATCCGACGACTCTCACGGAAGCTATGCCCCCCACACCGCCTTACCTGCTAACAAGCACCCTCCACCTCCTGGAACATATTACTCAGAAAGGTAAGCGTGTCTCTCGGGTTCTTAACTGTTTCGCTAATGAACGCGAACCCCCTCCCCTCGCCCCCCCCCCCCATCTACATATGCCATGCGTCTTCATTCATCTGAGAACGAGTTCTCGCTCTTCCCCTGTAGAACGAACCAATTAGTGATATGTAAATTCTTTCATAAGAATGTGATAAACAACTGATCCCGTGTTTGATAAAGGAATCCAATCTCGTAGCTTTTATAAATAATCCTTGTTCGCGCTCGGATAAGAACAAGTGTAAGATGATAGCCCGTACAAGATATAAAATAAATGTTCAAGTGACATCAAATCTAAGAGTAAAAAATAAATTTAATTCAGGAATCCATTTAATATTTATCGTTGAATATTCGTCCTACTTAAAATCCACCATGCAAAATAGAAAAAAAAAAAAAAACTAAAACTTACGGATTAATATTTAAAGGTTGGAACTTGAAGGATGTAAATCTAGAAATTTGCAACTAAAGATTTATATTAATGGAGCTATTTCATTAAAAAATAATGCTTTCACGAGCAGAAAAGTGCATTCAATTTTTTTTTTTTTCGAATATAGTAATTAAGTACTTGCATATAATAAAGTACCTATTATGACGGCCTTAATATTACAACCCTTAAACAATCTCAAGAAAAAATCAATTACATGATTTTAAGACGAAGAAAGATCGCCAATGTTTCATAAAAGAAGCTGTTGATATCTCAGAAGACCTAAATTACAATTTGAAATAGGATTCCTCTGGACTATGTAAGAGCGATCAAGAATAAAAAAATAATCGCTCCATCGTTTTTCTATTAGATATAAGATCGAAATCCTAATTGAAAGACAACGACATATGTTGTTATGATAAGAAAAAGGACTTTAAAACCACAAAAGAAGCCCCACCGAATTGAGATCAAGAATAATTTCTGGAAATAAATATCTTATGTCAACAAATTCATGAGAATCGGAAAAAGGAGTGACCATGGAGATCGAATCGTAAGGCTTAACGGAATCCGTTTGGAACTGGTTGCGGACTTTAAGTACCTGGGGGCCCACCTCAATGAATACGGAAGGGTCAGCGGAGACATTAAAGAAAGGCTAAAAACGGCAGGAAGGTGCTTTTTCTCCCTCAGGAAAAAAAGCACCTTCCTTCTCCTAGACAAGAAGGAAGTCGCATAGGACACTAAAAAGGTAATCTTCAAAAACACATTCCTCCCTATTCTAACATATGCCAGCGAATCTAGGACCCTTAGTACCAAACATAAGAGCCAAATCCAAGCTATGGAAAGGCTCTATTTAAGAAAAATAGAGGGGGAAACAAGAAGGGGTAGACTGAGGAACTTTACAATAAGAGAAAACCTGGATTTGAGGCCAGCTGAGGAAGTTATCGAGGAGAACCAGCTTAGTGGTTTGGACACATCTCGCGAATGGCTGAAGACAGAATCGTCAGGGCTACCCATGAGGTTAAAGTGGACGGGAGGAGGCCACAGGGAAGACTTGGGAAAACATGAGGAAGGAGTGAAATAGGCTTTCAACAAGAGAGGAATGGAATGGAGTAGAAGAAGGCAGCTGGCACGGGATAGAGATCTTTGGTCAGGCTCTACAGGAAAACACCTAACACTGCTCAACGGTAAAAAAGGACTGGATAAAGTAAGTATAATTTCTTAGTCATATTGTATAAATTCGGTGTCATAATCAATTACTTGAGGATATGCATAGGCCGTAGGTCACCAAAATGTTTCTTAATTTACTAATAAATCATCACGTCAAGGATTCGGCATATTTGCGTCATTTTCAAGTATTCTATGCACATAGTCCAATTTTTCAATTATTTCCACGTCTCTACACTCATATTAATAGCATACATTTGATCCAGCACTTGGATCTGTCTTGTATAGCTAATTTTCTACCATTTCAATGTACCCCTAGGAATAAAGAACATTGAAAACCTCAAAGAAGGAAAAAATATACTAAAGATTAGCGGGAATTAAGTAAATCAAGAAACTGGAAGTTCCTAATATTTTTGTAAATAAATAATTTTAGTGTTTCTGCACAAATTTTTTTTATATGTGACCGAATCCACTCCTCTTCTTTTTATTGTCGGACGATCCTGATTTTTTAAAATTAATTTTATTTACTCATTTAATTAGTGTACTTTAGTATGAAATGTTTGGACCAGGGAGATCTCTCATATAACTTTTTATTTTTAAAATTCTGTAATAATGAGCTTTAAATAAAAAATAATTGCATTAAGTATATTAGTCGGAGGGTGAGCATATAAGCCCCCTCCAAAATTAGAAATATAAAGAAAAACTAAATGCCGAAACATTATTTTAATTAATCATGCAACCAATCCTGTTAAATCCTGCAACTGTCCAACTAATGTTTAATCCTGTTATTCGAACCAGGAAAAAGAACTTATCACCAATATTATCCAGGTTTCACCAGAACAATGTAAGAAGCTTTCTATCTCCTTTACGGGAGAATTCAAGAAGATCCTGTGGAAGAATGCGAAGTACTTTAAGAAGAATAGGGGAGAACGAAAAGAGCTTTGAATGTCACAAATGCCTCGTCTGCGTATTAGGAGAACATAACTACATATATATTGTGACTGACTAGTTGAGTTATTCTCTATTATGTTTCTACCGGAATTCCAAAATGTTTTTTAAAGTACTAGAATCTCTATTTCTAGAAATCTCTTCACCGCCATTCTGGAAAATACAGTAGCTGTGATCCTAAATGTTGTCGTATAAAATACAATATATTGTAAAAATTTAGAATTATTTTTTAATGTTTCAAAATATTAAGGATGGCTATATTATTGACCCAATTTCGAAATTAATTAATTCACACCTGGAATTGATTCTCGACCGTCGTCGAATCTTTTATCTTCTAATTAAATGGTTAAAAATTATCAATTACTTATTTAACAAAAATCAATGATTAAATAACAATTTAAAAAAAAAATGAAGTGTTGAGATGTAGCACCGTTCTTGTGCTTTCCTAAAAAATTAGGAAAAGTGAACATGTACCCTTTCCAAGCTAAACGATTCGATACAAGGTATTGCTAAAATTAAAGAAAAAAAATCATTTCCTCAGGTTTGACGGAACAGTTTACACTATCCATGAGAGAGTACATTACAGAACGCCTTTGAACTGACTGTAAATTCAAATTGATGATTGAGCGCTAAGTACCATCTCGGCTTTATCTCGGATGTTATTGTACACGTTCCAAAACTTCACTTAAAGTCCGCTATCAGCAGTTACTAAAAGGAGTCTCTCCCAACTCTCCAAGGGTCGGTCCTTCATTTCACTTATCACCCAAACACTTCCTATTCCTCATCCTCCTTAAGTCCTAACAGCCTCTTTCGCAACGTCGCGAGATAAACAAAACGGAATTTCTTTCATCTCGAAAAGGATTTAAGTTCTTCCAAAGATATATATACTAGCCCTACACGGCAACGCATTGCTGTGGGTTACTCTAGTTTAATAGGGAAATAAATAAATGCAATCTCGTGAAATTTATCCAAATACATCATTAAAAATAATAGCCTACTTTAAATTACTGGGGATTAAAAAAAAATATTAACGTATACTTAAATTTTTACAATTTAATATACTGTAACACATATGCGGGTTAATTAATTTTTATTGACCGAAATTAACAGTTTCCAATGCCAAACAGAACTTTGTAACATAGAAATAACCATATAACTCGAGCTTCAGAACAAGGCTAACTCTCCAACTCTCCACTCCATGTACTATGTTCTAACTGTTAGTTCGTTCCAAAAACAAGTCTAGAGCTATTCTAACCAATATGTTTTTTTGTTTTTTTTTGTTTATGGTTACGATATAAAGATAGTTACGCTACACTCCTCTACTGAACAGAAAGGAACGTTGTGGATTCCTTATACAGGAATCCATTTTTTCCATTGGCATATAATTGATATTAACGCTTAGCGGTAGAAGAACGTGTGATCGAAAATAAAATAGACCGAAATTCCGTTAATTATTATTGCCTTGTTATTACAAAAAAAAAAAAAAAGAAAAAAGAAACGGATGTCGAAATTTTTCACGATCGCAACACTTCCCTTACTTTATATTTTACATATTGGTAAGTTAGGTAAAGCATAATATAGGTAAGATAGTTAAGGTAAGGAAAGATAGGTAAGGTAAGGTAAGATAGGTAAAGCACAAAAGCTTTATGCAGACAGCAGTTGTCTGATGTGAGGAAGCCAAGGCCCACCCCGAGCTGTAGTGCTGTCCAGTAAGTGAAGTTCAGGTAAGTGAAAGAAAAAAAATAGGTAGGCACGCTATTTGGCAAAACAGCAACGTTCTGTAAAGGTTGCCTATTTATCTATCCGCTAATTTTCGAGTTATTAGCGAAGAAAGATATCTATCATTTTGTACAAAAATTTTTTTTAAGAAAGAAAAATCTTTATTGTTATTATTACATTCTGTCTCATACGAGACATTGGTAATAGTGCTAATTGAGCACATTCATACAATATTTACAAATATAAATATACAAAGAAATAAAAATAAAAGCTCAAGTAAAGAAAAAAAACAAAAACAAAAAAAAAAAACATCTTAATCACATTCATACACTATTTACAATCAGGCTGGAGAACCCGGAGGCAGGCTTTTCCCTCTACGGAGGAGGGAAAAGCAAGCCTCAAGAGGTTCCCGCGCTTCCCTCTCAGCCGCATCACTGGTGTTAAAGCCAGTGGAGGCTGAGCGAGGGCGCAAAAGCCACAAGCACACCTGACTTGAGCGAAGAATCTGGCCATTGCCAGAACTCCGGTATGTACATATTTACAAAAGGTCACGTGGCCACTACCGCTTTAACCTTCGAGGAGGGTTGTAGGGATGAATGGAGCTAGAAAGGGACTGAACAGTAGGATTAGGATGATGGGTAAGGTTACTGTGAAATTTGGAGAATTTCTTCGGGATCAGTTCTTGAACGAACGGGATATCAAGGTCATGGTGTAGGGTTTTGTTGGATACATAGAAAGGAGCATTGACTATTGTTCGGAGGATTTTGGACTGGAAGGATTGGATGCGTTTGATGTTAGAGGGTTTAGCTGTTCCCCACAGTTCGATGCCGTAGGTCCAGATAGGTTTCAAAATGGTTTTGTAGATAAGTAGTTTGTTGTTGATTGAAAGTTCTGATTTCCTGTTCAGCAGTCTATAAAGTTGTCCAAATCGTCGATTAAGCTCTTGTCGTTTTAGTCTAGTATGTGGGTTCCACGTCAGTCTTCTGTCTAACATGAAGCCCAGATACCGTACCGTGTCTGAGAAGGGAAGTTGAACAGAGTTGAAATAAACTGGTGGGCAGCATCTGCGTCGAAGGGTGAACGTTATATGCTTGCACTTTGCTTCGTTTACTTTGATGCGCCAGTTTTTACACCAGTGTTCAATTAGGGAAAGGTGCCTTTGTAGGTTAGAGGATGCTGTTCCAGGGTCTGTGTTGGAGGATAGGATGGCCGTATCATCAGCGAATGTTGCCAGGAGGGTTTCAGGATCAGTAGGAATGTCAGATGTAAATAGGATGTAAAGGACGGGACCCAAGACACTGCCTTGTACAAAAATTATGGATATAAAATTGGTTTTCTATTCTTTATAAAATAATTTCCTTTGGAGATATAAAGAGTAGATATGACTGTTATTTCGCTAAACAACACCGTTAAAAAGTTTCAGATTTACTACTTTAGAGTTTTGAGGTAACAAACAACGGCCCTTACAAACAAGCGGATGGACCAACAAAATATCTTTAACGAGATCACAGTTTTCATACCGTATTTTATTAGGGTGCTTTGTTATTTTGATAATAAAAAAAAACAAATAAAAAACTAAAACTTATATTTTATATTATGAACTTCAATTAAACTAATAAAATGCAATTTAAAACTTTTGGACTAACTATATCAACTAGTTACATCTCGAGGACTCACTAGTTACACTCTCACATTAGTGCTCCTCTATTTTCTACATTTGTTTAATCAATGTAATCGAGAAAGTGCATTCATTAAATAAAATTATTTAATTTTATGTCAATTTAACCATCATTGTGGGTGACCACCTATTTTTTAAATTACTTTAAATAATTTATTTTTGAAGAGAAAAGATTTGGCTCCGCCGGGAATCGAACCCGGGTCTTCCGCGTGACATGCGCAATATGCTATCCATTACACCACGGAGTCGCTTCCAAATCCTCTTCACTGACACCTCTCCCACGATCTCGCTTGCGAGATCGTGTTCGATTCCCGGCGGAGCCAAATCTTTTCTCTTCAAAAATAAATTATTTAACTTAGAATATTTTTTATTTACTTGTCAGTAGTGGACAATGGTACAGATGATTGAGATAAAGGAACTATAATGGCATTGATAACCATTGCAGTTTTTTGCCAATAAACTAAAACAATCCAACAATCAGAGGGCAATAGTAATTTGATGTCGGACGTGAAACCCATAAAAGCAAATTATCCTTCCACTTAATCACCGTAACTAAGCATACATATTTTTTCGTTCTTCATTGAAAGACGTAGTCGGAACTTGAGGCTTTTTTTATTATTCAGACTTGAAACCTTTTTATTATTTAATAATATTTGACGTAGAGTACCTCTATCCATTTTGCCTTACATTATTTTCTCAAATATCCCGGTGGAAGTATTTCCAAAGCTCATATAGAGTGTTTTCCAAAGTTGTGGCATTGACCGATTTTGCAGCGTAGAAAACACCAGTGCTCAAAATTTAAAGCAGTTGTTTGGGATGAAAACCATACGGTATAAGATAATCTTTGATTTGTTTGTTTGTTTAACGTCCCTTTATGCTACTAAGGCTAATCGGACGATGTGGGAGTCCTAATTTTGCCTATCCAGGTATAATTAGGATAGGGATATTTAACGAGTACCTGACATCGTACAGGTTCGGTACATCCAATTTACGTCCTATACAAGGGACGGTAATCTTTTATAATAGTAATTTAAAATAGTTTATAAACTTTAGTTTCATAATAGATTTCTGAATCAAATACAAATTAGTTTTACTTGAGCAGTTATCGTTATTAATTTCTGTAAATGCATTAGAAACAAAAATTCTAAAAATAATTTTCGAATGACTATGAGCCATAAATACTCCTATCAATTCCCGTTCACTCAAAAAATTATTTTAAAAAATCGACTATTGATGAAATTAGGATTATTAATAGACCCATTGAAAAAGGAAATAAATTATACTGAATCGGAAAGTACTGAGGACTTTCAAGTTTTACAATAATTTGAATACATAATATTTTAAGAAAAATAGCAAACGGGTATCACACATTTAAACAAATCAAATATCTTTGCTTCTAGCGTAAAGTGTGTCACGTACAAAATCATAGATTAGAGAAAAATGTGATTAAAGACGTTTGGCTTTTGTAAAATCAGTTTTTTCAAAGTTTATTAAGCACCCAACAGGCCGACAATGACCTGAATGCTCTAATTTATATATTAATTTCTCGTCAACGATGTTTTAAAAGTCCTCAACGAAATGTGCAAACAAATAAACAAAAAATTTTTGTTTGGAATTGATTTACACTCCAAGCGCAGATATTAGTTTTTTTTTTTTAACAAAACTTAAATCAAGCAGGCAACTAGCTAACACATTCTAAACCGAAAGTAGAACTCACAAATTGTTTTGAAAAATGTTCTTAACTATAACATAGTAATAGTAAACGGGGTCACTTGTGATGCAGTGGTTAGCATGACAACCTACAATACTAAAGGTCGCGGGTTCGCGTCCAGCAGTGGCCCTAGGACTAGGAAGGGAGTAAAACATCCTTTGCTATGTCGTCCCTCAGATAGGAAGTAAAATGGAGGTCCCGAGCCTATGCAATGTCAGGTACTCGTTAAAGATCCCTATCCTAATTATACCTGGATAGGCAAAATTTAGGACTTCCGCTGTAGCATCGTCCGATTAGCCTTAGTAGCATAAAGGGACGTTAAACAAACAACAACGACAATCATTAGTAAAATAAACTAAAAACTTTAAATAGTATATTCTGACATTATTAATTAAGTGATAAAAAATAATTAAAATTCTTTCAGAACTCCTAAATTTGGTTGGTAAGTGAAAACTTGTGTGTCGCGACACACGCATCCCACCAGCTTTGTTTTTATTTAAGTACTTCAGCAGTGCATACATGGAGTAACTCATCTTGCGGTAAAAATGTAATAAGCCGAGTTTTTTAACTAGACTAGTCGTATTATAGTCCTAATCCTCTGTGCCCACGTAGCCCAATCGCAGAATGATCCAATATTTCAGAGAGAATATTTATCGAGCGGAAGGAGGCGGACGTATCCTCGATGAACTATAGCCGAGACGTATACTTACAACTCCAACAGTAAGTCGATAATCCGGACAGCGCGGGGATTTGAGCTAGGACAGGTCCGAGAGCGTGGGAGTGCCATATCTGCTCAGAAGATCTTGCTCCGGCTACCGAAGATGAGGGGGGACCTATTAGTGGGGTATTTTTCAGTGTCGCTTTGAGGGAGAGATCCGGGGCGAGAGATACCGCAGGGGCTCCCATTAGGAAGGCACCGGTACCGGTCCGCGCTGCCCAATATCCTCAGCCCCGAGGCGATACACGCTGCCGATTAGATATGTTCCCAATATAAAAATAAATACTACACAATGAAAAGAAAGTGGCTCCATTCTTCGCGTCTTAGCGGTAGTCGAGATCGTAGAATTAACAAGGATGCCATTAATAAATAATATGAGCTCAAAGAACGCGAAGGTCGATGCCGAAACAACCAATCATTCTCCATTCACCAAACGCAATCAAAACTCTACTCCGAAAAATCAGCCTTAGTGCTATAGCCTCACTTATTGTAGGACTAATTAACCCCAAAAAATACGAGCTGATTGAGAACATTCGATATCTGAGCAAAACCTTAACGATGAGAAATATATTATCGTATTGTATATAATCAGTAATAAAGTAATCATAATGGCTCTACGACCAGGTTTCGAATCCTGTTTCCCCCCTCCTTTTTTTTGCCAGAAGATATATTTACGAAGATGTGAGCTTTGCCATGACAAAAATTAAGAGTTTAAATCTGATTCTCAGAACACTCTTACAATGACCAGGCTGGAGCTGTGTCTTCTCCAAGCTAGGACATGGTCAATTTGGTTGACTTTTTTTTTTTTGCCTTATGACTTGTCAGTGCAAATCCTATCTATTAGCCATGATTAAAAAATTACGATAGGTCTGCTAGGATTGCTCGCTGTTCCATTGACTAAGTTGACCAGTCTTACCCCATTGTTGTTGCTAATTCACGCAACCGATACAACATATTGTGGGCTGATAGACTTCCTCTTTCCCAACTTTACCATTGAAATCTCCTGCAAAAATTTCATTCATCAGAGGGCTAATGCCTTTTAAGCCCCAATCGCAAAAAAATTCATTGTCCCCTTCACCCCAGTCTTCTTTATTTAATAACTTTTACGTTTTTTTCGATTTTCTCAAAAACGACTTTAACGATATTGATTAAATTGAGTATTTTATTTATTAATATGCCCGAGATGTGACTGCCCGATTTCATCAATATTGATCAACCGGAGAGTACTTAATAAAGTTTGTATCATTTTCACTTGTTTTTTTTATTTACTCAAAAACGGCTTTAACGATTTCGATCAAATTGAGTATTTGATGTATGCATATGCCAAAGATGTGACAGGAAACATTTCATCAAAATTGGTCAAACGGAGGGGGCACTTTATTTCATAACGTTTTTTCCAATTTTTAATTTTTTTTTCGATCATCTCAAAAACGGCTTTAATGATTTTGATCAAATTCGTAATGTTTAATGAAAATGAGGTGTTCTTTAATATCAGGTAAGGTTTGTCATTATTTAAATGTTTAGAGATGGGCTTATACGGGGAAGGGGCTTTTTTGGTTTTCCTTCTAAGAACATTTGATTTTGATTATATGGAGAAATTCACTGTCCCTCGTTATGCCTAAAAATAAGAAATTGCTAAATATAAAATAAGAAAAAAAATCAAGTAAACATATGCAGGAGAAAAAAAATATTCTGTCAACTCATAAAATACGTTGAGCTCACGGATGCGGAGTACACCTTTAATGACAGACCATTATTCATAATTAAAGCCGTTCTGTTCATTTAATGGAAATTATTTGTTTCATGGTAACTAAATGAAGTTTTCGACAACTACATAGATGATTATAAAATCAAACGACTTGGAGTACTATGATTGCATTGCCGAATTATCACAAGTAAAAACTTTATTAATAATAAAAAAAAATAGTGTTTTTTATAGAGCTAATCAAAACAAAAATAAGAAATGAATGTGGAAAAATGTGAGACTTTGAGAAGTGGCAATTAAAAAAATACATCAATTTCTAATCTAAGTAAGTTGGTAAGTGGAAGTTGTGTGTTGCGCGCACGCACCAGATTTTTTCTTATGGCATTCGAACCTAAAAACGTTATATTTTCGGGTTTTGTTTTATAGTTAGAGTTTAGAATAACTATATATTACTAAACAGTGATTTCTTTAAAAAACAGTTTTACCTATGTTGATATACCTTTTACCTATCTATGTTGATATATATATATATATATATATATATATATATATATATTTACCTTATATACTTTTATATATTTTAATCTTTTTCTGTGTGTGTGATAACAGACTAGCTCAAAAACTATAAAGCGTACGAACCTGAAGTTGGGTATTTGGTGTATGTATGTGTCCGCGATGTGACAGCGAAAATTTCATCAAAATAGTTCAAACGGAGTACTTTATTTAATAACTTTTTACGTTTCGATTTCGATCTGTGATTAGTGATACATATATGGGTGATTCTCATATGAATTGACCATTTAGTTTCCCTGAACTTAACATTCGTTTTTCAGATATTTTTTTATATCCAAAAAACTTTTTTGGATATTTGTTTTATAGTCTTCTGTTATAACAAAACGATGGTAACATTTAAATGAACCTAGGCATCTTAAAAAACAAAAGATCTAAATGTGAAGTTTGAAAATGTCACGAGTGTTACAGTCCCCAAGCTGGTTATGCTTAGTTCACCATACCCTGAAATGAACCCCTGATAATTGATTAAATTTTAACAATTAGGTATTTCATTGTAATACGGTGGTGCTTCAAGTTATGAATGATATTTTTAGTTACCTCAATATTTCGAATGTAAATCAGGAAAATGAATCTGTCCCCAAGGTTAGTAGAAAAATTCATGGCGAGTTGTTGTCGGCTGTCCTGGGCAACACTGTTCTTTGAAAATTTGGGGAATAGCGATAATAACCATTGTTGATAATACCGGCTATCAGTCGATGTGCAAACTTGGTGAAGAAAGTATCTAATAGGCAGTTATTTTATATCCAATGCAAAATAATGTATATCACAAAAATTAATTGAACGAGTGTTACGATAATTGTATGTATCAGCGTTCATTGAAAAATCCGAATGATACCGGCAAAAGATGTTGGTTATTATTTATTCGAGTTCATCCTCTCATATATGTCCGACACTTGGTTTAGCTAAGGATAGAGATTTTTTGTGAAAATGTCACGGGTGTTACCTAACACTCGTGACGGAAAAACAGTTCTGGGGAAGTGTTGTTATTGTTATGTTTAAATGCCTACATGATTCATTTCTTTTGTATAGCCATTTTAACAAGCTGTAGAAAGGAACAATAGAGAAAAGAAAAAATAGACTTGGGACATAATGTAAAATATATTCGTAATAAAAAAGAGATATTGGCCAAGAGAAAGACAATAAGCAAATCGGCAGCTTGTAAAAATATTCAGTCTGCTCAGCTTATGAAAATACCTCTCAATCTTTGAATTTGACCAACATGTAAAGCAGTGAACGAATTAATTATGGGTGAATCGTTGACACTGAACTGAGTAAAAACTTTGCAGAATATATATTTCACAATGATATGATCAATGAGCTGCAAATATCCGACGAAAAACCTAAGCCTTGACAGAACG
Source organism: Aelia acuminata (assembly GCA_911387785.2). Taxonomy (NCBI): domain Eukaryota; kingdom Metazoa; phylum Arthropoda; class Insecta; order Hemiptera; family Pentatomidae; genus Aelia; species Aelia acuminata. The sequence goes on from OU426979.1 coordinate 47,579,783, forward strand.
ACTTATTCATAGGTCAACTAGCGAGAAAGTATAGGCTACTAAGCTTGGCAAGTAAAGGAGTAGGAATAGACGCCAGCCTAGTAATTATTGTACAATAAAAGGAAAACAAGATTCGATGCCTTAAAAATGACGCTTTTTACGCTGTGATATGGACTGATGAGAGTGAAGGAGAATAGAAAAAAAAAAAACATTACAAATAATAAATAAACAAAAATACCGAAACGCTCCTCACAAAACTCATTTTTGAGTAGAAAAAATAATAAAAAATACTAATACTGAACGAACTGACAAACTGTGTTCACCTTTGTTTTCTTGAACATCTTATTGATGATATCAAGATCAAATTTTATTCATAAGTTGAATTTTTTTAAACCCAAAATTCAATTTCTAAAAAAGTTAAATGGTCTAATTAAATGAGAATCACCCATATACCTTTTACCTATGTTGATATACCTTTTACCTATCTTAAATAATTCCGTTTGATTAAATCTTATGATCTATAAGTAACATCTATAAAAAGCATAATATTATTTTGTGCACCACAATGTCTTTTTTGTGGACCTGAATCTTTCTTCGTGGCGATGGATTTTTCAAGATTACCGAATAGTGAGGAAAATATTTGTCAGTGATAAGGGATTCTGCGGATGTAAAAGAATATTAAAATTTATCTGAAATGTTTGTTCAATTTAAGCACTGTATATGATGGAGCTGTACTAACACTGGTTGTAGGTTGTAAAAAAACCGTTTTCACTAGGCAAGGGACGTGGTTTAAGACCTATGTAAATTAAAGGTTACATAAAATTATAGCTTATTTTTCGTAGAAAGGATAGTGTAATTTTGAAAACATCTGAATCTACTTTTATTTTAGTTCGGTTACATTAGGTAATACTGTTCGTGGTTGGCAAACATGTAATTACCACGTTAATTAGTTATATAGCCTTTTAAGTATTCCTCCTAGAATCAATTCATCCAATGGTTAAACAATGTCGAATTGTGTGAACTCAACCCTATAAGTATAGTGAGGTGATACCATATTTTTAATCCTTAAATATGGTAGTGAATGGCATTCAAACATTTTATTATCTATTCTTATTTCGATCCTATAAATTTATTAACATTTATTGATGGGGTATTTAAAGGCAGCAGAAGTAGTGTTCCAGCAGAGAAAGTCACTGTTTGATTCGATAGCTGCCAAACGGAACATAATCACGCCAGCTGTTGGAGCGATAGCGGTGCCCTACCGCCTCGTATCGAACCCAATCATTACCAAGAGAACAATGTCCTTGCGGCCATTTGAATGAAATGAGGTCTTGTAGAGGAGCCGTTATACACCTACAACGGCATTAATCTCTTCATTAAGGAGTACATTATTCTAATGAGGATGCCGGATCTACATATTATACCCACCCTCTATCGGATTTCCATAACCCTCTCGGCTTCCCCTCGAGGCAAGAAATATGGCTCTGTCCAAAAAGCGATGTTTTTCTTCTGAAGGCAATAGATTATAAGGAAATCTATTATGACGTCTCCATCCTCAGTCAGGACGCTATTATGGCCATGGAAGACACATCTTCAATTACTCCAGCCTTGGGAGAAATAATAATATGAGGGAGATAAGTTATGGCATCGGGTGGTTCCACTCGGCATATTGTAAGTGAACAAAAAAAATAAAAAAAAATTAAGGAAAAACAAACAGGGAGGTATTCAATAGATACTTTGGCTATTGTAGGAACACTAGGCTGTTATTTAATGTGTACTGCGCTTGCGAACTAGTCTTGAATGTTGAAGAAATACTGGTTAGACTGTTTGTTTAACGTCACTTTATGCTATTTAGGCTAATCGGACGTTGCTAAATTGGCTAAATTTTGTCTATCCAGATATAATTGAAGCGTGGAAATGCATAAGGGTATAAGTGCCTTAGGGAATTTTTACAGAAATGATGTGACTTATACCCTCCAGGGTGAACTTCGCTCAGTGCTTAGGCCCATGCCATCTTTCATACGTTCTAACAACGAAACATTCTGAAGAATGGTTTTGGCTCATATAACAATTTGGCAAAAAAAAACTTCGTTTTATTTTTTTGGAACTTAGACCATTGCGCATTTCCACGCTTCGATTAGGATAGGGATCTTTAACGAGTACCTGACATCTTACAGGCTAGGGACCACCATTTTACGTCCTATACGAGGGACGACATAGCGAAGGATTTTTTACTCCCATTAAAAAGCTAGGGCCACCATAGCTTTAGCTAGCTAGGGCCACCATAGCTAACCGCTACTCCACAGGAGACCCACCAACTAGTGTTGGACTAAACCTTATATTGTCCCGTATTTCCAGCCCCTCAAGAAAGTATAATAATCCATCTTATTATACAATATTGGTACGTCTTATTGGCTATATCTTTTTGATATGACTTTTTTTATGATTATATATATATTTTTTTCCTTTTTTAATAATAATAATAAAAAAACATGTGACAGAGATGTGGAGATTTAAACATGTGCAATATAAGTTTTTTTTTTATATATATTGAAATATTTATTGAGGTTAAAAAAACCCTGAAGATGGAATAAATTCCGAAACATCGGTTACAAGATTGAAAGTTTTGACTTGTTTTTACAATAAGTATGATAAAAAAGAAAGAGTTGAGATTCACCACTCAAATGTTGATTATAATATTATTATTCTTCCTTCCAGAGATATAAAATTCATAAATAAGACTTATAAATGATATCTATTTTTTTTTATTATAATACAAAAAAACATAAAATGTGTATAACATAACATGGCATGTGAAATGAAGCGAAGACATTCCTAATCACCGCCTTCATGAGTAAAAAAGCAATGATTAGTCATCTACGATTGAATAACCAAGTAGTAATTGATAGGGATAGTTTGTATTAATTGCTTATCAAGAGATGTCTTTTTTTTTATATGAAACATGATTCAATAACATAACAATTTTTTTCGAGTACATAAAGTCTTTTCCGAGTGTACAAAGCATTGCTGATTTGATAGAGCCGAACCGTTCGATTTATAACGAGGAATCTTCTGAACCGTTGTGGCTATTAAGTTGTCAATTGCAAAAGGTCAGAATTAATGATAGCCAATTTAAGAGAAGTTTAGAGAAATAGTCTGGCTCCATTTCTTTTTCATACAATCTATCAGACCAATCAAAGGAGAGTCGTCTAAATATGTAGATCAAGTAATAAGGGACTCGGAGAGCTTCGTGGTCCACATTTCTACCTCCCTTGTAATTTCTCCGGATGTAGTGAGATATGACAGAAAAGGAATTTAATTTACAACATAATACTAATATATTATTTAAATTTTCGATTAAATTAGAGAAGTGGTTGTGATAACACCGCTGTGCATCAAAATACTCCCTTCAACAAAACTGTTGAACACATATCCGAAGTCAGAAAATCAGGCACCATTTTTTGTCAATTATGTGTTCCCAGCATTTTTTATCAATGAATACTCTAACAAAAATATTTAAAAAAAAAAATATTTAAATTTGAAACTTTTATGATGTGTTCCAAAATGAAAAAAATTGGAGAGCATATGTATCAGGAACAAATTACAATGACATTGTCGAAGAATTGCTTTCATCATTCAAGGTCATGGGTTGCAACATGACATTAAAAAATCAATTTTTGCATTCACATTGGGATTTCTTCCCTCCCATTGGGAGCAGTTTCAATTGAACACAAGAGAACGATTTCATAAAAAAAAAGCTATTTCAGAGTTTTCAAAAACAACGTATAATTTCTCAAAAATGCCAGATAGACTTTTTAGACTAATAATTCGAATTCAGCACACAAGAAAATTTTAAAATCAGGGAAATTGTCTCAATAGAGTGAATATTTTTTTTTTTTTTTTTTTTTTGTTTTGTTCCAGAACGGTTAAAATTATTGCTGTATTGAAGGTTGCTGGTTGCTGTATTGCTGAAATCTTTGGTTTCAGATAACTCATAGCATAACAAATCTTAATATAACAAATCATAATGTAACAAATCTTCGAAAGAATAAATACAATTCTTTCCTCCCTTCTTTCAACAATTTAAAAAAACCAACTAATTTAATAAACTAACTAAAAAACAAGTTGAGGGTGATAAATGCCACAATATTTTATTTTTTTCAAGTACCAGCCAAGCATCAACATCATCCCTTGGACGAATCACTATTAAAAATTATACGGATGGAAGAAGTTATGAAGGAAACACTCTGTAAATATAATCATAGAAGAACAAAATTTATTGAAAAGATCTTTTCATTGGTTGAGAGAGAATCAACTACAGCTACATAAAGTCAGGTTTATATTTTCATGTTTATTTTATATCTTTGTTGAAGTGTAAAGTGTGAGAGGTTTTTAAAAATGTTTGCACATAACTTAGCAGATATTTAACGCTTAATAGAAAAGAACTTGAAGAATAAAATAAAATATTAAAATTTCTGCTAACCATGATAAGTGCTAAATACACAGATGTAACAAAATCCAACGTTTTCAATCAAATTTTACTCAAATATAAGAATTTGGATTTAACAATTTACACTGCCAGCATAAAAATAAAGGAAGAACAATAAAACTCAGTTGTCTGAGCTCCATTTGTATCGACTGCCCTTTATAGGGGCCTAGTCAGTAGCTTCCACAGCTCTTGACGGTATCAGGATATTGCTGGAGAACACCAAAGACATAATTGTTTCTTAATCCAGTCAGTAAAAATCATTCAATTCAGCTGCCAGAGCTTAATACTTACAAATTGTATTTGATGTTTCTATGATTCGCCACAGGCCATCCATTTGTCGCCATATTGTCAACCATCAACACGATGAGAGGTTAGTTGAGGATTATGGTATGTTTTAAGTGTTTCCATGATTCGCCATAGTTCTTCCCGCTGCCTCCATATTACAAACTATCAGCACAATCAAAGGTCAGTTGAGGATCACGGTATGGTCTCTTGAATGACTGATTTTAAATCATCTTTGTTCTTTTCTTCTAGTAAAGGGGCTTTATTTATGATAAGACATTAAATCATATCATTAGATAAAATTCTTTTTAAACCAATCGGCTGAAGATAAATTTTCAGACGCCCTTATGCCTCTTGAGTTTTTGAGAAGGTCCCAGCCTTTATGATAACTATCCCTATTATTTTACAAATAATATAAGACCAAAACACCTGCACAAAGAAACCATCGTAGAGAAAACACCTGCCGGTTCGAATACACCGCCTTAAATAGTAAACCCCGCTTATTTATCGCTCTAAGCCAGCCACCTGCAACAACTTTACAATTAACCAGCATAAGAAACTGGTAATAACCATGGCACTATTGGCACCTGCAAAATTGCACAAACGCATCGGGGGGATGTCCTTGCATCGTGGGCGGTTGCTAATCCAAACGCCAACACCATAGATAGGGCAGGAAACCGTAGGCGATGGTCCGTCCTTGAGACAGGCTGGACTACATCTCGTCGATAAAGGCTCACCATAGCAGACCACTAAATTACACCAGCCCTCCAGATAATGCACCTTTTTCCGACACTTTATCATCCCATACACCTCCATTCTATTTATTTTCCTTCTGAAACTTTGATAAATGTCTTACAAATTGAATATGGATTGAAATTATAAATCAATCGGTAGGGAGAACGTGCTAAATGGAATAATTTACTCTACTGAATTGATAATTCGCGCAGATATTCTTTCCGCAATTTATCAGCCGGTAGAGGCGAAGTGTATGTCTCTATTTGATACATCAGTTGACCTCCTCGTCAGATATTTATTTCGGCCGTTGCAAAAAGAATAGAGGCCTACTTCCTGCGGTTATAGAGTAAATAAGGGTGGTTCTCAAACCATAGGTAGTTTTAGTTGACAAAATGTCCGATTAATAACTAAGTACTAAAGTAATACAAATAAAAATGTAGAGATATGTAGGATGAATATCACTTATTTGGAGGAAGATAACCACACACGAAAATTTTCTTTTTAGATTTTTTAGGCTTAAAAGACTTCAAATCACATGATCTTTCTTTGAGGAAATTTCCAGATTTTTAACTTTTTTATTTAGCATTGATGGAAGCCGGAAAAGAAGTAGGGCTAGAAATAAATACGGAAAAAAGAAAATATATGGTTAGTTGTAGAAACGGTGACAATTTTGGCGATATTGAAGTAGAAGAGGAAATATTCGAAGCCGTTGAGAAATTTAGATATTTAGGATCTACTGTAACTAGAAAAAACGAAATCGAAGAGGAAATTAAGGCTAGATTAAAGGCGGGAAATGCTTGTTATTTCTCGGTTGCAAAATTACTTGGGTCACGCCTTTTATCCCGAAATTTAAAAATTAGGATTTACAAAACTATAATTCTTCCGACTGTTCTTTACGGTTGTGAAACATGGCCGCTTACAGTAAGGGATGAGAAACGCCTTATGGTGTTTGAAAATAAAGTGCTGCGTAAAATATTCGGGCCGAAGAAAGATGAGTCAACAGGAGAATTTAGACGGCTACACAATCCGGAATTGCGTGAGCTTTACCCGGCAAATGTAATCGAGTCTATAACTGCGCGTCGGCTAAAGTGGGCATGCAAAATGACGAGTCTTGGTAGTGAACGAATTCCTAAAAGATTGATAAACGCTTTGCCGACTGGAAAACGGCCGAGGGGTAGGCCTAGGCGAAGGTGGGAAGATTCGGTGAAAGCAGATCTTGTGAATTTGGGATTGGACGGTGGTAGGTGGATGGAAGTATGTAGGGATCGATTGGTGGTGTCGGCGTCGGGCTTTCGGGTCCGTTAAGCCTTATTGTATTGTATTGTATTGCATAACTTTTTTATTTAACGCTGAAGAGCAGTCAAGGAAGAGCATTCATCCCTAAGTCGAAGGATAGCAATAATGATCACAACTTAGCTTTTCCTGTAACATTTCAATTTTGCTTCTTCCAAACAAGCGATATGCTAAGAAAATGTGATGTTTCTAAAATCCAATTCAGTTCTCCAAAAACAAGTACCGATGGTTATTGCATATTCTGGCAAGGTAATTATACATTTTCTAACATGACAATTACATCTTACACTTTTAAATCACATCATCTACACACAACATCTATATACTTTATAAAGAGAAATAAGAAAAAGATTTAGCGAACCCGAAGGACGATGCCGACACCACCAATCGCTCCCTACACAGTTCTATCCAGCTTCCCTCATCCAGTCTCAACTCCACAATATCAGCACCCACCGAATCCTCCCAAGTTCGCCTAGGCCTACCCCTCGGACGTTTTTCATCCGGCAAAGCGTTTATCAATCTTTTAGGAATTCTTCGCAACTAAGACTTGCATGTTTGCAAGCCCACTTTAACCGACGTGCGGCTATAACTTTGATAACACTTTCCAGGTATAGTTCACGCAATTCTGAATTCTCCTGTTGAATCATCTTTTTTCGGCCCAAATATTCTCCGCAGTACTTTCTTATCAAAGACCTTAAGGCGGTGCGCATCCCTTACTGTAAGCCATGGCCATGTTTCACATCCGTAAAGAACCGTCGGAAGATCTTTACACTTTAAATCATGAAGTTCTAATTATAAATATATATTAAAATGGCTGGTCGAAACAAAAACAAAAAAAGTATTCAGCACGTCATAAGTGAATTACATGCTGAATACCCCTTCAACTGATTCTAACGTTTAGAAGCACCTTCTACACTACCAAGTTTTACTGCTTAAGAAACACAGGTAATATCCTGCAATTCTCAAACCTTTTTTATATTTTGACAAGGTACTTAATTACATTTTTGGGGGACTATCTTCACCAATAGTAATTGTTTTTAAGTAAGTAAAAGTCACTCATTAATTTAAGTGCAAGTTGCTCTGTGCTTGATAAATTTTGTAAAAGATATTCAATCAATAGATAACATATAAAAAAGAGAGATTAAACAATCACAGAATGTTCAAACAGCCTGTTGACCGCTGGTAGCTCATTGCAGTATGGAATGAAGACAGAATTTCAATTATTAATTCTGGCATGCCATGAACCAGAAAGGTTCTTATAAAACTTGTTCCAGGGACTTGCCATTGCGCCTCTGTTCCGAGAATCATTAGCAGCTACCAGGGGTCATGTCCTACAAACCATAGCTTCCAACCTCTTATTTATATTGAACAAAAAAAAAATGCTGTGTTTAACTGTTGTACCCAAGTTTATTTTTTGCAAATATGTCCTTTTAATAGCAAAGATATTGTACCTTGTAATATGATATACCAAACGTGTTAATGTATCAACAGAAACGGTTATTTTCTTTTTGGTTTTCTCCTCTAGAGTCAAAATAAACAAACATGTGTGCACCTTCGGACAAAAAGCGCCTATGTCCAAAATTTGAAAAAATTCTAAATAATGGTGGCATACCAGGTCTGCAAGTTTAAAATGTCGTTTTAATTCCAATAGAATGCGCTCTTAGCCTATTGAAGGATTTGCTTATCTCTAAACGCTATTTTGTTTGTTAGTCATTTGTTTACAAAAGTCAGTTGTTTTTAAGTCGTTTACGTGGACGTATCATACCTTTCTTTGGTGTTAAAAATGTCTAATTCTAAGCCAAATAAAGAGCATTTGCGGCATGTCATGATTTTCTTATTCAATCAAAAGAAAAAGGCATCTGAATGTCATCGAATTCTTGTTGAGACTTATGGCGATCTTGCTCCAACCGTCAAGACATGTGAACGTTGGTTTCAAAGTTTCAAACGTGGTGATTTTGATGTTACTGATAAAAAACGAGAAAATCGACCAAAAAAGTTTGAGGACGTCGAATTGCAATCTCAAACCCGGCGAAACAGTCAATACCGACCGCTACTGACAACAAATGATCAATTTGAGTCACGCATTGATCGAAAAACGCCCAGAATGGGCTCACAGGCACGCCGAAGTCATTCTTCAGCATGATAACGCTCCTGCACATTCAGCCAGATTGACTAAGGAAACGATTTCTTCGCTTGGTTGGGAACTCCTACCCCACCCGCCGTATTCACCTGACCTGGCGCCTTCTGATTATCATCTCTTCTCATCGATGGGACACTCATTGGCTGAGCAACACTTTAACAATTTGGAGGATGTAAGAAAATGGCTCGATGAATGGATTTCAAATAAAGATGAAGCATTCTTTCGAAATGGTATCCATAAATTGCCCGAGAGATGGACAAAATGTGTAGAAAGCGAGGGCCAGTACTTTGAATAAAATATATTATACTTTTTTTTACTTTCACTTACCAATATATAAAATATATAGTAAGTGGAAGTATTGCGATCGTGAAATTTTTCGACTTCCGGTTTTCAACGGAAATACACGTTTTGGGACCCCCTGAGTCGAAATAACCAAGTCCCGCGAAATGGTCTGTGTGTGTGTGTGTGTGTCTGTGTGTGTGTGTGTGTGTGTGTGTGTGTGACCAGACTAGCTCAAAAACTATAAACCGTGGGAACCTGAAATTGGGTATTTAGTGTAGGTATATACCCGCGATGTGACAGCGAAAATTTCATCGAAATTGCTCAAAGGGAGGGGGTACTTTATTTAATAACTTTTTAGGGTTTTTTCGATTTTCTCAAAAACGGCTCTAACGATTTTGATTAAACTGAGTATTTGATCGATTTATATGCCCGAAATATGACTGTAAAAATTTCATCAAAATTGATTAACCGGAGGGGGGACTTTACTTAAGAAATTTTGTATCATTTTCACGTGTTTTTTTTATTTCCTCAAAAACGGCTTTAACGATTTTGATAAAACTGGGTATATGATGTATGTATATGCCCGAGATACGACTGTAAAAATTTCATCAAAATTGATCAACCGGAGGGGGGACTTTACTTAATAAATTTTGTACCAATTTCATGTGTACATAATTTTCATTTACTCAAAAACGGCTTTAACGATTTTGAAAAAACTGGGTATTTGATTTATGTATATACCAAATATGTAAAAGCCAACATTTCATCAAAATTGGTCCAACTGAGGGGGCACTTTATTTCATGACTTTTTCCAATTTTTACCTTTTTTTCTATTATCTCAAAAACGGCTTTAACGATTTTTATCAAATTCGTCATGTTTAATGAAAATTAGGTTTTCTTTAATATCAGGTAAGCTTTATCATTATTAAAATGTTCTGAGGGAGCTTTTTTTTTGTGGGGGGGGCCTTTTTTGTTTGTTTCTTTCTTTCTTATAAAGTACCTTTGTTTTTGTTTACATGGAGAAATTAACTGTCTCTCGTTACGCCTAAAAATAAGAAATGGCTAAATATGAGATATGATAAAAATAAAGAAAACATAAAAAGGAGAAAAATATTCAGTCAACTCATAAAACTCGTTGAGCCCACGCATGCGGAGTACGCCTTTAATGACAGACCATTGTTCATAATTAAATCCTTTCTGTTCATTTGAGAAGTGGCAATTAACAAAACGCATTAATTTCTAATCTAAGTAAGTTGGTAAGTGAAAGTAGTGTGTTGCGAGCACGCACCAGATTTTTTAAATTACTGTGTATATATTTTAAGAAATAAACGACATCTTAAACTTGCAGACCTGGTATACCTTAAATGGGCCAGTTTGATGTTCTTGAGAAGAGTTAACCACGGGAGTAAATTAGGCTCTTGAAGAATATACGCTAGCCAGATATCCTTTGAGTGAAAGCTTCCAATTTCAAACCCTTTCTTCAATCTGTATTATGGTCACATTTATCTATATCTAACTGAAACTTACTAAGATATTAATTGTTAAACAATTTATTCAAGACATGGTGGGCTCTCTATATATTTTAAAAATAAATAAGAAATTTCTATGTTATTCCTCGTATCCAATAATTTTGGTCAAGTCCCAAGATAGATGGTTATTGATTCTTCAGATATATTAGGTGTTTCTGAAGAATAATCTGATCCTTTCGTCTGAAAGAAGAAGCTAAAATAGTTACTTTGTTTCAATACTGAGTATCGTTTTAGTATTGAAACAGAGTATAACAGAACATACACAAGGCCAATGACCCTCTAGGAAAGATATATTTTTAAAAAATTAAGTCATTAATTATGTTTGTTTGTTTAATGTCACTTTATGGCACTAATCGGACGATGCTACAGTAGGAGTCCGTATTTTGCTATTTTGTCTATGCACTTATAATTAGGATAGAGATCTATTAGGAGTAACTGACATCGTACAGACTCCCGACATCCATTTTACGCCACCGCGGGACGCGTACCCGCCACACTTAGTATTATAGGTTGCTATGCTAACTAGTCATTAATTAACTGAAGCACCAGGAGATCGTCGGAGAACTCTTACATTTTCTTAAAGAAGTGGGACTCAACCCTCTCATGTAAGACCTAAGCCCTTTCAAATTTGCGGGTGATGATAACCATTTTTTCTGTTTTTCACCCTATATCCATCCAAATAAAAAAAAAATTATCAATAGTAATAATTATAAAATTATTATTTATAAAATTTTTTTTTTTTTTTTTATTTGATGTTGTTGAACGTCGCTTCGACTGCCGAGGCCATTAGCGACAACTGTTCTTCTTACATGTAGGACATTAATTTCGTGCTCCTGAGGTACTTCAGTGTTTTTTCAATTCCGTTGTTTACTTTGTATGGATCTGAAGTTGTAATATTGAAGTCGCGGCGTTCCTTCCAGTATTTTTGACACTGAAAAAGGTGTTCCACTGGAAGAGGGGTATTATCACAAAGTTGACAGGTAGGCCGGTGAAGTCCAATAAGCAGGTAGGTATGAGTAAGCTTAGTGTGACCAATTCTCAGCCTGGTTATGATGGCTGCTTCCATTGGGGTCAAGTTCTTTGGTGGCAGCCAAGCATGGTTATCTTCTTTGATCAGGCGAAGGTGATTACGTGTATTTTGCCACTCTTCGTTCCATTTTTCCTTTACTTTGGTTTTCACCTCTTTTGCCCACTCGGAAGGAAATATCAATTTTAGATCAGGAGGGTCTGAGCTCTTGGCTGCTTCTTTTGCCACTAGGTCCGCTTGTTCATTTCCTTTAATCCCGACATGAGAAGGAACCCACAGCATCGATACTTCCCTCCCGGTTTTTACTTGTTCGAAATTTAGTTCCAGAATTTTTTGATGTAAATAATTGTTGCTCCATAAATTTTTTAGTCCCTTTATTACCCAGAAAGAGAGTCAGTCACAATAACTGATTTTGGAAAACGTTTGTTATTAACATATTCATATGCTTTTAGTATTGCTACTGATTCGCTGGTGAAAATCGAATTTATATTGCTTAACTTCCATTTGTCTTTACTTGTTCTGGCCACCATGCTACATCCCACGCCGTTTTCATCCTTAGACCCATCGGTGAAAATCAATTCGTGGTTAGCGTATAAGTTTTCCGTCATTTCCTGATATTTGAATCTTAGTGTTTCGTGTGGGGTATTATTTGTAAGCCTGGCTAGCTCGAGCTCAGTCTTAATTATTGGGATTGTCCATGGTGGAGTGTCTCCTATTTTCTGTGGAACAATATCTGTGGGTAAGGGGAGGTGAAACTCGTTGAGGTATTGTGTGATTCTGTCCTTAAGTGACTCCGATCTGTGAGGTTCAATGTTATTGGTATTGTCATTCTGTAAAATGTTAAAGATGTTGTGGTCTGCCATACTGTAAATTTTCACCGCGTAGCGGAGCACCAGCAGTTTCCTTCTCTGTTGCAGTGGCAATTCCCCGGTTTCGCTTAGTAAGGCTGTTATGGGACTTGTTCTAAACGCCCCTGTAGAAAGCCTCAGTGCCAAATTCTGAACGGAATCCAGTTTGCTTAGGAGGCTGTTACATGCTGAGGAATATGCGATGCATTCATAGTCAAGTTTTGATCTTATTAGTGTTCTGTAGGCTGCAAGCATTATTTTTCTATCAGCTCCCCAGCCTTGATGGAAGAGGATTTTTAAAAAGTTCAGTCTTCTATTGCAGTGCTCTTTCAATTTTTCTATTTGGTTTTTCCATTTCAGTTTTCGGTCCAGAAGTATGCCTACAATTTTTATTTCATTGCAAAATTCAATTTCGAGATTGTTTATGGAAATATTTGTAATCCTCTGCAATTTCTTTTTCCTGGAGAAAATAATTGTTTGTGACTTTTCTGCAGAAAATTTGAATCCTGTCTCTCTCCCCCATTGTTCTACTTGGAATATTGTTGTCTGCATTATTTGTCTTGTCAGGTTTAGATCTTTTCCTTTGCAACACAACAATAAATCGTAGGCATAAAGAAATCCTTTTACCGGTAAGTTAATGCGATCGGCTATGTCGTTTATCGAAATAAGGAACAGTGTTACACTAATGACTGAGCCTTGCGGAACTCCATTTTCAAGTTTAACCTCGTCGGAGTAGACTTCATTTATCCTTACTTGCATAACCCTATTGTTCAGAAAGTTCTTAATGAAATTGAGAATATTTCCCCTTACACCACTTTCGTGTAGGTTTGCAATAATTCTTGGTCGGTATACTATGTCGTATGCTTTCTGTATGTCAAGACAAACCGCTATTAGGCTCATGTTATCTGAAAAAGCTGTTACTATTTCATTAGTGATGTTAACTAGGTGGTCAGTTGTTGAATAAGTTCGTCTGAAACCTGCTTGGTTTTTGTAGAAGAAATTTTTATGCTCAAGGTACCATAGGAGCCGTTTGTTGATTATCTTTTCCATGAGCTTGCACATTGTGCATGTCAACGATATTGGTCTGTAGCTTTGAGGGTCTTGCCTATTTTTATTAGGTTTTAGAACTGGAATCACAATAGATATTATAAACAATATAACACAAAATTATAAACAATATAATACAATTTAATTTACAAAACTATAATAATTCCATCAGTTCTTTACGGAGGGGTTACCTGCGGTATAGCGGTTAGCATGGCAACCTACAATACTAAAGGTCGCAGGTTCGCGTCCAAAGGGAGTAAAAAATCCTTGCCTTTGCAGTCCCTCGGATAGGACGTAAAAAGGAGGTCCCGAGCCTGTACGATCTCAGGTACTCGTTAAAGATCCCTATCCTAATTATACCTCGATAGGCAAAATTTAGGACTCCCACTGTAGCATCGTCGAATAGCCTCAATGGCCTAAAGTGACTTTGAACAAACATCATTTCTTTACGGAAGTGAAATATGGCCTTACATAAGAAGGTCTTTAAATATTAAATGTTGCGTAGAATATTTGGAACGAAAAAGGATTAATTAGCCGGAGACTTTAGACATGAACGTGATGCTGAATCGCGTAAACTTTACCCGGTTAATATAATAGAAGTTATAACCGCGCTCCGGTTAAAGTAGGCATGATTAATAGTGAATCTTGTTGCCGAACGATTAAATGAAAGATTGATAAGGCTTTTTCGACTGGAAAGAGCCCAAGGGGTAGGTCGAGACGAAGGTGGGAGGATTCTGTAAAGGATGATCTTGTAAAGCTGGGTTTTAAAGATGGGCGACGTATGGTAATGCCAGCATCGAAACTGCGGGTTATAGATAAAATGATGGAAATTGCAATGTTGATAACATCAAATACTCTTACAAAAAAAAAAAAAAAAACTGATTAGTTATCCGGAATCCAGAAACAAACACTTTTATTTAAGCACCTTTTAACCCCAACCTTCCTCGTTCACAGGAGGATAAAAGGTTAAACAAAACAAGGCCATCGATTCTATCACACAGAAGACCTCCCATACCCAGTATATCGCATCTCAATCAAGGGATGCGTTCACATTATACACCCATCTTCGTCTTGCCTGCCCTCGGGCTCTCATACTGATCAGATCTTTCTCACGCGCATTAGCTTTAACAGCACATTATCGCTTCTGTGGCCTAACACTTAGAGGATATTATGCGTGGTTGTGAAGCTCCTGTAAATCTGCTACTTCAAACCATTGCGTGACGAATAGCATTCGCTTCTCTTATTTAAACGAAAAAAAACGAGTAAATAAATTTTGCAGAGTTTCATAAGGGTAGAATATATTTATTGAATTTTGGGAAATAATCATTATTTGTTAATAGCTACAGACAATTTTTTTTTTAAATCATGATATACAACAGTAAAACGGAATCGATCAGGAAATTAAGGATGGATTTAATGCCGGTAATGCTTGCTACTTTTCAGTAGCGAAATTGTTTAGCTCGCGCCTTCTGGCCCAAAACTTAAAAATCAGGATTTACAAAACAAATTATTGTTCTTCAAAGGTCTTTTATAGGTGCGAAACTTGGCCGCTGACGTAGAGGGATGAGCAACTCCATAGGGTTTTTGAAAATAAAGTACAGCGTAGAATATTTGGACTGAACAGTGATGAACTAATTTAGACGCTTGCATTATGCCGAACTGAGTGAACTGTACCCGGTAAATATAATTGACATGATAGCAGCGAAACGAATAAAATGGACGTCTAAAATTACGAAACTTTGTATTGAACGAATTCCTTAAAGTCCAAGGGATAGGCCGAGACGGAGGTGGGAAGATTGCGTTAAGGCAGATCTTCCAAAGTTTGGTTTGAAGGGCGGTCGGTGGATAGAGGTGTGCAGGGAGCAAATTGTGGTTTCGGCATCGAACCTTCGGGTTCGTACTTCCGGTTTGGCATCTAGTTACACAAACGATCCAAATACAAATATTCAATTTTCCTGAAAGAAAGCACAAGAATGTGTTCGTAGCGATAATAATGAATCTTTTTCCTCTTCTAATTAAATCTGTCGTTTAATAAATAGTCAGAGGTAAACAATAACTTAACTCGCTGTCCTTCATAAAATATTGTAGCCGTTCCTTTGAGGGACTTGTAAACAGGACTGACACACTTAAAGATTCATGAAACCAAGAGCCCAAGCATACAAACGACACAGCATACATCATTTTTCAATGTTAGCAATATTGGTTTTAAATATTGAACAGTTAAATTGATTCGTCAATTTGCATAAGTTAAATTTGTCACAGGATAGAGTTGCGTAGGAGGACAAACAAATACCGAAGCCGCGTGTGGGCATATGTAGATTAGGATAAGAACGACCGTCCTTGCTTCGGCTTAAGCTCTTACTGGTTAATGGTTAAATTAATGACAACTTTCCCCTCATTGCGATACAACTATCGCTTTCACGCTGTGGGTGATATTCCAGCAGAGGGGTTCTTTGTCTTGCTAAGTCGTTTAACCCTCCCCCTTGAACTTTTTTTTTACATCATTCCAACCCTTATAATGTCTCTAATTTAATAAATAGTTAAGTAACAAAAAATAAATATTAGAAATTGTTATTTCAGATACTAGCTTCCCAACGATGAATTTGGTATATATTTAGGAGTATGCGTATTCTTATTACCCGGTAAAGATATTTTCAAGCTGAGAAAACATATTGTATTTTTTCTGTTTTATTTTTTTATAATGATAATGAAGGCATAACGAACCTGAAGGTTCGATGCCAAAACCACAACTAGCTCTCTGCACACCTCTATCCACCGTCCGTCATCCAAACCCAACTTCAACAGATCTTTTGACTCGAATCCACCCACATCCGTCTACCTACCCTTCGAACTTTTAGGTATTCGTTCACTCCCAAGTTTCACAATTTTACATCCCCATTTTATTCGCCGCGCTGTAATCACCTCTACTACATTAACCGGATACAGTTTACTTAGTTGAGCATCGGGTAAATCTGGTTGATTCGTACCTCTTCGGTCCGAATATTTTACGCAATACTTTATTTTCAAAAAGCGGCCACGTTTCACATCCGTAAAGGACCGTAGGAAGAAATAAAAAATCAACCACTTAATAAAATAAAAATTATTTTCTCTAAAATTAATTCTTTTCCCATACAAAAACACACCATGTTGCGATGCTTTGAACTCAGAGGTTCCCAAAACATGTATGAAAACCAAAAATTAAAATTACTCACGGTCGCAATAAGTTTTCCAACTTATTATTCATGTAAAATGTAATAGGAAAGTGTAAGTAAGCGTAAGTACAATACAAATTTTAGAAACAAGAACTCAAATTTTAGGAACAAGCAACTTACACATCTCCTGGATTACAGAACATTTCTCAAAATAAGAAACCAACGACTCATTTGCAAGACTATTCCAAGACTCATTTGGACAAACTGAGGAGAACTATGGTGTTCCACATAACACCTCCACATTCAAATGTAACACCTCAAATTCACATAACACCTCAAATCCACATAACACCTCAAATCCAATACACCCTTGTTTCCTTCAAATCACACTCTACTCACAACAAAATGAACAAACCGAAAGTAAAATCTTACATACTAAACATTTCACTAATCAACTACACATCAGCCTAATCCTTTTTCTTTCTTCCTCCCTGTTACCCGGAGTCTTTCTACTGCAATAGACATCAAAAAAAGGGCCCGGTGTGGCTGTACGGTAAAGCGCCATACTCCTATGCCGGAGCTGCGGGTTCGAGTCCCGCCCTGGGTGGTGCTTTTCTTTCGTAGGAGAAGCATCACCCAGTGCCATGGGTGTTAGTATGGGCAGTATAGGGCTTCAGTGGAAGCCTTGAAGTCACAAAAAAAAAAAAATTTAAAATAAACAAAAAACTTGAAGCGAAAAATAAACTCGAAGCGAGACCATTTGCTTGTTGCGCGCCATAGTGCAGGTGCAAAGCTCCAAGAGGATAGGTACATACAGAATAATATCAATATTTTGTTAGCAGTAATATTTAATACTCATTGAATTATTGAGTTCTATTTTCTTTTAGTATATGGATAGCAAAATGGCATGACATATAAAGTGCATTAGCAGCTTTGAAATCAAAAGTCTCATCAAGCTTTCATAAGTTTACACAACGTTACAACCATTTTCCGTATCTCGTAATATCGCAGTGACATTACTCAAAACAAACAGGTAGTCCTCCGGGTATTTTTTAAATTTCTAAATTGCCTGGGAATCCGCTGTTAGGAAATCGTTCTCGCAACCCTCATCGAAATCGGCGGGGGAAGAGATATCGTCAGGTATCATTACAGAAGGATCTACGACGATCTGATGTTTTGCATATTTTAGCCGACTCGTCGGTCCGATCCACGGATGGGCAATGAAGGAGTGTAGACGTACCGTTCCAGAGGTTAGAGGGCCAAGGTCGTGTATAAAGAGGTCACAAATCGCCACTCAATGGCCTCCTCGTGACTTGTCTACTCCACCTGTTGCGTCACGAATTCCACTTGTAGGCAGCCAAATTCCCACTTCCTATAATCGGAACACGTTTTAAATCCATTCAAGTCCAGAGTATGTAAGCTTATTAATGATAGGTGTTGTTCAACCTTGAGAGCGTGGTGAACATTTATATACACATGAGTAATTTACGGTCGAGAAATTTTAATATTGTCAAATATATTGTTTCGATTTAGGAATTATATATTCAGATCATTGACTAGTATAGCAAAAAAAAAAAGCTTCACTTGTCAGGGAAAAAATAAGCATTGCCTAATAGCCGAGATGGAAGAGAAGATGTTATTATATATCTATGATAATTTAAATGAATACAATAGTCACCTTGCTAAGGCTTTTCTTGATTCTGCCCCATCATTAGAAAAATCATTTCTTTACACGAATACAAAAAAAAAAAAAAAAAAAAAAAAAAAAAAAAAAAAAATGGTAGAATGATTAAATAATACAAATCCCAGGGTAAATTCTTACATATTTATGTTTTATCAAAAAGGACCGAATATCAAAAACGTCACCTTACAAAAACATATTTAAGTAGGAGAGTTAATCTAAATTAAAAATCAGAATAACATATATTGAGAATAGATATTAAGTCTCCGATTGAACTTTGTAAATCGTAACTAACTTTTTTTTTCGCTGTTTGATAAAGAATTTTAATTTATGACAGTTACTGATAACCATTATCTCATTAAAATTTGATAGATAATTCTTGTTTTTAGACTCTTTCAGTGCATTCAGAATAAACTAACTGCAGAGCTAACTAAAAATAAGCATTTTTTGAGATATGACCTTGTTGAATGGAGTGAGCGCTTTCGAACACCTTTCATAAATGTGAAATATTTTTAATAATAAAGCATTCTGTTATTATAATTGGATTATAAACATTAACAATATTTAAAAGGGTGATGCTTTATCAGGACTATTGTTTTAAGAATTTGGCAATATTTTTTCTATTTTAATTAAATTAAATACGTGAAAGAAGTACATGCAATAATATAAATGTGTACATGAAATGTACCCAAAGAAAAAAAAAAAACTATCAAGAAGTATCATTATAAACAATTTTAAAAAGAACATTACAAACCAAAATGAACTGAAAAAATTATATTTATTATTTTCCGAACAGAGAAAAAGTAAGTTATTATCAAGTTTTGTTTGTTTATTTAGACTCGCATTTTTCTCTCTAATCTGATTAAGTAGTCATTCCGTTGGGTTATTGATTTTTAACGTTTTGACTTGAAGGCTTTTGCAATGTGTCCTTTGATATCTTGCAATAAGGATAGCACACTGAATGTTATTGGTGAACAACTTCACCATATTTAAAACGATAAACTACATATGTCCTTTCATATGTTTTGTCATGATACAATAAATATCCAACATAAGATAAAAAAGGTTTCGATTAGATGAAAGTTAAAATAAATTAAGTAGTAAATAAGGATAGAATAAGAAATTGGAAAATAAATAAACTTTGGTTATGACAGACTAACGTTTCGCCCCATTTCATAGGTCACAATCAAATCTCAACTCAGAAGTCGAAAGTAGAGACTGAAGTGTCTTCACGAAAAAATTTAAAGGTATTACTGAAAGGAACTAAAGGTTGGCCATCAATAAACAAATGTTTTATTCATTTCAAATATTATCTGAACCAACCTCTAACTATTTTCCCAGTAATAGTCATAAGGTCAAAAGTCGAAACATCCAGAATTAGGACTGGTTGTTGACTATAAACAAAAAATAATGTAAAAAATTTACCAAGAGATTTTGGACGCATATTAACTAGGCTAAGTAGGTAAAAAATCAAAATATTAATCGCCATATTACATAACAAATGTTAATATTGCATATTGCATAAAAAATATTTCAGTTACGAAAAAAACATGACATTGATTAAATCAACTTATATGAAAGCTCTCAAATTTTAAAACCTCTTTTCAATTTGACATATGAGTTTACATACGGTACCAGTCAAAAGTTTAGACTCACTTTTATTTATTAACAATCTTCAAGTTTAATAAAATAATTCTACCTCAAGAGGTAGAATATGGTGGATATCTTTCACAACCATTAACTCAAGAGGTAACATTTGAAACATTATATGATTATGTTTAGAATAAAATTATAAATATGGGTAACTTGTGGTGCTGTGTTTAGCATAGTAACCTACAATACTAAAAGTCGCGGGTTCGCGTCCCCGGGTAGCCCTAGGATTTTTTAATGGGAGTAAATGCCGTATGCATTATGCCGTACGCCGTCCCTCGGATAGGACGTGAAATCGAGGTCCCGAGCCTGCACGATGTCAGGTACTCGTTAAAGATCCCTATTCTAATTATACCTGGATATGGAAAATTTAGGACACCCACTGTAGCATCTTCAGATTAGCCTTGGTAGCATAAAGTGTCATTAAAGAAACAAAGAAACAAATTATAAATGAAGTTATAATAAAATTATAGTTTTTATGATGTATTTATTTATGGTCTTTGGTTGATTATTTAATTTATTATTTTTAAATTATTTTATTAGAAGATAAAAGATTCGACCACGGTTCGATTCCCGGCCGTGGTCGAATCTTTTATCTTCTAATAAAATATAGTTTTTATGTTGTTAAATTAATAATATGTTGTTAATTTTGTAATTTTACAAAACTAAGAGTCTAAACTTTTGACTGGCACTGTATACCTAGTTCAAAACGTCAAAGAAGTCATAACTCTAAAATCGGCTTTTTGAATGCCATGAAAAACAGCATATCCTTTCAAGATCGTCAATCATTAAACTCAAGATGTATCATTATAAAAATTTGTAAAAAGAACATTACAAAGCAAAATGAACATATGAAAAAATTATATTTATTATTTTCCGAACCGAGAAAAAGTAAGTTATTATCAAAAGTTTTGTTTGTTTATTTAACGTAAATTTTGTTGCAAGAGCTAATCGTACGATGGTACAGAGGGAATCCTAAATTTTACCTATTTTACCTTACATCGTTTAGGATCAGGACTACTCGTCCCATCCGAAGGACGGTATAGCTAAGGATATTTTCCTCCCTTCAAAAAGTAGTAGGGTCATCTGTCGGCCTACGAACCAGCGACCTTGTGTTTTGTAGTTGGCTATGCAAACCACTACACCACAGGTGTCCCTTTATTATCAAATGATCAGTTACATTGTAACAAGTTCAGTGAGGGATTTAAAATCTATTCTAAATATATTGTTTTCTTCTTTTTAAACTTAAGATCTCCTGAAAAATCAAGTTCCTCGAAATCTGACGTTGTTGAAACAATTATTGCTTATTGACATTTAAATATGATTATAATTTCAACATTTAATATTATCATTCAATGCCGTCAACTTACTGCTTAATAGATGATTATTTATAGCAGGATCAGAACTTTTGGTCCAATAAGGTAGAATTATTAGGTGACGGGATTTCAGAAAAGAAAAAAAAAATAATAATCGTTGTTTGATAATATTTGATTCTCGTTTTTATTGCTTCCATTTTAATTTAGTGAACAGAATGAGTTGATGTTATATGCTATTTATTCAGAAAAATATTTCTTAAAATACTTTTGACAATTATTGGGTAATATTATGTCTTAAGCTCTCGAACTAGGAAGCATGCCGGAGCTTCCATCTGGTCTGAGAGATATGATCATTCGGTGACACTAAGCTCAAACAAGAACATACCCAATCAAGCAAAGACAAGCGAGTTGTTTTCATATTTCTCCATGTTCGGTGACCCTTTTTCATCCGCTGCACAGCTCATCAATTCCTTCCACCTGTTTTTCATCTTATTTCTTGAGTCTTTACATTCCCCCATCGACTAGTTCTTATCTTCCTTCTCGGAAGAATTGTTTCATGTCCTCCCATTAATTTATGAATGCCTTAATTGGCTATAAAGTTTTTCTTCTTTTTTTTTTCTATTCCTACTACATAGTACCTCAGCGATTTCTATTACATTATAGCTAAGGATATATAAATACTGTTACATGTATAGTAATTAGAAGACTTAAAAAAATTAAGTACACATTTAAAGCCTGGAAAGAAACAACAATAGATGATCACCTTTTCTTTATAAGCCAGACGATTACTAAGTAGCCGTTTCGTCGCTTTGTCTACATCACTTTAAGACAATGGTAACATTCTTCCAATACTTGCGGCACACTGTTCTGTCATAGAGAAATAGGATTGTAACATTTCCGTTGCGTTTTTTTTTCTATTCCTACTACATAATACCTCAGCGATTTCTATTACATTATAGCTAAGGATATATAAATACTCTTACATGTATGGTAATTAGAAACCTTAAAAAAATTAAGGACACTTTTAAAGCCTGGAAAGAAACAACAATAGATGATCACCTATTCTTTATAAGCAAGACGATAACTAAGTAGCCGTTTCGTCGCTTTGTCTACATCACTTTAAGACAATGGTAACATTCTTCCAATATGTGCGGCACACTGTTCTGTCATAGAGAAATAGGATTGTAACATTTCTGTTACGACAGCAAAACATTCGTCCCAATGTAATCCTTACATGTCACGGTAACAAAGATTTAATGATCGTAGCAATGCTACCGGATCAGTTTCAATGGATTGGTAATTAGGATGAAATTCAGTATTGTGTAGCATCATAAACTCAATGCAAAATCTTAACTATATAAACCGTTATCCGTAGAATCTTATGTTTCTTTCTTATATAATATATTCATTTATTAATAAAATTGATAAAAATTTTCCAACTATTAAACTTGGGGCTCTAGAATTAAAAATAAAGAAACGTTAGATAAACAAATTTAGGACCGCGACAGTTTGATTTAAAAAAACTATGACAATATTATGCCGAAGTGACAAGTGCGGTTTTTGAGGTGGGTCTTTATCTCCGGAGGTATACAGTCTAGAGCTTGAAATAGGATAGAGCGAATCTCCTTGCCGATGAGACGAGAATAATAATAAATTTTATTAAAATGTTATAATGACAGAGAGATAATTTAATTAATACTTTAAAAAAATGACATTGGTTAAGAGACTTCATTTAATTGTAAAAAAACTTTCCACTCCGTAGAATGAGCAAAAATGTTGAGATCGGTATGATGGAGGTCAGTGAAGAGAAAGTATTGACTTGCTGGGTGCCACCTTTTTGGACTTTTTTACAACGAAGTTGTTTTTGGGAGATTTTATACATCGTAAATAACTATGTTCTTGGGAGCTCAAGTGGCAAGACCGCCTTACTAGTGATAAGGAAATCCGTGTTCTAATTCCGTTCAATGCCAATCTTTCTTTTTTTTTTATAAAAATATTTAAGAATTGTAATAATAAATTCCATGTTATCGTAATAGAAAAATAATTGAAGTATACGTCGTAAGGAATTACGAACATTAATGACTGATAAAAAAACAACAACAAACGTACCCTGCTGTACTTTGCGGTTCGATTCGAATTAGTCCGATTCCCCGAGCAATTTTAGTTTCGATACCTATTAAACATAACTTCAAAGCTTGGAGAGATACATTTTCCTTGGTAGAATCATTAATGTTCGTCATACCTTACGATGAATGCAAACCTAAAGCACAAAACGCTGTCGCTTCGTAGCTGACGGATCTACCTTTTTGATACCGCAAAATTTTTATGGGTGCCACCTTTTTGGACTTTTTTACAACGAAGTTGTTTTTGGGAGATTTTATGCATCGTAAATAACTTGTAAGATCAGTGTAACAATAACAATTCATTACGTAAGTAACTAACAGAGGATGTACGAAAAAGACACAGATAAACATTAGTCCGAAGGATCGACTGAAGTGATCAGATATATATCATTTCGTTCTTACAAGACACTTACAAATTATTTATTTATAATGATCAAAAATCCACATTTGTTTTACCTTTATGTAATAACTAACCAGATTGTATTGACCAATGAATTATTCTAGGAACAAATTCATATTCTCCACAATATTACCTGAATTAGAGCAAGGTTTCCAATATACACTGATTAGGGTTAGTTTTAGAAAAGGAACCATCTAATTTATACGAAAAATTTGGGATAACTGCGTACTCGGGGTACTGTTGTTATAAACCTCTTTTATACCGTAACAACATCACAATAAGAAATATCTGTCTGATGGTTTTTCTATTTATAACTTGTTTTATAATCGTAGCAATACTTATTATCTAATCAAATATTTTCTCCACTCCAAAACCACTACTTAGGATTCAGTTATTAATATGCATTTGAAATCTTTCTTCCGGAAAATATAATAATAATAATTATTTGAAATTTTTACATATAGATTAAAACATTGTACTCTAAAACCAGATCTTTCCGGACATTGTTGTACCTATAAATATATTACCTTATTTACGATGGATTTTTTTTTCAGGACACCATTTCTATGGCAATAACGAAATTCGATGGCAATAACGAAAACGAAATTCGTATTTATTCCGAAATTTATGTATATACACTCATAGAAAATATCAAATATACTTATTTAATACGTCAGTTAAGCTACTACCTGCGGCAAATTTAATTTAATTTTTTAAAAAGGGTTTCATTCATAATTGATCAAGTTTTTTGGTTTTAATACCTTTAAGCCTAATTAATTAATGTCCAACTGTGATTTTAATATAATCAAAATATAATTGAGTAAAGGTGGTTTGGTAATTATTTCCGAAAACGGGATGTCTTTATATCAATGGTCCAGAACAAGACTCTTAAACAAGACAACTCAGAAAGAATGTTTTTTTTTCACGAATTATCTTCAATTTTTTTTTTTACTTTATTTATTTATTTTTTACTTTCACTTATCTATATATGAAATATGTAGTAAGGGAAAGTATTGCGATCACGAACAATTTCGACTTCCCGTTTTCAACGGAAATATATGTTTTGGGGCCCCCTGAGTCCCGCGGAATGGTGTGTGTGTGATCAGAGTAGCTCAAAAACTATAAACCGTACGAACCTGAACTTTGGTATTTGGTGTAGCTATGTGCCTGTGATGGGACACCCAAAATTTCGTCATAATTGATCAATCGGAGGGGGCACTTTATTTATTAAATTGTGTCTCATTTTCACATTTTTTTTTTATTTGCTCAAGAACGGCTGTAACTATTTTGATCAAACTGTGTATTTTATGTAGGTATGTATATCCCTGCGATGTGAGAACTAAATTTCATCAAAATTATTCAAACGGAGGGGGCAGTTTGTCTAATAAATTTTGTCTCATTTTTACGGTTTTTGGATTTTCACAAAAACGGCTCAAACGATTGTGATTAAAAACACACAATAGTTCCTTTCCCGTATTCTAACTGATGAAAATAAAACTTTGATTTAACAATAAAAAAATTTATTTTACTTCACAGAGTAAATACGTGATGCTCAAGGTTTAGAAACTTTAGTTCAATAATAGTTTCCTGAATGCAATATAACGTGATTTTAGAGGAAGAGTAACCGTTCTCGATTTCCAGAAAGGCATAAGAGAAAAACTTTACACCACCTATCGATTCACCTCCACGATATATTTGCAAAAAGCAACTCGCAATAAAATACAAGACAGCAGTAAAAAAACATCGACTGTTGATGAAATTAGATAGCCTTGTTATTAGTAAGATAGTCTTGTTCTAAACCAGCGATATGATAAGAGTATTCTACTTCCGAAATAGGTATTTAATTACCAAAATAAAAAGAAAAGGAACACGAGTTCACCGTACTGAACCTTCCACGAACACCTGGAAACAATAGCAATATTCAAGCTATCTAAACAGCCATCCGATGCAGCTGTAAAGAAAAATTTGGGATGAATCAGAGGGAATTTACGTGAGTAGGTCTGTCCTTTATAAGTTTAAGTATCTAGAAAGATGTTTGATCCCGAAAGTTGCTTCAGTTTTATCCGCCTGGAGCGATTACCTCCATTAATTTATGTAAAGAACCTTTATGTAATAACATAATAATAATAATAATAATAATAAAGGCATAACGAACCCGAAGGTTCGATGCCGACACCACCACTCGCTCCCTGCACACCTCCATCCATCGGCCGTCTTCCAGACCTAACTTCGATAGATCCGCCCGAACGCAATCCTCCTACCTCCGTCTCGGCCTGCCCCTCGGACGTTTCCCATTCGGCACCGCGCTTATTAATCTTTTCGGAATACGTTCAAAGCCAAGTTTTGCAATTTTACACGCCCATTTTATTCGTCTTGCTGCAATCACGTCAATTATATTTACGTAATAACATTATTTATGTAATAACATAAACATAAACATATTCAAGCTATCTAAACAGCCATCCGATGCAGCTGTAAAGAAAAATTTGGGATGAATCAGAGGGAATTTATTACGTGAGTAGGCCTGTCCTTTATAAGTTTAAGTATCTAGAAAGATGTTTGATCCCGAAAGTTGCTTCAGTTTTATCCGCCTGGAGCGATTACCTTCAACCGAATAGACCATGTTATCACGGTGCAGTTTTTTATCAATCTAAAGTTGAAAATATATTAGTTCACTCATTAACCGGCTAATAGTAAAATAAAACATAACAACATTTGATTCCAAACTTCGTTCCGAAAAATTAACAGTGTAATAATTATCGGAAAAGAGACAAGGCTTAAGAACTATTGGATTCTACGAGTAATAATCTATGAAAATTGTTTGCTACTCATCACTCCTGTTTACCACATGGTAATGATAGAGTAAAGAAGGGGGAGAGTTACCCCGGCCCGGAAGAGAAGATGAGGAATAGGAAATACCACAAGCTTAAGTTTAACTAGTTACTCAATTTGGTACACCAACAGTTTATTAATTCTTCAAGAACCACCATATAACGTAAAACTAATAGTCAAAATTAATATAACTTTACTGACGTTTTAATAACATCTTTTGGCCTAAATCACCTGACCAGATAAAATCATTTAAAATTGCCAGCAAATAATAAATTATAAAATCCATTAAGAAAGTCAAAGTCAAAAACAACAGTGACTAACTTTACTTGATGCGCCACTGCGCAGGTGTAAATCTACATGCGGAATAATAAATAAAATATAAATACTTAAAATAAATTACCTATAGTAATTTTTTTGTAATCATGCATCATTATATTTGAATAATATAAAAGACAAAGTGAAATAAACCAAAAGCAGAAGAAATTAACACAACCCTATTTAAGCAAATTCAACTTTTAACTTCAGTTTTCTCAAATTATGGTGTTTGGCGCTAGTTCACTCTGGCTTTACACCGACCAACTATTTTGTTACAATTTTTTTTCTATTTTATGCTAATTATCCTTTCTTAAATTACATAATTCTTCACTATAGTTGTTTCATTTCCCCTGATTTCTATTTATTGCATTAATTAATAAATAAGTAATCCAATCAAAATTGAAGGTCATTATAATTTATAAATCCATACAATGATTTAAATCAATGGAAACTTAAGGATTGCTGTCCAGTTAACTGGTTTAACTCTGCTTAGGTCAACGAAATCCAAAAAAAAAAAATGTGTAAGATAATTTTTTATCTTCCTTAATCCCAATGAAAGAATTCATCAACTACTTCCTGGAAATTGAGATGCTTCCATATTCCGTTTCACAAACCTTTCAACTCCGTTGAAAGCTAAGTACTACGAGGATAGGACCGTTAACCTCCAAAACTAATTACCATGAGCGGTGTTCATCAGGGGCCTTCCGAGAAGAAGCGACTCCTCCCACGTCGGCTTGGCAAAGTGCTCGCTGGAGGATTCATTAAGGGTTAGGCCACTGAGTCAGCTAGCCAGCGGAGCCGTGATCCATCTTCAATTACTTTCCCATTTAAATGAAAAGGAAGAAAAAGATAAAAGAAACAAAGAAAGAGGAAAGCGATTAAGTGGCCCGGGAGAAGATAATTAATCGGAGGCGGGAGTGACGTGAGTGATTAGAGACGCCACCTCCCGCTCCTCCCCGCCACCTCCCCGCTACCTCCTAACCGCCTACTACTTTCCTCCCGTTGCTCCTACATATTAGACCGCCAGGAGCATGAATCGAATTAGTACGTCTTCCTTTTGGCCCCCCCGTATCATTATTCCCCATTGACTGGGATTATTTCCAAGCCTCTTCCGATCCAGTATCTGACTAATAAGTGATTATGTAGCCGATAAACACATAGCGGAGTAGAACCAAATATGCTACTAATGCCAGTCAATTCTTTATTTTTTTTCTTTTCGATCCATTAAAAAAAAAAATTATACACACTTTCGCACAAAAATCAGCCAGTCTAACAAGTAATTAAACATTATTAGGCCCAATTGACAATTCAATAAGAAACTACCACCAAGTAGCCTAAATTACCGTACAATGTTATAACACTCAACTACATACAACTAATTTCATATTTAGCATTTCATAATTTAATAAATTTCGAGCACTAATACAACCCTGCAATTTTCGTTAGATAAACAAACCGTGGGTAAAAAAAAAAACTTCGGTACAAAAATCAGCCAATCCAACTAGTAATTTATAACTATTGGGCCATATTGACAGTCGGATAAGAAATTACATTAAGTGATCATTCTGTCGTAACAGACGACAATGTATATTAAATATTATGAAGTCGAAACGTTAATGACGTTTTGTTTAGATGTGAAATTCACAATAAAGTTGCCACCAGTATGCTTAGTGGTAATTGTTTATAACATAATTAATCCCAATTTTTAGTTAGTCATCTAAATCCCTGTGATTATGTTCTTTGTTAGATTTAATTGAGTAAAAAACTGGGTACAAAGCATTCAGCAGGACAACTTTTTCTTAAATTTTTATGTTGAATCGTTGACAAAGTATCGGACACACGGAGATTACCCACAAAAAAAAACTTTATATGATAGAGTTCTTTCGGTCCGTTTCGCATATTTAACAGTAGAAAAGGACCAGAACTGAACAGTATTGGATCTAATTCTCCAGCTATTGTTTCTAGAAACAGGTTTTCAAGAGCTCAATATATTATAGGTAACGTAATTATAACTTTCACAATAAAGGTTTTAATGTTCCTGGGACAGTACTGCCAGAATGCCAAGCGGCAATTGAAAAAGTTTCGACCATGCGGCCATTATCCACTATTTTTTTTTGTTTAAGTGTTACAATAATTACCTTTTTATTCTTTTCGGCCTGTTTCGCACAATTTTCTTCGCAGTTACAATATTCAATATAGTAGACAAAGTCAAGTACCTACTTTACAGACATTTTTATTTGCAAACACATTTTTACTTCTGAAACAGAATTAGGACGTGTTATTTCAACGGATGGGAACTATTGAGCACAATATCTATATTTTCATCGATAGAAATATCGGCCTATAGCTTTCTATGTTATCGATACTATATTGTTGAGATGCAAATCTTTTTTCCCTCTGAATAAGTGGTTAAGACAATTTTTTTTTAACTTTTCAGGGCACGAGTTTGAACTTTATTAGTATAAAATCAGGTTTTCATTGCCAAGCGTTGACTTATAGTTCAGCGACCTATTTATCTCATCACTCTCTACTTCACTGATATATCACGAAAAAGATTCAGTACCTGAGAGCAAGACTGCCTTAGATCCGTTTCTATTGATTGTTTGACCCTCATTCAACACTGGGCCTAATAAAATTAAGGAATCCAGGTACCGCTAACACTGGAATTGTGACAGTTCTGCTCTTAAAATCTAGTTAATCTTTCTAATCTGGATAACTTTAATAGTTTCAATAGATTCTGCCTCAGACTCAGTAAATACATTCTTATTAAACAAGAAGATGAAGACCAGTTCGCTAAATTTCGCATGATCATGCAAAAATGCTATGTAATCCGGACAACCAGAACAGAATCTCTTCTCCGCTCTTTTGCCGTTCAACTCCATTGTATAAGAAAGGTTTGTGTTCTTGGTATATGCTAACCAGAAAAAATTAAATTCAACAATAGAAATAAATACAAAATTAACGCACAATAAAATAAAAAGTAAAAATTGGATTAAAAAAAAATATATATAAAATATCAGCCTTGCAAGTGACAAAATTACTCAGAATCTCCAACTTCCAAATTTTTCAGGAAACCACTATTATTAACATTTTTCTTTGAAAAATTCGCACCTCTTCACTTTGTATGAATATTTTATTAAACTGTTATATTTGAATACTTCTGCCATACTTAAAAAAAAAAAAGTACGAATTATCCAAAGAAAAATATCATTAAAAGCGCTTTCCTGAAAATTTTTTGAAATTGGAGTTAATCATTGAAAGGCTCATATAAGTACGGGAAGTGTCATATATACACATACACAATCGGAGAGAGATTTAATCAAGTGCTTTGTAGAAAATGAAAATATATTTATGTATTTTGAATAACCAATTAATCAAAAATGGAATCGAATAATGAAGAGCCATTCGGCTACAAAGGAATCAAATCATTGTATATGTATAGGATGTTTAATTAATGGAAATCATTTTTTTAAAAAATTATGGACTTTTTGCTAACATTTATTAAAACAAAATTTAGTTTTAATCGAATATCCCCTTCAAATAATTTTAACATACCTTAAATATTTATTATCTGATTAGGTTTTCCCAAAAATTCTATCTTGTCGAAAAATGAAATAAAAATGAGGGTAACATTATTATGCAGGCTGAATATTTATTTTAATATGCAATGCCTCATCGGGAATATGAAAATATTCTTGGAAGAATTTCATGAGTACGACTAAAAGAAATAGACGAAGAAATAGAAATATGGATGTTTTTTTTTTAATTTATAGTAAAAAAAAATTATTAAATAAAATTAATTTATCCGCAATATTAATAAAAATTAATTTACAACAAATCTAAATTCCGTAAATTGTCAACCACTTTTTTAAGAATAATTACAAGAGATAAAAGAAAACCGCATTTCATAAAATAAACAGGTTGACGAACGACTAGTCTGAATGCCATGAACTGTCCAACTAACATCAGACTGCATTCCTCGGATAACAGCCCTGCTCAAATAGGCAACCGTATAGTTATTAAACAACATTATAATTAACAAGTCATTAGTGAGATACCTAAGTGATCATACCGTAATAATTTCCGCCTGCATTTACTAGACCTAGAGCCAACCAGATTACTTCTGATCGTGATTATGGTGTAACTACGACTAGGTTCTCTTGGCTACCAAAGCTGTTAGACGATATTTGAAAAAGAACAATTACCTATTATATTGTGTAATTGATATTCAATCCAAAAATAAGTTAAATTTATGTAACAAAACAATATATGGTTTGAAAATCCTAGACTTTTTGTTAGAACGAATTAACAGTTGGAACAAACTGTCATAGCACGTTTTTGTAACTACGATGTTCGAGTAACATCTACGCCGTTCCACGAGGTTCTAGACTCTTCTACTTACGACTATATGTAAGGAGCGATTGACTGAACAGTTAGTCTTGTTCTGAAGCGCAAGTATATGATTATCTCTTTGTTACGATGTAATAATTGTTGTAACCCTCTTAATTGTTCGTTTCAATATTTGTGTTCTTATAATTTGAGAGGCAATGAATATTTCTATTTTCGTTAAATAAAAATTGTAAACCCAAATGAGTGTAAGTGTGTAAAAGTACTAAAGGAATAGTGCGTATCAATGGCCATGAGTCCAAGCCTTTTTCTATGGAAAGGGGTGTGAAACAAGGGGATAGCCTCAGTCCATTATTATTTATTGCCTTTATGGATGAAATCCACAAAATATGTAGGAGAAGAACCGCTTGGACTCCAGTTGGCATGTGGAACATGATTACTGTACAAGTGCAGGCATTTCTTTATGCAGACGACATTGTGCTCGTGGCAGACTCAAAGGAAAAGCTGCAACAGGCCATTATAGAATGGAATGAAGAACTCGCTCGCAAGGGAATGAGCATTAACAGCCGTAAAAGCAAAATTATGACCGTAGCCAGAGATGAAGTGGATGTGGGAAATGTAAGAATAACATGCAACGAAGAAGTACTAGAGAATGTGGACGCCTATACCTACCTTGGAACGATTATGAACAATTCTGGTAAAATAGATCAAGAAGTGTCCAATAGGATTAATAAAGCAAATAATAAGTATTTATTACCAGATATGCAACACTATTGTTGGAAAGCGGGAAGTAGGTAAAGATATCAAACTCCACATCTTTAAGGCAATATACCTTCCCACACTACTATATGGCAGTGAAAGCTGGGTAACCCAAGATAAACACATGAGCAGGATTACGGCTGCGGAGATGAGATTTCTGCGAAGAATGTCTGGTAAAACTAGGAGGGACAGAATAAGAAATGAAAGGATAAGAGAAGAGCTATAGGTCGATTCTGTGAAATCGGTGATGGAAAAGCGACAGCTCCGATGGTTTGGGCATGTCTGTAGAATGGGAGAAGACAGAGTGCCAAGAAAATGTATGGAGGCGAGGCCGACAGGTAAAAGACCACGAGGCAGGCCTAGAAGGGGCTATATAGAGCATATCCAACGACTGGGTCTAGAAAGAGGGAAAACGCTAGCCGAGATGAAGAGGCTTCCTAGGGACCGAGATGTATGGTCCAAGTGGCTAGAGGCTCCTCCACGCTGAAAGGCACTTAAGGAGGATGAGAAAGAAGAAGAAGAAGAAGAAGATGTTCGAGTAACATCTACGCCGTTCCACGAGGTTCTAGACTCTTCTACTTACGACTATATGTAAGGAGCGATTGACTGGACAGTTAGTCTTGTTCTGAAGCGCAAGTATATGATTATCTCTTTGTTACAATGTAATAATTGTTGTAACCCTCTTAATTGTTCGTTTCAATATTTGTGTTCTTATAATTTGAGAGGCAATGAATATTTCTATTTTCGTTAAATAAAAATTGTAAACCCAAATGAGTGTTACAATATTTATATTTATACTTTATTGAACTATATAAAATATTTTTATGTATTACAATAAATAGAATATATTATAATTTATATATGAATTATTATTCATAAATATATACTATTTATGAATGTTAAATTTTACATAAATTAAATTTATTATTTGCTGTAATTATAAATTCAGCATGATATTTTCCTTCCGTGATAAGAAAATTGAAATTATTGCAAGTTACTTATACGATTTTGTATAAATGTATACTTTTAAAATGGGATAAATCCAGTTTATTTTTTTGTATTTTTAAAAAGCTTATAATACGGCTCGAATAAATATTCACTAAAAATTTAATTCATTCTACAGAACACAATGCTGCAAAATACAAGGCTGGAGAGATATTTCATCAATTTAGTATATCAATGACCAACATTTATAGAGCTTTGAATAATTTATTAATTATTATTATTTTTTTTTTTTTTTTGCAGTTTTACTGGATGAAATCTTGAAACGAGTCGTCTCATTTCGAACACGAACTAATCAAAATTCTACAAAAAAAACTAAACAAAAAACTATTCAAAATATTGAGATTGAGGGAAGCAAGAAAGTAATAAGTTTTTGAAAAAGGAAATGTAGGATTAAAATAAAGGAAGAGTCGTTTATATAATTCATTTACCATGGCCTGATATAATATTTCTTGAATAAAAATGTTAACCTTCATTTTGGAATAGGTACCTATTTGGGTATAGCAATTGGTATTTTGCTAATTCTCGAAGTTATATTTATAATAAAAAAATATATTTATGATTTATATACATAAAAGATTCGATAGAATAATCTAGTGATTTTTTTTTCAGAACTATTATGTAAAAAAAATATTTCTTCACCAAGAAATGCATTAAAATGAGCAGTCATAATTTTAGTACCATATTTTTCGAACTCTTTCATAATATAATCATATTTTAAATAAAACCTCTGCAAATTCCTTAGATGTTGACAAATTAAAATGCTGTTTTTTCAATCCTTTCTGCTTCAATACTCAAACTCTGGCTACTATTCATTTTTGATCATCTCTTGCAATTAATTATAACCTATAGAATGGACATTGCCTATTGAAAAATAATCAGTTATGACTAGCCATGAAAATTTATAAAAATATTTTTTAGGCTGCCCTGAAAAGTGGAAATACCGAGTTTTTTTATGTCACTATTCAATTATCTAATGAATATTTCATTTAAATAAATATTAGTTTTTACGTATTGTATCGAGTTTAAGAGTAAATATCTATTTATTGTCTATATTAATTTGCATTTTTGAAGTAACTAATCCTAACTAACCCCAATTTCAATATTTCATCATTTTTTTATTCCTCAAATCCTCAAAGTGAGCTACAGGTGCGTCTCGTATTTGATGTGATGCAGTAATTGAAGCGTGGAAATGCATAAGGGTATAAGTGCCTTAGAAAATTTTTACAGAAATGATGTGACTTATACCCTCTAGGGTGAACTACGTTCAGTGCTTACACCCATGCCATATTTCATATTCACGTTCAATGAACTCTTTTCTAACAACAAAACATTACGTATACCCATTTCTGAAGAATGGCTTTGGCCATATAACAATTTGGCAAAAAAAAACTTTGTTTTATTTTTTTGGCACTTAGACCCTTATGCATTTCCACGCTTCAATTATTCTCAACTGTTTTTTTTTTTTCTTCTATATATCTGACTCAATATCAAAAATATATTTTTTAAATCTAGTTGCTGTTTAACAATGTAAGACAAGACATTCGTTATTGTGTGATAGAAAGCTAAAAATCAAAAACCAAATTTTATTAAAAAGTCACAATATATATTTTCGCAAGGTTGATAACTTTAACATTGCTTCACTTAAAAATCGTTTGGGGTTGTGCCCATTTAATTTTAGGCACACGAAATGCAATTTGGGATATTTGGTATTTTCATGAGTCTGACTTTAGAAGAAGGGATTCCCTGTCCTACAGAATAGAATCAAAAGCAAAACCTTCTAGTCAATCCGCAAAAGCCCGGAGGGCATCCGACGGTAGGGAGCTTTAAGTCATGGGAAGCTTATGCAACGCGGAGAGGCAAAAACTCAAACCCCCGGAACCTGAAGGGCGAGTATACGAGTTTGCAAAGGGTGGAAGGTTGGATCTTGTCGTCGATGAGACTAGAACCTGCTCTGTGGTCGCCAAGAGGTGGGGGATCAATACTCTTTCGAAATCCGGACCGGAAATAAACATTTCGTCCTGCAATTAAGTATTGACTTTACCCTTGAATCGGCAAAAACCAAACAATCAGGTAGCCATTTAGTATTTTTTTTTTTAGAAACCATCATCTACAAATTATGCAGAAAGGTAAATGGGTGACGGTAAATTTCCTGTAGCTGCGTTAAATGAATTATAAAACCTTTTGGTTAAGTGTAATTATATCATCTCAGTTTGGTAAAAAGGTTTTCGCATATTTTTTTTTTCTTTCATCATTCACATATTCACACATTCATTCATACATATACATATTACATATCATAATATGTAACATGTAAATACATATACATATTCATATGAAAATACACATTAATAATCAGCAGCCGATTCGGACACACTGGAAATTATGACATATCGGGTATTATTGCCACGGAACCCCAATCCCGGCTTGAATCAGTTACCACGAAAGATCATCCACCGCCTTTTTAATCTCCCCCTCCATTGTTGATTTTTTTCTACTAGGTTTCACTATGATGAAAATTAGAATTAACTTGATTTTTCGACCGTATTTCTTCATATCAGTGGATTGAAAAAAAAAAAAGATAACATCTAAATTGAGAATTTCGTTAACCTTATATCAAAGTTTTTAAGATTTAAAAATAAAAGTTTTTTTTTTTCTGGGTGAGCCTTGATTTCCCCAACAGCGAGGAAAAAAAGTCAAATACCACCGAAAGCCCCAGGAGATGAACTATGAATAAAACAAAATTTTATTTGCATCGAATATTTGTCGATTTTGTTAATGCGAAAATGTATAAGGTCTTCATATTACTTACCAAATGAAGAAAAAAAAATTATATTAAAAAAATATTTCATCCTATAGGAAGCATCCTCATCATGGCCTTTTTATAAGGATATTGTCCATGTAGCCCCAAGCACTATATCCCTAAACATCTTCTGAATAGTCGGCTAGTATTTTCCCCTCGTTTTCGATTAGATAAGTACGAAAATTGAAGGTATCTATATTTTCTACTAATTGAAAAAAAAATCAAGAAAATCGGACGATAGTTAGAGATGTTATGGCCTTTTGAAATATTATTTTAGTAAACATAGCGAAATAAATTCTCACCTGTATAATATGGTTTCTAATTAATCTCATATCGGGGTTGTGAGTTCATTGATCAATATAGCGTGCGAATTATTTGGACCAGGTGTTTAAAAAAAGGAAAATTCGAAAAAAAAAAAAAAGAATCCTGATCAGACGTGCTAGTTATGCCTTTATTGTGTTAATTATCGTGTTGTAGGGTTTTGAAATAGAAATCCAAAGCCCAACCCGCTCTAACAATCAATTTCGAAGAAAATAAGAAAAAAAATTATAAAATGGTTTTCTATGGTTTTAACTTCAACTGGACTGAAAAATAAGACACATACCTCCAAACAAAAATCATAAATACAAAAAATAAATACACGAAGGAAAAAACAGTGTTTTTATCTTTTGTTTTGATAACCGTTTACATAATAATATTTCATATTCATAAATAAACTATGCAGTCCATGATTTACTGAGCAAATGCACCACAGAGCGGAAGGGTAATATGGGTATTTAAACTTATGTCATTGAGACACATAATAATCATGAAGTATAATATAGTCGGATATCGAAATACGGTTGCATTACAAAGCAATACTTAACTACCATTATTAGCAAAGAAAGTTTCATAATAACCACTTGAGGGAACAACCAAACACCAATTATACTTCCACCACAGGGATTTCTAAACCTTCCTCTTCATAATAACAGCTTATGCTAATTGACCCACCACTACGGCTCAAAATGTTGAAGCTAATCACTATGATAGGAGGAGCTATACGGAGCGGCAATGAAATACTTCGTCTGGTAGCCGAATTACCGAACTAGGGAGAGACTAGGACAGCGGCTCAATCATGTGACCAATTAGGAAAGAGTGCGAAAAAAATAGACGAATCGCCATTAACCTTTATTGGCCTATAATCATTGGCTGCTCCTAATGAATCCGGCGGGAGTTAAACTAGTAAGGTGTAATCGAGTTGAAAGGTAGAAAGGGACCATGAGCTGCCTCAGAGGTTATTAATGACCCCCATAAAAACATTAATTACCATCATTATCAAGAAGACCAATTGAGGGGGCAATTTATCAATAATCCTTCAAATTTCAATGGAACTTCTTTGAATATTTACCGTATAATTTCATGAGGAAGAGAAATTTTCAGGTTTCCATTTTTTTGCTATGCTTTACTACTAGTGAAGTGGGTTTTAAATTAAATTAAAAGGAACACTGCCTGAAATGAAAATAGTCTGCTTCCAGAAGTGTCCCTACTGTTTCACTGAATTATAAAAAAAGAAAAAAAAATATACAAAAAAAAAAAAGAAATTTAAATATTAAAACATATGAAATGCTTTCCGCAAGCTTCCGTGAGTAGGGTAAACCATATAGTTATTGACACTCAGTACAGTTATTGACACCCCAACTTTAACTTAAAGAAATAAGTAAACAAGTCCTAATTTTATTTTAAGATATACATGAATCTAATGTTTGAAGGGTCCTCTAAGTCATTTATGAAGTAAGACTTTAACAAACTAACCATAGGGAAGATTTCACAATTAAATCCACAGGGTGTCAATAAATTGTTTTTGCACTTTTAACAATAAATATTGCCATATGATAAAACTATTGAACTTTTGACCCAAAAAAAAAACCTCTTGAGTCTTTAAAAGGACAGATAGAGAGGAGCTATAGGAAGTTTCAATTTGATCCCTTCATAAAAAGTATTTTTTTTAATTTCACCATAGAAACGTGGTCTTAAGGGAGTGAATAACTGTACGGTTTACCCTATGTACTCTGGAATGACAGCTGAACGAGCAGTCCACAGAGTAAAGTAAACATTCGCTACCCAAGTGCAATTACCTCATTTAAACACTCATGTTCGCCATAGTATGGGTAGTGTGTAAACCAAATGAGGAAGGAATAGTAATTTGGGTTCCATACCAAATTTTGTTGTAAATTTTCATTCAATCGGATTTGAATCCAAAATTTAAAAAGAAATGGGCAAAAAACATTTTTTTTAAAAATGCTATGCTCCAGCTTTACAACTATATTTATCCGGAATAAAAGATTTTCCGTTTCCCGCAGAAAACTCCTAGTCATCGAAGGAGCTCTGGAAGTTCACTAGTGACATCGTTCACGGCAAAAACTAGGGCTGTATCTGATTACTTTAATATTAAGCCATTATAATAAAACTATAAGGCTAAAAGATCACGGGGGTTTGTTACCGACGCCATAATTAGTTCCCTATCCACCTACATCCACCGACCGACGTCCAAACCTAACTTCGACAGATCTGTATAGAAGCAATCCTCCCACCTATCCCTCAGAAGTTTCTTCCTTGTCGGTATCACGCTTGTAATGCTTTTAGAGATTCATTCACGCCTAAGTTTCGTATTTTTACAC
Organism: Aelia acuminata; assembly: GCA_911387785.2. NCBI lineage: Eukaryota > Metazoa > Arthropoda > Insecta > Hemiptera > Pentatomidae > Aelia > Aelia acuminata. The sequence goes on from OU426979.1 coordinate 47,618,474, forward strand.
AACCATTCTATTCGCCTCGCTGTTTTCATTTCTATCATATTAATCAGTGCTATGTTACAGTTCACAGAGAATGTTGACGTCTACATTCTTGTGAAGATTCATCCCTTTTCGGTCCAAGTATTCCAGTAAGTACTCTACTTTAAAAAACCTTTAGCCGTACTCATTCTTATGTAAAATACTTTTATTTCGTAGCATACAAATACAAAATAACATTTGCAGACCGTAGCGCCAAGGAACGAATGATTATAAAAATCAATGGATTTTGCACCTGCCTCTTGAATATAAAAAATGTTTAGAGATGGGGCTAAAGTACTTTTGGATATAGTTGTTCCGCTTACATCAAGTTAGGAGTGCCCCTTCTTTAAAAAATTCTGATTGAACAGTTAATCATTCAAAGTTACAACTGGAACGACGGCTTGTCTCAGGAACAAAGCCGTATATATTAACATAGACAGATGATTCAAACAGAACATCAAGCAAAAATTATAGCGAACAGACAAGGAGGTACCCATCGAGGTTTCTTCTTCTCTCCGATCCAAATTAGCATAATTCTTGCAAAACCAAGCAATTAATTCTGATAAGTATACAAAATAGCAATCTCAATAAAGAGGTTGGCCGGATAATGGCCTGGAATTGTGGAAGAGTGGGAGGGCGGATTAGGAGCTGAGAACATGAATATGTATAGGTCCCTCGAGGGTTGTTCCCCATCGAGGGCTGCACATAAATCCAAATCGTCGGCTCGGCTCCTGCTTCGTCCGATAGTCGAGATGTCGAGATAAACCCGGACGGAAACCTATAGCATTCCCATTAGAATAGTGATCAAGAGCCAATATAAATATATTAATATATCATATCATTGCTTTACTACATCGAATTGATTTTTATAAGCTCTGATTGAATCTCCGATGAAATTTTGAGATCTGGTAGGTGAAGAATTTATGCGGACTCCCCTTGGATTTTCATGCATTCTTTGGGCTTATTTGTATATTAATTTTTCAGAGAGGTACAATGCTTAAAATAAAATCTACTGGTTTTTCCTGATACGTACAGAATTTCGCAAGTAATTATAAATGAGGGGTTCTTCATGTATTTAATCTTTATATATATATATATATATATATATATATATATATATATATATATATATATACATATATATATATATATATATATATATATATATATATATATATATATATATATATATATATATTCATACTCCATATTGTTTTGGTTCAGGTGGTATTGAAGGAGTGGTTGAAAGAACGCAGAGAAAAAGTTTAGGTAGGAAGGTTATTTCGACACCCCAGATGGAGACTGTCAAATGTTTGAATTATCAATTTTGTATAATTTGAAAGGACAGCTACGTTATAAAAATCTTGTGAACTTTTAGAGAATCGATCTTTAATTTTTATCTTAAAGGATTCAACGTGTTCAATTTACTAAAGATCGAACCTTACCTCAAAATGGATAAAAATGCTCTTAGGACAGTCTGGCTCCGGTGTTCCGAATCGTTTCTTAAGATGAGAGCAACTGAGAACATTGTTATAGGAGAGTAGAATAAAACAATTTTCGAAGAGAACGTTATAAAAGAAGTCTTTTAAATGCTGTTTCAAAAGTCTTAGTAGGTCACAAAATATTAAACAACGACCATCTAATTCTACAAATGAGCCTCCATCTGACTGCCTTTTGGGTAAATTCCACCAAAATACATTCACTTCCCTAAAAGTTATTATTACTGTAAGACACGACATAGCACTGCCGGGTTTAGCTAGTAGAATAAATCTATGTTAAATACTAGAAAAAAAAAAAATTATTTGCATTTTTGAGGATGGTAAATGTCTTATACTTAGGTGTCATAGAAAATCAAATGAATTTGGTTTCCATTTGGTGCCTAAGGATGAGGCTCGGCCCCAGCGCCAATTATCTTAAATTAATTTCAATTTTTTTTTTTTTTAATACAAATTTAAGTAATTCGAGTATCTCAGGACTCTATGTTTACTATCATATAAATAAAATTTAAAATAGGAACGTCTATGTGAAATCAGTACAAGTATGAAGGAATACTTATTTTAGCACACTGAGCACCGTAATCCCATACTTTGACATCGATAAATAAACAATAAAATTTTTCTTTGTAGAGACCGAAAAAATTAGAGAGTAAGCATAATTTTTTTCATGCCTTAGTCGCTTAGAGGTAAACATAATTAACTAATATTTTTCATTATTATTATGATTAAGTTTTCATTCTAGGCATAAGCCTATTATTATGAAATACTTGAAGCAAATAATTACTAGTTTTACCAAAAACTGATTAAATTATTATTTAAATACTTGTTTCAGAAATAGTTTGAAAAGATTTTCAGTTATTTCGCCCCTTTACTTTTTGATATTCCAATTTTAATCGATAATAGTTAAACAAATATTAAGGGACTTCAGTGCTTATGACACATACAGGGATCACTTCGAAACACACATTAAAATTTAATGTTTTAATGCTTAAAAAAAAAAAAAAAAAAAAAAAAAAAAAAAAAAAAAAAAAAAAAAAAAAATGTTCTTAGTAGCATTAATGATTCCTAAAGGATGATCATCACAATGATGACACAAGTATCGAAATGTAAAAAAGAAAAAACATAAGGATTCATATTATAATTCAATTTTACAGTCCATTGTCAATCGAGGGAGATATATAACAGTAACTAAAGGGGCCAGTTTTAGAGGTGAGGACTGATATAAAGCGTGTTCCCCGGTTGTAAATAAGGCTGAAGAGGGCACAAGGACCACTGTGCGGTGACACATTTCGGCGCAGAAACATCGCCTTTGGGACATTGTGGAGTGCGTGGGCAGGAGACCGGCCTCTCAGCCTAAGTGGGCGTACGACTTAATCATTTCAACAAGTGTATTCTCCGAGAGTGGATTTATTTATCTCCCTTCCAGATTTACATACATACATTTACATGACACCCCCGCCGTGCCATCTGCTACGGCTCGCAGCAGTAAGTCATCATTAACCGCCCCCAATTCCTTGTTTTATAATTTGTCGCATTAAAACCGCATTGTGCCTCCTTATCTTTATTACGATCGCGGGAGCTGTTCAGAGCCAATTACTGTCAATCAGATTCGCATATTTACGAGTATCGCATGATATGGTCCACTAGGCAGTTGGATCCATAAGATTTAAATGAAGTCAATAAATGGTGTAAAAAATGGAGAATCAAAATCAACCCCAACAAATCCCATCAAATTACCTTTACCCTCCGTCGAAAACCTAAGACCTTCTGTCCTACTGTATCCTTCAACAATTCTCAACTTGTCCCTGTTGAACAATCCGTACACCTCGACAAAAGTCTTACTTGGAATCTCCTCCACACAAATTTGAAACGACAAGAAACCGCTCGACGCTACCGCCTACTACAACACTTACTGGATAAACGCTAAAAACTACCAATCTACTACGAAAGGCTCCTTTAAATGACAGTAATAATACCTATTAGGGCTTACGGAATCGAGCTATGGGGCTCCATGAAACCTTCTAATTCCTCTCGTATCCAATCCTTACAGCCCAAAATCCTTCGAAAAATCCTTAAAGCTCCTTATTTTGTAACAAATAAAATAATCCATAAAGACCTTAATGTTCCATATGTCACCGATTTAGCCCGATCCAGATACCAGTCCTTTCATAGGAAACTCCAGACCCTTCAGAATCCACTCTTATTCACCTTCGCTTCCTCCTCTATTCCAGATAATCCTCCAAGGCTCCTGAAATGAAGATGGCCTCGAGATCTTTTAAGTTAGATACTAGCTGAGTACTATCAGTGGATTCAAGACATTATTTTCTCTTATTTTAGCACATTTACTTAATGTATTATATGTAAATACAGATTTATATATATTTTATTTATTTCATTTTATTTATTTATATATATTTATTTCAAAAAATATATATTTTCAAAAAATGAAGACAATGGACGATCGTGGAAAATAGATTTTTTTTTATTTTTTTTTTATCGAAAGAAATATTTATAAAGTCAACTTGTTTAATTTTTGTTCCATTTTAATTATTCAAGAGCCAGATGTCCACAACATTCTTCTGTAAGAACCTTCAGGTTTATGAATGATAGGGCATCGTCTGAAATTCTTAGCAATTCTACTGCTGTTCAACATCCAGGAGTACAGAATTTTACATTCCACTTTTCTTCCATTGTAACATACAGTAAGTAAGTAATCCCAATCCCTGTTCACGAAATAGATCTACAAATACCGCAGGAAGTTTAGCTTACTTTATTTTAATAATGATTTTGAGGTCCCAAAACCCGATGATGATGCACGATCTTTCACAGAACAATAGTAACTATTAGAAACGATATTTCATTCCACTTACTGCTTATACACATCCAACCCTCTTTAACGCCCTCTAAAGTGTGGTTATTTCATAAAACTTGGGCATTTTACAGATCTTTACTCATACTACTAATTCAAGGTCATGATCAGAGTTTCATTAATGCGCCATATTTTTTTTTTCCATATTTCTTTTACTATTCCTATAGAGTAGGAATAATAATAATAATAATAATAACAGCTTAATGAACCTGTTTTATTAGTTGATCAATTATTATTCGGTTAAAATATTCATTCAAATGCAGTAAACTCACGATCGTCGATCTTGTAGCAACTGCGAAAAATTACTCGACTTAGCTCAAGTTCGACTTAACAAGAAAAATAAACACAGAATTGGAATTTGATTCATCTCTGCATATTTTTCAAAATAAAATTTGTTTATAGAAGCCTATAATTCCAATATAAAGGAAGCGGTTAATTAAGTACATTTGGAATTAGTACACACCTATGCTTAACCAACAGTTCTTTTCTTTGATATTTAAGATGGTTGGAAGTCTTTTGTGAATATTCCATACTTGGTTGCGTTTTTAGCATTGTTTCACCTTCTTCCACTTCTCGAATCAGTTTTAACTTATCGCTAATTTTCCGATAATTAATTTTGATACCAACTTTTCAACTGGCGTGATGCCATTGCTAACAACCACTCGAGTGAATAACTACCTAAAATGTAAACATGGATAGGAAATCATATTAAACTTAAATTTCTCTGTAGATGACAATCAAGTTAGATTTGTAGAGGTGGAGGTATTAGAATCGCCATTTCAACACACATTTTTAGTTAGACTTACGTAATTTTCCACGTTTTTGGCCTGAAATCGATTGATTGAGATGGAATTCACGTTTTTCACATTTAATGACTCAGTATCACAAATTTTGTTCGACATATTTAATGATTCGACCCACATTGAGAGTTGACTGTAATTTTCAAAAACCTTAAGGCGTTACTCATTCCATAAAGTAAGCAGCTATGTTTCACATCAGTAAAGAGTATTTTTGTAAATTTAGTTTTTAATTTTTGGGACAGTCGGCGTGACTTATGTAATTTCTAGCCTTAACTTCATCTTCAATTTCGTATTGTCTAGTTATACAGTAGAACCTAAATATCAGAATTACTCTACGCCTTCAAGTTTTCGATTCTGCCTTAAGAATGTCAAAATCATCATCGTTTATGCAGCTAACCGTATGTATCACCCTTATGAAACAATATTAATTGTATTTGTATTATTGTTTTGTATTGTATTTATTGTAACATTGTAACAATAAAATACATTATTATAGTATAGTCAGGAAATAAAGTAATAACCTTTTATTATTATGTATTACAATAAATTAGCATAAGATGAAACACAAAAGCTCCGAAATACCTTACTCTACAGTACCAAACCCAATGAACTAAAAAAATCACGATGTATACTGTAAATGTTTAATTATTAAATATTCATAAATGTTAATGAATTGAAAAAAAAGGTTTAACAATAAATAATAATAATTAGCAAAGTGAAATATAATTTTTAAAAAAAAAGAAACAGAAATACTTCTAAAAAAAAGTTCCGTAGGTCCCACCGAGATTTGAACTCGGATCGCTGGATTCAGAGTCCAGAGTGCTAACCATTACACCATGGGACCTCTTAAATGATGGGGGGTGAAGTACAACTCACTTTCAAAATCTTATTTATTTAAAAAAAAAAAGAAAAATGCCATGGTCATATGCTTATTTTTATAACCATAAGATTTTAAATCTAAATAAATAAATATAAGCATATATTTTAATTTATAAGAAATATAAGCATATATATTACCTTATTTATATGGTAAATCATATCATTCCTCTAATAGATTTATATTTATACAGTTAATAAATTTCAAATATTTATAAAGAATATATTGTGTATAGATAAATTCATTTTTTTTTTTTTCTTTTGGCACCGAAGTTTTGTGTGGCATAAAATCAACGTACTCACGCATTCAAGTTACAAATAGCATCATTTATAAAGATGAAGTTAATAAACGCATTAACATTAACCCCAGGCCTAACCGTAAATCTAATTATTTATAAAGATTAAAAATATTTGAATCTTGATGAGAGTAGATTTTTTTACAATAGAAAAAAAGTAAAAAAACAGTGAATAGAACGCTATTAAGACAAAAACATACGAGAATATTCGGCTAAATAATATTGTAAAAAATAATTAAGGACATATAAATAAATAGACTGCTCACCAAACCATTATTTTATCAATGTACGTATCTTAAGTAAATCATACTCTGGATCACATACGTAGTAGTCATATTTCTTAGCTAAAGCGCAAAATCAGGGAAATAATCGCAAAATATTTTGGAAAATTTGTTGTTTTTATTTGTTCTGAAATCCCTTGAAAGTGGTGAAATTATTTTATTTTACTAAAAGTGAACTTTCCGTATTTAAAACTTGCTCAGAAAAATTGTAAATAATCTAGGAATTTTCAAACCGATAGTTTAACGCTAATATTAAATAATTAGCTAAAATTAAACACAACTTGAACTATTGAACAACATAAGGATTTTAGTAATTTTAAGTTTCCTTATAATTCATTTTAATTTTTTTATTAGTATTATCAGGATATTCTTAAATATACAATATTAAAAACAAATATTGTTTCAATTTCATTCATTTGTAATTTTTATATAAGAAGGCATTACTGTTTATATCTCCTCAAAATAAGAAAATATTTTTTATGATTTTAAGGACTTATTTGATCACCTAAAATTTTCCTCGTCCACACATAACTTGAAAAGTACATATTTTACTAAATGAGGCCAACAACATATATATGCTAAAATAAAAAAAGACAAGTATTTTAATTCAATATAACAATAATCAGGCCAAACTGACATACATTTTTGAACCCATCAACAATGGTTGCCTACACACCTCCACCCAACACCCTCGAAACCCAAATTCACAAGGTCAGACCGAACACAATCCTCCAACCCACCTTAGATTCTTTTTATTCATTATTAGAATATATTATTATTCTTTTGTTTTTATATTGTACTTTTGTTCCATTATTTTAAACCACAAGTAATGCACGTATTTATTATATATATATATATGTTAGCTATTTAAATTCCACATTAAGCTCATTATTGTTCATCCGTAATAAATAAAGAAATATTTAATTTACTTAGTCAATAGAGAATGAATTCCCATGTTATAGCGCGTTTTATTTGCATCTTCTATACTGCTTATCTTATGCAAGATTCGGCTCTATTTGTTTCGAATCGAACAAGTTTGATTTTCTTTGCACAGAATTGTACATATAGGATTGAACATTCAGTGCCGAGTTTCAATATTATCCAGATCATAAAAATGAGCGGTTAAACTCAATTTCATTAATTGTTTACACTATAGATTGCTATGTTTGTAAATTAATTACGTACTTATTAGATTATTAATAATAATCAGACTTCAGCAGACAACTCACACCGACCGGGCGAAGAAATAATGATTCTAACCCCTGTAGATTAATATAGGAATCGAGATCAGGTTTTCCAGGGAGACGGAAATAATCTGAAAGTACGGTCCTCGTGCGCCTAATGATCCCTAACGGACATATCCCATGGATCTAGACCGATTGTCATCGGCCTTGAGCCGAGGGAGTCGTTAATCTAATTCGTCAATCACTTGCCTTACGCTTACTGGTTTGCAATATGGTGAAGTTGAAGCTGAACCCTCTGTTCTACAAGCAGAGCAGCAAGCCAAAGATCTAAATGATTAAACTATAATTATAACCAAATAAACAAATCTCTATTCAAATTGATAGTTTAAATGATGTCATATTAATAAAACATTTAAGTGAAACAACAGTGACTTAAAAAAAAAATTAACCATATGCTTCGAAGTACAGAGCAAGACTAAGCTCTAAGTCCGTTACTTCGTATATTTAGTCCGAAATCGAACATTCCAGAATGGCCAAGCAGTACATTCTTCTGGAATACAGTTTTTCAACTGTTCCAACAAAAGTCTGGACCCTTATCGTGGCAAAAATAATCATCCATTTTCGTTTCACGTCACAATACTGTAAAAATACTTAAACAAAATATAAGTCAGTTCAAATATTTCTTTGAAAATCCGATTTACTGGGGGGAAAATCTCGTTAGTCATCGCGCGAATTATATTTCAAGAGAAACAGCAATACTTACTAGATTTGTTTGGGAAGTATAAAGCGTCAGTTTCCTGAGAAAAAAAATCTCAGTAAAAACTGAAACCACGATAAAATTGATAGTGGAAAACTTCCAATAAAAGATGCAAAATATCGCAAATCTCCTCCATTTATATCATTTCTAGGAAAGTCCAGAGAGGATTAAAAGTTACTGATATAATTGGACGTATCTTGTTTCTTTATGAGCTTCCCTGAACGAGAATAATAACTGTTTTCTCATTGTCTAGGTACAACAAAATTTCAACAACTAGTTGTTATAATTTTTAAAGTTATAATAATTGCCTAATTACTACGATTAATATTAATAATATATTATCACTCTTCTTCAAGTTTTTTTACAAATGTAAAACATCAGAAAACGCGATCCTCCCGTCTATGTCAAAGACGTTAGTTTAACGTTCAATTCAGTGCTGATTATTTTTACAATAGTTTCTCATAAATTACGCCTAATGACTGGTAATATTATTCTTTTAAAAAATATTTGAATTTTCCACGCCTTGTTTAAGCAATGTCAAATGAGTATGAACAAGTTTCCAGTCTGGGCGATCTCCACATTAAATGTAATAACTTGCCCACGCCTGGACGTTAGTGAACCTACAATACACTGCGGACAGTTGTAATTGCATAGCCAACAGGCGCAAATTGAGTTGTAAACCTTGGAATTGAGTGTCAGACCCAGGAGAATTGGAAACCTAACAGTCCTATGTTTGTTAATCTAAAGCCTATAAGTTCACATCCAACGGATGAACTAAACTAAACCAGCGCTGCGTGTTACCAAAACTTTTTTAATTATCTGCAGCAAAACTGCCACCATACTCAAGGAGTCGGATATTTATGATTAGCATGAATACGTTAACACGAAGTAAATTTCTGAATAGTAAATAAAATTTTAATTAGATTCATTTTTCCAAAATAATTAACGAATACCTAAAAAAATTAATAAGCGCGTTACCGATTGGGAAAACATCCTACGGGTCGGCCGATACTATATTTTCTTACACTAGGAGGATACATTCTACGTTTTATTTATTTATTATTATAAAAATATCTTATATATTAGATATATCACTGGTGTTTGGACAAAAGGGGTTAAGTCATCGAATGTGAAGCTTAAACAACGATTTACCAAGCTATTAAAAATCATTATAAATTCTTACTGATTGTATTTCTTTATTCCAGAATAATAAATGAAACTATATTCTTTCAACAGAGACTGTAATAAATTATGAATAACGAATAAATTATAGTCAATTATGAATTTTAAGAAGATGAAACAAAAACATTTTTTTATGAGAAACCCTTTTGCCCAAACATCAATGATATATGAACGGAGGGATGTGATATCGGTGCTCCGGGAGTATAATGACACACCTGCAAAAATTACATTTTTACTTTAAAATTTTACAAAATTAATTTTAATGTTTTGTTGTGCCTAATAAAGGATTTAATGATGTTTTTGAATCGACACATGTGTAAATACGAAATTCGCCTATGAATCTATAATCCATTCAGATAAATTGATTGCACAATAAAATTTCAATATTTGCATTTCTGTCGTTATACACCCAGAGTAGAGGTGTAACCCTCAATAGTACAAACATTCAATTAGTGTTTTGGCCGGACGCACATTGAGGTGCAGTTGACACAGGCCAGGGCAGCACAGTTCTGTCACTCCTGTATAGGACTGTCCAGCCCTGCCTTGCGTTGACGGCGTCCTTTCTCTTTGATCTTTTATAAAGCTAAATAACTAGTCATGAATATCATATGAACCTACTTCATAAGAGTACACTATACAATAACTAGATTATAAACAGAAGTTAAAATGTCGTTGTAAGGTAAAGTTGCAAAAATCAAAACTAGTGGTTTTGTCATGGATTTTATTATTCAACTTCCTCGATGGTAGGTCCATCATCAGTGGCATTGTTTGACCGCCGACCGACCCCTATACCTCCAATATTCTCCCCAGGCCTTTGGGCACACGACATCATCTTGGTAGCTATCGGCCGGCAGACAGCCTCTGCTTCGTTCAGCTTTTTCTCATAGTCCTCTTTAGTCGCCGATTTGTTAGCTTCCAGCCACATTATCGTCTCGTTACACTTTCTTGAAACAGTTTTAAGTTCCTCTTCGGTAACCAGACCGTTCTTTGCTGCTTCTTCCATGGAAGTCTTCATTCCGTAGCAGTATGCTTCTAAACTGTTCCTGCCAGCTATGGCTTCTCTCATCTTATCATCTTCTGATTTGTATTTTTCAGCTTCACGAATCATACGATCAATATCTTTTTTGGACAGCCTCCCCTTATCATTAGTTATTGTTATGGCGTTACTCTTACCAGTAGATTTTTCGATAGCAGTAACGTTTAAAATACCGTTGGCATCGACATCAAAAGTGACCTCGATCTGCGGGACACCTCGAGGAGCCGGTGGAAATCCTTTCAATTCAAATATTCCAAGAAGATTATTGTCTTTCGTCATAGCTCTTTCCCCTTCAAAAACTTGAATCAATACACCTGGTTGGTTATCTGCATAGGTACTGAAAATCTGCGAATGTTTAGTGGGTATAGTTGAATTTCTACCAATAAGGTTCGTCATCACTCCTCCTGCCGTTTCTATACCTAACGAAAGAGGCGTTACATCAAGTAAAAGAACGTCCTTGACTTCGTCCGAAGTATCGCCAACAATTATTGCTGCCTGAACAGCAGCGCCGTACGCCACTGCTTCATCGGGATTGATAGATTTGTTGAGGTCTTTTCCACTAAAAAATTCCATCAGCATAGCTTGTATCTTTGGTATCCTTGTCGAACCCCCAACAAGAACGACCTCGTCGATCCTTTCTTTCGGTATCTTTGAGTCACGCAATGCCTTTTCGACTGGGGCTATGGTAGCTCTGAATAAGTCGCTATTGAGTTCTTCGAACTTTGCTCTAGAGATACTGGTAAACAGATCTATGCCGTCGATGAGGGAGTCGATCTCGATGTTGGCCTGCGTTGCAGAGGACAAGGTTCGCTTTGCTCTCTCGCAAGCTGTTTGGAGTCTTCTTATGGCCCGCTTATTCTCTCCAACATCTTTCTTATGCTTCCTCCTAAAATCTTCAATGAAAAACTGAACCATTCTATTGTCGAAGTCTTCTCCTCCAAGATGAGTGTCCCCGGCAGTAGCTTTGACTTCGAAAACACCATCGTCGATTGTAAGGATTGACACGTCGAATGTCCCACCGCCCAAATCGAAAATTAGAACATTTGTTTCACCAGATTTCTAAAGCATATAAAATAAATTAATTAATCAAATCGGGTATATAATATAGTAGGATTATGATAACCTTATAGTCTACTTAACACAAGTTGAATCACTATATTGCAAAGTAACAAACAGAACCCATAAATAGTCTTTTATACTTGAGATAAACAAAAACGTAAAAAATGTAATAATACTTTTACTAATCCATAATAGGCGGCCTGAATAAATTATTGTGTAATTAAATTTTTATTCCCATTAAAAAAAAAATACAAATTTATTTATGATATTTCAAAAAATTAAGTATCACATGTTTATGCCATTTTGCGTGTAATTCATAATTACTCATTAAGAATTGAGATACTTTCCATCTTTTGATATAAAAATGTTATTAACAAAACAGCATGAACAGCATAGAGCATAGAAAACCAGGAAATTCAAAATTTATGGTGTGCTTCTTGCAAAAAATAAAGCATTATAAGTAACTTACTAATAAATTATTGATTGCAAGTATGAATCAGCAAATTTCCATGAAATGGTTAATAAAGAATGCTATATACCAACTGGAGCAATAGGCTTGTAACTTCTTAAAAAAATGATTTATGAACAAGTATTCAACAAAAAATATAAATTTATATTAAACTATAAACAAATTGATCAATTTTTAGAATATTGATTTTACCAAGAATATAATTAGCAATTTTAAAGATATTATAGAAGAGATTTAGGGATTTATACAAATTTCAAACATAGGTAATAAATACTCATATTTATAGAATAAATAACACTACAAATAAAAATAAAACATTTAAATTTACATACTCAAATAGAGAGTACACTTGTAAGTGCTTGCACACATACATTAAGAAGATATTTCTAAAATATTAATTTTTTTTATAGCTCTAAGATGTTTATCAACTTTATACCTAAAAAAGAAAACCCTGATTTTTAAATTATGTAATGACTTGATATAAAATTTCAGAAAGATTTTATTTAGTTTGAAAAACAAATCAAGATTTCCTGTCAGAATTTTTTTATTTAACAGGCCAAATAAAAAAATTATTGGCTAGTTTAATAAAGAAACTCTAACTAATTATTTTTTCCAGATGAATTAAAAAAAAAAGGTTTTATTTTCTATAAAAATTGAAAATATTAACCTTCATTAGTCTACTAATATGTTACAATAGTCAAGTATATGATTTACTGTTTGTAAATATGTAATAAAAATCAGGTCTCATTGTTGGCTGAACTCTATCATTTATGAATCATTGAAGTGAAGTGTATTGATGTATATTTACTAGACATATGATGATTGGGCATAATATGAATCTTTATATATAATGATAAAATTTAAAAAAAAGTTTACTCACTCTTTTGTCAAGACCATAAGCGACAGCTGCAGCAGTAGGTTCATTTATGATTCTAAGCACATTTAGACCAGCGATTGCACCAGCATCTTTTGTAGCTTGCCTCTGCGAGTCATTAAAATATGCAGGGACAGTAACTACAGCATTGTTTACCTTTCTTCCTAAATAAGCCTCAGCTGTTTCTCTCATTTTCATGAGCACCATTGATGATATTTCTTCTGGAAAGAATTCTTTCGTCTCACCTTTGTATTGAACAACTATTACAGGTTTTCCTTCTTTACTGCTTATGTTAAATGGCCATAACTTTTTGTCCGACTGAACTGAAGGATCATCAAACCTCCGCCCTATCAGCCGCTTAGCATCTGTAAATGTTATATAACTTTCATAATGTAACTATATGTAACTATATAGTTACATTAAGTGTCAGTTAATAACTGATAGAAAATATTTTTAAATAATTCTATGAATGTTGGTTTATACATCATAATAATTGATCACAATAGGATACAATGTTTTTTAACATTGTTAGTATTTCATAACTATGTAGTTAAAATAGTTTAATGATGCATCACTAATAATAAGTTAACGAATTTGATAACAACTCAATAGTTAGTACATTTGCTTCTTAAAAGTATCATTTCAGTTTGCAATATCAAGGTATGTTATTTAAAGAGTATAAACCAGTAATTACCGTAAGAGAGAATAAAATAAAAAATAAAATGAACATATCATATTTTTAAAGTATACACCTCATATATTTCTTATTATTTGGTACAACAAAGTAATAAGGCCCGGACAATATCCATTATAATATGATAAAAAATCTTCCATGTGATACCTTGAATTGGCTACTCGACTACTACAACCACTTATGGACCGAGGGGGGAATACCGAATAGCTGGGGAGACTCAATTATTATTCCGATACTAAAAACCACGAAAGACAAAATACTGCCCAATAGCTATCACCCTATCTTTCTAACAAGTTGCCTCTATAAATTAATGGTTCAAACAAAATATTGATGTGGATAATAGAGATGAATGGCCTGATTCAACTTTTCCAGTCTGTATTTCGCAAAGGGCGATCTTTTAGTTGACCATTTGGTTGCATTAAAGGCTGAAATCCAATATGGATTCATCAATGGGCAACATACCATAGCAATATTCTTTGACATGATGAAGGCATATGATAATATAAACGATATGACCATCCTGCTAAAACTTGTCAGGGGGAAACAGTGGTCGAATGTACAGGTTCATCAAGCAATTCCTAAGTAATCGTCATTTCAGGGTGCGAATTGGAGGACAACTATCCTGAAGTAACGAACAGAAAAGCGGTGTCCCCCAGGGTTGCGTGCTAAGCCCAACCTTATTTTCGTTGGCTATAAATGATCTTGGAAATAACTTACCTAGAGGCGTTAAACCTTTACTATTTGCAGACGATTTAGCGATTATTTGCCGATCCGATAACGTTTTATCAATCCAAAATAAATTACAAGATACCCTAAACAGAATTAATATTTGGTCCTCATCCGTAGGTTTAAAGATTTCTACAGAAAAAACCTTGTGCGTACACTTCAACCGAAAGAGAAATGTTCCATCCCTTCCCGAACTATGATTAGAAAATTCTCTACTACCATATGCAAATCATCACAAATTTCTAGGCATCTTATTTGATAAAAACTTAAATTGGGAGTCACACATTTCATCACTGAGAGCAGCCACCAACAGAAAATTAAATATTTTACGTTTCCTTAGCGGTACATCTTGGGGGTCGGATAGGTTTACCATGCTAAAACTGTATCGAACCTTAATTTGTGCTAAATTAGCTTACGGGTCTTTTATTTACAGCTCCGCACGCCCACGAACCCTTGCTAAACTTGATACTGCTCATCATGCTGGAATCCGGATGGCCACAGGTGCATTCAGAACAAGTCCTACTGTCAGTATATGTTCAGAAGCAGAGTTGGGCACTATCCGAGTAAAAAAGTACTAGTTTCGGATACAAGATACAAGTTACAGATACTTTTTTACTCGGATACTGTACTCGAATCCCTCCAAAATTTTCAAATGTATCCGAGTACTTCTCGTATCCGTCAGCTTCGGATACAGTGACTACTCGTATCTGTCAGGACAGATACCCGTGTATCTGTGAGTACTTCGGTATTTAGTTATTTTTTTCCGGATACTATTTCGGATATTTCTACTTCTGGGGCTGGGTTGTTTACAATTCCATTATTATTCTAATATTCTATTAAAATTATAAAAAAATTATTAGTATTAAGCCGTCAACATTTTATCGCTTCGAAATAAGGGTGGAATATCCAAAGCGTTAATTTTGACAAAAAGTAATAAATTTAAAAAAAAAAGATAGGAATATTCCATTGTGAAAATTATTTTCTTTTTTTATCTTTTCGGATTTTTAAAATTGTAAACTACTGTGATGATAATAGTGGCTTATAATTGGAAAATACTACCGATTTTAAAATTCGATGCTGGTGGGGGGGACATTTTATTAACTTTCCTTTTTCTTCGAGAAGAGTCTTTATGGTAACGGGGGAAGCAGATTTTGAAAATAGTTACATTTCTAAAATTTAGTTGGGGAGGGGGTACGATTTTTTTTATAACTTCTGATTAATTTGTTATGAGTGTCATTTTTCTAGAATTTACGTTTAAAGTGTTTAATTAATTATAAGTACTTCTTTGAGTAGATTTAATGTACAAATTTTCATTCTGTCATAAAAAGAAATATTGTTCTAAAAATATTAAAAAATAAAAACCAACTATTTTATTATGAAATATGAAAAACCTGAATCATATAAATAATGCCCAGGTCTGCTTATGTGTACTCTCAGTTTTATCTAATTATTTAGTCCAGATATGAACAATTTGCATACTGTACCATCTATTGTATATTGCTAGTTTTACAATTCCTTATTTTAATTTTACACCTGATCGTTGTGTACCCTTTCACTTCAAAAGGGTTGGGTTTCCCCGCAGTAAACCCTTTGAAGTCGGCAAATTAACCTCTCCTACCTCTACCCTTATAATTTATCCTAGTCTCTGCAATACTCTTTACTCAGAAATGAAAACAGGATTTTTTTTATCATTGAAATATTCATTTCTAATTTCACTATCTTTTATATGATTATCTTTGTAAAGTACCCATGTCAATGCTAACACACCATCAGTTTGATGAAGTTTCCATTATTTTGTTACTTCTTGTTGTTACCAGCCTATGCGACAATGACAAAGATTCCTAAGCCATTTTTAAGTTAAAAAGTTTCCTAAGTTAAAAAGATTAAAAGTTGAATAAATTATTAAAATGTAAGATAGTATGTTTTTCCATATAATTTAATTTATTTGTAAAAAAATTGAAATAGTTTGTGAATTGCATTTTATTATCTCAAATAAACTGTTCCTGATTCTTTTTGATTTATAGCGTCTCCAGTTTAGATAGGAATGTTTCAATTCATATCTACTTTTATTGTGTGTTTCTTTATATTTTGATTATAATAAAACGTACTATAATAAAATTTATGTGCAACTAATATAGAACCTCACAACGAAATAATCAGAAGTTAAAAAAAATTGCGTAGTAACCCCGCACCCAATTTTAATATTGTAAATATTTTCGAAATCTGCTCCCCCAATATCTTAAACACTCATCCCGAAGAAATCCTCCCTCGCTGCATCGAATTTTAAAATTGATACCATTCACCAAATCCATACCCGTATGAGCCCTCATTTAGTGTATATTAACAAAAATATAAATTCTATTCGTATTAATTTTAGAAGTTACAATTTTCTCTTAAAGGTGGACCCCCCCCACAATATAGTAATTTTAAAATTATTTCTATTTTCAAAAGTTTAGCCAGCCTAAACATAATTATGCTTCTTTATTGTGAAGAAATAGAAAAAAAAAATTCCGTTTGGGAATATTATTAATTTTAAATAATTACAATTTTAAAAGTATGATTATTTTTAAAATTTTCGATAGGATCCTTATTTCGAAAACATAAAATGTTGACAGCCTAATAATAATAAAAAAGTTTAATAACATTTTAAATATTCCTAACCTCAGAAGTAGAAGTATCCGTAAAACATTAATACTTTTTCAAAATCTACGAACGCGTAAACATAGATATATACAGACAATCATAACAAATTAATCAGAAGTTATAAAAAAAATCGTAGTAACGCCCTTCCCAACCAAATTTTAAAAATGTTACTATTTTCAAAATCTGCCGTTACCATAAAGACTCTTCTCGAAGAAAACGGAAAGTTAATAAAATGTCCCCCCCACCAGCATTGAATTTTAAAATCGGTAGTATTTTCCAATTATAAGCCACTATTATCATCACAGTAGTTTACAATTTTAAAAATCCGAAAAGATAAAAAAAGAAAATAATTTTATATTCCTATCGTTTTTTTTTTTAAATTATTACTTTTTGTCAAAATTAACGCTTTGGATATTGCACACTTATTTCGAAGCGATACAATGTTGACGGCTTAATACTAATAATTTTTTATAATTTTAATAGAATATTAGAATAATAATGGATTATAATTAGAATAATAATAAACAATCCCAGCCCCAGAAGTAGAAATATCCGAAATAGTATCCGGAAAAAAATAACTAAATACCGAAGTACTCGCAGATACTCGGTTATCCGTGCTGACAGATACGAGTAGTCACTGTATCCGAAGCTGACAGATACGAGAAGTACTCGGATCCTTTGGAATCCGTCCGTATCTGCTCTCATGAGTACTTTCCACAGTTACAGTATCCGATATCTGTATCTGCAGATACAATTTGCCCATCTCTGTTCAGAAGCAGGCATACCTCTCCTATCAATTAGAAGACAGAAACTTGCTATCAATTATTTTTCCAAACTATTTCCGCAAAAAAACAACCCTGCTCACAAATATATTTTTCAATCTAAATTCTCAACAATGTTTCGGCAAAAACCACATTCAACTCTCCCCTTAGCAGAGAGATTTTCAATGTTTATTTCAAAGCTCAAAGAAATACCCATATCCACAAGTGAAATGCAAAATCCACCGTGGCCCTTCTACCACCTAAAACAATTCTAAATCTTTCAAATGCTCCAAAAAATACTACTTCCTCTATTGAATATAACAAAAAGTTGCCTCCTCGAAAACATTCTGGAACATTTTCAATCTACACCAATGGATCCAAATCAGAAAATTCTACTGGTTCCTAATTTGTAACCCATGATTCGACCTATAAATTTAAATTGCATAAGATGCGCTCCATATATACCGCGGAACTCTTCGCAATAGCCACAGCCCTCCACTTTTGTGGGTCCACATCTCAGAACAACATTGTCATAATGTCAGATTCATTAGGGGCACTAAAGGGTATGAAAAATATGTACTCGGACCATCCAGCAATTATAAGAATACAATCAGTTCTTTTGACGATCCAAGAGCAAGTCAAATTAGTTTATTTCATTCGGATACCAAGCAAGGTCGGGATTGTGGGCAATGAGCTCGCCGATCGGGCTGTAAATGAGGCGCTTACGCTACCTGGCCAAGGTTCTGCTATCCTATCCCTGTCTGAACTCGCCAGACCTCTTAAAATAGAAGTATCAGACAGATGGCAGGCCATGTGGGACGAGAGCCCACCAAGCAAATTGAAAAATATCAAAAAGACAGTGAAAGCATGGTCCACATCATGCCGCAGCAGCCGCAGGGAGGAGGTTGTCCTTACCCGTTTGAGAATAGGCCACACAGCGCTTACGCACTCTTATTTGCTACGCAAAATTCCACCTCCATTGTGTCAGCACTGCAATACTATTTTGACCATTAAACATATATTTTAAGAATGTCCTCATTACATATTAAGTATAAATAAAATAGGATTGACCCCAAAATTATCTATAGCTCTTTCCAACAACAAAACTTCTATAACATTGGTATTTAAATTTCTGAAAAAACACAACCTTCTAAATACATTTCAGTACTTTTTCTAGTGCTGTCAAGATACAGTGTAATTTTGTTTGATAATATTTTACATGTGATTCATTATTCAATGTAGACAATTTAGATATAGGGATTTTTTTTTTGTTTGATTTTAAAAAAGTAATGCTCTTAAATTTGAGTATAAAATTCAATGTAGACTATTTAGATATAGGGTTTTTTTTTGTTTGATTTTAAAAAAGTAATGCTCTTAAATTTGAGTATAAAATTCAATGTAGACTATTTAGATATAGGTTTTTTTTTTTTGTTTTTTCAAATATTCTTCATTCCGTTGAAAATCTTCACAATAGCATTAACATATAAGTGTTTCTAAAAAAACTTTTTCTATGCCAAAGACTTTATACATAACTACCTAATATGCTTTTGTGAAATAGATTAAACATAAAAACTAATTTCCATTTGTTGATTTTTTCTTTTTTGTACTTTTATACAAAAAAATACAATGTTTTATACGTCTCCATATTCCAAACAATTTCCTAACTCTAATATTCCCACAAAATTTCTTAAATAAATTGACTTCGAAATTTGATTATTTTCTAACTATTTTAATAATTCAATTCTGTACTAAATTAATGATAAAACAGATGTTTCTTTAATTTATAGTGGCACAGAAATAAAAACCTATCTTTAATCATAGCTCTTGCTCTTCAAATCCCATAAAAAAATAAAAATAAAAAAAAATAGTTTACATACCATACACTGTATTGGCGGGGTTCATAGCAGCTTGATTTTTCGCAGCATCCCCAACAAGCCTCTCTGCATCTGTGAAAGCTACATAACTTGGCGTAACTCGGTTTCCTTGATCATTTGCTATTATATCAACCCTTCCGTTTTGAAAGTATCCTACACATGAGTAGGTAGTACCAAGGTCAATTCCTACTGCTGGTCCTTTCGTTCGAGCCTTTGCCATTGTTTTGCTAGAAAAAAATGCTAAAATAGTGTTTTAAGTAACATTGACTTAAAACTTATGAAACTCATTTCTTATATGAGAATGTCTGATGTTTCAGAAATATATAAATAGTTTATTAGGATGTATTGTGTGAGTATCACAGTTTTCTTTAAAGTACCTTATCTATAGGTATTAATTAAATAGTGCATTCACTATTTGCTTGATCTTGAATTTTATAAACATTATGAATCTAAAAAATAAATGTTTAATAAAAGGCACTATAACCTTCTTATCCTTTCTTTTACTTTTTATTCATTCAGCATCAGGCTCAAGATTTGATCAAGTCCACACAGGGGAGGGTGGGGCACAATGAAACAGCCTGCACTGGACGAACCATAAGGTTTAGTGCAAGCAAATTCAGACAACGAGCAGTAAGGTTGACTTTCATTTTCTTACAGAATGGTGCGAAATCGAGAGCACACCAAACATCAACACCAAAAAAACTCTATTAATATATGACAACTTTCCTCTCTGACAATTAAGTCAAACTTTCCACTCTCCTGAAGAATTTCGTGGTTATCCTAAAGCAGGAGAACAAAAACCGACCGGTTAAAAGTTATTTCTTTAATTATGCTGTTGTTTTTTTTCAGTTGTTTCAAAACACACCTTGCACTATTTCATTGTACCCCGGGTATGGGGTAGTCTTCTAGAGTGGTTTCAACCAGCTGTACTTTAAGTCTCTCCTTGTTTTTTCCTCAACATTTTTTCTCAGGTATCTCATCTTCATTACCTGTTTCTGTTTTTTATCTTTTGAGGTGAGGGTCAATAATACCAAAAGGTAGGAAAGGATGGACTGAAACTTGACCTGTAGATGACTAGCATCTTCTTCTTGACCACCTCTCTCCTGTTGAGAAAACCCCTCTAAATTGAGTGAAACATTTTACCAATCTTCATGTCACCTCCCCATTGATACATCCACTTTTGTTGATTCAAGCACTCAAGTACTTAAAGTCTTTAAGCTGGCAGTTATCTCAAAGCTTCGTTTTGGAATTCTTTTTCTCTTATAAAATCATCTTCTTCCAAATATTGCACCTCTGTATTTGACTCATCTTGTATTGGCCCTGAAGAAGCCCACAGCAAGATGGGTGAAAGCTTGGCATTTGAAAAACCTGTTACATGGTCAAACCCTGAAGAAGAAATGCATATAATACTTGGTGTTTATTAACCACATACCATTTTAGCACAAAACTATTTATGATTTGCATAGGTGGAATCCTTAAAGATAATTTAACAAAGGGTTATCTCTGAATCTTGGTAATTCTAAAAATAACCTATGATTTTGTGAAAATAAAAAAAAATTAGAATTTACAGAACTCCGGTTCCGACGGTTCTTTACAGATGTTAAACATGGCTGCTTACAGTAAGGAATGAGCAATGCCTTAAGGTCTTTGAAAATAAAGTACTGCGTGGAATATTTGGGCCAAAAAAGGATGATTCAACAGCAGAATTTAGATCACTACACAATGCATAATTGCTTGTACTGTACCTGGTAAACCTACTAAAAGTTATAGCCGGTGTCAGTTAAAGTGGGCCTTAAAAATTGCGAGTCTTAGTAGCGATCGAATACCCAAAAGATTGATAAACGCTTTGACGACTGGAACATGTCCAAGGGGAAGGTCTAGGCAAAGGTAGGAGGATTCGGGGTGGGCGGGATGGGTAGGTTCTTTAAAATGTTTTCCAACTAAACTTTGATTTTTAAATATCTATAAATATCAAAGGTTAGTTACTCTTGAAATTATTTTAAATAATATTGTTTATTTCTTAGTTCCATTTGTTAGTTTTGGTGCCATATTTAATGTATTAAAAGGTTGTACTTCACCAAATAATTTTCTATCAATTCTTTAAAACCTGTATTGTCAATGTTTTCGCTACTCTGTGCCATTATCATGGCTTTATGCACAGATTGTTCTTTATATTTATTTAATTATATATTATAGTCATAGAAATTCATCCATATTTAAAATTTGTAAATCACAATTACAAAAGCATCAGAAAGAATATATTATTTTTCTGAGATAAAGATTGATTCTACTGAACTCCATTTAAATATCAGGTTAAATTAAACTTGGAGAAAATGTGTGATATATGAAGTATCACTCATAAGGAAGAATAGTGCCACATTTCAGGTTTTTGAAAACATGTGCATGCTGCTTAATCAATTTGGTAGTTAGAGATGGATTAATATTCTAAACCAAAGCCAAAGCATTCTTGATTTATTTGCAGTTAATGCAAGTCCAAGTTAAGATTCAATATATGGATGGAAATAAACATAACTATTAATATTGGCAAGATGATTGAAATAATGTTTCGTAATAACCATAGAGCAGTAACCAGGACGGGGAAAGAAACTTTATATTCTGATATGGTTTAAAAAAAATTCACTCAGCGTATTAAATGAGTATCAACAATCAGCCTAAAAGTCAATGACTATGAATATGAAATGTAAGAATGTTGGAAATGTTAAATGGATCAAAAGGCAACGTAATTCCCTTATTATTGTACACAATTTACATAATTACAAGGAGAAAAAAATGTTTTAATATGTGATATTAGAAACTCAATGTAATTTGCCTTACCCTAGGAGAAATATTGCTGTAATTTAAATACTATATTTTTGGGAAATAATAAGGATTTTTATTTCTTCACTCATCTGCTTAGAAAATTCTATTTTTTTTAAATTTACATATTATGGTTCTGTTGCATTACAATATTACACAATATACAATGGGTCGAAAAGGTATTGGCAATTTAGATTTTTCCATGATTTCCTTCAAAAAAAGCGAACTATTTCAATAGAAAATATGACATGTTTATCCTAGCTCTATGCGAGAAAATTACATACAAAGTAAATGGAAAACCATTAGTTTAAATTGAAGAAAAATTATAAAAACATAAAAGTGGGAACCAATACAGTATTGACAATACATTAATCCATGAATTTCTGATGGATATCATTGTAAACGACATCAGTAGCAAGTAAAGCCAACATACTTTATCTCATTAAGATTTCTTTCACATTTGGAATACATCATTGCATAATTTACAAAATTATGATTCCAAAGATTATTTTTTTATTTACTTATAATACTGCTATGGCTAATAATATTACAGTATTTTGTATTTTTCATTAATTTTGATTAATAATAATGAAGGCTTAAGGAACCCAAAGATTCAATACCGATACCACAACTCACTTCCTATCAACCTCCATCCACCACCCCAGTCCAGACACATTGATGTTACAGTAGGAGTTCTAACTTTTGCCTATCCTTTTAAAATAAGGATAGGCAATGTAATGAATGAAAATGCAATGAAATAAAATGTAAAATAAGGTAACTTTAACGAGTACCTGATCCAAAAGATTATTGAACTCTCCATTCATGAAAGGAAAATATAATTTCCTATAATATTCAGGGTTAACTTATAAGACCTTTGGATATCAATTAAATTGAAGTCTTTTAATGGTTATAAGTGTTATATAAAAGTGCCTAGAACACTGGTTAAGACATCAACAAGTAAGAACATAAGAAAAAGATGACTTCAATGATCAACCCAGCAAGAAAAGAAAGACATCATAACAATAATTAGGCAATGCTTAAAACCAGTGCTCAAAGCGCAGCCCATGATATCGATTTATAGTAATACAACCAGCAGCAATAATAATTTCATCAATAAAATGTAATTTTCAAAAACCAGATGAAATCATGCAGTACCAAACCGTAAGAAGACTCCCCTTAATGTTTGAATGAATGGTATGCAATTTAAAGGTTTACATTGAATTGATTTTAACATCGTTACACAAATCATCACATCAGAACAGAAATATGAAACTTGGCTTCAACTCTAAAAATAACTTAGCTTTTATAGTTTTTTGGCAAAATTAAATACTATTTAAATAAAAATCTCCTGAAAAGTTAGCCTTCATGCAAAACATTGTTCGTTATTTGTGAATGCTTTGACCTACCACATTTTAAAGAGATATCTAAGAGGCTTTTTTTGAAAATAATGCACCTGTGCACTGTAAGTGTAAAAGAAGTCTTTATGAGATTAAGAAAATTGGTTTAGAATTGCCATTGTTTATTTCGAGAAATGCGTGGAATAGTGAGTTGCCAATGCTGTATTGGTTCCCATTTTTATGTTTTTTTGTTTTTTTTAAACTTATCTCTAGTTAAAATTGCTGTGCATATTTATAGTTTAAAAAACAAATAAATAAAAATGTTATCGAATGATGTGAAAAATACCAGTATAAGTAAAAAAAAGAGAAAAAAAAAGAGTTTTAGAATTATTTATACTACTAAGTAAAGTTCGAAGGGATCTAGCTGGGGCCAGATTTGAGATATAGATCTAGATCTAAATTTGAGGTATAGATTTTGGTCATTAGAACAAAAAAAAAATTGAAAGAAAATGGGCTGGCGACCCCCAAAGAATTTATAAAATCAATTTCCCAAAAGTTTTATTTTTGGAGATACACTAGAATTCTTCCCAGAGTGAGATATGTATTAATACAACAACTTCCTTTTTAAAATTAAATTACAGAAAAATCTAAATTGCCTACACTCTTTTGACCCAACATATAATGTGAAATATTTAAATGCTCCATATCAACATCATCAATTTATTCTTTGAAGGGGTATTGGATCTATACAAGAGTATCTCCCTTTCTTATATTTAAAAAATTGACATCTGCTAGTTTCCCAAGAATTCATTTCTCTAATAGCTGCTTGATGGTGGACACTAACGCACTCTTACCACTTACAAACAAATTTTTAAAGAATAAGATGCCTCTCAGGACTTTGTAGTTGTGGGGGAAAGAATTAGAAACAAATCCTCTTCTTCCTCCACTTCATTTCTAGGAGATACTGCTAGAAACTGTGCATAGAGAGAAATAATGGAATAAATGTTCCTTTATTGGACTACATGAAAGAGCGATTTTCTGGCAAGCAGAAACTGTCTCTGACCCTAAACAGCTGACAATGGAGTCACCCTCTTAGTGCTATATTCACCTCAATTACTTTACAAGAAAAATGTGTGCTAAGCCAAAATTAAATTCAATAAAATTGATTCTGTAGTTAAAAAATTAGTCTGTTTTGACAAATTAAATTAAGCTGTAAAAAACTATTCACAGTATAATCATTATAACATCAAAAACAGAAACACAATATAGATCAGTACTTCGGTAATTAAAAAAAATCTGGTGTGCTGCGTGCATCACTCAACTTTCACTCGCAATCCTACTTCATTGATTAAAATATGATTTTTTTTTTTTAAATAGAGTTTTTAAGTGCAACTGGAATGGGAAAACAAAACTTTTCCCCTCAATTACAAATTGATTGTTTTTGTTTATTCCATTGAAAAGTGGGAACTGTCATTACTACTTCATATAGTAGTGTCCCAAGAATAAAGGTAGCTCCACTTACTCATGAGACTCCATAGTTTACGGGGATTCATTTACATTCTTTGTATTAATTATTTTTTGGTGGGATTTTAGAAATAACAATAAAGTTTTTTTGTGATTTATCATAAATAGGAATCAATAGAATAAAATAAGGGCCTAACGAACCCTAAGGACTGATGCTGACACCAACAATCGCTTCTTACATCTCAATCCACCTCCCTCCATCCAATCCCAACTCCACAAGATCAGCCCTCACCGAATTCTCCCACCTTCGCCTAGGGCTACCCCTCGGACATTTTACTATTGGATCCAAAGTTGGCAAAGCATTTTTTAAACTTTTAGGTATTCGTTAGCAACTAAGACTCACAATTTGCATGCTCACTTTAACTGATATGCGGCTATAACTTTGATTACATTTATTGGTGCAATTCTGCATTGTGTAGCCATCTAAATTCTTCTGTTTAATCATCCTTCATCGGCCCGAATATTCTACGCAGTAATTTATTTTCGTTGCTCATCCTTTACTGTAAGTGGCCATGTTCCACATTCGTAAAGAACCCTAGGAAGAACTAAGGTTTTGTAAATTCTACTTTTAAATTTCAATACCGAGAGAGCGAGCAAAAGGATTTTGCAGCCGATAATAACAAGAATTTTCCGCCTTTGGCTTAGCCTTAGTTTCCTCTTCAATTTCATTTTTTCTAGTTATTGTTGATCCTATCACTTCTTACAAATATCTAAATTTCCCTAACGCTTCGAAGATTTTTTCTTCTACTTCAATATCACCAAAATCGTCACTGTTTCTACAGCTAACAATATAATTTGTTTTTTATTTATTGGTAGTCCTATTTCTTTACCGGCTTTAATTAAGATTTTTGTAATCATTTCTATCTTATCATCTCATCATTTAGAATCGAAAATAATGTTAGAGATATGTAAAAAGGCATAAATTCATCACTTAAAAGTTTAGGACTAGTTACAACAGGCATTAGGGATAAAAATAATATCATAGTGGACCTAGTAGACACTGTAAGTAAGTTCAAAGAACACCTTGATAGTATTTTGATGCAGAAAATATTCTTCTATCATCACTTTTGGAAAACCAAAGTGCTGAATGGTCCTTAGAAGAACAGAGTATAATAAGGGAAATTTAAATAGCTAAAATCTTATAAAGCAGCGGGGACCTATAATATTCCTAGCGAACTAATCAAACCATGTGGGGACGCTGGGATTTCTAAAATACATCTTTTGATAAAAAATATCTGTGAGAATGAGAATAAGGATCAATAGAAGGGGTTAATACCGATAATAAATTTGAAATAAATGTTAAAATTCTAAGCTATCCATAGATATATTATACAAATGTATTACTACTCATATTACTGGATATTAAAATTTTTGTTTGGGAAAATAGTATATTTTTTTATCTTTTATTTTATATTGAAAAAATTGTAACAAAATTATAGTTTGTAGTTTTCGATGAATATTATTAAGAATATTAGTCAGTAAAAAACATGATAATAACAAAAAATAAGATAACATTGGGAAATAAAAAGATATATATATATAAATCGCAGTAATTTTATCAATCATTGCACCCCAATCAACTTCCCATACTACATATAACAATATATTCAAAGATACTGTATGTAATTGCAGAAATATAATGCTAGTTATAAACAATACAAGTATAAAAATGATTTCGAATAATCATAGAAACAACAAAATACCCAACAAATTAATTTACAGTACTTGAAACAATCTTATATAGAAATGTTAGATATTGCTTTATAAAAAATATTTCAATACTGAAAATTTATAATTTCAATATGTTAAATAATTTCTTACTTTTCACAGACGTCAGTCAGATGATATGGATATGAAAGAGATGGTTGTCAGTGTGAATTTGATGCATGCTTTCAGAATCTGTGTTCATTTCCAATCATCCCTTTTCAATAATTTCAATGTGATTCTCATAATGAGAGCTCTTCATGCCACTGATCTAGAAATTAACAGCTCTATTAATAAATTTAAAGATTTTTTTAAAAACACTGGTTCTGATGATTTAACCTTCTACCTGTGCCAACAATAATTTTTGCTGCTATGGGATTTTCCACAACCTATTCTGCATACTTCTTTGAAATTTTTAGTAGCTTTGCTAAATCCTTCAAGTAATCTTCTAAAATTTCATGCCATTTTGGTGACTCACGCAACCAATACTTTCAATTAATGTTTTGTAAAAGGGTAGCAGTAAAAATTATGTGTAGTTACAAGTAACGTGGTGTAATTTTTATGAATCGTCTCAGTAAGTGGACAGAGTTTTACGGCTTGAAACTCAAACAAGCGTCGATTAGACGATTAAGTAATTCTTTATTACTTAATTTTCTTTTAATTTTTAAAAAACCATTTTAATTTTTTGTGCTCTCTTTGTCTTGGATGGATCCAAGCCATTGTGTGTGAATTTTGTAGTAGAGCTGTACTTATCATGTTTGTATTTCAAAAGTTTCCATTAATTAATTTTGTTTTAATAGATATTTTCTCTGTTTCACAATTAAAGAATAAGTTATGATGAATAAATACTGTATTTCTCATTATTTTGTTTATTTATCATACCTAACTCTCCCATAAGATTTAAATTATGTTATAAGCTCATAAAAGGGTATGAATAAACACCATAACTTATTATTTTTAACAAAACTTCAAAAGTGAGATTTAAGCAAAAAACATGAAAATAAGCTAGAAAGTAATTATTAATAACTCTTAAAACTATAGGAATAATATTTACAGATGGTCGCAGGTAATATATAAAAGATTGATGTCACAAGTAGTGGGTTAAACCAACTGTTGAGGGAGTCAAGAAATAAACTAAAAGCAAATCACAGAGTATGTGCAACGAATCCATAGGAACTGAAGGTAGCTGATAACTTTGTGCAATAATTAATTTTATAATAATTTCTTAAAATAAGGTATTAGGAATTCATGAAATTCAGGTAAAATTATAAATACAAATGTATTCACATGCAATTTGGATGGGAGGAGGGAGAAACATTATAAAACAATTAACGTAG
The DNA here is from genome assembly GCA_911387785.2 of Aelia acuminata. Lineage (NCBI taxonomy): Eukaryota > Metazoa > Arthropoda > Insecta > Hemiptera > Pentatomidae > Aelia > Aelia acuminata. Next base: position 47,647,085 of record OU426979.1, read on the forward strand.
GTAATGGAAGTTATTTGAATATTTGTATCAATGGGCAATAATTGTATGCATATTTTATATATTGTAATTATAAATAAATACAATTGATCAAATATATCATTTTAACTTCATGAAAAAAATGTATAATTCCAAGAACATGTGCATTTAAAAAGGTTCTTTGAATATTCAAACTCTAAAAGGTCAGATACAAATATGAAATTTTTTGAAAACATAACCAAATGATAACTCAATGAAAAGTGCATCTGTTCATGGCTGTGTGAAATTGTGACAATGAGATCTGAAGATTTTTTTTTTTTTTAAATTAGTACTAATTAAAGTTAAAGGTATATGCGAAAAAAATGTAGAAACCAAACAAAAATTAAAAAAAAAAAATGGTGTCATTTTGCACCTTTTGAAACCTACATTTCCTACTGATTTTCATTTCTAGCTTCATTGAACTAGCTTTCACGGCAAACTTATTTTTTAAATCCTTATATCTGTTTTGTTTTTTATTCATTATTTTGTTTTTGCCTAATAATCTTGGCTTGTTCTTGAAGTTTAACTAGTCACTAGGACACTGATTTCAAAATATGGGTACAGAAAACTGACAACATAAAAAAATAACAGAAATGCTTACCTGTTGAGGAGATCAAAAAGGTTAAGAAAAAATATCTTATCCTTATTTTAAAATAGCTAGTATTATTTAACATTTGAGTAACATAGTTACAGTGCAAAAAGTCATCCACTCCAGAATAAAACTTTTAAGATAAATAAAATATCAAAACTTGATGGCACTATATATCCCATTGAAATATTAACCTCAAGTTTTGAGACCATAAAAGAAAAAAAAAAAGAACAAAAAACAAAATAAACAAGAAATAAAAAGCTTGTTCTTGAAGTTTAACCAGTCACTAGGACACTGATTTATAAAATATGGGTACAAAAAACTGACATAGTTACTGACAACATAAAAAAATAACAGAAATGCTTACCTATTGAGGAGATCAAAAATGTTAAGAAAAAATGTCTTATCCTTATTTTAAAATAGCTAGTATTATTTAACATTTGAGTAACATAGTTACATTACAAAAAGTCATCCACTCCAGAATAAAACTTTTAAGATAAATAAAATATAAAAACTTGATGGCACTATATATCCCATTGAAATATTAACCTCAAGTTTTGAGACCATAAAAGAAAAAACAAAGAAAAAAAAAAACAAAATAAACAAGAAATAAAAAGAAATTTTATATTAATCAGCCACATGGCAAAATAATAACAACTAAAATCAAATCGAAGATGTAGATTGACAATGCAATGGAGAGGAATTGGAAGTAGTCCACAGAGTATACCTACCTAATAACAGCCATGAGAAAGAGGACTCAGAAATATTGAACAGAATAAGGAAAGAAGCTGCAGTCTATAACCAGATTTGCTAACTGTAATAGGAAAGAATGAAGTAGCTAAGGAAGTTTTGCTACTCATTTTTAATTAATATATTATTAATTTTAGTACAGTACTGAAAAGTGGATATTGACAAACAAGCAGGAGACCTGAGTCAGGATAGCTGAAATGAAATAGCCAGCAAAGAACAGTTAGGGAGAAACTGCAAAGAGAGGATACATCAAGAACTTGAGGCTCGCTCCATTGAAGGAGATTCTGCAATATATGGAATGGTTTGGCCAAGTAGTCAGAATGTAGGAACATGGATAAACCTCTTAAAGACAATGGACTACCTTACAGAGGACAGAACACCTAGAGGATGTTTAGGAATGTAGTATCTTGAATACATTGGCTGAATGAAGCAGAGGAAGAAAATAAGACCGTTGTCAGGCCAGGTATCTGGTAAGGAACAGATATCAGTAGAATTCTTGGGCTATGCACAGGAACAAAATGGAGAAAGGACTGAACTATTTTCTTTTTTACTCCAAGACTAGCCAACACAAATCTGTTACTTTCAATTTATTTTTACTCCATTTATAAATTTGGGGTTCATATGAGGAGAAAAGAGCAATATAAGACCACAAGCAGTCAAGGTAGAAAGTAGAAGATTTGATAAGTCACGTACTATGGTGCTTTTGTAATCAGTCATACTAATTTTGAATGGAATGTTTGAAGGTATTTTTTTTTTTTTTTTTTTTTTTTTTGGCAATGCATATATACTTTAGGTTTATGTCCATATCGTTTAACTAAGTATGTACTCATAATGTTTTTGATTTGGTTTCAGTTTTGAGGATTAAGGAAAAATTTGAGTCATTTGTTAAGGGTTAACCTTTTCATTTTTACTCGTGGCGTCAATGTCATCCTTCTGTAGAAGATAAGTATGAGATAATTTACAGTGTCTGTTTAAGAATAAGGGTGTTTTCTATATAAGTAGGGGGGCAGGTATTTTCTATTTTTAATCTGTATATTTCCTATTCTATATATTGGAGGGTGAAAGTTATCTGTTGTGATTTTTCATGAACAAGTATAACTTTCCTTAATTTGCACCAGCCATTTATTTTATTAAGTGATGTAGTAAAATTAGTGAAGCAGGAGTATGATCCTGATGTTTCGTTGATTTTGAACTATTGCTAAATTCAAATATTGTATTCTGTTTAAGCTTTCTCAGTTGAGTGGTTGCATTATCATAACCAAACTATCCTTTGCCTAGGTATTAGGGATATGTTTCTGATGGAAAGTAAGGTATTTTAAGGAAATGGAATACTGTTGTACATTTTTTTCCCCCAAGAATGGCTCAAAATTGTAGGCTGGATCTTTTTTAATGATGCCCTCAATTCCTAAATTTTATTTTTTCATTTTGTAGGGGTTGAGGATAATTTCACTTAATGATCCACAGGAATCTGACTTTTTTTAGCAGAGGAGGAAAACATATATTCTAACTGATGGCTTAGCCATTGAATTCAATGAAGAAATTAGAAAGGTATTGCAAAAAAAAAAAATAATAATAATAATTATAATATTTTTGTTATTACCTAAATAATAATTTAATTATTTTTTCCTTGACTCTACAGCCCTTGCAGGGCCTTAGCCTCCTCGAAAATGCCTCTCCAATCCTCCATGTCTGCATCTCGGTTTCTCTAAGGACATATTCCCATCCAGTGCAGATCATCCTCGACTTCATCTATCCATCGCGGTCTAGGCCTTTCTCTACTGCTCTTGCCTCCTGGTTTGCCGTATAATAGTTATTTCAGGAATCTTTCTTCTTTCATCCTTTCCACATGTCCTAGCCATCTTATACGGTTAGATTTCAAAAGAATGACAATGCCTGGTTCATTGTAGAGTTCCCATAGCACTCTGTTATTTCGCACTCTCCATTGGCCATTTATACACACTGGTCCATATATTTGTCTCAGTAGCTTCCCAGTTCCGCAGCATATTTTCGCTTTCTTGAGTCAGGACCCACGTTTCACCTACATAGTGCCGATTGGCCTCTAGACCGTTTTGTAGAATAATATTATACTGATTTTTATTATTTTGCACTCCTTATATTTTTTTTAAGTATTACTTTAATTTTATCCGAATCTTTTGGCAAGGGTAATTACCAATTCTTTCTAAAGGTTCTTATTTACCAATATGCTAAGAGTAACAGTTTTAACCTTCTACAAAGACATTTAATTTAACCACTCAGGGCCAATACGAGTTATTTTACAGTCATAATCAACATTCAAGATTCAAATAGTATCTGCAGAGGTAAATTTCAACATGCTCAGGTCGGATTCAAATTGGCACTGCTATAGTGTTAAAGTGAGCAATGTTTTAACAACCTTGGCTGACATGGCTTATTTCTGCAGAAAGTAGTTAGTTTTATAATGGTTTTAGTTAGTTTTTAGGTTCACACCCCAGGTACCTGACTATGCTATACACCCACACACATACACAACCCTAATACATTCATTAATAATAATACCGCCTAATGAACCTGGAGGTTAAATATTAATGTACTAAAAATTTTGTGTTATAATTTTCGTTAAATAAAACAGCAATTTTTTTTCGTTATAGTTTTATCATTTCTGGATAATCTATCATTATAAAACTGGTCAATGAAACCGAGAGCAACTCTTAAAAGAAAATCTTGACGAAACTCTCCAAATGGAACAAAAAGCTCTAAGCAACTTAATGCTGTTCCTCATACAGAACAATATATTTAATAAAATATAAACTACGTTTTTAAATTGTAATTGTATTGTATATTTCTTGTGTTTGTATTGTATATTTCTTGTTTTCGTATTGTATTGTACTTGTATTGTTTTTTATTGCACTTGTAAATTGTAATTCTATGGTAATTTTATTCCATTGTATTTAACTGCATTTTAATTTTATTACAAAATTCTAAATTTGTATTATCGGGCGAAAATGACCCAGGTGGTCGAAAAGCCCGAAATTATATATAATTAAATAAAAAAACACAGCATATAACGACGAACCCGCTGTTAAAAAGCATTGCTGCAATTACTTTATTCATAATTGGAAGAAGTGACCTAACCATATTTTAGCGTTCTAAATTTTTTCCTCGTCAAATTTAAACAAAGTTAAATTTGTTAACAATAAATCAAATCAAAATCTATTAAACTGATTCTTTTTTTTTAAAGCTAGGCATTAATTTCCGGCCCTTACCACTTGCCCAGAAAGAACTTCTTATAGCTGTAGATGCTCTGAAGTAGAGAAACAAAATAGTACACACCGCTATTCAATTAAAATAATTTTTCTATTATTTTTATTTTATGAAAATATTTATCGGCAAAGGAAATTTTATTCAAAGTGGAGATAAGTAACTGCAGGCTTGTAAAAAGTTTAAGCAACGATGTGAAAAAACAAAAATCGGCCATGCATTAGTAAGGTCAGCATGTAAATGTAAATGTATCTCTGCATTAGTAAGGTCAGCATGTAAATAAAAACGAAAGGAATATGATTATAATGTCAAATATTCGAGGTCTGAACACAAAAACCTGACGTAAGCAGAGTGGATTTAATAGAAAGATTTCAGAACAAATTCCTAACCTATTCGAAACTAGATTCAACTTACAAGAGACAAATGTTTTTAGTGACTAAGGAAATGTGCTGACAGAGGCGGATACAGCGGCCGAGAGGGAGGCTGGGGTGTAAATCAACCGGTTGACGTCCGTCTTCCGCCGAATAATACCATCTCTGTGATAAACCACTAACATAGAGCAAGGTAGAACCTGATTTACAGTCATCAGACTATCCAACCCACTTGTAGACCTTATGTATAGCTAATGATATACGACACTAGATATCTTGAGACAAGGCCAAAATGGATACAAGCATTTAAAGGGAAGAAGATGCTAGGTATGCAGAATACGCTGGGATATTTAAAAGTGTTTAGAGATAGCATTAATGTAAAATTAAACATTAGGGTAAGTACTCAATTGAAAAAAAAAACAAATAAATAAAACGCAACCATAACCATTCGTGCAGCGGTGCCTCCACTCCAAGAAATTTATCATATAATATATTATTTCTCAGTCTTTTTTTTTTTCTTTTTTTTTTTTTTGTCGGTACTGCCTTTATATTTTATCAAATTTCATGAATGAGGCATCATTCTAAAGCTTTCCTTAACCCCTACACCGGAAAAATATACAAATCAATCATTTGGCCTTCGATTGCGAGTTTTAAGTGCAAAACCGCGGTTTTGGGAAGAAAATAAAAATGTAGAGGTTTCTAAAAGGTGTAAATCTTATCAAGTTTTCAAGGAGAACATTTTCGTATACATTTTTTTTCTCGAAAAACTGCAATTCACAGCGAAAATTTCAAGATGGTCGCAGGGCTCTTTCGAAGGTATCATTTTTTTACTTTCACTTACCTATATATGAAATATATAGTAAGTGGAAGTATTGCGAAGGGAGGGGGTACTTTATCTAAAAACTTTTTACGTTCTTTTGATTTTCTCAAAAACGGCTCTAACGATTTTGATTAAACTGAGTATTTGATGTATTAATATGCCCGAGATATACCTGTAAAAATTTCATCAAAATTGATCAACCGGAGGGGGCACTTTACTCAATATATTTTGTATCTTTTTCACGTGTTTTTTTCATTTACTCAAAAACGGCTTTAACGATTTTGATCAAATTCGTCGTGTTTAATGAAAATTAGTTGTTCTTGAATACCAGGTAAGCTTTATTGTATTAAAATGTTCTGAGGGGGCTTAAATGGGGAAGGGGCTTTTTTTGTTTACCTATAAAGTACCTTTGTATGTGTTAATAAGGTGAAATTATCTGTCTCTCGTTTCGCCTAAAAATAAGAAATGGATAAATATGAGATATGATAAAAATAAGTAAACATAGAGAGGAGAAAAAAAGAAAAATATTCAGTCAAATCATAAAACACGTTGAGCCCACGAATGCGGCGGAGTACGACTTTAATGAACGACCATTGGTCATAATTAAAGCCGTTCTGTTCATTTAAAGGAAATTATTTGTTTCATTGTAAATGAAGTTTTCAACAACTACATAGAGAATTATAAAATCATACGACTTGGAGTATTATGCTTGCATTGCCGAATTACCACAAGTAAAAAGTTTTATTTAATAATAAAAAATAGTGTTTTTTATAGAGCAAATAAAAACAAAAAAAGAAATGAATGTGGAAAAATGTGTGTTTGAGAAGTAGCAATTAACAAAACAAATCAATTTCTAATTTAAGTAAGTTGGTAAGTGAAAGTTATGTGTTGCGCGCACGCACCAGATTTTTTCAGTTTGTCGAGACGATCATTTTTGGTTATATTCACATTTTCGATAGTCGCCGTCGGTTACGAGTTACAAGCAAAAACATGCAATTTCAGAATAGAATCAGCGCACTCGCTTTCGATAAATACTTGCACTAATCACGCTCTATACGATGCTAAATATACGGTGTGCACTTTAATTAAGTGGGATTTAAGTAAGTTAGAGTGCGAACGCTTCGTTTTCCTCTTCTTAAAATTTTTTAATTGAAAATATATTTATAAAATTTAAGTTTAATTTATCCTTTGATCCATTAATTGAATGTTTCATCCAGTAAAAAACCCTAAAAAATATTGTTACCCTTGGAAATGTGCCTCCTTTAACATTATAGAATCCTATAAAAACGCGCTCCCCTTAGATTGACGTCACCCACACCAAACTATTGGTGTACCCAGCTATAGAAGGAGGGGATACAATTAATGAAAAATTGTATCAAACTCAAAATTAATTTATTTTTCCAGTAAATAACTGTAATTACTAATAAAGCGCCCCTCTAATTATCAATAATTTCAATAAAACGTTGGTTTCATTACCCTTTACCGTCACAGGACTATGGCACCATCTAGTTAATCCTGAGTACGCCTTTAATACTAACCCTTCTGGGGAACCCCTAAACTAATAGTAATATTATATTTTCGAGCGAAAAAACTTATAAAATAATAGGCATTTACCTTCAGAACATAATATAATCTCATCTTATAGTTAAGTTGCACAATCTACGGACCGGGAAAAGAAACTCCTATAAAAAGGGGATATATTAAAGTACTCGGTTTCACGGACGGATCGGGAAATGTTAAATCGTGGTTAATGGATAAGGGACTCTGTTAAGTGATTTTGCCATTACTGTAATTAACCCGGAAGCTGAAGCATTTTTCATATTTTCAACCCCCCCCCCCCTTATTCTTCCTTCTTTGCCTAAAATCAAATAGAACTGAGAGCAAGAATCGGAAGAGTTGGAGCTAACCAAATGGGGAGTAGTTTATGGATTGAACGATGTAAGAGTAAATTAAACTATAAACCATAAAGATATTTAGCATATTCAACTTTCCTCAACTTCACGCTGGAACGTACCCTCAAACAGCCGGTCGTCCTAGCGGCTGTTCTGGCTATTGCTCTGACGCCAGAACAGCAGCTCGTTTAAGTCAGCCGTCTTAGTAATAAAAAATAATGTATTAAGGAGCATATATGCACTCATACATCACTGTTCGCTCGGCTTCACGTTTCAATGTGAATGGATGTTCGTTGGACGCCGCTACGGCTAAGTTCGTGGGATTACCTGTTCGAGGGTGTGGTTCGCACAGTGTAAGGCACGTTAAAACTATAGGAACCATAAACTAATAGGACTATTATATTTTCGAACGAAAAAATTTGAAAAATTATGGACATTTATTTACCTTCAAAACATAATATAATCTCATCTTATAGTTAAGTTGTACAATCTATGGCCCGGGAAAAGAAACTCCTATAAAAAGGGGATATATTAAAGTACTCCGTTTCACGGACGGATCGGGAAATGTTAAATCGTGCTTAATGGATGAGGGACTCTGTTAAGCGATTTTGCCATTCATCCCGGAGGCTGAAGTATTTTCCATATTTTCTACTTCCCCCCCCTTTTTTGCCTAAAATCAAACAGATCTGAGAGCAAGGATTGGATGAGTTGGAGTTAACCAAATGGGGAGTAGTTTATGGATTGAACGATGTAAGAGTAAATTAAACTATAAACCATAAAGAGATTTAGCATATTCAATTTACCTCAACTTCACGCTGGAACGTACCCTCAAACAGCCTGTCGTCCTAGCGGCTGTTCTGGCAATTGATCTAATGTCAGAATAGCCGCTAGTTCCATTTCAGTCGTCTTAGTAATGAAAATCATTGTATTAAGGATCATATGCGCGGTTAGAAATCATTGTTCGCTCGGCTTCACGATTCAGTGTGAATGGATGTTCGTTGGACGCCGCTACGGCTAAGTTCGTGGGATTAACTGTTCGAGGGCGTGGTTCGCACAGTGCTAAGGCACGTTAAAACTATTTATCAGAGTATCAATCGATAGATAGGTACCTACCTTTGAATGTACGCTCGCTATTTCCACCTTAAAAAAAGCGTGTGATACTTCGGACGGTTGAAAGTTTCGGATAAAAAAGAGAAACACGCCGAATCGCGAAAATTCATTGAAGCAGAATTGGATTTAGGCAATATTAATTAAATTATAAAGCAACGATAAGGAACAAAAAGGAATAATGTGAGAAACAAGACATAGGTTGTTATTAGGCAGATAATCAAAGTTTTAAATTAAATATAAATTACATTTCCTTATTTCGTTATTATTTTCTTTTTCGTTTATTGTCCTTCGGCTATTAAGATACTCATATATTTTTCGAAGAAGCATAAGAATTTTCTTTTTATTTTGTCTATCATACTGACTTCATCATTCAATACTATATAATTATAATATACTATAATAAAATATCACTGAACATTCAAAGTAAAGTTAAGTCAAATAGAACGACCATTTTTGAACAAAAATATTGCAATGTGTGGAAAAAAAGCATCCAATGCTTGCTGGATAAGTTATTCTCGCTCAATCCTTTGCAATCTATATCACTCCTTTCAAATCAGCCTGTTATGTGATATCATTTTATTTGTTTAGTAATATCAAAAAGTATGAGAAGAAAAAACTCAATAATATCCACATATTGTCAAAAACATAATAACAGCAAATATGTACTAAATAAACGGTAAGTAGGGTGAACATTAATGTAAAACACGAAAGGACTTGCTATAAATAAAATGACTTTGATAATCTTTCAATTTCAACAAGAGTTAATTTTGTTGCTGACTCACCTCATCAAGGAAGTTAACATTCATCCATCCATGACAAAGTGTTTCTTAACCTCTCCCACAGTTACCACCTATTGCATACGAACGCCCTACCATATGTAGCTGATAATAAATTTCAAAATTAAACACATGACATGTTATCTTTATATAGGAAAGGAAGTGAGCAGGGAGCAATGACCCATAATCGATTTTATACGATGTCTTCTTTCTTTCGATTAGCACGCTATCATTTTTAAAGTATTATTATAAATAAAAAGATTCAGTTTATGCATAACTTGTTTTTAGGGCTAATCAAGGTTCTTCGAATTAAGTCATGGGGACTAATGTTATATGTCATTTCCGATTCTTTAATGATTCCGAGGCCATAACAGTAATAAGTGTTTAAGCCGCTAATTCGCTTAATAGTGGCTGTAGATGTATGCAAAACCTGAAAAACCGGGAACTGAATCCCGGCTACAAAATGTAAAAGTGGAATACCCAAAAGGTACAGTATTTGACTGTACATGTGTATACAAATGAGCCCCTTAAAGCACAAGTGGTGTAACTCCAATTTTTATGTTTTGAGATATTAAAGGGTTTATTATGTTAAGACGTTTTGGTACAACTTGTTTCACCAGACTACAAATAAATGCACACATATGGGAATCTAGGGGCTACACTGTTAATGCATTATACATAACACAGTTTTCCGTACACAGTACAATGCCTAACAAAACCAACAAAACGAAAATTGGAGTTACACCACTTGTGCTTTAAGGGGCTCAAATATTTTCGATCACTTTAGAAGGTTAAAAATAAAACCTCAATTTTCCCTAATAATAGTGATTTTTCTAGAAAAAACGAAATCGATGAGGAAATTATAAATTATAAATAACTTCTCTCTTAGGTCCATATATTTTACTGAGTAGCTTACTTTCAAGAACCCTTAGTTGTTGTTCCTTCATCAATGTCAGTGGCCACTTTTTGCATCTGTTGGAAGAATAATAATATTTTAATAACTCATTTAATTAGGGATGGTCACCTGTGGTGTAGTGGTTAGCATGGCAACCTACTATACTAAAGGTCGCGGGTTCACGTCCCGAGGTGGCCCTAGGATTTTTTAATAGAAGTTTTTTTACTCCTATAGGAACAGCACAGCCAAAGATTTTTTTCCTTGGCTATGCCGCTCCTCGGAGAGTAGGTAAAATGTAGGTCCCGAGCCTGTACGATGTTAGGTACTCGTTAAAGATCCGTATCCTTATTCTTTGCTTGGATATGCAAAATTTAGGACTCCCACTATAGCATCGTCAGATTAGCATTAGTAGCATAAAGGGACGTTAACAAACAAACTCATTTATTTAGAACCCAATATGTTCAATGTTATTCTATCTTTTGTCCCTAAAATAAATAGATTACAAAACTAATTCATCATTAAAATAAAGATTTCAAATAATCAGTTGGAATGGAGTCAGTGCTTCTTTTTTTTTTTTGTTTTTTAAATAAATCCGAATATTTAATAGGTAGTTGATGGTCGGGAGAAAATTTTTAGGATTGATATGTGACTTTGTGGGTTTCAACAATAAAGTAAATGATAACCTAGCAAAACATTACTATACTTATAAACAATTCGATTCGCATTTACTTAATTGAGACTCAAACTTGTCCGGTTGCGGTTTACATAACTTTAGGCGCAAAGTTTGCTGCCGATTGCTGAGGGAAGATCTAACAGTGAAGACAACCCTACACAATCTCTCCCCTGAGGCTACTTAAGAGGACCATGAGTACAATGGTCCAAATGGAAACAACAGATGCCTGAGACACTTGGGGGAACTCTAGCAGATAAGGGACGAATAAAAGAAAACTGCTGTCCACTCACAAGTTAAGTTCCAATAATATTAACTTCCTTCGGCTTCGTGAGTTTTAGTCTCAAAACAGGGGATGACGTCAGGAGATTGTAAGATAATAGCGATAAATAATAATCTGCACTTATATATTTATTATTATACACTTATATTTGTGTAGCTTACGGGAGGTGTAACCAAAATAGGTTGGTTACACCTCCCGTATGCTACACATGACAGAGGGGATACCGAACTAAAGAAACAAAAATTACAAATTAAATAAGTTCGCATTCATTTCATGTTTTGATTGTTAATATCGGAAATTTTTATTTGAAAATTGAATTGAGCCTTAAATAATCAGAATCCTCAACCCCCTCCCCCAAGGATAAGACTTTGACTAGACCACCCCCCTAGAAGAAATCCACTGACCCCTTGAATCTAGTATTTATGTGTCCCTAGCTGTAATAGACAGTACTAAGTAACCAAAAACTGCTACGAACAATATTTCAAATTGACACGCTTCAAAGCTAAATTATTAAAAAAATTACTATGGGGAAATTATGTTTCAATTATTATATCAAGGGAAAAACTTAAAGTTGACGGAAATATTTTATTATTATTATATTTGGTGCACTACATCTATGATTCGGTCTCTTAATTGCTCTCTTGAGTTGATTGACACCGAATAAGCTCCCTGCTTCAAGGTTCCCCATTCGAAGAAATCTATGGGTGTCATATCAGGTGATCTGGGAGGCTAAGGTACTACTCCTCCACGTCCAATCCATCGTTGTGGATAATTTATATCCATCCTAGCTCGAGCAGCTCTGCTATAATGAGCTGGACATCCATCGAGTTGGAATCATATTTCAATCCGCTGGTGTAAGGGAAAATCATCTAAATAATTAGAAAAGTCGTTCTTCAAAAAATGTGTATATGCGATTCCATTCAATCTTTCAGGTAAAAAATATGGTCCCACCAGTAATCCGTACCGAATTCCAAACCAAACGTTACTAGCAAATTCATGCTGAAACCTAGTCTCTCTAATAGCTCTGGGATTTTCAAGAGCCCATACATGATAATTTCTTAGATTGACAATTCCTCCTCTTGTAAAGTAATTTTTTTCAAGAAACCAGTTACTAAAAATCAATTTCTTGACATAATCTTGAGGTAATAAATTCTGAACTTTTTGAAGATGGTATGGTACACCTTTCAAAGTTCGCCATATTGCTTGCCGCGATATTCCTAATGCAGCAGATGCTCTTCGGATGCTAGTCTCAGGATTGTTATCGAAGTGGCGTTGGACACAATTTCTTCTCAGATAATCTGCTCTTATTGCTGCCTGGAATTGGTCGCCTTCATTACGTATTAAGAATGACCCAGTTCCTCGTAGTCTATTAAAAGTTAACGAAAAGAATTGTCGATAGGCACTCTTCTATTTGGAAATCGGCGCGCATACTCCCGCACCGCTTCTAAAGCATTACCGTTACAGAAACCATACACAAAAATCATATGAGCGTATTCAACATTAGAATATGTACGCGGCATTGTGGCTGATGCTATTCACACAAAAATATCTGAGTAACTGACTGATGGCTGATTTAGGAATTATAATCCAAGGAGGCCAAAATGTAAACAAATAAAAGAATGTAAAGGATAACATTAAGTGTTTACATATCTCACTGCCTAGCCTGACGAACTTTGAAAGGTGATAATCGCTACCTATAACATTTTTGTTTTGTTTCTTTTTTTTGCGATTTTCTCCAAAACTAAGCAAAAACGAGCGAATCTCTAAAGGACTTTTTGTCTTAGTTTTTCGATCCCCTATAATTTCCTGAAGTTTTGCCATTTAAATTCGGGACACCCTGTATAATATGTCAACGTTAAGAGTAGAAGGTTTAGAGTTTTTTTTTACGAACATGGTGTTCGCGTTCGCGTGGTTTCATCGCTCAAGTTCGATACACAGAACAAAGAATCATAGGAAAAATCGATTGTGATGTTCATTAGTGGGTCGCCATTTTATCCAATCACCATTCATGTCCGCACTAAGTTGTGCTGCAGCCGGACATTCTTTATTGTAATGAGTATAATGAAGATCATAGAGTAGAACTCAAAGCTCCCTAAGCTGAGAAGTGGAGCGGAGAGGCGTGGAGGTGAAGAGAAGGGTGACACCGCAATCAAGAAAAGAAAAAGCATGCTGCCTGCCCACCAGAGAACATTGATCCAAAATCTGTATTTGTCAGGTTGATCTTTAATTTATGTATATTGCCTAAATTTTGTAACTCGTCCATTCATCCATTAAACACCAATTTTCCTCACATTATATTCATTTTTATTATATTAAACCTAATACCGTCCACATTTTCAAAGCTACCAAATCGATCAAAACTCAATCATTTTTCAAAATGACAGTTAGATCAAACACATGGGGTTATTTTACAACCAATATACTACCAATATTGTTAAAATCAACCAATTCTGGCTAGAGTAGGAAGTCGAGCTTTAAGTCGGCCTATGTCAGCATCAATCTGACCAGGTCGGATTCAAACTTACACTGTTCTAACATGTTCAGCCGGCACGGTTTCGTTTCTCTCAATTAATAAAACTAAACCAAACAAGTCTCCATCTAGGATAATAAATAGAACAAATGCAGGGCCGTTCGATAGTTTTATTAGGAAGGTCCAGTTTGACTATAAGTCTATATACAAGTTGAAAGGAACAAAAATCATTGTTTTTCTTTTAATAGAATATTAGCATTTTCGGTACTCGAAAATTTCACTTAGTTGTATTGCTTAGTTCTGAACTAACATAAATAACTGTTAAGGAAAGGGTTCGCTCTAGTTTTGAGGCATGAGGTGTTGTAGTCTTTGAGTGGGCCATGAAAGGAAGGATGTTAGTGTGGCGGTCACTAATTAGTGAGTGTACATTGGCCATTAGCACTAAAAAGGAACTCGCTAAGAGGTGGCGTCCTCTTCATGCCAACCAAATTAGGACAATTAGACCCATTCATGAAGGAATCTTCAATATGTCCTAATTCTATGGGGCCTTTACCGTCCCCTGAACTACTAAGCCTTGGTAATTTTTTTATTTTTTTATTTTTTCATTTATGAAATACACAGTAAGGGAAAGTATTGCGATTGCGAAAAATGTCGACTTCCGGTTTTCAACGGATAAAAACACATTTAGGGTTCTTCGGAGTCCAAAAAACCAAGTCCCGTGAAATGATCTGTGGGCAGACTAGCTGATAAACCGTACGAACATAAAATAAAGTATTTGTAGTAGATAAATGCCCATGCCAATTTGATCAAAATTGAGTAAAAGAAGAAGAAAAGGGTTTATTTCTTAAATCACATTTTTATGTTTTCTAAGATTTTCTCAAAAACGGCTTAAAAGATTATGATTAAACTCATCATGTTTTATGAGGATCAAGTATTCTTTAATATCAGGTAGATTTTATCATCATAGAAATGTTATGATCGGATTCAAATGGTAAAGGGGATAAAAAGAAAAATGTTTCGCCAAGATTAAAATTTATACTTAATGAGTGCAATACTATATGTGTATATTATATCATTGGAAAGCTGAGAATTCCAATAAAAAAATATTTAGTTAATAGCTAGTAAAGCCATAAATTGTAATCTCGAATAATCCATCATATCCACCAAGTTTTATATTAGGCACATACAATGTTCCGACAACCCTTAAAACAAGTTGACTACTCAATCGCAAGCTTAGGACGGTAATTGTTTACAAGTAAAGACGTACTGCGCATGTTTAAGAGTTACCAACCAGTATTATCTGCTTCTTGGAACAAACCTATTAAAATAAATATAAATAAATGAAATTTTCATAACAACTAAATATAGAATTATAAAATCAGACACCAACGAGTATCACGTTTGAATCACCGTAATTTCACAAATAAAAACAATATCTATTTTTTGTTGTTGTTTTTTTAAGTGAAGGCGAAAAAAAAATACGAAATCGATGAGGAAATTAAGGCTAGATTAAAAGCCGGTAATGCTTGCTACTTTTCAGTCGCGAAATTGCTTAGCTCCCGCCTTCTGTCCCAAAACTTAAAAATTAGGATTTACAAAACTATTATTCTTCCAACGGTCGTTTACGGATGCGAAACTTGGCCGCTGACATTGAGGGATGAGCAACGGCTTAGAGTTTTTGAAAATAAAGTACTGCGTAGAATATTTGGACCGAAGAGGGATGAAATAACCGGAGAATTTAGACGCTTACACAACGCCGAACTGAGTGAGCTTTACCCAGTAAATATAATTGACGTGATTGCAGTAAGACGAATAAAATGGGCGTGTAAAATTTCAAAACTTGGCTGTGAACGTATTCCGAAAAGATTAATAAGCGCCGAATTGGAAAGATGCCGAATGGGAAACGTCCGAGGGGCAGGCCGAGAGGAGGTGGGAGGATTGCGTTCGGGCGGATCTATCGAAGTTAGGTCTGGAAGACGGTCGATGAATGGAGGTGTGCAGGGAGCGAGTGGTGGTGTCGGCATCGAGCCTTCGGGTTCGTTAAGCCTTTATTATTATTATTATTATTACAAACTTTATATCCGTAATAAAGTTTACAAACTTTAAATCCGTTACTGTAATCGTATTGTATTTCTTGAATTTCTCCTGTTCGTATTGTATATTTCTTGTATTCATTTATTGTATTGGTATTGTATTGCACTTGTATTTTCTTTTATTGTATATGTAAATTGTAATTCAATAGTAACTTTACTTTATTGTATTTAACTGCATTTAATTTTACTTCAAAATTGTAAATTCGTATTACAGGGCGAGAATGACCCAGGTGGTCGAAAAGCCCGAAACTGTATATAAATAAATAAATAAAATATCCGTAATAGATTTCTAAATGAAATATACGGTGGTTTCAGGAGAACAGAAATCGTAGTCTTTGGTAGAATAGGCATTAAGAGACGAAAATTCAAAAAGTAAGTTTCAACTTAATTACTATGAGCCGTTAATACGCCTTCTACATTTACGATATATATATAAAAAAAAAAAAAAAGAATATTGATGATATTAGGATTTTTTTTAGGCCCCTTAAAAATAAATAAATAATAATGTATAAAAAATTAATAAGGAAACTCATGATTTGCAATAATTTCATAACTCTATAGGTTAGAAGAATAACAAGCAATGAGATTTAAATAAATCTGAAAAAAAAATTTCTGTGACGATGCTAAATGGCGTTGGCACATTTATCAAAACACGTAGATCTCTTCTCTAAGGTAGGTTGGTAAGTGAATAAGTGAAAGCTGTGTGTTGCGGGTATTGCACCAGATTTTTTTTTAATGTTTGTTATGATGAATCATTTTATTGATCAGAAGTCACAAATAGCCATAAGAATATAATATATCCGGGAACGAATGGGGAAAAATGATAGTCCATATTTAGTTATAATTGAAAATCCAGTGTCATGTTATTGCTAGTTAAATGAAGTAAAAATCAACGGACGAACAAATAGCAAGCTTGAAAAATAAATAGTTTTCACTAAAAAACTTGTTTGGAAGTATTGTGAGTAAGGGAAGGGAGAGATTTAGGGTACCCCGAGAAAGAACGAATTACTGTTCATTTAGTGAAGTATAATGATTTTTAAAACATGATTAGAATCCTCACCCACGAAAATGGCGGCAGATTTTACACGCAAGAATAGATTCTAATATCAGAATTTTAGTTTATTTTTTAGTTGATAAAATAAAACAAGTTTATTTTTAGCTTAATTAATTTATAAAATGTATTGTATTTTTTCATACATGGCGTATTTGCTATACATGCTAATAATAATTTGAGTATTTATTTTAAAAACTTGAGATCATATAATAAAAATTGATTATAATAAAAACTGTCACAAAACTTTAGTGTTTTCTTATTTTTTGTTATCAGTAAGAAATTTAAAAAAAATCCTAAACAATAACATCAAAATTGTACAAGACATATTTTCTAAAGTTTCAGTCAAAAAAAACTTTACAGTGTAGCTTTATACAAGCGTTTGTCTAAATCCATACTCAACATACGTTTATGCTTTGTTTTTCAAGTAAAATACATAAATCTTCTTTGATTTTTTTAATTTATTTATTTATTAATTTTTTTTCCGGGTTTCACGTTAAAAATTCAATTTAACAAACTATCTTAGTGAAAAGTGCTGAACTTCTTGAGCAACAAAGATTTGGAGAGTTCCAATATAACGTTATTGTAAAACGTCACCACCAACTTTTAAATACAATAAAAATATTTTGAAAAATGTAAACAAATTAAATTAGAATAACAAATTAACAAAAATGGTTATTTTTTTTTATCATTTATTTAAATGGAATGAATAGATCCTTTTAATGAGGAGGTGTATGCTAATCGGTTTAGGAACTTGATGCTTTAGGTTTACATCTTACCTTGATATCATATTAGAAATTTTCGTTTCTTGTTTCAATATTTTGACTAAGTAAATAAATTAGACAAGGTTAATAAATTAATTATTAAGTATTATCGCTACATACGTGTCATGCTATTTTTATAAGGTTCTTCAAATTTATTTAAGGATACGTTATTCAATGAATATTTAGAGCAAGGCATACGTCAATTAAACGTCAATTATACGTTCAATTCATCAACCGTATTGAATGAAAAAAAAATTAATATTTAAGATGTGAATTAATTACGAAAAGGAATGGTTGGGTAATGGACTCATTAAATATACCGCATATCATTATCTAAATAAGTAGTTAATTTTTGAATAGAAAGACATACGCAGCAATGATATAACGTCCCTGAATACTAAATCGTAGCCAAACAAGACGAATTCTGAAGCGATATGGTAATGGAATTCTCAAAATTCAACTGAAACAGTCGACATTGCTGCGATACGCTGAGGCCTGTGTGACTACGTAAAGCTACTAACCATGGTTTGATTATCAATCCTACTAATACAAGCCTAAGAATATATTTTTGGGTTCGAAGACAGTAACCATGAATAAATACCTGACATGAATTTATGACAAAACCAGCCGTCGGTATATACATATCTGCCAAACATTTATAATTCAGTGAATTTCAGCTGTCAGTAAATGTAACATTGTAATAAAAATATTATTATTAATAATATAATTATTATTGTATACCTCGCGCGGGTCTCATTACCGCGTATGGGGAGCGTCCCACGGGTGGCGGATGTGGGGATGGTCGGTGGAAATTCCTAGGAAGTTCCTCCCGGCTAAGTCGGTAGGACTCGCTGACCAACAATGAGAGCGGCCCCCCAGGCTTGCTGGAGGGTGTGACGTAGGTTTGAACGCCCTACTCACATTTTATTAGTTCACCCAAACACCACAAAAAAGTCATGGATCTCCCTAAAGTAAAACGCTCATTATCCGGAGGTAAACTAGTCCCCCGTTCGGGTCTCCGGGTGGGGACTGCTTTAGGGGATTCATGCCGCAAGTTGAAAAATATAGATCTAAGCATAGGGACGTGGAACGTAAGAAGTTTAAATACAGCGGGTGGGTTAAAATCGGTCGTGAATGAGGTAATAGGGTATAGATTAGATATACTGGCGCTGCAAGAGGTCCGCTGGCCAGGGGAGGGTTCGTTGAGGGAAGGGAAGTACACTTTGTGGTACGGTGGGAGCGGAAACTATTGTTTAGGCACCGGATTTCTGATTAGAAATAGGTTACTTTCCGCGTTAAAGGACGTTCGATTTTACGGAGATAGGTTATCGGTAGCTATATTTCAGGGTCGGTGGTTTAAAATCGCGTTGATCAATATACACGCACCTACTGAAGATAGTGACGATGAAGTTAAATGTGAATTCTATGAAAAACTTGAATCGATTTATGACAAACTACCGCGAAGCTACATAAAAATTATTCTGGGAGACGCAAATGCAAAGGTAGGGAGGGAACAAGTATATTATCCTACGATCGGTAGAGAAAGTTTACATGAATATAGTAATGATAACGGAATACGACTAATAAATTTTGCCACCTCGAAAAACCTAATAATCAAAAGTACTACGTTTAAACATAAAGATATACATAAATATACTTGGACGTCTCCGGATTCGCAAACCCGTAATCGAATTGATCACGTCTTGGTTCAACGTAGGTGGCAAAATAGTGTAATTAATATTCGATCATATCGTGGGGCCGAATGCGGGTCGGATCATGAACTAGTAATCGCGAAAATTCGCCAGAGACTTATAATACAGAGGAAAAATGAGGCTGGTTTTAATTATGATAATTATAATTTGGAGAAGTTAAAAATTCCGACGGTTAGAAAACAATTCGAACTGGAAGTCAAAAATAGGTTTGAGGCGTTGGAATCGTCTGACGAGGATAACAAAGACATTGATAAGTTGTGGGAAGGTATCAGGGATAGTATAAAAGAGGTCGGTAACTCGTGTCTTGGAAAAAGGGAAAATAAAAATAAACCTTGGTTCGATGATGAATGTATTAACATGTGCGACAAAAGAAAAGCTGCTAAACTAGAAGCGTTAAATATTCCTAACGAAATCAATCTTGCTAACTTTCGAGCATCAAGAAAAGAAACAACTAAACTACTAAAATTTAAAAAGCGAGAATATCTCAAAAATAAAATAATAGCGATCGAAAGTAACAAAATCGAGAATAACGTTAAAGCCATGTACGAAGGCATAAACAGAATTCGTAAACGGTCGGGCCCGGTTACAACTGGAATTAGGGATGAAAATAACAATATCTTGGCCGATCCGGTGGACATCTCAAGACGGTTCAAGGATTATTTCGATAGTATTTTAAATACGGAAAATAATAATCTATCTTCTTCTTCGGAATACCAGAGTGCTGAACCGTTAGTAGTAGAACCGAGTAAAGAAGAGGTTGAAATAGCCATTGGAAAATTAAAATCTCATAAAGCAGCGGGAACAGATAATGTCCCTAGCGAACTAATCAAGGCATGCGGGGAAGCTGGGATATCAAAAATATTTCTTTTGGTTAAAGAGATCTGGGAACAAGAAAAGATACCCGAAAGTGGAAAGAGTCTATTCTCATTCCGATTCACAAAAAGGGATCAAAAACGGATTGCAATAACTATCGTGGAATCTCACTCCTTCCGGTTTGCTATAAAATATTTACGTTAATCCTAACTAGTCGAATCACTGAATATGCCGAGGAAATTATCGGAGAATATCAATGTGGTTTCAGGCAAAACCGATCAACCGTAGACCACATATTCTCTCTTCGCCAAATATTAGAGAAAAAATTAGAATATAACGGTATCGTACATCAGCTTTTTATCGATTTCAAAAAGGAATATGACTCTATTAACCGCCAAAAGTTGTATAACATTCTGGTCGAGCAGGGAATACCAAAAAAATTAGTAAACTTAGTAAAAATGTGTATGACCGAAACGTTCAATAAAGTTAGAATCGGTAATTATTTTTCTGAGAAGTTCGAGGTCCGCTCTGGTTTGAAACAAGGAGATTCTCTCTCACCTGTTTTATTTAATTTAGCGCTGGAATATGCCATTAGGGACAATAACACAACGAGTGGTTGTGTCGGCATCGAACCTTCGGGTTCGTTAAGCCTTTATTATTATTATTATTATTATTATTGTATAACGTTTTATTAATCACGGCCTACCGAAACATTATCCAGCCTCTTTTAAAACAATGTATTTCGCGTTATCCTAACAGTTACTACTTGTTCCTGGTCTCGCAAATACATAAATTTCATGTATAGGTAAGTGAAAGTAGAAATATTTTAAAGTCATTGTAATATTAATGTTAATCTTAAGTAATTGCCTAGTGTTTTTTATGTTGCAGTAATATTTAAATATTATTCATCATATATAATTGGGTTCCTAATTATTCTTAAAACTGTCTTAAGAAAAAAAAAGCTGAATTAAGCACCTTTCTCTATAGGTACATCTTCAATTAAACTTAAAAAATAAATTTCAGAATAAACATTTATTTGCTCATACCAATATCCAGAGGCGCTGTTAATGATTATATATATATATGAAGGAAATGGACTAAGCTTGTTATGCGTAATACTTCAGTCTGAAGAAAATACATAATTTCTCCAACAAAAATTGTTTTTGCTCTTTTCTTTACACTAAGGTTTAGAGTTTATGAAATTATTTTGGAATTAAATAGTTAGAAACAGATAACCTTTAGTAGCTTTGGTAAATAACTTAGACTCGGATTTGCCAAGGCATATGATATCCAAAAAAGATGCACCGGAGAAAATTAAGAAGATATATCAGGAATAAATAGACCATAAACTATAACGATGACCTACAGAGTTTATAATCACAATATTAGAAAAAATGTGGAAATTATATGTCGTGATCCGTGTTTATGACTTAGAATAAGTTGGTTACTAGCCATCTCTCTAACTCATCTAGCAAAACGACTAAAATATTGCACGTACAAAATATATTTATGTATTATATTTTAATAATAATAATAATATTACGAAAATATCAGGAATTGGCGATGGAGCTGAAACTACTATACCATCTGGAAAATGTGACGGTAGTGCCAATAGTGCCAATATCTACCAACGGACTTATTTCTAAGTCCACGGTAATGGACATAGAAAACTTAAAATTGCCTCTTGATGTACTGACAGAGGCTCAAAAATCAAATATCCTGGACACGGCTAGGATCGTACGTAAATTTTTGAATGTTTAAAAACATGTATGAGGAATAGGTAACTGAAGGTGATTGGAATTGTCCCCCATTTCAGTTAATCAACCCGCAGCTGCGAGATAATCCGCAAGGAAATAATAATAATAATATAATTATATAATATTATATATACCTTTGCAGACTAGTTGAGCCTATTTTTGACCTATTTTTGACATATATATATATGAGTCAAGCATAAAATTGGTTATTATTCCATCAGGCTTTGAATCATATATATTACTATCACAAACACGATAGTATAACTCAAACTAACAGCTGATAAAACGTAAATGGAATAGTAACAACCAAAACTTTAATAACTCTGCTCATCACATATATATATATATATATATATATATATATATATATATATATATATATATATATATATATACATATATATATATATAATTTTTTTTTTTTTTTTTTTTTAAACATGCGATTTCGGCTTATGTAATATCCCTAGACACAACTTGTTAAACAAAGAAGTTGTCCTCATTCGTTTCTAACAGCATCCCACGTTAGGCAAATCATTTTGGGAGCTGAGGACAAAAAGCAGAGAAACTGTTCTCACGGAAAGGCCATTATCCTAAATGCTGTTTGTTATGAAAGGGGTTCATTAGGATGCTCCAATGACACCTCTCCCACATCACAACGCAACCACAGCAGTCAATGCAATTTCAATCAATCTCCCCTTTAGTGCATGTAATCTTGCAAATTTGCCCTGTCATCATGTTCGCAAATGCATATCTTTGCTTACAGAAATTCAACAACTTTATAAAAATTCTTAGGAAGGTGTTTCACGATATCAAGGGTCGATGTACAGCAGCTTTGACATGAGTCTATAGTACTAGCACTGTCGATAGGCCGATACTATCGGCAAGAAAGTATCGATTACTACCCTAGGCCTATTCAATAAAGAACTTCAACTAATTAACTTAAAGTGACTATCTATTTTTCCAAACTTTTAGGGCTATGAATTATAAGATCATATTACAAAGACGATTTTAATTGAATTTTAAATAATTATTTACAAGTTTAAAAAAATTAAATAGAAATAGGCAAAAAATCATAATATTTGTCTAGGTTCCATCTCACTCCGGGGATAACAGGGAACGAAAGAGCAGATCAAGCTGCAATTTGGCTAGGAAAGGAGAAGAAACTATATCACCTACAAGGATATAGCAGTAGAAAAATAATATGAAAAAAATTTGGGAAATAAATTGGATGAGTAAGCCATCAAAATTAGCAGAAGTAAAACCGGAGTGCAGTAATTAGGTCACACCCAATAGGAAATCGAGAAGAGAAGAAATAGAACTGGGTTGAATTTGGATATGATTCTGCGCATTTAACTCAGATGTCTTGAAGCACCTACCGGTCAAATGTAATCAAATGAAATGTAAAACACTTGTTACTATATTGTACACACAATAATGATGTATGGGTAAAAAACTTGTCCCGATTCTTAGAATAGAATAGAATAAGGCTTAACGGACCCGAAGGCCCGACGCCGACACCACCAATCCCTACATACCTCCATCCACCTCCCCCGGTCCAATCCCAAATTCACAAGATCTGCTTTCACCGAATCATCTCACCTTCGCCTAGGCCTACCCCTCGGTCGTATTCCAGTTGGCAAAGTGTTTATCAATCTTTTAGGAATTCGTTCGCTACTAAGACTCGCAATTTCGCATGCCCACTTTAACCGACGCGCAGCTATAGAATCGATTACATTTACCGGGGAAAGTTCACGCAATTCCGCATTGTGTAGCCGTCTAAAATCTCCTGTTGACTCATCCTTCTTCGGCCCGAATATTCTACGCAGCACTTTATTTTCAAACACCATAAGGCGTTTCTCACTTACTGTAAGCGGCCATGTTTCACATCAGTAAAGAACAGTCGGAAGAATTATAGTTTTGTAAATCCTAAATTTTAAATTTCAGGATAGAAAGCGTGAGCTAAGTAATTTTGCAACCGAGAAATAACAACTATTCCCGCCTTTAACCAGCCTTAATTTCCTCTTCGATTTCGTTTTTTTCTAGTTACAGTAGATCCTAAACATCTAAATTTATCAACGGCTTCGAATATTTCCTCTTCTGCTTCAATATCGCCTAAATTGTCGCCGTTTCTACAGCTAACCATATATTTTATTTTTTCCGTATTTATTTCTAGCCCTACTTCTTTGCCGACTTCCATCAATGCTTTTGTATTTAGTGTTCCGATTCTTAAAAGAAGTAAATTACTGCAACATAATATAAAAAGGAAAAATTAAAGCCAATGACCCTTAGGGGTAGAGGCTTAACAGTGAATAACTAAATAAATAAAAACAATTCATTTTCTATACTTCCATCAACTAAACAGTTTACAGATATAGCAAAATATTCTTAAAATTACGATAAAGGTATTGATTTTGATAGGTAAATGGAATGCGATCAAATCATTTTTTAACCCTATCTCCTATTTTCCCTCGAGCCTGGGCCAATCGAACGGGTCGTTTTTGAAATAGTAATGTATGAAAGAAAAACCTTGAAGCATCCATAAAAGAAAATATTTTTTTAAGTGCAATTGACGGAGTTAGATAAAATTTATGATATAGCATTTAGGCACCAAACCGTACAATTATTGAAAATATAAAATTGACCTTAAATTAAAGGTCACGTAGATTCGTTCAAAGCAAAAATAATATTAAATTGTTTCTGACAGAGCTGGTATACATATTAGGAAGGAAGAAACAAAAGCAGATGTTTATTTTTGTTACGTTATACAAAGATGAACTTCCTGGAACTGTTACTAACAGTAGTACGTGATCACTTTTGGATCGTTCTAGCCCCTTCTGGGTGGTTCTATAGCAAGCAGAGCAAATATGTATGTGATCGATCGATTAGTCGATCTTAGTCTGGGTAGCGGGATGGCCGAGCGGGCAAACGCGTTGCCTCGGACAACCAGACAAATTATTGAAATCCAGAACATAGCAAGTTCAAAACCCGGAGCCAGGGGAAATTTAATAATACCCGGCATTAATCCCCCACCCTCTCCCCTGGCCCGGGAAACCCCGTATAGTCTAAACGGCGAAGAAGGGGAGGAGAAAAAAAAAATAAAGTCGATCTTAATCTAACCTTGTAAAGCGAAGAATAAATGTACTTCTGGGTCACTATTGATACATTTTACTGTTCCGTTTAAAGTGATATCAGTTGAGTTCGAATCGTTTGTTCGACATTTTTATATTATAATTTTATTTCAATTAAATTATTTACCTTCATATCAGTATTACAATATAAATAAAAGGAAATATAAATTAAATCGTCGCAATGCATTGATTAATTCTGACCATATAAAAATAGCGAACAAAATTCATTCATCATATCTAAACACTCGTAAATAACTAACTCGTGACTAGTTCAGAACCCTGATGTGATAAGACTAAATAAAAGAGCAGAGGATTTCCCCGAGGAAAACTCTAAAAACCACCTTGGCGGGTTTACCATAAACCATATTAACTAGGTAACTCCCTCGAGTACTCTATAACCCCTATCGCAAGCAGCTTTCATATCTTTAACATAAATCCCTCACATATAAAGTAAATTTCTAATCTTACGACAAAAAGGAATCCATTGAATAAACAAGGTTAGAAATATTAATATGTAATACCCATTCTTTAATATTGTGGAACCCTTTAGCAAAAAACAAAACAAAAAAAAAAACACCACTTTTCTGCATTATCCTTTACATCGTTTATTTTGCATTCTTAAAATGTTAAGGTGTTATTAATCCATCCTGGGAATCTCCCAACCTATAACGTACTCAGTTAAGCTGCAAGTGAGTAAGCATCATGGTAACAAAGAGTATATCATATGTGTATCATAAAAATTAATATTTTAAAGAAAGAAAAAAAAGAGGTAATACAGATTAGTAATAATAAAATAAGTAAGGAAGCATAAAATTGCCATATATTGTGGGATACAAAGTGATCAGTGGTGCATAACTAAATATGTTAAAGATATACAAGTAAGACATTAAAATACATGACACATGTGGAGCCATTAAAGTTAATCAAAGCATTAATGTCTTGAGAGAAGACCTGTCAGTTTTATTACTTGAGATGCATGCGGGAGCTGGTGGGAGTAATTCCTAACAAGACCCATAAAGAGTCTTTAACCTTTTACGACCTATCAATTCGTCCTGCTGGTGGTACTCAAGTTGTCCTATCTTTCTGTTCTTCTTTGTGCTATGTAAGAACGAAAGATATTACCCTTAAAACTTCTCCATCGTTGCTAGATACACTATACCACAGAGTCTGAAAACAGAGAATCAAAAACTACATAAATATTTTATCGAACACCAGTCATACCGATATAAATTTAACTATTGTTAAATTGTTAAAGTTTGTAAGGTTTTTGAAAACTTGTTTACTTCCTCGTGGTCGTTTGCAGCATTTATTCAGGTCAGAAAATCCTGACCTGGATTACGTGTTCAGCTGTAGTCCGCACTCCAAGATTTGTTTATATAACCCCGCCATACACCCTTCAGAATCGATCATTTAGATTTCTAGGACCCATCAATTAATATTTTAGTCTAGCCTAATAAAGCTAAGTTATAAATCTCTAGCTAATTTTAGCGTTTTCTTAATACCAACAAAGGCTTTATAGGCATTTGTGAAGCGAGGTCATTTATTTGGCGCCCAAACATGGACTAAAAATAATTATAAGGAGAAGATGCTAGTGTAGTATACAAACACAGTGAAACAAATATTATTGGAAGCTGAAGCTTTATTCCGAATCCGGAGGTCCTGATATTTTCCTGAAATTTAATGAAAATTTTTATAAAACCCGGCCTGTAACGTTAAAAAAATTCAATAAATAAATTTTACTATTTGTTTCAGTTTCAATTTCATCGTATTTTCTTTTCCCTTAAGGCTAGTAACATTTATTCTTGTAATTTTACAATATTATTAGTAATACTTGAATTGAGGAAAACAGTGCCGAAATGGCTATATAGAATTATTGAAAAGTATTCTCTTTAAGCATTGGGACAAATTTAAATATAGGGACCAAGGAAATGGAGTTTTTTTCGCTCTCTTAGTATTAAAAATATCGGTAATAAAAAAAGGCTTGATTTTATTTTACTTCATGATATACATTAGCATTAAATGTTGTGAGATTTAAATTTGGTAATATTTTTAATCGACCATGTTATTAAAAAAATATATAATTGATTAGATGTTGGTTTTATTACTATTTTTTGGTATATTTATTATTATATACCTCTACAAATAAAATAGGTGCTACTTCTGAACAACGGCTGCTAAGCGTGGCCTATTTTGTGAGGTTTGGATTAAACTCCAATCGCATTTTTTTCAGTTAATAAGTTTATTTATCCTAGCTTTTTATTCTCGCTACGTTCGCTCTTCAGAGATAAATAAACCCATAAAAGAGTCCTTTTCAATTGAGAACAGGCTTAACTGTGAAGGGCCCCTTAAATGAACGGCTCAGGAGCCGCTGTTCAGAAGTAGTACCATAAAATAATATTATTTTATTTTATTTAATGTTAGTTATTTAATTATTATAATAACTATTATAATCTTATTTTTTTAGAGGGTTATAATAAAATCTCCTATTAATGATCAACATACAAAGCATTTTTGTTTATAAAATTATACAAATGGTGGCCTTGCATTTTACATAAAATCGATTTGTTTTTAGATAATATAATTACATTTTTATTTCATAACTTAAATTTTTTTTCATGATTATTGTGGAAGATAAATAAATACTTTTTCATTAGAACAAAGTATTTTTAATCTTAAGAAAGTTCTATACAATAAATAAATTATAAAATAATAGTGTCACTAATACTTTGTACGATTATTTAACCTGAAAACAGTTCTCTGTCGTATTATTTCAAACCGAACGCTTGATTAGGTATTTTAACAATTAACACCAAGAAATTAATAAATCATTTGCAAATATAATAATTTAATATACATTTTAAATAAGTATAATACACGCTGATTGATTAGTTTTTAATAAATTTAGTGCTGAAAAACTTAATGTTTATCCAACAATGCATCACCGTTACAAACACGAACGACATAAGACAATCAATCTTGGAGGAAGGCGCCACTATATCGATAATTACAACTAGATAATTGGCTGATATAATGACATTACGTCGGCGTTACCTCAGCTCTTATCGGATGACAAGTTGCCAGGATACTTGCCTCTAAAGTTACATTATATTACGAGAAATACATTTTTTCAGTTACCATTTCTTATAATTTTGAAAATAGTGTGCCATATCACAAAAAAATTTAAGAAAAGATTTCAATATACCTATATATTTTCTAATATAATAAAAAAATAGAACCGACATTCGATGCCTCTATCTCCAAACACCTCCGTCGTCCAATCCAACTCAGGAAGATCAGTCTTAATACAATCCTCCCATTGTCGTCTTGGCCTACTATTTTTCGCTACTAAGCTTCGCAATTTCACTAGCCCATATCGCCAAAAAAATATTTCACATCCAAACTGAAAATATATATATAATTATAAATGTCATTATCATGTTATTCTTAATCTGTGCGTTTCATTATATGACTAGGTCATTTGTAAGAAATATTCGACAATAAAAAGATTTGACAGAGCCTTTCGACGTTAATTTAAAAGGATTAAATTCACAGCTTTGTGATTTCTGTAGATTCCACCCGATCCTCATCCTCATCTTCAGAATAAATATCGGAGATAATAGTCCTCTGGTAGGACAAATCCGGTATAAATTAATAATAAGGCAATTTTCCTTACCTGCGGATCACTAAGCCGGGGATGAGAAAGCATTAGAAATAATTAAAAATGAGGATTAACCCCCATCCGGGCTCAGGGAGAAGACCTGTTACCAAGCAACTTCTCCAATGTTCTTTATCCAAGAAGCCTTATTTGGCCTTCCAGAGTAAATATAAATTATTCTTGTGTATTCTTAGGATATGTTTAAACTTTCTCGTTCGATAAGATTGACGAAATAATATAACATAATTTAATTTAATTTGGCAGGGTGTGAAGGTCGAGATTCATAGTGTGGGACCGCCACGAAATAAATTTCAGTTGCCCCAATCAGATTCGAACTTACCAGTACGTTTGCACTGCTACCAGTCTCAATATCCCAAATACCTCTGACAACAAATCATAAAAAATAAGGCTTCTAACTAATTTAACCGCTAGGTAAACCCTTTGGAATAAAAGCCGAAACATGCCAACTTTTTTAATATGATGCCAAAATATGATGAAGGATAAACCAATCAGTGAAAACCTTACTCCAATTTTAAAAGTGGTATAAACTATCTTTGGATTTCGACCTGCACAAATTTGATATTTTCGATTACTATATTATGAATACTACTTTATGTAAATACTAGCATTCCCCGTCACGGCTTCGCCCGCGAGCCTTTAAAATTAATTCTGAGACCATTATCTTGGTATTGATCTAATATAATATGTTAACTGATGTTAAGGAGATTTAGTAGAATTTGAGCTTTTGATAGGTGGAATGTTGGAGGGGGAAGCTGCCGGCTCGGTAGAAGAGACGGAGACGCGCAATGGAGAGAGTTCACTAAAACCGCCGAAACAAAAAATGACTTACTCGTCGTGAACGCTTCATTTTTCGGCTGTAAAACATTGTTTTCGACGCCGAATAGGGCCTTTCGAGTTAAACTCTTCGTATCAAATTCTTTAAAATGAGTCCTAATTAGATATATTTTCTCGAAGTTCGAAAATAGATGTCCGTTAGAGTTAAACGACAATTTCGCCATTTACATTTTAGATTTTCTTAGGGGTTACATTTTTAATATTCCTTTCTTAGTGGTTACCTACATCGCTTTTAAAATCTAAATTCCGAAGTTTCTAATCATAAGTAGTTTTTGCTCTGGGTTGATTCTGTCAGTCAGGACAAAGCCTCTTATACATATGGAGAAGTATATATATATGTATATAGAGAAATATATGGAGAAGAGATAGAAATAAACACGCACCATCCCCAATCATGGGAATCACAGTGTGCATAATTTGATTACCACTAATATTTAAATAATCAGTAGCTATATTTTATGTGAATGTCTATTTTAATACATTGTAACGTTAAATCGATATTCAAATAAAAAACATATGGTTTAAAATCTCAACAATAGATTTCCGTTAGAGTTAAACGACAATTTCGCCATTTAAGCCCCTTAGGGGTTACATTTTTTGAAATTCCTTTCTTAGTGGTTACCTACATCGCGTTTAAAGTCTAAATTCCGAACTTCAAGTTTCTATCATTAGTAGTTTTTGCTCTGCGTTGATTCTGTCAGTCAGGACAAAGCCTCTTATATAGATAGAGATTGTTACATTGAATATCTAAAAAAGAAATCTTAATATGTCTTCAACGATAGTGGATAATATAGTAATTATTAGTTTCGATGTTTTTTTCTCTAAAAAATAAATAAAAATCAGAGTAAATCTTGTATACAAAAAATAAATCCAAAAATTATTAAATTTCCTCCACAGGGAATAGCTTATAAACCATTAATTAATTACTTTAAACTCTCATGTTAATTTAAAAACTGAAATAATTTATTCATTTATTAAATATCAGATAATTTTCTCCTGATCATTTATTTTAATATCGCCCACAAAGAACCGATTACCATATGTTAAAGCCCGAATAAAAGTTTATTTATTTTTTAGAAGATAATTTAAATTTATGTCATCATAAAGTAGGTATATTTTATTTGAAATACGTTTAATTTCAATTATGTTTATTTTGAGTTTATTTTACAATAGAATGTAAATAAGCGTATTGTTTATAACACCGGTTGGTATTAGTTAGTTAAAAACCAGCTGTCGCCACGTGTGTGCTAGTCTGGACAAAAAAGATTAAGTGTTATTCTCAATATTGCGGCAAGTAAATTTTAATTCATCTTCCCCAATATTTTATTAGAACACCACCAGAGAGCCAACCCTACCACCGGGCCCGGACTTCATTTCATCGCCATAGCGACCTCCATTAAAACATCGGCCTATCAGCACATGGTCATGAACGTTATTTTTTAATTTTAAGACACTAAGGTTTTTTTGGTTTTGTTTAAAAATAGAAACGCTTCTTTAGAAAACATAAAACAACTTAATCAATTGGATTTGTTTGTCAGTTTTAGTTTACTTTAGATTAAAAATCAAAGAATTTTTTTTATTGGTTAATTTTAGATAAGCTATAGATATGTTTTCGTTTCTTTCTTCTTCACTTTGTGGAAGAATTTTTCTTTGTTATTATTCTATTAATATTCATACATTATATTTTGTTTTGTGTGCAACAATAAATGTTTTTCTAAACTCATTAATCAATTTCAGTGATATTAAGGGTCTGGCCACACATATCCGCACCGCAGCACTAATATAGGTTATGTTCAGAATATTTTTAATTCAACTTTCATATTACCTTTAGTTATGCCTAAAGGTCAGACCACAAATGTCAGACACAGGCCACTTTAGGCATAACTAAAGGTAATATGTAAGTGAAATTAAAAATATTCTGAACATAACCTATATTAGTGCTGCGGTGCGGACATGTATGGCCGGACCCTACATTGTTTTCAATTGAATATTAAACATATGATTAATCAACAAAACATAGTTATTACTTTCATAAGAAAGGTAATAAAAATGAATCAGCAAATATTAGGTGAGAAGGGTAGTATTTGAATTAATAATAATACGCCTTCCCCTACACCATAGTTCAAAACTATATCTCAGAAATTTTTTTTGTGATATTCATTATTCATTCGATTTCCTTCAAATTTTCAATAGAAGACCTAATGGTAAAGTTTCCTCTCTGTTTATTTAATTACTCTTGACAAAAAATAAAAGAAACAGTTTTAATAGAGTAATAGATATTGATTTATTTATTACACAGTATAAGTTTAATTCTTCTGACGGTTTTTTACGGATGTGATAAAGGGCCGCTTAGATTGAGGGATGAGCGACGCCTAGAGGTCTTTGAAAATAAAGTATTGAGTAGAATGAAAGATGATAGATGCGTAGAAAAAGTATAAAACTGAAAGAATTATCTATCCCCATTAAATAGATTGCAGATATTATAAAAATAAATATGATGATCGACTGCAAAAGTGCGGATAGATACTCTCAATTTCGAGAAAGTTTATTGGAAAAAATTTGCGCATTTAATTCATCCGAATTTTCTACAAATATATGGTCGTGTTTACGTATAAGAATTTAATAAGTATGCTGTTTTTTTCTCGTTTTAAGTCGGGTTTTTTTTATCGAGGAATCCCATCAAATTTTTTCTTGGGACCGCCATTGAACGTCAGTCCAGGACTTCTTATATATAGACCAATATATAACAATTGAAAATATCGTTCAATGTGGTAGAAAAAAAAATATGACAAATATTCGTCATACTCTGGAGCCAATGCGGATTGTTGAACTTTTAGGAAAATAAGGCAGCCACCAGATTTTGTCCTTACTGCAAAAAAGAAACAAATGGAGTTAATTCTAAGGCAATGTGATTCATTGGGGTTTGGAGAGTAGCTAGAAACCGAGAGTTGGCTAGTAGAAGATTCAAGATGAGCCTCGGACCTATGAAAGATTCATTTTAAATGAAAATGTAACAGATCCCACTGACTCCGTTAGCCAGGCCCTTGAATTGATTCTACATATACGCGCATTCTTCCAGAAGAAACTGCCATCCGTTTCTTCCACCAAAGGATGAGGTAAAACAAACCTGGAAGGTAACTAAATTTATTTCCTATGTTACTTCGGCTCATTCAATTACTTCATGACTTTCATGTATTCTTACTGCTAGTCACTTCAATTTGATCCACGAATTATTATCAACCATACTATAATTGTTGATACTAATTTTTATTTTGGTCTATTCCCGTTGAATTAAAAATATAATTTCCGGTTCTCAGTAGCGATAAATTTTTGTGAACGAATTGTTTGTTTTTTAACGTCACTTAATGCGACTAAGGCTAATCGGACGATGCTACAGCGGGAGTCCGACATTTTTTCTATCCAGGTATAATAAGGATAGGGATCATTAACGAGTACCTCAAAATTCCCACAGCCTCGGGACCTCCATTTTACGTCCTATCCGAGGGACGGCATAGCAAAGAATTTTTCACTCCCTTTAAAAAATCCAAGGACCACCGCGGGACGCGAACCCGCGACCTTTAGTATTGTAGGTTCCTATGCTAACAACTTCACCACAGCTGACCCCTTGATGAACGAGTTATGTATCAATAGAAAAGGAATTTCTCAGATAAATGAGGAATGATAATTTCTGTTCTTAAACACTTCTAGATTAGAGGGAGAAAGATAGATAATTTAATGTAGGTCCCCTAATTTAGTACCTCAGAACCAGACTAAGTCTACTTCTATCGAGTTCAAGGTAAGGAGAATTAATTATTACATATGACATGCTGAATCTATTGAAACTATTAAAATGATCAATTATCCATTGGTTCACGAGATTTTTGAAAGCCCAACTCTCCCTGGTCCAATGTTCGCGGTACCTGAGAGCAAGACATGAATTCATTAAAATAGACAGTAAAATGGACTTAGGTCAGCCAGGCTCTTTGGTGCGGATTCAATGTGTTCATGAGTTTTTCATCATATCATAGCGGTAATCACTCACTCATTCTGTATCCTAAAAGGTTTAAGGCCGAACCAGATTTTAAAAATAACAAAAAATTGGATTTTTAAAACACTAAGGACACTTAAGGAAAATAAATATGGATTATAAAGTGGACTAAGTTACATTGTTTTTCTACGAATTAAAGTGAGATTATCAAGGGACCACACTAGACGAGTTAGTAATAATGGAGGCCGAAATGCTAAACACATTTATAGAACAAAAAGAAGCAGTGGGAGTTTTCTTTGATTTAGAAAAAGCGTATGACACCATCAAAAGTACTGTCATTCTTCAAAACATGCTTACATGGGTTTTTCGTGGACGCCTTATAAATTTTCTGAAAAGCTTCCTACAATTGAGGTATATAAGAGTAAGAATAGGACGGTCTGTCTCAGCTTCCAAGACAACAGCAAACGGCATACCCCAAGGAAGTGTACTAAGCTGCACGCTATTAGCAATAGCTATTAATACAATCGTCAACGTGATTCCCCGTCCGATCAAAGCATTTCTGTATGTTGATGACCTTTCCATTCTACTGCGATTCAGGGATAGTAATTGGATGAAGAGAACCCTCCAGGACCTCATCCGCAACCTTCAAATCTGGGCAGATAATAACAATCTCCGCTTCTCGACTGGTAAGACCAAATGCCTAATGTTCTCTAGGAAAAGAAATCCTACCGAATATCCAGAGCTTTACATGTACGGTGAGCAATTGAGATTTACGGAAGACGTTAAATTTCTTGGTCTTGTTTTAGACAAGAAACTCACTTGGCTGAACCACATCAGATACACACGCGAGCAATGTTCCAGCCGCCTCAGATTAATGAAGGTGCTCGCTAAGACATCCTGGGGTGCCGATCGCAAAAGTATGCTTATGATGTACGCAAGCCTTGTCCGATCTAAGATTGATTATGGTTGCGCAGTTTATTCATCAGCAAAGGCAAATCATCTGCTACTCCTGGATACAGTTCATCATACGGGAATAAGACTCGCCACTGGAGCATTACGGACCAGTCCCATAATTAGCCTCTGCGTAGAAGCTTCCATGCCACCTCTTGTTTTTCGTCGTCAGGAGCTTATCTCTTCGTATCTTGTCAAATTAAAACTCCAGCCTAACCATCCTGCATACAACCCCTTTTTTTATCCCCAACATATTCAGTTATATAACTCAAAACCAAGAAGCCCTTCACCGCTAGCAGTTAGATTCCGAGAAATTATAAGTGAAATCCACAGTGTATCTATAGATCTCACGGACTACTTACTTTATAAGGACTACTTTATAAGCCGATTTGGGCAAACCCTACTCAAAAAATAGCCCCCTCTTTAAGAAGTATCCCCTCATGTACACGTAGCCTTGATTCCTTTATCATGGAAAAATACAACCAATATGAAATGATTTATACAGATGGCTCTAAAAGTAATGAGAATGTTGGCTACGCAGTAGTTCAAACATCTACAATAAAAAAACACAAATTGCCACCTTTCACATCACTATTTACGGCAGAAATGCAAGCAGTTGCAACTGCTCTCCATCTTTCTATCGACATTAACATAAAAAAGATTTTAATATGTTCCGACTCATTATCAGCCCTATACGCCATTCAAAAACATACTGGAGATGGTCAAACAATTAAAAAAAATTGTCTCGACATTTTATATGACAATAACAAATCGGTAAGCTTTTTATGGGTGCCATCACATTCCGGAATTCTAGGTAATGAAACAGCGGAGAGGGCAGCAAAGGAAGCAGCAATTATAATAGGCCCAACACTGCAAATATATGAACCGAAAGACATGAAGCATGGTTCAAGAAGAGAGTAAGGAGCAACTGGGAGTCCATGTGGTCAGAAATCCCTCTAACTAATAAGCTCAGATCCATTAAGCCTACCACGAGAGAATGGATTAGCTGCCTGCGAGGGAACCGAAGAGAAGAGGTAGCACTGACAAGGCTTCGGATAGGTCATACAAACCTCACCCATGTTCACCTAATTACTAAAGAACGCCAACCAGAATGTGAAATCTGCAAAACCCCTCTTACAGTTAAACATATCATAGAAGATTGCAGTAGATATGAAGGCGAATTCACAAAAGTTAATATGCAACGCAACATTTTGGAGGCATTAAAAGATTCACTAAAGGCTGCGGATAGCATTATAAAGCTGTTTAGGGAGATTTCCTTATTTACAAAAATATAATAAATACAATGAAAAGAACATATTAATTAATGATAAATATTACAAAATTATAATACTCGTCGTAATACATATTAGAATAATATCTTGGGGAATATCATAGAGTAAAAAGGGGGCGTAATGACCACGCAGTTGATCGCCCATAACAAACAAACAAACCTACCTACCTCCATACGAATTCTCGAGATATACGAATTACCAAGATGGGAATCAACGAGATTCTACTGTATTTAACTTGAGTATTTTATTATTATTAGTATATATTTATTAGTATTCTACTATTTAAACTGGTTATGTATCCAATGCCTTATAAAATTATGTTCTTGGGTCAGGAAAGAACTTTAATCTGTCTTATTCAGTTCAATTAACTTTCTTCCGTCTCTTCCTGAAACCTGACTTATTGAGACGATGAGATGTTCCGTAACAACAAACTTATCACCATGGTTCCCCAAGAGCATGGAGTTGTCAGGTACAAACCATTTTTCACCGAGAGGATTATGCGGGGCTGGAGGACGTGTCATTATTTCCGAGCCGACAGTGGCCAGTTCATCTTATGAATATTCACGAGAGGTCCCCCCTGCATGGGGGTAGTGCATATGACATTACAAGGGCCGCTGGTTAAATTAATTCGGATATCTGGGTAAACATGGCGGATTTATTGCTTTCCGACAGGTAGTACCATTAGCATCCCCTACTGGACCCCTGTATGTTCATACCTTGTTTATATAGAATATACAAACAATTAACATGCATAACACTTGCTATGCATACTATGTAGTGGGTTTCTTTTTGCAAACACACCCACACCCACATTTACAGCTCCATCTCTTTAAATGTATGTATTGTAACACTAATGTGAGTTAACAAATATTTATTCAACAAAAACATTCAATAGACCATGCCATACGAATTATAACAACATAAATATCCAAGCAGGTTAAAAAAATTATAACTTTATAGCACACGAAATCGTATGGCTTGAGCTTCACAGTCAAGACACAGACTAAGACTAACTGGCCCAGTCACTCGCTCCTTTTATATAGTCGCAAAAGGAACCTTCTGGAAGGTTCGAGGTCTTCGTGGAAGAATCTAGTCTCAAACACGTGCTCTAACGGTTCGCTCCAACCGCAAGTTAGTTCCAACAAAAGGTCCGGGATTTTAACCATATGTTTTTATTTAACGATGTAACGTTGCAGTATCATTTCCACGTCTGTTGTAATCTTATCAGAGTCAAATATAACCATTTTCAAATCAGTTGTAACATTTTTCAAGTCAATGGTAGTACTTTCGAGGCTTGAATCAATACCTGTTTTTAATGAAATGTCTATGATTCAGACATATATATATATGAACAAGGCCAGTAGAAGATAAAGCCAGTGACTATAAAAATGCTGGGATCCCTCCGCGGAAAAGAAAACTGTTAAGCAAGATCGGGTCTCTTAGTCATAAGATGGAGTTTAAGAAATGCTGAAAATGCTTTTATCAAACTAATGACCAAAGTTGTCCCACTGAATACATTAATTGTCTGACATATGGAAGGTTTGTAAGAATCTTTAATGATCCAAGAAGTAATGAAGCTTATGGAGAATATGAATCAGATATTGGCAGTCTACTCGAATAGGGTTAGGAGATATACTTAAGGAGCTGAGAGGGGGAAGTAGAATATGGTTTTTACCACAATGGAAACACTTTTCCGTAGGCGATTATCCTCCAAGGAAATAGCTGTGATATTTTCTAACGAAACCCATTCTTTTTTTTTTTTTTTTTTTTGGATTAGGCGGGGATCGATGCCGGGAATTAATAAATTTTTCCTGGCTCCGTGTTTTAAACTTGCTATCTTCGGGTTCCCAACCAAGGTTTTCAGGGGAAACGCGTATGCCCGCTGGGCCATTTTGCCACCCAACGAAAACTTCCAACATTATCCGGTTGATTTCTCCCTTTTTCGTTCCAAATATCCTCAGGAGTACTTTATTTTCCATAACCTTTAGCGGCTGCTCAACCCTCAATGGAAGCAGTTCCCATCCGTAAAGGACCGAAGGAAGAATAATATTTTACTTTATTTCTAACCGTTGGATACTAAATTTGTGTATCAACTACTCTTAAGTATAACTACAAATTAAATAAAGACGTCGAGTTCCATAAAAAGGTTTACAGATATCGACATCTGATGTTTAAAACTAAACATAAAGAGTTTTAATATATATTTTTACCTACAATATATATAGGTCGGATCACAAAACCGCTGATCTGAAAGTATAATGAACCAACTGCAAAAATTAAATGTTTAATTTAAAAAAAAAAAATTTTATATTATATTGGCTGTTTGGAAAATGCATTTACTTGTTGTTCGTAAATATTAATATCTGCACCTCTTTCGTTTATCTACCAGAACAGCGAAATATAGTTTATGATACTTTTGATAGCAAAGATTAACATCAATAGTAATAAAACAGATTAAGAGTAATAAAATCATTACTGAAGAGGCTCCTAATATTCGATAACAAGCGAGAAGAATATATTTTCGTCGAGGTAGCCTCTGTTTGATCTCATGGCGTTTAAATAACAATAAATAAAAATGAAATAAAAAAAAAAAAACCTTTGTTTGCGAAAACGGAGTCAAAGCTTAGCTAACGAGCTAGCTGATAAAGAGTTGGCTGCCTTGAGCAACTACCAAAGATCTTTTATTCCCTAAAGGAAAGGAGCCCAGGGGACCCCTTTCCTTTAAGGAGGGAAGAAAAGGGAGTGATCGCAATGTCGAGATGTTTTAAAAGAGGGAAACATTTCCTCTGATTACTATAAAATTGTTTGTAATGGAACCCTTGACAAAGGCGCCTTTTAGTTAAAATAAAACTTTTTTTAGTAATCAATTCGACCAAAAAAAGTTAATATTTTATTAAAAAGATTTTTGTAACTACAGCTACAAAAGTTGACTATTTTACAAATTATGGTACTGCCAAATATTAATATCTCACCACAAAAAACACGTCCTATTTAAATAATGGTATTGTGATCGGATAACAATGATGAAACTTTTGATTGAAAATTTTGATGCATTGGAGTGGACCATATATTCATCTATTAGCAGGCCTCGACTTAAAATCTTCAGATGGGGATAATAATGGAGAGGACGGTAATTTTTGTCTTAGAAGAAGGGAAAATAAAAAGAATAAGCCCTGGTTCGAATAAGATTTTTTTAATTTTGTTGTTTGTGTGAAAAAAGAAAAAATACTAAATTAAAAGCGTTGAATAATCTCAAAGACACCAATCATGCTGACTTTCGAAGCTCAAGCACCAAACGGCTAAAGTGCTCTAAAAAACGAGATTATCTCAAAGACAAAACAATAGACAAACCGAAAACAATAATAGAACCGTGACGAATGCACAGAATATGCCAGAAATTATAAATTTTATTGTCGAGCAGGGAAAAACCAAAAAGTTAGTAGTCTTAATACAAATATGTATGACCGAAACATTCAACTATGTTAAAATAAGTAGTTAAGAGGTTTGTTCGAGTTTAAAAACGAAAATGTAGTTAGGGAGGCGATTAGTTTTGTGCCATTACCTGATGATTAATTAATTATTTTTCATTTGAGAAAAGAGCATATCTTCCTAGGGGCCATAGAATATATTAAGGCTTCACGAACCCGAAGGCCCGATACGGACACCGCCCTAAATTCACAAGATCAGCCTTCACCCAATCTTCCCACCTTCGCCTAGGCCTATCCCTCGGACGTTTTCCAGTCGGTAAAGCGTTTATCAAAATCTTTTAAGTACTCGTTCTTAGTTTTGTATGCAAAGACTCGCAGCTTTAACGGAAGGACAGCTGTCGTTTCGATTACATTTACCGGGTTATATTTTACATTCGATTACATTTCACGCAATTCTGCATTGTGTAGCCGTCTCAATTCTCATGTTACTCATCCATCTTCGACCCAAATATTCTATGCAATACTTTATTTTCAAATACCTTATGTTTCTCTCCCCTTACTGTAAGCGGTCATGTTTCGAATCCGTAAAAAACCTTCGGAAGAATTATAGTTTTAAAGGAATCATCATCATAGGAGATGAGAAAAATTAAAACACCGAAGCATCCATATTGAATTAGGCGATTTGAAAATATGCTAAAGAACAGGTTCATAACGTGTAGATTCCATGAAATTCAAAATTAAAAAAAAAAATCTAAGTTATATCACTGGTGTTTGGTCAAAAGGGGTTGAGTCGTGGAATTTGAAGCTTAAACAACGATTTACGAAGCTATTGAAAATGATTATAAATTCTTTCTGATTGTATTTATTTATCGCAGAATAATAAATGAAACTATATTCTTTCTATAGAGACTGCAATAAATTATGAATAACGAATAAACTATAGTAAATTATGAATTTTAAGAAGACGAGATAAAAAAAGTTTGTTAAGCCCTTTTGCCCAAACTTGAATGATATATTTTTAAATACGATCTGGACGGCCATCCTATTGTTTTTTGCTTAAGTATAATTTTGTAATGGACACCCTCTATGTTGGATTCTTAAAAAACCTAAGTAGCTCTGTCTTAGTCTACAGCAACCTTTTATATAAGATTTAATCTATAGGTTATGTTTCCAGCATCAGCTATTCATTAATGCTTCACTTATCTTTCCTCCATCGCTGATTTCATCTCGAAGAGGATGCATAGAGGAATAGAGTGCCATTGTTTCTTGAGAATGGTTGCTAGATCGAGTTGATATATCCGTGAATGGAAACGATTTTGACAGATAACTAGTTCTCCTGCAGATCATTACAGACAGATAGATCATCAGTACTCCTGTTGTCATGAACGTCCGAATCATTTAAGCGCCTAAATTCCATCAGTTTACTTATGGCTTTTATTAAAATTAAAATTTCAATTGTAACTTGAACTAAAATAAAAAAATTAAACATTAAAATGAAATTGAGGATACTGAATTTCAAATATAAAAAATAATTTTGTGATTTATAACAAGTATAAAGAGAGAACAATTAAATTAAATTGACAACGGTTTATTAACTTTATTAGAAGTATGTACTTTTGTATATTTGTTTGTCACAAAAGTATTTTACATTCTCTGTCTAAATTCTTTTTATTTCTTCTATTAGTGTTCTGATAATATTTACTTAATTTTCTGTACTTTACCTTAACATATATAATAAGGGAAAGTATTGTGATCTTGAACATAACTAAAATTCTCCAATTATGTGTGTGTTTATGTGAACAGACTAGCTCACAAGTTTTCTTGGAGAAGAATAAAATATCCACGACATTTTCTGTAAAATACTTAAGGGTGAAAAATTTGAAAATTTATTTCCAATTTATTATTGGCTGTTGTTATAAACTATCAGGCGTATCAACTACAAGACAATGCCTTGCGCATCAAGAACTTTCAATATTAGAACTGTTCATAAATATTTATGCAAAAAAAAAAAAAAATCCAATTATATATAACTCCTAGATGCAATGTGTGTGATATTCTATTTCAAAAACTAAAATATTATTCAATATTAAATAAAAATATTTCGCCTGGTAGACCAACTATAAGGTTATCAATAACAACGTGAAAAACGTTCATTAAGCTCTATTCTACAAGCAAAGATGAAAAAAATTTTGTATGGTAATTATTTTAAGTATTTATATTATTTAAATCCATTTTGTTAAAAGAAAAATGGGCATGGTGTTGATTGTTTGCGGAGTACAAATATCGGTCGTTTGGAAGAAGACTGCCATAATATGAAAATGTTCGTTGTTGTGGTTTTTTTCCCCTTAAATTACTTCAAATTACATCATCTTTCAAAAAGAAATTTATGGAGATTTCGATATTTAAATCCAATATTTAACGCTGAAGAACAGCTAGAGCAAACTTCCATAGAGTTGACAGATAATGATGACAACGTATTCTTCTCAATTAAAAATTCAGTTTTTACTTTCACTTACCTATATATGAAATATATAGTAAGTGGAAGTATTGCGATCGTGAAAATTTTCGACTTCCGGTTTTCAACGGAAATACACGTTTTGGGGTCCCCTGAGTCAAAATAACCAAGTCCCGCGAAATGGTCTGTGTGTGTGTGTGTCTGTGTGTGTGTGTGTGTGTGTGTGTGTGTGTGTGTGTGTGTGTGTGTGTGTGTGTGTGTGAACAGACTAGCTCAAAAACTATAAACCGTGGGAACCTGAAATTGGGTATTTAGTGTAGGTATATGCCCGCGATGTGACAGTAAAAATTTCATCAAAATTGCTCAAAGGGAGGGGGTACTTTACTTAATAACTTTTTACGTTTTTTTCAATTTTCTCAAAAACGGCTCTAACGATTTTGATTAAACTGAGTATTTGATCTAATTATATGCCTGAAATATGACTGTAGAAATTTCATCAAAATTGATCAACCGGAGGGGGGACTTTACTTAATAAATTTTGTATCATTTTCACATGTTTTTTTTATTTAGTCAAAAACGGTTTTAACGATTTTGATCAAATTTGGTATTTAATGTATTTATATGCCAAAGATGTGATAACCAACATTTCATCACAATTGATCAA
Source organism: Aelia acuminata (assembly GCA_911387785.2). Lineage (NCBI taxonomy): Eukaryota > Metazoa > Arthropoda > Insecta > Hemiptera > Pentatomidae > Aelia > Aelia acuminata. The sequence continues at coordinate 47,689,569 of OU426979.1, forward strand.
CCGGAGGGGGGACTTCACTTACTAAATTTTGTATCATTTTCACGTGTTTTTTTTATTTACTCAAAAACGGTTTTAACGATTTTGATCAAACTTGGAATTTGATGTATTTATATGCCCGAGATATGACTGTAAAAATTTCATCAAAATTGATCTACGGGAGGGGGGACTTTACTTAATAAATTTTGTATCATTTTCACGGGTTTTTTTTATTTACTAAAAAACGGCTTTAACGACTAACAAAAACAAGATATGAATGTAGAAAAATGTGTGACTTTGGGAAATACTGTTTAGCAAAACACGTCAATTTCTATTCAAAGTAAGTTGGTAAGTGAAAGTTGTGTGTTGCGCGCACGCACCAGATTTTTTTAATGTAGCCGTCTTCTTCCATAAGAGCGAACAGTTTTGAAATTATATCTCAACAATAAAAAGTCTTTCTGTGGAAAACACAATCTCTATATTCATTTATTTATTATTAAATGACTTAAGACATCCAATGTGAAGCTTTGGTAAACAACGATTTACCTAGCTTAAAAAACTCATTGAAAATTTTATCTGATTGTATTTCTTTATTCCTGTATAATAGATGAAACTTTTCATCAATGACACATTATTAGCCACTTAAGTTAATTTATTTTGTGATTGGTTGAACGATTGGCTCCAACGCGTCGAAAATATATAATGGAATTTAGCTACTAGGAACTCAGATTTAATTAGTATCCAAAGTATAGGAATAAAATGTTCAGCTGTAATAAATACAAATATTACATAATTAGTAATTTAAGTGTTTCTGGAAAAAGAGATCTGTATTTTCTGTGGAGGCTAAAATATGATTCGCGAAAAAACTCTCATTTATCGGTATAACTGTTTTCTCAAAGACAAAATTGATAACTTTACGATGGTGCAATTATTATTCAATTATCTTGTACAGTTTTTGAGCAATCCTTTCTTATTCAGTAAAAAACGCGACCCTGGACATATTGGACACAATATTGAACTTGACTCATGTTCCGTCTGAAATCAGAACACGTATCGAATGAACTTTTTTGTCAGAAGTAATGTCTAGAATCACCTCCCACGGTTTCTCTTTCCAGAACTGTATCACCCTGTATTGATTACAGTAAATGTTTTTCTCCATAGTACAATTATAGATGTTCAGTTATTTCAGATATTTTTAAAATAAGAGGTGTGATTATTACTTTTATCTATTTATTTTTCTGGTTTGTTTTAGTGATGAATAATTTAACAACTTTCCCTAACATTTAAACAGACTGGTCTTTATAGTATATTATGAAATGTAAGAAGACGAGACATAAGCTTCTTATGATTTAAGCCCTTTTTCCCAAAGACGAATGATTTATTTTTAGTGATGGTTTGTCCTTTTATTTCCGGATGTTATTTAGTTAATGAGAAGTAAATAATCTAATAAACTATTTATCTGTAAGTTATATGAAACTGCTCGAAAATAAATTTTGTTTACCTCTCGAACAATATATGGTTAAGAATTTTCTTAATTCAAATTCATTTTGGATCGAAGCTTTTTTTTGGAAGATCATAAAACCATTAATGGACATAGATATTTAATGGTAAAGAGGCCATAGATATTTAATGGTATATTTATATTTCAAATAGACTATCTAGACGTTGGGAAACCTTAAAATAGTCTTGGGAAGAGTTGTTCTAGATAAATGGAGACCAGACAAGGGTTGTCCTGACGATGGAACTTTCAGTAGGAAATGACAGAAAACATTTGAAAGAAGTCGAGGAGCGCAAGAAGACCATTGTGGAAGATGGGCCCAGGCTATTGTTGTAACTGGCCGAGCCGACAGCCACTTACGCCACAATTCCGACTTTCTCGCTAAGTTGAAACGGTTTCCTCCTTCACACCACAACATAAAGTACCAAGATTAAGAAATATTATTTTCTTAAATAAAAAGTATTATTTGCTTTTTTTTAAAAAAGATAAACTTAAAAAATCAGGGTGTGCAATCGGAAAGTTTTTAAAAATACTTTTTTTTTTTTCTTTATCCAATCAATTAACCAATCTGGATATACTCAACCATAATATTTTATAATGTAAAAATGATAGAATATAAAATAAATTTTAAAAGACTTCAATTTTTAAGAATAAAATATGAACTAAAAAAAAAAATCTCATTTTCTAGAAAAAGAATTGGTTATTTCTTTTTATTTTTGGGGTCACCTGTGGTGTAGTGGCTAGCATAGAATAATTCTAATGAAGGTTGCGGGTTCGCATCCATCGGTGGCCATAGAATCTTTTAAAGGGAGCAAAAAATTCTTGGCTATGCTGTCCCTCGGATAGGACGTTATATGGAGGTTCCGAGCCTTTGCAGTGTCAGGTACTCGTTAAAGTTCCATATCCTAATTCAGCCTCCATGTTAGGCATTGACCAAAATTTAGAACTCCCCCGTTGCATCTTCTGATTTGCCTTAATGGCATAAATTGGCGTTAATTAAAAAACAAATTTATTTAATTAAACATCACTACATAACAATTATACAATCAGCTAAAATGACATATTTTTTTATTATTTATTTATTGAACGAATTAATACATTCTGCCACAATCAAGGGCATTAATATTAGAGCTGTGTAAAGACACATTCACTCAATAACTATATACAAGTTTACATAAAAAGAAAGTTATAATAATAAATAAAATGTAAACCTCGAAATAGAAATATGACTATCCATTGGTAGCACTAAAATATCGTTTATAATTCAGTAGGTCTCGAGGCCATCTTCATTTCAGGGATCTCGGAGGTATTTCCGGAATATAGGTAGAAGCAAGTTTGGAAACGAGTGGGTTAGATTGATTTGGGAGTATATTATAAAAGGATTGGTGTCTGGATCAATCCAAATCGGTGACACAAGGAACATTGAGGTGTTCATGATTAATTTCATTTGGGGAAAATTGTTAAATTATTCATCACTAAAACAAACCAGAAAAATAAATAAATTAAAGTTATCTAAGAAAAACATATAATAACAATGAATTAGTACTACTACATACAATAAAAATAATAATCACTTCATCTATAATTGTACAATAGGGAAAAACAATTTATTGTAATCAATACAGGGTGATTCAGTTCTAGATAGAGAAACTGAGGGAGGTGATTCTAGATATTATTTCTAACCAAAAGATCATTTGATACGTGTTCCGATTTCAGACGGAACATGAGTCAAGTTCAATATGTCCAGGGTCGCGATTTTTACTGAGTAAGAAAGGATTGTTAAAAAAACTATACAAGATAATTGAATAATAATTGCACCATCGTAAACAAATATGTATACAATGTTTTCTTTAAGAAAACAGCTATAATTCAGCGATAAATCACAGTTTTTTCACGAATCATTTTTTCATCGCCTCCCCTGAAAATACAGATCTCGGTTTCCAGAAAAACTTAACTTACTAAGCGATTAATTCATACAAATGGATTTTAAGTTACTTAATTAAATAATATTTGTATCTATTAAATCTGAACATTTTATTCCTATAGTTCGGATACTAATTAAAAACTGAGTTTCTAGTCCTTCCTGAGTTCCTTCTATATTTTCGACGCGTCGGAGCCAATCGTTCAACCAATCTAAAAATAAACTTTTATTTAAGTGGCTGATAATGTGTCATTGATGAAAAGTATGTCGTAAGTGTATATGATGTATAGTAGAGGAGCCAATATTGAACCTTGAGGTACTCCCTCCAGGACTGGATGAATTAAAGAAATTTTCGAACCCAGCCGGACCTAGTAAAATCTTGATTCACATAATCAATTATTATTAATTATTCTTAAAACAATACTAATCTTTTATAGGGTTTTTCAGTCACTAGGGATATCCTCGATATATAATGACGTCACATATAGCTCAAATCAAAATAAATAAATAACGGAAAATACAGAAAAACTTTTTATTTTCTATATTCAATTTTTATTTCTCCAGTTCAAAGATCAAAAGCATAACTAAACATAATATGAAAATCGATTTAATTATTATATTTTAGTGCTTCCTAAATTTTTAATCTTCTACTTCAGTATATTACGTTATTTACTAACAGAAATTTCTTCGGCGAATTCCTTTTTCTCCATTTTGAACGCATAATTTTTATCCCATATGACATAAGATTATAATTGAAGCGTGGAAATCATAAGGGTATAAGTGCCTTACGAAATTTTTACAGAAATGATGTGACTGAAACCCTCTAGGGTGAACTACGTTCAGTGCTTACACCCATGCCATCTGTTCCAGTCATTAATACAGCTTACAACCAATCATATGTTCAATTAAATCTTTTCTAACAACAAAAAATTACATATTACATTACCCATTTCTGAAGAATGGCTTTGGCACATATAACAATTTGAAAAAAAAACTTCGTTAACTTTATTTTTTTGGCACTTAGACCCTTATTCATGTCCATGCTTCAATTATTAAAAATTGCTACAATATTGAAAAATCTTAAATAAAACGAAATATGATTATTCTCTTCTGGACACCAGCAAAATACATATAATTTTTATTTGTATTGAAAAAGAGAAAAAATGTATCTGAATTATCATCCATTTTGGTTATTTTTTCAATTGAAGCTAATTATTTTTTTATTGATACTAACCAGACATATTATTATATTTTTGTCCTGTAAAAATAAAAATGTTTATCGCAATTTAACACGAATGATAAATTCTCCTTATACATGATTTCATTCTCTGGTGCACATTATAATCAATCATTCGAAATGAATCACGATAAAACGAAAAGTAATCATGGTATATATGACAACCTCAATCATTTTGTTCGCTTTTTATGAAAAACAACCAAAAAAAAAAAAAAAAAAAAAAACCAAACTATTCGGGTGAGAAAGAAAGAATAGTGGTACATGCAAATGGTCGTCCGGTCACGAAGGTACAGGGTCTCGTAACGCATGACAGATTGTTTGAATGACGTAGATCTGTAGGGATAAGATGCCTTGATAGACAGCCTATTAACGAGCTTTAATATCCTCTATCTATGTCCCTGCAGTAGTCGGGAAATATCTGAACTTCATCGCTCCAAAAAAAAAAAAAAAAGATCATTATCTTATATATCATTGTTTTAATTTGAGGTATGGTTAATTTATACTCTTGAAGGAATATCTGCATGCAATCTAATTACACTGTCATAATGTTAGGTCAGGCTATATTACGACATACAGATGCATCCATGGTTCTACTCATATATACATAAATATTATTTTGGAAGAAAAAAGATGAATCACGGCCAAGAGTCGAACCCGCGCGTCATGCTACACTTCCACTGCGAAACCTAGATCGTATCCAAGCCGAGATAATCCTCTCTCTTAACTGATCCCATTCCCCCGATCTCTCATATTTTCATAAGGTAGTGGACTATTCGTCCAAAGAGCAGGATCTATTGAAATTTCATCTATTTTTAATATTTATATATTTTAAACTAAAATGCGGTTAACCCTTTTTAATTGGGCGGCGAGATGGACGAGTGGGCATACGCGTTAGACAATACGCTTTGCCTATGGTTGGGACCCCGAAGAATAGCGAATTCAAAACCTGGAGCCAGGGGACATTTAATAATACTGGGTATCAAGGCCCCACCCCCTCCACTAGCCTGGGAAACCCCGTATACCCTAAAAAGGCGAGGAAGATGAAGAACGAAAGAAACAAAAACATTTTTAATCAATTAATTTTCAAATTCATTTATATTAAAATGATAATAAAAAACTAATTAATTATTAATTGAAATGGCGGAATAAAGATTTTAAATTAAATGAACAGTTGTATATTTTTTAAAATGTGGTTTGGTCCGCTGTTAGAAGGATTTTGCGTACACTCTACCATTTAATACAAATACTCGACGATAGTACATAGTTGCCGCATCTAAAGCGAAAAGATTTTAGATTAATTTTAGAAATTATGATAAATTAGCAATGTTTCTTCCTTTTTTCCACTGCAAATATTTATTTTCAACATGGACAATTTATTTTACACAATTGAAAATGAACAAGTATGAGCTGACACAGAAAATGTATAAGAGTGAATTTTAGTATATGACATTGATAATGTATTGTAATATTTATTAAAAGACTATTAACAATGTTACAATGTAGAAAATAAATATTTGTTGTGGACAAAAAGGATGATACATTGCTAATTTATCATCATTTACAATACAAAAATCTTCCTACCAAATTTAGAAGAAAAGATAGGTTAATTTTATTAATCACAGTTACAATAGGCAATATTGACGCACGATCTAAATCAATTAAAATATGTTAAAGTGTTATTGAGTTTAAATATGGGAGACATAGATTGTGAATAATTGATTGAAAACAAATATTTAATCATATTACTTATCATATTTACATATGATAAAAATTAGCGTCTCATAGAAAAACTTGGCCTCTTAAATTGAGGGATGAGCAATAGCAAAGGGTTTTAATGAATAAGGTGCGTAGAATGTCGGGGCAAATAAGGTACTAATGAACTTGATAATTCAGACCTTTACACAACGCCGAATCGATTGAACTGTTGAACTGTAAATATAATTGAAGTGATGTCATAGACAAATAAAATGGGCTTGTAAAACAGCGAAATTGAGTAGTGAACGAATTCAAGTGCCTAATGGAAAAAGTCGGAAGGGTTGGCCGAGAGGAGGTGGGAGGATTAAAAACAACATATAAATGAAGTACACAACCAGTTATATTAGCCTGGGTCCCATCACACAGAGGAATCAGTGGCAATGAAAAAGCTGATCACCCTGTGAATTCAGAAAGACAATGGGAAGCGTAAAATGCAATAATTCTAAAATAAGTCACACCAGAGGAATGGCTCAACCAATCCAAGAAAACTCTGTTGAAATGGAACGAGGAAAAACAATCATCCCAACCTAACATATATTGAACAGGAATGCAAGAAAAGGGCCACAAGCTTCAGAACCTCGAGAAGGGACTCTGACACTAAAGCACTTTTTACTAGATTTTCCTGAGTAAAATGATGTTTTGAACAAAATAAGAAAGGATCAAATAAATAATAAATCGTTAAAAGACAACGAAAAAAAAAAATAGTCAAACTATTTTAGTACCTAAAAGAAGTATCAAGTTACAAAAAAATATAACACAGCACAACGCCAATGAATAACCCAGAAGGTTCAAGGGGGAGACAAAAAAAAATGAAAAATAAATAAATAAAACAACACTAAATTTGTTTCGATAATGCATTCTTCGCTGGTCGAGGATAGACTGACTCGCTGGTCGATAGCGCCTTTTATTTGTTCAGCCGCAGATCAGTCTAGAACAGTTGAGGACATCTGACTATGACATCTGACCAGGATATAATAAATTGTAACCGTTCAAGACAATTCCAAGTTCTTTTATTAATGAAATTAAAAAATTAAACATCTCTTTTTCTTTATAATATGTTTAATTATTAATTTATATTTTACCTCGGCTCAAGCAAAGATTTTTTATTAAAAGTGTCATTAATGCGGAGCTCAAACAAGTAGTAAAACAGCTATTTCAATTATTGAAAACGTTAAAATCCATCAATAAATGGATCTATAATGATTTCAATTTATTTTAGATTATATGATTGATTCATAAAGTTTCAGTCAATATACCGCGATCATAAATTTAGGTATATGAACTACCTAGCCGACGTAAAGAAATTAGGTTCTTGACCCAATATGTCAAGAACCTAAATTTTTTACATCGCCTTAAGCGATAACGTAATAATGCTTATACTTTACAGTTATTACATTACGTGTACGAATGCTTAGTGGGAATTTTGTGACAAGGAATCTTATTATGATTCATTGAAATATAAATCTATTAACCCATTTGTTCCCCATCTATTAACCAGGTAAAAAAGTTGGCCAAGTGGGTGCCACACCAATTAAACGACCACCAAAAAAATCGCCGCTTTGAAATCTGTTCCATGCTTGTGACACGCAATAAAAATGATCCATTTCTCGATCGCATTGTGACGTGCGAACAGAAGGCGTTGTAGCCAATGGCTGGGCAAAGATGAACAACCAAAACCTTTCCCGAAGTCCAACCTGCAGCCAAAAAACTTTATGGTCACAGTTTGGTGGTATACTGTTGATGTTATCCACTACAGCTTTCTCAATCGAGGTGAGACTATAACTGCTGACAAGTACTGTCAAGAAATTGACAACATGAATCAAAAATTACAACGTCTTTGCCCAGCATTGGTGAATCGGAAGTGACCTATCCTTCTCCATGATAACGCCAGACCACACGTCGCACAACCAACGCTAGGCGACTGCACGAGTTGGGCTACGAAGTTCTCCCACACCCACCTTATTCACCTGACCTCTCTCCTACAGACTTCCACTTTTTCAGGCATCTGGATAACTTTTTGAGGGAGAAAAATTTTCAAAACCAGGATGAAATTGAATATTCTTTTGGTGACTTCATTGAGTCCAGAGATTCAGATTTTTTTTCTGGTGGAATAAGAAAGCTTGCTGAACGTTGGCAAAAGTGCATTGATTCAGATGGAAATTATTTTAATTAAATATATATAGTTAAAGTAAAGATATGGCCTATTTTCAATGAATATTAAAAACCTGCATTAATTTCGCATCAACCCAATATTAATAGTTTCAATTAATTCGCACGACTATGTCCGATATATATATTAAACTATATATTTTTTCTTCGTTTTATTAAAATATATAAAAAATAAAATTTACATTTATTCATTTATTTTATTTAAAGACGAAACTAAAGTTTTTGCATTGAAATTGAAAGGGAAAGAATTTCAATTTTACGTAACAAAGTTATTAAAATGCCATTGTATTAGTGGATTTTGTAAAACAATAAATGTATTCACAGGCTTGACCTTCTAATACTTTACGTTTCCTCCGACCAAATTAAAATACATTTGTGTTCAAATTTTATAATTAAACAATTTAAAATCTTTTAAAAGTCATTAAAGGAGTTTGGATAATTCTGACTTTTACCCATTTATTGCTGTCAGTATTGTTGAATTTTATTCAAGAGGTTCCAAAGAATTCAGATGATACGAAAAGCACCCTGTTCTCAATATTTAAATTTTGTAGTTATTTTTTTTTTCCATTTCATAATCGCGACCGAAGAAAAAAGTTGATTTTTAAACTTAGAAAATAGAGTAACCTTTACAATTTGGCCTGTCCCTTGGACCTTTTCCAGTCAGAAAAGCGTTTATCAATCTTTTTGGTTTAAAGCATGTTCGTTTGTATTAATAATTGTAAGGATCACGTTTTTTTTTTCTTTTTTTTTTTTTGGTTCCTCCCCTTCCTAGCCTTGTAGGCTATACGGGGTTTCCCAGGCCAGGGGAGAGGTTGGGGGATTTATGCCGAGATTAATATGTAAGGATCACTGATTACCTAGAATTTTAAACGTCTTCATTGTATTCTTTCGCATTTAGGACTCCCAATTTCGCCCGCCCACTTTAACCTACTTTGGCCCAAATATTCAGCACAGTTCTTTATTTTCAAAGACCTTAAGGCTTTGCTCGTCCTTACTGCATGGCTCCATGTCTCACATTCGCAAAGAATCGTCAAAAGAATTATAGTTTTGTAAATTCAAGTTTTTAAATTTCCGGACAGATGGCGTGAGCAGAGTAATTTTGTATCCGAAAAATAACAAGAATTTTTCACCTTTGGCCTAGGCTTAATTTCACTTTTTATATAAGAGATAGCAAACCTCAAACCTCTCATAAAAATAATTACCTACTCTAACTTTAGTGAATGTTTCGGTCATGCACATCCTAACTATATTTACAAACTTCTTTGGTATTCCTAGTTCAGTCAGAATGTTATACAGCTAATGCGGTCTAAAGAATCATAAGCCTTTTTAAAGTCGCTATATAGCTGATGTACAATGACGTTATATTCTAACTTTTTCGCTAATATTTGACGGAGAGAGAATATTTGGTCTACGGTTGAAGGGTTACTTCTGAAACCACAATGACTGATAGTCCCGAGCTCTCATTTTAAGGTCAGCGAGTCCATCAGACTTAGCCGAGAGAAACTTCCAAGAAATTTCCACCGACCATCTTCACATTCGCCACCCGTAGGATATATATTCGGTAAAGATATCCGTGCTAGAATTTAAACATATTAACCAATGAACATTATACATGGAGAAACAGAAATGCTAGAGAGTGAGGGAAAATTATCAGTTGTTGGGAATAATGATGATACTAGAAACAATCTATAAGTAGGAAAACGATCAGTTGTGAACTAATGACGTGGTTTAATTAATTTATGATGTTAAATATAAACGTACATCCAACAAAAGCTGTAGGTTCCTATCTTTAAAAAAATGTATGTATATACATATATTGTGGTTTATAGCGTTAAATAATTTTATATAAAGAGAAAAAAATTGGTCTTGGCCGTGACTCTAACCCGGTTTACTCACACTACTAGTGCGGAGCGTTATCTGTAAACTAACAATCTTTTAACAAATTTAATTGTATACTTGCCTTCTAAAATTTTTTATAATAATATCATGGTGTAATCTTTTGAAAAATGATTATATTCATTTAGACAATAACCATTTCGAATGAGAACAAGATGAAAAGAGTAAATCAGGCTCTGTATGTTCACTTATTTAATATAAATACAATTTAAAAAGGCAAGGATAAATAAACCGAAACCACAAAAGAACCATACATTTCTGGAATTGGTCCTTCAGTTTAAACTTATATCAGTACGAGGTAAATAGAATGGGGAGAAATAAGATCAAACATCCTAATCATATTATATTATAAACTAAAATCGGATTTCAAGTTACTTTGTTCAATTTTTTTTTTTTTTTAAACATAAAGAATAAATCTTGTTAGAAATTTCAGGTATATTTTCAGGGACAGGAAGACTTGAATAGCGGTTGGGATTTGAATTTTAAATGAAGACATTTGAAATTCAAAGTAATCAGCGATCCTTAAAATTATTAATTCAAATAAACATGCTTTAAACTACTGAGATACCGAGGAGCTTTAGTTATAAAGCTTTTATTCATATGATCAGCCCCCCACCCTCACGTGTTCCTTTTATTTATTTAATTTCGTTTTTTTTTTTTTTCAATCATTTAGGTAATATGAACATAACTATTAATGAAATAAAAAAATTGAAGATACATTAAGAGTCTCTACGATTTTGGGACTTTTCTACTATACTCCCCCTATGATTACATATATGGACTGTTACCTTGGAGGTTTCTTTCAAATTATAACATAACACATGATCAATAAATATGAATTCATAGTAAAAATGTTAAAAGGCTAACTGCAAATATTTCTCATTTATTGTTTAAAAGTTAATAATGAACGGATTTGAATTGTATTCATACCTCGTAAATGATGATAATCGTAAATGTTCCAGGAAGAAGGTTTAATACATACTGCTAGGAAGTGTCAGAACAACCACGACATGAAGCTTCATTTTAGTGAAAAAAGAGGATTTCGTTGGCGATGTTATAATTATAAATGTCGTCAGGAAAAGGGTGATTTTGGTTAGAAGGTACTAGACTACCTTTGTGTTAAGTTTTAATATTCATCTATTCATGGGTAAACGAGTACACAAGCACAAAATATTGTGTTAAAGAACTAGGACTTTCATTACAAACTATTACCGATTGGAAAAATATGTTTAGGGAAGTGGTTGTTAATGATATATGAATATATTAATGAATTTTATACTATTTAATTCATTTGACGAGTGTTTACAATTTTTATTTGGTTATGTATTAATGAAATAATTTAAATATACATATGTTTGTTGATGTAAGGTTAATTAAAAAGTAACAGGTATAGAAAGTAATCACAGGGGGAGAAAAGTAGAAAAGACCCACGATTTTTTTCGGTAATTATTATGATATATTGTTTCAGCTCCCTTCAATTGTTAAAATCCCTTTCAAACAGTCTTGAATGCTCTTATTCGTTTTACATACATTTTGTTCTTATTATAATTGTTTATATGGAATAGGGTAGCCTGTCAGGTAAGAAACTGAAGTGTAAGTCAGTTTCGCTCCGTTTACAATTATGTAAATTAGCTTAACAATTAACTTAATTGAAAAAATAAATCAAAATACATTTTATAATTCATCCTATTTATTATCTTATAAACAGATCAAGCCTTAAATAGGTACAGTGAGGAACTCACAGGAACAGTGAGGAAAGATGGAAGAAGGTAGAAGAGTAAACAAGGAAAATAAATGTTAGAAATAAATTAAAGTTTTAAAATTAATTCAAATATAAGCTTCATTAAAGTTAATGGAGAATAAAGGAATCTTTTTCAATTAAAAGAATAACATGAAAACCAAAAAGCTATGAGTTTCTTATCAACGAATCAAGTTTTAATAGTAACCCTTCTGAAAATAATCCTGGAATGTACCTTGAAAATTACATCTGTTAATTTGTAAAAGAAATCTATTTTTTTCTGCTTGACCTTTAAATTCCCTTTCCTCTTCTGACGTTTTGAGTTTGAAGAAGATACATTTGGGGAATTGATTTTTACATTTATTCTGCAATAGTTACTATTGCTCAAATAATTAATTTAAATTAATATTGCAAATCAAAAGACATTTTAAATCTCATTGTATTTGCTAACTTATAATTGATATAATTATATAATTGGTATATATATATATATATATATATATATATATATATATATATATATATATATATATATATATATATATAATTATTTCAACTCATATAATTGATTATAAAAGTATATCAATTATATAATTGATTTCATCCTTAGATATAAATTAAATATTTATAGATAAAGGCTATTCCAAGAATGATATATGTATATTAGAAATCTGTCTTGTCAAATGTCGATACAAAACTAATTTTGTGCTTCCACAGGATAAACAGGAAACGAAGATAGGCGTAAATAAGGAAAATGAGTGAATAAACTTGATGAAAATAAAAGTTAATAAAATAATACCGTGGAAACAAAAAAAAAAAAAAAAAATTCCTTGAAAAAAAAATGAAAATGTTAATTTTCTTTTTCTCTTTCTTTTTTATTTACCTCCTTCGGTATAGTATGAATAAATAAATTCCAGCGTTTTACATCGCGAAAAAAAAAAATTAATATCGTTGGTAAAATATCTTCGCAAATTTAATTTTTAAAAAAATATAAGCCATTAACACCAACCGTGAACTTGACCTTTAAATTTCTTCACCTTTTTTTAATATGATTTTAATTTTAAAACATAAACAGAAAGAATGAATCAACAGGAAAAGACTCATGAACTTTCTTTCATTATATTCAACAATTCTTTCAGTACTCCATCACTCTTAAATAAAAATATTCTACAACTTTTTAAAATTGTATTTGTATTAAGTGAAACTGTGTAGTTCCTGATGTCCCACTGGGGCTATTTTTCATGATTCATATCCACACTCAGAAAAACAACGTTCAATTAGATATCATGTTCCATTAGACCCGGAATAAATTATACTAAAACAGTATATGGCATATGCATATGTATCTGCATAGCGCAATCGGCCGTATTACTGAATTTTTCTTCGATCCATAATTCCAGGACATTCCAGTTCAGTCTGTGAATAATTTGCAATGGTCTCGTTTCTTTGCGTGACCAAATGTAATAATGCTTTTTCTTACCCCATTTCTAACTGTACAGGTGAAATCAATCTTTGATTATAACTCGATTATAAACAAACAGATATGTAAGAGTACCTATTAGGTTCTTCATAAATATAAGAATTTTTATTTATTTAAGAAGACTTTATAAAAACTCTTTTGAAATGAAATGGAATGAAAAATTTCACTTTAGTCTGTGGAAAGTCATTAAAGAATAAGAAAAATGACATTAACGAATAAGATAAATGACAGTGAATTAAGGCACCATTGTACTACATATAATTATGAAAATTAAAACTACAAAAAAACATCATCAATTAATGAAACGATATAATGAGTTGGAAATACACAAATTTATTTATTCTTAAAACTATAAAAATAACAGTATGTATTACAAAAAGGAAATAAATACAAAAAAATCTTACATTGATATGGAAGAATTAAGTTTAAGGAGATTGAGAAATAGGAAGTGTTTAAATGAGGCTAGGGAGGAAGCTTAGGGAATTGGTTGACTAAGAAATTTTAGAACTCTATGGAAACGAAGGATTCATCAAAAGAGACGGATCGATAAGAGGGATATGAGGTGGGGTAAGATCTAGAATTTAACAGATAAATGGGCAAACATCGGATCAAGAGATTGAGGTTATAAGTGGGATAGTTCACTGTGTGGCACAACCAAGCACCTGTAATCTAAGTGTGGAATGATATGAGATGAAACCAGCAGACAACGGGTACTTAGAGGAAACTAGCCCTGGAATTAGTCCATAGCGGACTGACTAGGGGGAATCATCAGACGACTGAGATGGATTTTCCGGTTATTTAAAATATTTAAAGGTTACAGGTATGGTGTTCATCGAAAGTTACTTCCAGATTTTTTATGAGCCGTAGATTAGAGTCTTTTTATTAATATTTCATTTTTATTTTTTCCTTTTGTTTGTTTGTTTAAGGTCCCTTTATGCTACTAGGGCTAATCCACCGATGCTACACTAGGTACCTAAATTTTGCCTATCCAGGTATAATTAGGATAGAAATCTTTAACCAGTAAACCGTTATGATATTAAAACTTGCTAAAAACAACTTATCACCGAGAAATAAAATACCTTTCGAAACTGTGTAGAAAATTTTTAGATCACTTGTTAAATAGATTCCACAGAAATCACATCTTTAAATATCTTACAACTCAGAAAAAAGCAACTGTGTACAGGCAGCGTCCTCAACTATGGATTCAGACTTGTTCCCTCGAGTAGGAAGTGGATAACAATGAACGAAATAAATATATCTCGATGCATACAAAGAAATACATATAGTGATATTCTGAAGTAGATTTCTTTTTTTTTTTTTTTTTTGACTTTTGGCCATGATTTGATGGTAAATACTCCACTGTACGCTGGACGCGAACCCGCGACCTTTAGCGTTGTAGGTTGCCATGCTAACCACTACAGCAAAGTTCTATTTTTACTTTCACCTGTATATGAAATATATAGTAAGGGAAAATATTGCGATAGTGAAAAATTTCGACTTCCGCTTTTCCACGGAAATACACGTTTTGGGGTCCCTTGAGTCTAAATAACCAAGTTCCGCGAAATGGTCACTGTGTGTGTCTGTCTGTATGTATGTGAACCGTGCGAACCAGAAATTGGGTATTTAGGGTATGTATATGCCGCTCCATGCGACAGCAAAAATTTCATCGAAATCGGTCAAACGGAGGGGGTACTTTATTTAATAACTTTTTAGGTTTACGGCTCTAACGATTTTGATTAAACTGAGCAACAGATTTTTTTTCAAATGTTTCTAGGAATTACAACGAGAATAATCTCCTTAATATATACTTTGGGACCGGGATAGCCGAGCGTGTAGGAGCGCGACCCGTTGTTGCACGCTCGAGCCGAACGGCGGCGGTTCGAATCCGCCCTGGGAGGGTTGACTTTTATTTCGTGGAGGCCCCACGGAATAAAGCTCGACCCTCCCACCATGGTTAGAATAGCTTGGTTACACCTGTAGAGTAATGCCACCCGTATGCCACGCATTGCCAGGTAGGGGTACCGTACAAAAAAAAAAAAAAAAAAAAAATTTATTGGCATTATTATTTTATTAGAGATTGGTGGTTTATGATAGCAGCTTTCAAATAGAATTTTATTATTAAAATGCATCTGCAAATTAAAAAATGCATCCTTAGATAAGAAAAATTTAACTGTGCCGCGATGCAATGTGGCATAGAGCCAAGGGTTCTCAGGAAGTGTTTAAACTGCATTGCAGGCCTGGTGTAGCTCATGTACTCAATGAAGATGCCAAATGTGATTGTCTGCAGCAATAATGAGACAAGGGGGTTTATTACCCTAGGCGTTGCCGCCCTTATCAACCGCATTTCACTCCAGTCTAGAGGACTCCCATAAAGCAAATGCACTACTCGATAAAATTTTATATTCTCTATTTTATATAATATTATATTCTTTTGTCGTATTTCCTCTTTGAAGCTGAATATTCATTCCCATTTTCAAGAATAAATGAATAAACATGCCCGGCAGAAATCAATGCTAAATAACTCTCGTTCCAATCATTCTAATATTTTTTACACTGGTTAGTAATAGTTCTGTTTTAAGTTTCAGTGTGGTTTCCGCTGGCTTTCAATACCAGTGATGCGACTGGGCGAGAAACAATGGGATCCCCATGAGACTTGCCTTGACTCCCACATGTAAGGCTCGACTTGGATATCTGACTGCAGAATGTAAATATTGCATATAGGTATGTGTTTAGATTCTTTTTTTCCTTTGTATTTATTTTGATTTTTTTCCCCTTTTCTTTTTTTAATACTAAATGCCCTTAAGTGTAGATCGTATTATTTCTTTTACAATTATGAAATATAATATTATAAAAAAAAAAAAAAAAAACCTTTATATACGCAGTTCGGTTAGCCAAGAAAAACAGTGATAGTTCCACATATAGTTGTTTTTCAGGACACATCCCAGCCATTTTTATTGGGTATATCAAGGACCTACATTAATAATAATAATAATAATAAAGGCTTAACGAACCCGAAGGTTCGATGCCGACACCACCACTCGCTCCCTGCACACCTCCATCCATCGAACGTCTTCCAGACCCAACTTCGATAGATCCGCCCTAACGCAATCCTCCCACCTCCGTCTCGGCCTGCCCCTCGGACGTTTCCCATTCGGCACCGCGCTTATTAATCTTTTCGGAATACGTTCACAGCCAAGTTTTGCAATTTTACACGCCCATTTTATTCGTCTTGCTGCAAGACGAATGCTGCAAGGACCTACATTAATTTCTATAAAACTACTAATTAAAATTAACGACTTTGAACAGTTACATAATGGATACCTCTGGCTTCTTCTGCAACAATGTTGGACTAGCTTAATAGAACCTACTTTAAAGCAGATGTCCCATTAAAATTTGACAGTTACTAATGACCTCTCTAACCGCTAATGTGGAGTTAATGGGCCATAAAACCCGAAAGACCTCCCAACAAAAAGGTTTATGCAATGCAACAATCGTGTTATGAGAATATGCAAGGTTGTGCGCATTCTGCATCGAGAAGAGGAAATTGCAAGGAGAGTTCTTCAAAGATGAATCATTAGCTCCGATAGAATTAGCGTCCTTGTGAAACCGGCCGGAAAAAGAGAACGCCAGTTGTTGATATAATGCACCTCATCCCAACGAGGGAAGAAAAACAAGTTTTTACATTCTTTTTAGAAGGAGTTACTCATTCCAATCAGCGGAATAAAAACTGTTCAGAACCACATATAAATAACTGCTATTAGTAGATGGTATATTTTTTTCTTATAAAGGAAAATGAAAAAATATAATCTTTTTACATATCACGTAAACAGAGCTCGAAGGTATGCACTGCTCAGCCTGGAATGTTTATTGAATAGATTGTACATTGGTATCTTGTGTTGCATTTTACAAGTATCTGTATTATTATTAAAATATAAAAAGAAATATTTTAAAATATTACATGCTTTAGTTTAGCGTTTTTTCTTTCATATATAAAAGTTTTACTTGACCCTTTCTTGATATATTAAGTGTTTAAAAGCCATTGTTCATAAGTTTATTATTTAATTTTTTTCAAATTCTTTATTTTAGTGGATGGATTATTTGATGCAAATGCCGAAAAGGTATTTATCAGATATTCGAAACGTCAATCAAATTGGAATTATTAAAAATTTCAAAATTAATTAACCCTCAAAATTGACCCCAGAGCAAACAGACCCCGCAAGACTAGAACAGTTAGGCCTCAACTCCCACCACAACAAAACTGGTTATCCCAAAACATTTTGAACAAATTAGTACATGAAAAAATAAAAATTCTTAATTGTATTATGTAAAAACCTCTTTAAGAAGAGATTTCTTATCACCCAAATATATTGCTAAATTAAAAGCTTCAACAAACCACCCTCCTACCGAACACTTATTTGCCGAAGGGTCGGGAAATCGAGGTCTCAAAGATATTGAGAAAAACGCCAATCAAAAGGACATATATGACGCGTAAACCAAGATTGGCATGACCCTGAGAAATATTAAACCCGTCGCTAAACTAACAATACCAAGTTGAGGTAGTGTTAGGCCAATAATCAATAGATCAATGGCTGAGGTTACCAAAACTTACCCGGTAGAAGTTCAGTCATCCTTTTTAAAATTAGTGGAAAAATATAGCAATTTCGAGTTAGTTTATACCGATGCATCAAAAAAGGGCGATAGTGTAGGCAGCGCTGTGAGTCGTAAACACAAGCAGCTCTTTTTTAATCAAACTAAATTGAAATATGAGATGAAAAAAATAAAAACATTAACTTTCCTATATTCCTTACCAAATACTTTTATATGGTGCAATGCTCTATTCTCAATCACGTTGGATTTTGATTAGCTGAAAGGTTTTCATCTTTATTAATGAATATTGGTACGACTGTATTTGTTTAAAAATATTAGGATATAACTACTGAGCCACAGCAACGCGTGGCCGGGTCTGCTAGTATTAGTATATGTTTTGGATCTTAAGAGAAGCAATGAACTGGGGCCTAAGTCTGCTTCTGAATGTCGAAGCATAAGGTTACGTTCGTTTCACTTTGTTGCCACCAGTAGTGACTTTTTGAAATCTTGTTATTAATTTGAGCTCTTATTCTTTGTCTGACATTATGAATTATAATTTTACTTAAATAAAAATGATTTTAAACCCACATTAGTTTTACATTCCATGTTTTCCTTGGTCTACCTCGTCTTCTCGTTCCATCTATTTTCCAGGAATAGACAACTTTCGGCAGTCTGGGAATAACATGGAATAACGAAGTAGAAGATTCCTTGATGGGGGCACAGTACGAGGAAAATGGGCCTTTGACAGAAAAGTCTGGAAGGAGGCCATAGACAGTCTTTAGGTTAAGGAAACCCACCATTGATGGACACTCCTAAAAAAAAAAACTTACAGGTACTCATAAATATTTGATTCAGTTTTTTTAGAAACCTTCACCCAGATCTTTAGCTTATCAGGTCCTTCCGAAAACACACAAGCGATTGTATACCGACGAGCCACTGCCGGCAATCTTCTAGGCTAATTACTCTAACAACGATTAAAGGTCATCCGACTGTGGGAAGAAGCTGATACAATACAACGTAGTTGAATAGGAATTTACACGATATTGCATAAGTCGTCTTTGAATCACCTCTCACAGAGGATACAACCTCTCACACTTATTTCAGAATAGCACTCCAAGGAGCCATGAAGTGTATGTGGGAACTTTTCAGGCTAAGTACTTAGACCTTGAGATACCATCAGTTCCGGTGACGGATCAACCGAATAACGGTTACCTTATCTTTGACATCGCTAATCCATATGACTTTAGGAGATACCAAGGCAATTTTCTTTTCATACCCAGAGTGTGATTACCACTAATAGAGGAGGAGCAATTCTAGAAACGGTCGAACTAGGCGTAGAAATAAATTCGGATAAGAAAAAATATATGGTTAGTAGCATAAATAGGGATGATTTGCTGATATTGATCTAGAAGGGAATACGTTTGAAAACATTGAAAAATTTAGATATTTTGGTGCTATAATACTACGAAAAATGAAAAGGAATAGAAAATCAAGGCTAGAATAAAGGCGGGAAATTCAAGCTACTTTTCAGTGGCGCAATTACAAAGCTTAAACCTTCTTTCCCGAAATTTAAACATTTGAATTTACAAAACTATTATTCTTTCTACGTTCCCACTTACACGAAAAATAGCCGCTAACATTGAGGGATGAGCAGCGGCTTAGGGTCTTTGAAAATAAGGTACTGCGTAAAATATTTGGAGAATTAGAGAGGAAAGAATTAACAGGAGAATTTAGACAGTCGTTTGTGTAAAGAGAGTGATGTCGTCATGGAAGCTTCGGGTTCGATAAGCCTTTATTATAATCATGACAAATAACGATGTGCATAACGAAACTAGAAACTGCTTTACTAAATATAAATACAAAGCACTTCAATTAGTAAATACAACAAAAAGTCTAAAATTGTTAGAATATAATTAAATATAAGTAAAAAAAAAATAAAAAATAACGCTGGAATATCTCAAGCTATCTCCCTGGAATAATCCTAGACAACCCAACCCAGAATATGAAGATGACCTAGTTACCTATTTTCTGAAAATACAGATGGAGTTGCACCCTTGAGAAGTTAGACTACAAGTAAATTATATGCAATGAATTGAAATAGTTTGTTGGATATGAGGTGTAATACTATCCGCTACCATTATTATAATCCGGATTAAGCATAATTAATAATTGGTTAATAACAATTGAATTGATCGATTTTTCCTTCGAGGATATCAAGACGTACCAAATTGCTTGGAAGATGGAGGATTATTGGTTCTTAATTTTTTTAATTGAGGATTTGGGAAGTTAAAAAATTGGAAAAGTGTTGTAGGTTCACACTTAGTTCAAAATAATTTTAGTTTTGGACGGACGGAATGCCAACTAAGTTAAATTGCGAAATTATTCTAAACCAGTATTTAGCTATAACATAATTATAATATTGTAATAAAAATTATACGAAAATCAGCGATTTAGGAGATTTCTCTTATTGAAAATAAATTGTTTTTCAATATATGTAACAGGAAACGGGTACTCAAAATACTTTATTGAAAGGCCTGATAACCTAATTGTAATTATAATTCCTTAAAGCTTAAAAAAAAAGAAGGAAATAAAACAAAAAAATCATAAACGCTCATATAAATTATAAAGCACTCCTTTGGTTCCTCATTTGGCTAATGCAATTAATTTTAATTAGAATAATGGCTCATCTATAAAGAAAATAATAAATATAAAAAGAAATATCCATATCCAAAGAATGATGAAACAATAAACTTTAATTGGTTTAAAAGTTTTAAAACTTTTATTTCTACTGAAAACTAGAAATTTTAACTTTTTATAAGGCTGAATTGATGTAGACAGAAATACAATATGGAGCGCCCCCCTCACTGAGAAGTGAGGAAACAAAAAAACAATTACTATTTCGAAATAAAACGAGGTCATAAAGAAATATTTTTGAAATAAAAAAAAAAAATATTATATTTAAACATTATTTGTGAATCAAAACGTTCCTATGTATTTATAGTTAAACTTATTTAAACAGGTCATCCATGACTCATAATATTTATAAACTTCGCAACCCCACCCTCTGATAATTTCTGGATCCGATACTAAAAGCTAATCGGTGGTTAGGTCGATTATTTCTTTAGTTAAAATTAAGCATGACCTATTTAAAGACAAAATGTTTCTTAAGATTTTTGCAGCATTTAACGGATTTGGCATTCCAGAAAATTTTTTAAAAAAATTAAATCCCCATAAATGTAAGCTCCATATTATATATTCTTATACTTACGCGGGTATTTTTAACAATTTACAAAAACTATTATCCCTCCAACGGCCCTTAACTCCAAGTTATTCCTCGGACATGCTTTGAGGACTTCGTTGTGGGAGATCTGCCTAAATTGGTTTTGAAAGGCGATAGATGGATGGAGGTGAGTAAGGAGCTAACGAAACGGTGTCACTATCGAACCTTGGGGTTCGATAAGCTTTTATTCTAATTAGTAAAATTATTATTACTTAGGATGTACTTGTGTATGTTTGACATATAGGATAAAGCTTATAGATGATCTTCAATGAAGTTGTTTTATTTATTTTTTTTTTTAACTAAACTTTTTATTGCATCTGTAAAACAACAATACGCAAATGAGCTAAAATAAAGTGCGTATGAAATGGTTAGGTATGAAGGAGACAGCACCTAGTTGTGCATCCTCCAGGCATTCATATAAATTCCATTCTTAGAACAGGATGTCCCTCATCCAACTCCTCTTCAGCCTTGAAGAGAGAGCTCTACAAGGCACGGCGTTCGTACCAGAGGTGCATTTGTGATGATAGGCGCATTGCACTTCGGGAAGAGTACAAGTCCAAGGCCAGGGCATACCGAAACGAGTTGCATTTAAGAAAACGGAAATCCTGGGACGAGTTCATAGTCCAGGAATCATGTGAGAACCCCTGGGGTATACCTTACAGAGTGGCCCTAGACAAACTGACCCCGCCACAAGTGATTGCAGACATAAGAAGTGGAAATGTCCAGGCAACCACTCTGGAAGAGACTTCAAAAATGTTTATTGCAGAGACCTACCCTACGGATGATCCGTCCCAGGACAATGAGGATGAAGGATTTGTACGACGTATTACGGTATGCCCACCCGGTACAGACTTGTGCCCACTATGGGACATTTGGGACCTACGTGCTGCCGTGGATAGGCAAAAAGTTGGTCGGGCTCCAGGTATCGATAACATTGACGCGGCAATTCTGAAGTGTAGTATCCCCTACATTGAAAATAGGCTACTTCAAATCTTCAATGGTTGCCTTGATAAGGGGTACTTCCCGAGAGAGTGGAAAATTGCCGATGTCAGGCTCATTTACAAAGGAAGAGGAAAAGACAAGCAACAAGCCAAATCATATAGACCTATATGCCTCCTTCCTCTTTCCTATTGCTTCCTTCGTATTGAGCAAAATTTTGGAAAACCTGATGGCCACGAGCCTACAGCCTGTCTTCCGAAGAGCAAGCCATCCGCGGCAGTACGGGTGTACCAAAGGTAGGGGAACCGTAGATGCCCTGCTGCGGGTGCGCCAAGACGTTGAAGAGAGGGCGGAAAAATATGAAATATTACTCCTATTTGACATAACTTCCGCCTTCAACAGCGTCTGGTGGCCTAGCGTGCTCCAGCAATTGCAGAGGTATGAGGCTCCCAGCAAATTGTATTCCCTCGTGAACAGCTATCTACAGGACAGGACAATACGACTGAGAGGATGCTTCTATGAAGTAGAAGATTGTGTAGAGCGAGGGTGTCCTCAGGGCTCTGTCCTTGGCCCCGCCTTATGGAAAATAGTTTTTGACGAGTTGCTGGGAGTACTTGAAGAAGAACGGTTCCCCGCCACTGCGTTCGTGGATGATTTGGCCGCTGTAGTGGCATCGAACAGCAGAGCAAGGTTGAAAGAAGAAGCGGAGCGGTGCGCCAACCTGATCAGAAGATGGTACGAGAGAAAGAAGCTGAAGATGGCTGCCGAAAAGACCCAGGCTATCCTCCTTAGGTGTAGGAGTGATAGGGCTCACCCTATTACAATTGATCTTCAAGGAGCCAGAATACGTCCAAGTGAGGTGGTCACCTACCTTGGCATTAGGATTGGGAGAAATTTCAATGTGACTCCTCACTTGGACTATCTCAGAAGTAGGATGACCCTAACTCTAAACGGACTCAGTAGGATCGGAGGAGCCTTTTGGGGCCTGAAATAGCCAGCAACTATGGCCATATATAAAGGTGTAGTCCAGGGTATACTAATTCTATGGTATACTAATCTCTCGCACCGGCAAAAGAGCAGGTTGGCTACGATTCAACGAATGGCTCTGCTGCGAGTCACTAGGGCCTATAAGTCTCTGTCTCATGAGGCGGCACATGTCCTTGCGGGAGCAGTACCTATCGACCTCCTCCTGCAGGAAGACATGTTTAGACACCAATGATGCCTATGCAAAAATGATGAGGGAAGGGTCGGCGGTCTTACCGGGGACTTTGCGTGCGAGGATCAATGAAGAACCACGAAGATGGAAGAGCATCATCCATGAGTACACCCTTGATCAATGGAACCAGAGGTGGATAACGACGCCAAAGGGAGCTACACTGAGGAAATATTTCCCAACCGTGGGCACGAGGTTTTGCAGCAACATGGGTAGTACCCGATTATTGGGTCTCCCAACTACTCACTGGTCATGGTGGTTTTCGTAACAGACTTGTCGAATACGGGAAGGATATTGATCCATTATGCCCTACCTGTGGAGTAGCTGAGACCGCCGAACACATTGTCTTGGTTTGTGCCGCCTATGAGACACTAAGGGCAAAAATGCTGAGAAAAACAGGTCTCTACGTTTTGACTGCGAGCAGTTTCCCTCAGTTAATGGCCCAAGAAAACTACCAGCACTTTAAGGCCTTCGTGAGTGGATGGAAAACCATTGCAGGTCCAACACATTTCTCTTTGGGGAGGAGAAGAGGTCCTGCTGCAGGAAGACCACCAGATAGGGCAGCGGCAGAAGAGAACGGCACTTAAATAAGAAGAGCAGGCTGTGTGCACAGTTCATGAAAATGATGTTATTGTTTTACAGGCAGCAGTTGGTTGCTACCCAGAAATGGTTAGCATCCAACTGCTACCAAAACCCGTATTGCCTTTTAGGCACGGTAGGGATGGCAATAAATAAATAAATAATAAATAATCCTCTTCAGCCTTCCTCTTCTAGAACAAATTGTTGGTATTTCCATGCAGTTTGTCTTGAAACTGTTTCTGATTCGTCCGTACATAATTCACCACAGTCGAATCGCTAACTTCATTGTGGAGGCTCATTTGAAACTTAGGTGAGTTCGTAATAATTCTTTAAATATTGAGATTGAAACATTTGAATTTTTTTAATAGGTGTCTTTTTAGCAGGTCCGTAAACTTGCCTAGCATAGCCACATATTGGGACTTTGTCTGGGGGTAATTTAGAATGCCTTTTTATAATAGGGTATATATAGTCTAAGTCGCAATAGCCTTTTGTCAAGTCGCATGTATGTAACTATATTTGTTTGTGGTGGTTGGGTGATTGTCTATGTAGATTAGAGGGCATGTTTCGTGTCTTAATGTAAATATAACATGATGTAATGTGACATTTGTTGATTAATCTTTATTTTCCATTTCCTACACCAATTAGGTATGTTATCAAGATTAGGGTGCCAGGTATAGGATTTGTATTTCATGTAATAACAGCAGTGTCGTCAGCATACGTCGCAGTTAGTATGGTATTGTCCTTTGGTTTATCATTTGATCAATAAAGTTGAAATAAAAATTCTTCGGGAATCCTAAACTGGTTAATGTCCTACAAAAGGCGAATACTACGAACTTCAAAATTCAAAGGGGATGTGTCACAAAATTAAATATGCATTCATGAATAAATAACGTCAATTTAATTATTAATAACAGAAAAAGAACATAGAAAGAAAAAACAAAAAAGGTACAAGAGTAATATTACAATGCGGAAATATTGAAAAACAAAGATTTATAACGAAAACGATTGAGCGGAGAATTTGCTTGTTTTTATCCCGATGCAAACAGCTTTTTAATCCAGTTAGCTGTCAGCTGAATAAAGTATTGCCTCCCGTTCCAATTCACCTCTTTTTAAATTCATAAAATGAAAATTCCCCTAATACGCTATACTGGGGTATTTCAATGTTTATTTATAAGAAGAATAAAAGAGGGATGCTCGCTACTTTTCAGCTGCAATTATTATTTATACTTAGCAATTACTTAGCTCGCACCTGACAAAAAATGACAAAACTATGATTATATTTGCGGTCCTTTACGGATGCCACTCTGTGAGGAAAAGTATCGGCTATAGGCTTCAGAAAATAAAGCACTGCTTCGACTATATGGACCAATTTGGAACAAGTCAACTGAAGAAGCTAGACGATCGTGTAAAGTTCACAAAAATAATTGACCGAGACGAACAAAATTGCGAAACTTAGTCGTGAACGAATTCCAAAAATAGCGGTATGCGGCCGATGAGGAAATGTCCCAGCAGTAGGCGAAGAAGGTAGTCAGTGAATGGAGGTTTGTAGAGAGCTATTGTTTGTGTCGGCATCGAACCTCTGGTTCTTCTATACGGTATTATGATTGATAATTATAAGACAGAAAAAAGAAAGCTAAATGATTTAAAATGTCGCCTTGGGATAATTCATGAATATATGCGTGGTTACAGTGTCAGAAATGTGGATCATTTAGCTTCCTTTTTTTCAGTCTTATAAATATCAGTAATAATAGCGTATTGAAGAACCTGGGGTTCGATGCCGACACAACCAATAGCTCTCTACAAACCTCCATGCACTGACCACACTTTTCTTCCCCTGGGACGTTTCCTCGTCCACCGCATACAATTATTTTTGGAATTTGTTCATGAATAAGTTTCGCAATGTAGTTCGTCTTAATGCTATCACCTCAATTATTTTTGTGAACTTCACTCTATCGTCTAATTTCTCCGGTTGACTGGTCCTAACTTGGTGCATATATTCTACCCAGTGCTTTATTTTCTAAAGCCTTTGATTTATATTAACCCTCCGCCTTTTTAATCAAAACTAAAAAAGATTCGGATAAAATGCGAATACAGATAAGTACTAACATTAGCAAGGAACAAATTCCCTAGATTTTTGTAGACCATTCTATGGGTTTGATCATGATAGACACTGCAAAATAGCCTATAGTTTAAGACAATTTAGTAGCACTAATGCTGAAATTAACGTTAGTAGCGAATTTTTTTTTTGAAAATTGGTAGTCTAGAATGGAATATTTGAAAGGAAATGGGATTATAAAAGAACTTACGAGCTTGAATTATTAAAATCTATAAATATTTCGTCATCACCTTGCTAAAGTAACGAATATGCATAGGTTTTTAGTTGCACTTTCGCTACTTTAGTATGGTGACGACGATTTATCATAAAACGAAAAAATATCGGTGCTATAAAATAGAATATTGAAGATCCGAACAATATTTCAAAAATACGATTAGATATAAATATAATAATTTAGTTGTGTTATGTACTTTTTGTTTTATTATTTTAAGAAACAATTAGGAGGGCGAATATGGAAAATAAACATTCGGCATTCGCAAGAGGGCTAAAATGTCGCAACAGAAGGGATCTGGGACATAAGGCAAACTTTGGTAGCAGAATTCTGTTCTCTAAATTTTCACGTACAAACAATATTTTCTCAATTTTCGAATAATAATTTTCAACAAATATACATCTAATAAATATATCTCCAACCAATCTCTCTATATATAAGAGGCTTTGTCCTGACTGACAGAATCAACGCAGAGCAAAAACTACTAATGATAGAAACTTGAAGTTCGGAATTTAGATTTTAAACGCGATGTAGGTAACCACTAATAAAGGAATTTCAAAAATGTAACCCCTAAAGGGCTTAAATGGCGAAATTGTCGTTTAACTCTAACGGAAATCTATTTTAAACCATATGTTTTTTATTTGAATATCGATTTAACGTTACAATATTATTAAAATAGACTGCCATCCCATAATCCTTACAGTAAAGCACATCCTCCTGAAATCTCCAAGATTTACCAGGATTCGACGTGAATTGAAAATGGGAAATAATCTCAAGGAGTTGTTGGGAGACATGGAGGACTCGGTGAAGGTAGAGATGTCTTTTTTAAAGAAGATAAAACTGTACAATCAAGTTTGAATCGAAAGCGTTTTTGCCAATGACCCTACCGGGTAGAGGCAATAATAAATAAATAAATAAAATAGAAATTCACATAAAGTATGGCTACTGATTATTCAAATATTAGTGGTAATCAATTTGATTATATATTGATTATATGATATCTAAATGGCAATTTTTATACTGCCTAACACTCCGCTCTCGTTCAATTTGTATGCTATCGAGGTATGATAACTCAAGCCATAAATTAGGGTTTAGGGGGTGGGTAAGAGCGGTTACACCGATTTTTAATATTATTCCCGCACCTACCCCCCTATTTTTGGCCTCATCCAATTTCCATCACCGATAATTAGCTTCTACCCTTAGAGCCGTCGATTTTTTTTTTTTTTATTAAGATTGAAGATTGAGCCGAGGACTACGCTCGATTTTAATTTATTTTTTTTAAATTTTATTAATATTTCGATTTAACTACTCCTTTTTACTATTTCGATTTAATTAGAAATTTTTATACTGCCTAAGACTCCGTTCCCGTGCAATTTGTATGCTTTCGAGGTACGAAATTGCTGTCTAGCCGAGGGGCGGAGGACGGTGGGTGGTGGGTGGGTCCTGCACCTACCCCCTATTTTTGGCCTCATCCAATTTCCATCACCGATATTTAGCCTCTACCCTTGGAGCCGAGGACTACGCTCGATTTTAATTTATTTTTTTTAATTGGCTCTACCTGCCTTTGCACCTTTTTTTTTTTTTTTTATTAAGATTGAAGTAGTCCTTTTTACTCTTTCGATCTAATTGGCAATTTTTATACTGCCTAACACTCCGCTCTCGTTCAATTTGTATGCTTTCGAGGTATGAAAACTCAAGCCATAAATTAGGGTTTAGGGGGTGGGTAAGAGCGGTTACACCGATTTTTAATATTATTCCCGCACCTACCCCCTATTTTTGACCTCATCCAATTTCCCTATACTACGCCTTACTTTACGCATTATACAGTTGATTAACTAACCGTTATATTAAACACATTTTCTTAACTGTAAAAATAAAAATGCTTTTATTTTTAAATGCTAACATGGAGTCATGACTTGAAGAACAATAAGTTTTATGTATATACTTTTTTATTTTTACTAGCAAACGGGTTTTCATTTCATTTTAAGATGTCATCATTTTCATTTTTTAAACCTGGCTTACTTGGAATTTTTTTTTTAATTTTTGTAATTTTTACCTAATTACTAGTAAACGCTAACAAAAATCGTAATGTTTTTGTTTAAATAAATTTTATTCACATCCATACACCTCTATATAAGAGATATATAATCAAATTGATATATATGATATCAATATATATGAATATAATGATCAATATATATGATATATATATATATGATTATATATTGATTAAATCAAATTATGCACATTGTGATTCCCATAATTGGGGATGGTGCGTATTTATTTCGATCTCTTCTCCATATATAAGAGGCTTTGCCCTGACTGATAGAATCAATGCAGAGCAAAACTACTAATGATAGAAACTTGAAGTACGGAATTTAGATTTTAGGTAACCGCTAAGAAAGGAATTTCAAAAATGTAACCCCTAAGGGGTTTAAATGGCGAAATTGTCGTTTAACTCTAACGGACACCTATTTTTGCACTTCGAGAAAAAATATCTAATTTGGACTCATTTTTAAGATCTTGATACGACGAGTTTGACTCGAAAGCCCCTACGGGCCGTCGAAAACCATGTTTTAAAGCCGAAAAATTAAGCGTTCGCGAGGAGTAAGCAATTTTTTGTTTCGGCGGTTTTAGTGAACTCTCCATAGCGCGTCTCCTTCTTCTAACGAGCCGGCAGCTTCCCCCTCCAACATTCCACCTACCGGCAGCTCCGATCCCTGTTATGTTTCAATATATAAAATATGTTGTCAATATATAACATATTATATCAAATCCATACCAAGATAATGATCACAGAATTGATTTTAAAACCTCGCGGGCAAAGCAGCGACGGGGAATGCTAGTAAAATATAAACCGCTAATGAAAATGTTAAATTATCTGTAGGGCAAGAAACTCAGTAAAGTAAAATGAAAATATTCAATAATTATTTATCGATTTATCAAATCTCTCCAATGTTCGATCAATTTGTTCTGAAATTATGTAATATAACGTCGTTGATACTGCAAAAGGTCGTATGTCAAACAGCTGATTTTCAGAGAACAAAAAAATCATATTAATTGCAATTCATTTTTACTTTCACTTACCTATATATGAAATATATAGTAAGTGGAAGTATTGCGATCGTGAAAAAATTCGACTTCCGGTTTTCAACGGAAATACACGTTTTGGGACCCCCTGAGTCGAAATAACCAAGTCCCGCGAAATGGTCTGTGTGTGTGTGTGTGTGTGTGTCTGTGTGTGTGTGTGTGTGTGTGTGAACAGACTAGCTCAAAAACTATAAACCGTGGGAACTTGAAATTGGGTATTTAGTGTAGGTATATGCCCGCGATGTGACAGCAAAATTTTTATCAAAATTGCTCAAAGGGAGGGGGTACTTTATATAATAACTTTTTACGTTTTTTTCGATTTTCTCAAAAACGGCTCTAACGATTTTGATTAAACTGAGTATTTGATCTATTTATATGCCCGAGATATGACTGTAAAAATTTCATCAAAATTGATCAACCGGAGGGGGGACTTTACTTAATAAATTTTGTATCATTTTCACATGTTTTTTTTATTTACTTAAAAACGGTTTTAACGATTTCGATCAAACTTGTTATTTGATGTATTTATATGCCAAAGATGTGATAACCAACATTTCATCACAATTGATCAACCGGAGGGGGGACTTTACTTAATAAATTTTGTATCATTTTCACGTGTTTTTTTTTATTTACTCAAAAACGGTTTTAACGATTTTTATCAAACTTGATATTTGATGTATTTATATGCCCGAGATATGACTGTATAAATTTCATCAAAATTGATCTACGGGAGGGGGGACTTTACTTAATAAATTTTGTATTATTTTCACGGGTTTTTTTTTATTTACTCAAAAACGGCTTTAACGATTAACAAAAATAAGATATGAATGTAGAAAAATGTGTGACTTTGGGAAATGATATTTAGCAAAACACGTCAATTTCTAATCTAAGTAAGTTGGTAAGTGAAAGTTGTGTGTTGCGCGCACGCACCAGATTTTTTTAGTTTTTGTGCTTGATTATCAAAAGTAACATTAAAATTGTTATTAAATATTTGTAAAACTTTCCTTGTGTTAGAGTTTAAATTCAGAAAGACTAGGTCTACCCAAGATGCAATAGAATTCAAAAGATTAAGATCTATTGCTAATAGAGTAATAAAGGATAGCAAAAAAAAGTCTTGGAGAGAGTTTATATCGTCAATAAACAACGAAACTCCGGTGAATGAAATATGGCATAAAATACGCCTCATAAGAGGAATAAGAAAGAAACAAACGATTCCTGGGTTAAAGGTTGAACAAGATATTATTACTGATCCTCAAACAATTGCTGAATCTTTAGCGAAACACTTTAAGGAAGTCTCTTCTTCGAATTTTATACACAACCGGAAAGATGCCTCACAATCGCGACAGGAGAAAATGTCCATTAAAAATGAACTAGAAGAATACGATGAACAGTTCAAAATCGAAGAACTACGAGCAGCCTTAGAGAGATGCAGTGGAAGATCAGCCCCTGGACTAGATGGTGTATCAGGTGAATTTCTAAAAAAACTACCTGAAAGAGGAAAATCATTCCTTTTACGATTATTCAACGAAATCTGGTGTAACGGAGAATTTCCTCCGAATTGGAAAAAATCAGTCGTTGTTCCGATCCCGAAGAAGGAAAAGAGCTACCAACTAAAAGATTTCAGACCCATATCATTGATCTCCTCCATTTCCAAGACACTAGAAAAGATGGTAAACAAAAGGCTTATCCATGCACTAGAAAGTAAACAAGCTCTCTCTCCTCATCAGTTCGGTTTCAGGTCTCATCGCTCGACAAATGATTCTTTATTTTCCTTAAGCCTGGAAGTCGAAGAGGCCTTTTCACATAAAGAACATTTACTAGCGGTATTCTTAGATCTCGAAAAAGCCTATGACAGAATGGTGAGGGGGCGTGTTTTGGAAATATTAGAGTCATTGTGGACTGGAAAAAAGATGTTGACTTACCTGAAGGAGTTTCTGACTAAAAGAAAATTCTGTGTACGAGTAGGAAACACCTTCTCTTCCGAATATTGCATGGAAAATGGTACTCCACAAGGATCTCCGCTGAGTGCAACATTGTTTCTCGTGGCAATTAACGGAATCATATCAACTATCCAGAATCCAGTTAAGTGTATCTTATTTGCTGACGATATAGTCATCTTGTGTAGAGGCAAGTCCCTAGCGTACGAGCAGTGGAGACTACAGGATGCTATAAATCAAACAGCAAAATGGGCAAAGGAAGTGGGTTTTAAAATATCATCGACAAAAACGAAGTGTATGCATTTTTGTCGGAAACGGAACTGCCAACAGAACTCAGAAATTACCCTAGATGGCTCCAATATCGATTATGTTGAGAAAAATGTATACTTGGGGATGACATTGGACAGACGTTTGACTTGGATCCCTCATATAAAACAATTAAGGGAAGAATGTACCCATAGATTAGGGCTAATAAAGTGCATCTCGCATACAAGCTGGGGAGCTGATAGAGACACTCTCGTGAAAGTATATCACTGCGTAATACGATGCAAAATAGATTATGGGGCTCGGATATATGGCACAGGAAACAAAATGACTTTAAGGATGTTAGATACTCTCCACAATGCAGCCATCAGAATTTGTACTGGAGCATTTAGAACTTCTCCAGTTGAAAGTATTTATGCTGAGTCGGGAGAACCATCCTTGACTATGAGGCGAGAATACCTGCTGCTTAAATACGTGTCTAAACTGAAAACAATGGTTCAGCACCCATTAACATCAAAGTTGTTTGGAGAGGAGTATGAAATGGCCGGACTTATAAATGTTCAGAATAGCGCGTTAAAAAAAAAGATACTAACATCCTTACAACGGTTTAACATGGACCTAAATAGTATTAAACCCACCCCCAATCTGAAAGTTCCGTTATGGAAGAAAGAGAGACATTTGATAGATTTATCGATGGCGAAATTCTCGAAGGAAAGCCCATTAGAAATACAAAAATATTTTTTAGCCTTACTAGAAAAATACAATAACTTTGAGGCTATATTCACAGACGCTTCCAAACTTCAGGACAGCGTGGGCTGTGCTGTGTACACTCCGAAAGAACAGCTTTTATTCAAGTTACCAGGAGAGAGCTCTACATTCACTGGAGAAGCAGTAGCTGTCATGAAGGTTCTTCATTGGATCAAAGAGTCGAGAAAGTCAAACTGGGTGGTTGTAACAGATTCAAGGAGCGTACTGTCAGCTATCAACAACCTAGCCCCCACTAATTCAATAATAACGGAAATTGTAAATACGCTGTGGGAACTTAGAAATAGTAAAAAAATCATAATACTGGTCTGGGTTCCATCTCACTCCGGGATAACAGGGAACGAGAGAGCAGACCAAGCAGCAAGTTTGGCAAGAAAAGGAGAAAACCCCAACATAATCCCAATAAACAGTATCACCCACGAGGATTGGATCCACCAGTTAAAAAAAAGTATGAAAAAAAATTGGGAAGAAAATTGGATGAGTAAACCATCGAACCTAGCGGAAATAAAACAAGATTGCAGCAAATGGGTCACAACCAATAGAAGATCGAGAAGAGAAGTAGTATTGTGCAGAATGCGGATAGGGCACTGCGCATTCACACATACATACCTACTCAAAGGTCTTGAAGCACCCACCTGCCAAATGTGCAACAACACAACTCAGAGTACAAAACACTTGTTACTAGATTGTGTACAACATAATGATGCACGGAAAAAGGTAAAGCTGCCGAAAACTGTTAAAGAAATACTGGGAGATGAAGAGTCTTCGGCCCTTAAGTTATTCAAATTCTTAAAAGAAACAAATTATTATAATAAAATATAAACAGGAAAAATTAAAGCCAATGACCCTTACGGGTAGAGGCTAAAATGTAAATAAATAAATAAATAAATTTTCCTTATAAGCTGGTGTTAACTCATGACTAATGACAAAGCGAATCCTAAAATCCGAATAAATTTTTACTGTGTATGATTCTTCTTTTGTATGTGATGGTGACTTACTTCGTCTTTTAGGACCCTGGAGCTACTCGTTTTTATTAAAAATCCAATAAAATCACAAAATCGAAAATTTCTCATTTACGACCTTTTGCAGTATCAACGACAATAATCATAAACAATATGGTGCTTAACACAGCTTTCAAGTACCATACTTCTCTTTTCTTTAAAGTAGATATTCTTTTAATTTTAAATGAGTTAGATCCACCGTGAATGGAAAGCATAAAACATTGTTCCCTCATGATGTTATTTTTGTTTCTGGAAAGTGGCTACAATCCTAAGAACTTCATACATTGGTGAACCAAATATGAAGTTGACTGAATTCGGGCATGAGACTCAACTTGCCAGGGATTCGTTGAATTTTTAAACTATAAATATTTTTTTTAAGGGATTATAGAAATAGCTATCGAGTTTACTACCGTTATGAGGGTTTTCTACTAACCGTAGTTTGGAAATGTTCAGGAATAACAGCCCTTTTGAATTTGGAGTGAAAATAATAACTACAAAGATCTTTAATGTACAACGTATGTATTAAACGTGTGGGCATTTAGGGCTAAATTAAATGGCTAGTTGAGTTAGTAAAAAAACTGATTCCCAGCTAAACAAAAAAAAATATGCTAATACTTATATGAAATTAAAATAAACTGCTAAAGTCTAGTTAGCGTTACGAATTAGGATACGTGAACTATCTCATAGAGACCCGGTCGTTACACGTGTTCAAGCAGCAAAAACTAAACTGCTTATCACCGTGACTAACCTGATGGGCATCTCCTTTGTTCTGTGCTTGTTTTTCAAGAGGAATATTTGTTTATACTTATTTTGCAAACTCTTTGGGCCCTTGAGACTCATTATTAACAAAACAAAGAAGTAAAAAACAAAAATAAATAATAATAATGAATGGCTTAGATACTATAAGGTTCAATGTGGTGTTGACACCACCAACCGCCGCACATAAGGGTATATAGCATTTCCAAGTCAAATTCAACCTTTTCCATTTCAATTTCAACCTTTTCCAAGTCAAATTCTGCCACTTCTTCATGTTCGCCCGGTTTAACCCCTTAGCTAAGCATCTCATATCATGACCAGGTATCCGTTAAAATTAATATTTAATTTGAAGTTCAAGTGAAGCTATAATATTATAAATGATAACATTTTCGGATTTCTTTCACACGGGGGCGGTGTTATCGAGGGCGGTGTTTTAAAAAAAAATATTCATTTTGTATTTTAGTGGCGGGGAGTGGGAGTACTTAAAATAGTGCGCCCCCCCCCCACCACGAAGACACAAAATGAATATTTTTTTTTTAAAACACCGTCCCCGATAACATAAAATTGGATCCCTGTGTGAAAGAAATCGGAAAATCTAACTTTTTTATAATGTGCCCCCCCCCCCCGCCATTAAATACAAAATGAATATTTTTTTCAAAACACCGCCACCGATAACATACAATTGCACCACCGTGTGAAATAAATCCGAAAATTATACCATTTCAATATTATAGCGCCCCCCCCCCTCACTCTAGGTTTAAAATAAATATTAATGTTAAGGGATACCGGGTCATGATATACTATGCTTAGGTAAGGGGGTAGACCGGGCAAACATGAAGAAGTGGTTGAATATGACTTGGAAAAGATTGAAATCGAAATGGACAAGGTTGAATTTGACTTGGAAATGCTATATAATCCGTAAAGCTGGCCAAATCTATTTCCTCCTAATTTATTAAAGCATATACCCTAAAAATAAAGTTTATATAACTTATACATATGCAAACCCTCGAATAGGACGTAAAATGGAGGTCCAGAGCCTGTTCGATGTCAGGTGCTCGTTAAAGGCAGGCTAGTAGAATTTTCGTCTGGGGGGCAGGCTAGTAAAATTTTCGTTTAGGGGGGGGAGGCTAGTAAAATTTTCGTCTGGGGGGCAGGCTAGTAAAATTTTCGTCTGGGGGGCAGGCTAGTAAAATTTTCGTCTGGGGGGCAGGCTAGTAAAATTTTCGTCTGGGGGGCAGGCTAGTAAAATTCTCAAAAAGGTCGAGGTATTCTGACGTCATAAGGCTCAATTAATTCGTTTGATTTTTTAGTTTATATACGTATCTAATATTCCTCTTCTGGTTACTAATACCTTCCAGAAGGACATAATCTACAAATAAATATTAATTTAACAATGAAATTTCATATAAGACTAATTTAACAAAATTAAAATATGTTTTTATAATTTATAATTTATATTATCTGTAATTTATAATTTATAGATTTTATAATAATAAAATCGGCCTCGCAGCGATCAACATGATTTGTTTCACGGAAGCTAATATGGTTTATTGTAAAAACTATTTCGTATTAATTATAATATTTAATAATTAATAATTTAATCTTAGTCTCAAATATCCAGCCAAGGGAAATCTAACTTATAATTTGATTATAAATATTACTATCACTATTATAAATATTTAAACACCTTAAGGTCTTTGAAAATAAAGTACTGCGTAGAATATTTGGGCCGAAGAAGGAGGAGCAATACTATCATCTCATAAATGTTAACCGATAAAAAAAAAAAAAAAAGGATAATGATAATGATAATAAAAGAAATTGATCAATTATATTCTAATATCATAGTTATTGGTTTCATCGCCTCCATTTAAAGAAAATTGTAAATGAAATGAGCTTTCCGTTACTTTTAACTGTTATTTTATTGTTAACGTCTATATACTTCTAGATTCCGAATTGTCTTTTACATTCAAGCTATACAGATACATTGAATATACAAATTATGAATAGTACACTACCTTTGGTATATGAATATTTAACTAGTTTTAACTGGATGTTATGAAAATGATTAATGATTAACTTTTTTTTTTTCGCAATACAATTAAATCTGTAAATATTTTTCAAAAATCTAAGATTGTGTCTGTCTTATTCGGCAAGTTAGCTAAAAGGTTCTTAGAAAAGGGATAGTGCTAATAAATTCCTATATCTTATTATAATTTTACTAAACATTTGTTTATAATAAAATTGATATATCATTAAAGTTCATAGCATTTGTTTTCTTACCTACCAATTTAGATTCTAACAATATGATTTTACCTTCATATTGTTTCAATAATTTATTTTGTAATTGAAAAATTAGCAAAAACTATTTGATACAATTTAAAAACCAAATAAATAATAGAATAGTGGGTTGTATGTGAATAAATGCATGCTTCCTAATTGCAATGAAAATGCTAGAATGTTCAATATTATTAAATAAATGAATATTCAATTTATTAAAATAATAAAGGTCACTAAATAATCGAATATGTTCCATCTTTTTTCAATAACTAAAACAGCATCGAGGATCGTAATAATTTCAACCTTAAATAGACGTTGAATTCTTGGATAACTCAAAACCTAATAAGCGTTATAATATAAAGAATATAGAAATATTGTGAAAAACATATAATTTGTTAAAATATATTGAAAAAATTATTGTTTAATCGGGCTTCACTATTTTTGATTAAAACGAGGAGGAAAATTGAGGAGGGGAAGGGCACTATTATCGAAAGATAGGCAGAACTAAATATTTGTATTCATTTTAAAGATTCCCAAAACAAAAAGTTGAACAGTTGAACCTTTAAAACCCACACACACAAATATAGGAGGATAAATATATAAACTATATTAGTGGAACCAAGAAAACTTATAAAAGAATTTACCATTACTTTCAAAAAGATTTATAATCAATATATAAATTGTTTTAAATAATTTATTTTTGAAGAGAAAATAATTTAAAAACAAGAGTGGTCATCCACGAAAATGATTAAATTAATATAAAATAATTTAAAAATTGACGAAAGTCAAGAGATGCTGAAAAGTTGGACAAAAATTGTCCACCTCCCGTAAATACTCGCAAAACTTGCGAGATCGTGGGAGAGGGGTCAGTGAAGAGGAAGGTTTTGGCACCGTTTGGAAACGACTCCGTGGTGTAATGGATAAGCATCCCGCGCATGTCACGCGGAAGACCCGGGTTCGATTCCCGGCGATGCCAAATCTTTTCTCTTCAAAAATAAATTATTTAAAATAATTTAAAAACAAGAGTGGTCATCCACGATAATGATTAAATTAATATAAAATATATAAATTGATAAAACTTAGAAAGATATGTCTAACTTTCTCACTTCATAATTTAAAAAAAAATCAAAATATTAATGATGTAAAATAAAAGTATTGAATATGCATTGGTTAAAACTTATATTTTTTAATTCTAATCAGTGATGGATCTTTCGATAAACAATTAGCTTGGTTTAGTTTTTGCATAAAAACGTTTGTTTCAAAGTTTAGATCAAACATCGATATCATTTAATTTTATTAATATTGAAATAAATAAAATTATATATATTTTGATAAGCCGATATTAAAACAATAGCCCTAGTTCTAAAAAATCCACAAATATTTAAAAATGTAATGCGCAGGTAAGAATAATTATAATCTATTAAAAAAAAAATATTAGTAATTAACAGTGTTATAATTGATTAATTTAGAAGTAACTATCATTCTAAGTTTGTAAACTGAATTGGTTTGTTTCAACCGTAGACAATTATTTTTATTAAAAATTAAAAAAAATCCTAAAATTTAATTTAATGATATAATGTATTATATCGCATTATCACTTGTCAACATGGAATTGAATTGTCGTCATAAAACGCACGTCCGTTGTTTATGAAAAAAAAAAAATTCAACGCCTATCATTCATTTTTTAATTCTTTGAAACTTTTTTCTAAAATAAGAATATGGCAATAAGATGAATCAAGAATTAAGTAAGGTATGAAGACGCATCTTAATCGTTCTCTTGCTTGAGTCATACGACGATGATGAAGCGATAAAATATCTATTTAAGGACATCTGTGCTATGAGATCATCCTTCATAGATCTCGTATGCTTTTATATTTAAAGATATAGTAATAAAGTTCCGTTCCAATATTTTATTAATTTGAAAAGATTTAAGGGGAGATTAACCCGATATTGGATCGAATGTGGAAGCTTCATTGGTAATTCCTGTCTTTTAGTTCAATAACAGCTAAACAATATTTGATGATGAAATCAAAATAATGACGATGTCTTGTTTAAATAAGTGGTAAAAGATGACCAGGTATCCGTTAAAATTAATATTTATTTTGAAGTTCAAGTGAAGCTAAAATATTGTAAATGATAACATTTTCGAATTTCTTTCACACGGGGGCGGTGTTATCGAGGGCAGTGTTTTTAAAAAAATATTCATTTTGTATTTTAGTGGCGGGGAGTCGGGGTACTTAAAATAGTGCGCCCCCCCCCCCCCCACCACGAAGACACAAAATGAATATTTTTTTTTAAAAACACCGTCCCCGATAACATAAAATTGGATCCCTGTGTGAAAGAAATCGGAAAATTATACTATTTCAATATTATGGCCCCCCCAACCTCACTCTAAGTTTAAAATAAATATTAATGTTAAGGGATACCGGGTCATGATATACTATGCTTAGGTAAGGGGGTAGACCGGGCAAACATGAAGATGTGGTTGAATTTGACTTGGAAAAGATTGAAATTGAAATGGACAAGGTTGAATTTGACTTGGAAATGCTATATAATCCGTAAAGCTGGCCAAATCTATTTCCTCCTAATTTATTAAAGCATATACCCTAAAAATAAAGTTTATATAACTTATACATATGCAAACCCTCGGACAGGACGTAAAATGGAGGTCCAGAGCCTGTTCGATGTCAGGTGCTCGTTAAAGGCAGGCTAGTAGAATTTTCGTCTGGGGGGCAGGCTAGTAAAATTTTCGTTTAGGGGGAGGGAGGCTAGTAAAATTTTCGTTTAGGGGGAGGGAGGCTAGTAAAATTTTCGTCTGGGGGGCAGGCTAGTAAAATTTTCGTTTAGGGGGAGGGAGGCTAGTAAAATTTTCGTCTGGGGGGGCAGGCTAGTAAAATTCTCAAAAAGGTCGAGGTATTCAATATTATTAAAATAATAAAGGACACTAAACAATCGAATATGTTCCATCTTTTTTTCAATAACAAAAACAGCATCGAGGATCGAAATGAATAATTTCAACCTTAAATAGACGTTGAATTCTTGGATAACTCAAAACCTAATAAGCGTTATAATATAAAGAATATAGAAATATTGTGAAAAACATATAATTTGTTAAAATATATTGAAAAGAATTATTGTTTAATCAGGCTTCACTATTTTTGATTACAACGAGGAGGAAAATTGAGGAGGGGAAGGACACTATTATCGAAAGATAGGCAGAACTAAATATTTGTATTCATTTTAAAGATTCCCCAAACAAAAAGTTGAACAGTTGAACCTTTAAAACCCACACACACAAATATTAAATATAGGTAGTAGGATAGATATATAAAATTATATTGGTGGAACCAAGAAATCTTATAAAAGAATTTACCATTACTTTCAAAAATATTTATAATCAATATATAAATTGATAAAACTAAGAAACGTATGTCTAACTTTCTCACTTCATAATTTAAAAAAAAAATCAAATTATTAATGATGTAAATTAACAGTATTGAATATGCATTGGTTAAAACTTATATTTTTTAATCCTAATCAGTGATG
This sequence comes from Aelia acuminata, assembly GCA_911387785.2. NCBI lineage: Eukaryota > Metazoa > Arthropoda > Insecta > Hemiptera > Pentatomidae > Aelia > Aelia acuminata. Next base: position 47,729,800 of record OU426979.1, read on the forward strand.
GATCTTTCGATAAACAATTAGCTTGGTTTAGTTTTTGCATAAAAACGTTTGTTTCAAAGTTTAGATCAAACATCGATATCATTTAATTTTATTAATATTGAAATAAATAAAATTATAGATATTTTGATAAGCCGATATTAAAACAATAGCCCTAGTTCTAAAAAATCCACAAATATTTAAAAATGTAATGCGCAGGTAAGAATAATTATAATCTATTAAAAAAAAAATATTAGTAATTAACAGTGTTATAATTGATTAATTTAGAAGTAACTATCATTCTAAGTTTGTAAACTGAATTGGTTTGTTTCAACCGTAGACAATTATTTTTATTAAAAATTAAAAAAAATCCTAAAATTTAATTTAATGATATAATGTATTATATCGCATTATCACTTGTCAACATGGAATTGAATTGTCGTCATAAAACGCACGTCCGTTGTTTATGAAAAAAAAAAAATTCAACGCCTATCATTCATTTTTTAATTCTTTGAAACTTTTTTCTAAAATAAGAATATGGCAATAAGATGAATCAAGAATTAAGTAAGGTATGAAGACGCATCTTAATCGTTCTCTTGCTTGAGTCATACGACGATGATGAAGCGATAAAATATCTATTTAAGGACATCTGTGCTATGAGATCATCCTTCATAGATCTCGTATGCTTTTATATTTAAAGATATAGTAATAAAGTTCCGTTCCAATATTTTATTAATTTGAAAAGATTTAAGGGGAGATTAACCCGATATTGGATCGAAAGTGGAAGCTTCATTGGTATTTCCTGTCTTTTAGTTCAATAACAGCTAAACAATATTTGATGATGAAATCTAAATAATGACGATGTCTTCTTTAAATAAGTGGTAAAGCTCTAAGAATATGTCACATTGATTTTCAATATATATTCCACAGAAGATAAAACAAGCCTTGAAACGACAGATGAACCACAGAAGAATTTTTTTTTTCAAGGTACACTTTAATTATAAACCTATCAACGGATTCAGACGCTTTCAGTCCCAATTATGTTAAACACATGTAAGGTATCGGAGTAATAGAGAAATAAAATAATTAATAGGAACTTTATTATAAACAAATATAAAAATTTCCAAATGTTTTTATAAAATTCAACTATTTTATGTGAAAACCCTGTACCCTAAACGCTTTACAGATCCTCCTTGACAAATTATTTTTTTTTTCAGAACAATGAGTAACCATACCTCCAGAAAATTGCACCTAAAGTTGACATTATACTTTTCAGGAGAAATTTTCTGAAAAGATAGTTATTTGCCTTTTTTTTTTTGTTTCACTTAACTATATATGAGATGTATAGTTAGAGAAAATATTCCGATCGTGAAAAATTTCGATTCCCGGTTTTTCCTACTATGTTACTTATACTGTTTAGAATTAAATAGAACAGAAATTAGAGCATAGAGCCATCGAAAACTATAGAGTATAGTCATGAAATTCTGAAAGCCGATTTAAGTTAGTATTAACAAATGAAAGAATATCTATGGTTTGAAGCAAAAGATTTTTTTTTTTGAGCTATGAATTTGATGGGAGTAAGTAGAAAAGATCCAGGAAGAGTTCACAAAAAAAAATTAAAAGTTTTACCAAAACTTAATGGTTTTTAAAAATCGCTAACCCTCCTCTTAATTAAACGGTCGAAGTCGAAGACGAAAGTCTGCTAATAAGGTACTGCATAATGTCCGTTTTCAGATCACGTTTGACCTCAAAATATAGTTTACAATTCAAAAATAATCTAATTTTAGTTTAAGAATATAGTTATATCTCATGCCCTAAACCTGGACTTAAGATGATTTTAGCGAACGAAAGTCGAGAAAGAATTGACATAAAGTTCAGTACACTAGTCTGCACTATAGAATTTTAAAATCTTATATATTGAATGTTAAGATAACTTACACACGAACTGTAGATATTGATATGGAAATACACGGCTTCAGTTGTGTATGATTTTTATAGAGTTTATGAGTTTTTTTTAATGTTTTTCAGATCACGTTTGACCTCAAAATATAGTTTACAATATTAAAATAATCTTATTTTTGGTTTAAGAGTATAGTTATAGCTCACGTCCTGAACCGGGCTTGAGATTATTTTAGCGACCGAAAATCGAGAAAGAATTGACATAAAGTTCAGTACACTAGTCTGCACTATAGAATTTTAAAATCTTATATATTGAATGTTAAGATAACTTACACACGAACTGTAGATATTGATATGGAAATACACGGCTTGAGTTGTGTATGATTTTTATAGAGTTTATGATTTTTTTTTTATGTCGTTTTTCAGATCATGTTTGACCTCAAAATATAGTTTACAATACAAGAATAACCTAATTTTAGTTTAAGAATATACTAATATCTCATGCCCTAAACCTGGACTTAAGATGATTTTAGCGAACGAAAGTCGAGAAAGAATTGACATAAAGTTCAGTACACTAGTGTGGACTTTAGAATTTTGAACTCTTGTACATTGAATGTGCTACTAAGATATTTTCCATACAAACTGCAGGTATTGTTATGGGAATACACGGCTTGAGTTTATGAAATGGAGATATATTGCTTTAAACCAGGTAGGTAAAAAAAACTTTTTACTAAAGGTCCTCAGATCATCATTGAAATTTTTTTACTGAACTAAGAAATTAATGTTGAGTGGAGAAAATGCAATAAATTAAATTTATAATCTTGAAAAAAAAATCCTTTCTTTTGCATCCTTTAAAAATCTGTACTAATTATATTTATATTGTTGATATTATAGATAATTATCTCATGGCAAAATGATGCCATGTAAAATGATGATGTAATTTCAGGTTTTTTTTTTTTTTTTTTTTTTTTTTTTTAAATTTAGCCACAACAACAATTAGTGGAATTTAATTTTCCACTAGTGTAGATAGAATAAAGAATTCCATCAGTTAAATAATATTGTTTTCGTGGTATTTTCCAAACTGAAAGCAGGAACTCTTTCGATACCTGCTACTGCTGGGTTGGACGTGTTCCTTTTCCAGTGTGTTTGTGAGCTACATATTAAACGGATTAGCAGTCCTTCATGAATCCGAATTGGAGAACACGGAGAGGGGAGAGAGATTTCCGTTCAGGAGAAAAAAAAAATAAAGGAGGGTTGAGGACGGTTTCCACTACATGGACACAATAAAACGGAAATCGTATTTATACCCCGATAAAACAGACAAAAAAATAAGCTCGAGAGACCGTAATATAATTCGAATTCACCGGAGCGTGCCCTCACTCCATGAAAACAGGAAATTTAAAATTCATTTGTTGAAGGAACAGTTATGATAATTTAATTTGTTCCACATCGGGGGGGGGGGGGGGGGGGGTAGAAGGGGGGGGGGGGTAGAGATGGTGGAAGTATTAGAATCTAAAAAGAAGCAGACCAACCCACACACACGGTCCACCCGCAAAATATTCATGAAAACTGCAACCAAAGTCATGAAGGGTAGCATTGTTTTTGTGCCCCAAGTAATGAGTTAGATGTGATACAGTGTAGGTGATCTTAAATAATAACTATATATGCAAGGACCGTATGTTAGTGCGATTAAAAGTAGTCGATGTATTAATTTAAATTTTTAAAAATTTTCTTGCTATTTAGCAAGCTAGTGGCCATCTCTAAAAAAAAGAGTTAAAACTAGTAGAAAAAAAAATTGGGTTCGTCCATTCGTTTTGTGCAGAAGCTTTCTTTCTTCGCGGCATAATGAAAATTAAATCACAAAATTGTAGATATTATTAACGAAGATACGATATTTTTTATTTTTAATCACATGTTGTTTTTTCTTGTTTATGTTATGTCAGCCTCTCAGTTGATAGAATGACTAATTCTATTTTCAAAACTTTACAAGAAAGAAAACTTTGTGAAATATTGTCCGTTTTATTTCGTTATTGTACGAAAGAAATACAAACGCAATAGTTTAATAAAACATGCATACAAAATAAAAACGTACGAGTTTTCAAGAGAGCAATATAATTTAAAGGACTTGCCTAAACGTTGAAAAAGGAATTAATCATTCGGTAACTGAAAGGTTCAAACATAAAAATGTGAGGGTGTGTTTGTTATCTGAAAAGTCGAGCTTACTTAGTAATTAGCTACTTTCCCGTTAGGTCACCTGTTAACGATGAAAACCATTTTGAAGCCCTTACTTAAATGATGTATAAAACATAATTGAATTAACCAACTTTCCAATGCTATGAAATTTAAGTGTTTTAAAATAAACTATATAATTTCACAGATTTATGTGTAATATTTAAAAATTAATATTTTTTATTTATTGAATGCCACTCTTTTCGTAAAATAAATTTACATTATACTTTTTCATCTGACCAGGAAAATATCCGGATGTAGAGCTGGAAAAAGCTAGGTAGGGGGATAGGAGAATTATAATCTGTAAATAACATGGGCTCTTCAATCACTTGAGCCATTTAAGCCTCTATAGAACGTAAGGGCATTGACTATGACGAGGAAATAAAATACTTAAAATAATACAATGGGAAAATGAAAATTATGGATGACAGATTACAATAAGGACTAGCGTCTCGATGCAGAGCAGAACAGTTTTTGTGAAACGTGAATTAGGCCTAGCGCACATTGAGACACTCGCGACGGAGAGCAGAGCAGTTTTTTTAAAACGTGTGGTAGATAGGAAACTGCGCTGCCATGTTCTGCGTCCGAATGTGTGAGGTTCTTATTCAATTCACATTTCACAAAAACTGCTTAGCTTTGCGTCGCGAGTGTCTCAATGTACGCCTACCCTTAGTTAGGAACCGCACACATTGGGACGCAGTGCAGGGCAGCGAAGATTCCTATTTATCACATATATTGCAAAAACTGCTCTGGTCTGCGTGCCTTTGTCTCAATGTGCGCCTCTCATTAAGATGTTACATAGGAAATTGATATAATTAATAGAATTGATCAAATATTTGTGGGGGCCTACCTATATAAGGTACCCCTATATTTGGGGATACCTCTTAGCGGTTCCTAAGGGCCCCCCTCTCCAATATAATCAATATATCGCTAGGCGGGCAACACTGTAAGAATAGAGAGAGTGAAAGTTATGATATAGACATTGTTACCAAAAATGATTTATAAATAATTTATTTTTTTTGAAGAGAAAAGATTAGGCTCCGCCGGGAGTCGAACCCGGGTCTCCTGCGTTACATGCGAGGATACTAACCGCTACACCACAGAGCTCGGCTCAAGGCAGAGCAAATCCTTCCTCTTCACTGATACCTACTCCCCCTATCTCACAAGTTTTGTGAGTAGTAGCGGGAGGTGGACAATTTTTGTCCAATTTCTGATATTTTATTGACTTACGTCAATTTTTTAAATTATTTTAATTAATCCAATCTTAAATTGTGGCTCACCACCAATTTTAAATTATTTTTAAATAATTTATTTTTTGAAGAGAAAAGATTTGGCTCCGCCGGGAGTCGAACCCGGGTCTCCTGCGTTACATGCGAGGATGCTAACCGCTACACCACAGAGCTCGGCTCAAGGCAGAGCAAATCCTTCCTCTTCACTGATACCTACTCCCCCTATCTCACAAGTTTTGTGAGTAGTAGCGGGAGGTGGACAATTTTTGTCCAATTTCTGATATTTTATTGACTTACGTCAATTTTTTAAATTATTTTAATTAATCCAATCTTAAATTGTGGCTCACCACCAATTTTAAATTATTTTTAAATAATTTATTTTTTGAAGAGAAAAGATTTGGCTCCGCCGGGAGTCGAACCCGGGTCTCCTGCGTTACATGCGAGGATGCTAACCGCTACACCACAGAGCTCGGCTCAAGGCAGAGCAAATCCTTCCTCTTCACTGATACCTACTCCCCCTATCTCACAAGTTTTGTGAGTAGTAGCGGGAGGTGGACAATTTTTGTCCAATTTATGATATTTTATTGACTTACGTCAATTTTTTAAATTATTTTAATTAATCCAATCTTAAATTGTGGCTCACCACCAATTTTAAATTATTTTTAAATAATTTATTTTTTAAAGAGAAAAGATTTGGCTCCGCCGGGAGTCGAACCCGGGTCTCCTGCGTTACATGCGAGGATGCTAACCGCTACACCACAGAGCTCGGCTCAAGGCAGAGCAAATCCTTCCTCTTCACTGATACCTACTCCCCCTATCTCACAAGTTTTGTGAGTAGTAGCGGGAGGTGGACAATTTTTGTCCAATTTATGATATTTTATTGACTTACGTCAATTTTTTAAATTATTTTAATTAATCCAATCTTAAATTGTGGCTCACCACCAATTTTAAATTATTTTTAAATAATTTATTTTTTGAAGAGAAAAGATTTGGCTCCGCCGGGAGTCGAACCCGGGTCTCCTGCGTTACATGCGAGGATGCTAACCGCTACACCACAGAGCTCGGCTCAAGGCAGAGCAAATCCTTCCTCTTCACTGATACCTACTCCCCCTATCTCACAAGTTTTGTGAGTAGTAGCGGGAGGTGGACAATTTTTGTCCAATTTCTGATATTTTATTGACTTACGTCATTTTTTTAAATTATTTTAATTAATCCAATCTTAAATTGTGGCTCACCACCAATTTTAAATTATTTTTAAATAATTTATTTTTTGAAGAGAAAAGATTTGGCTCCGCCGGGAGTCGAACCCGGGTCTCCTGCGTTACATGCGAGGATGCTAACCGCTACACCACAGAGCTCGGCTCAAGGCAGAGCAAATCCTTCCTCTTCACTGATACCTACTCCCCCTATCTCACAAGTTTTGTGAGTAGTAGCGGGAGGTGGACAATTTTTGTCCAATTTCTGATATTTTATTGACTTACGTCAATTTTTTAAATTATTTTAATTAATCCAATCTTAAATTGTGGCTCACCACCAATTTTAAATTATTTTTAAATAATTTATTTTTTGAAGAGAAAAGATTTGGCTCCGCCGGGAGTCGAACCCGGGTCTCCTGCGTTACATGCGAGGATGCTAACCGCTACACCACAGAGCTCGGCTCAAGGCAGAGCAAATCCTTCCTCTTCACTGATACCTACTCCCCCTATCTCACAAGTTTTGTGAGTAGTAGCGGGAGGTGGACAATTTTTGTCCAATTTCTGATATTTTATTGACTTACGTCAATTTTTTAAATTATTTTAATTAATCCAATCTTAAATTGTGGCTCACCACCAATTTTAAATTATTTTTAAATAATTTATTTTTTGAAGAGAAAAGATTTGGCTCCGCCGGGAGTCGAACCCGGGTCTCCTGCGTTACATGCGAGGATGCTAACCGCTACACCACAGAGCTCGGCTCAAGGCAGAGCAAATCCTTCCTCTTCACTGATACCTACTCCCCCTATCTCACAAGTTTTGTGAGTAGTAGCGGGAGGTGGACAATTTTTGTCCAATTTCTGATATTTTATTGACTTACGTCAATTTTTTAAATTATTTTAATTAATCCAATCTTAAATTGTGGCTCACCACCAATTTTAAATTATTTTTAAATAATTTATTTTTTGAAGAGAAAAGATTTGGCTCCGCCGGGAGTCGAACCCGGGTCTCCTGCGTTACATGCGAGGATGCTAACCGCTACACCACAGAGCTCGGCTCAAGGCAGAGCAAATCCTTCCTCTTCACTGATACCTACTCCCCCTATCTCACAAGTTTTGTAAGTCAATAAAATATCATAAATTGGACAAAAATTGTCCACCTCCCGCTACTACTCACAAAACTTGTGAGATAGGGGGAGTAGGTATCAGTGAAGAGGAAGGATTTGCTCTGCCTTGAGCTGAGCTCTGTGGTGTAGCGGTTAGCATCCTCGCATGTAACGCAGGAGACCCGGGTTCGACTCCCGGCGGAGCCATATCTTTTCTCTTCAAAAAATAAATTATTTAAAAATAATTTAAAATTGGCGGTGAGCCACAATTTAAGATTGGATTAATTAAAATAATTTAAAAAATTGACGTAAGTCAATAAAATATCATAAATTGGACAAAAATTGTCCACCTCCCGCTACTACTCACAAAACTTGTGAGATAGGGGGAGTAGGTAGGTATCAGTGAAGAGGAAGGATTTGCTCTGCCTTGAGCCGAGCTCTGTGGTGTAGCGGTTAGCATCCTCGCATGTAACGCAGGAGACCCGGGTTCGACTCCCGGCGGAGCCAAATCTTTTCTCTTCAAAAAATAAATTATTTAAAAATAATTTAAAATTGGTGGTGAGCCACAATTTAAGATTGGATTAATTAAAAATGATTTATAAGATTTGAATTTGAATGTTAGTTTATAGTATTATTTTGTCGAGTTAAATAATAATCATTACTTATACAGTGTGTTTAATCACTAAACATTAAAACCCCATATATTGATAGAAAAATTTCAATGAAACATGAAAATACTATAAATTAATTAAAGTGAAAAATGAAAAAAAAAACAATGAATGATATAAAAATTTTGGCATGAAGGTTAATTTTTTGAAGAAACAACATTTTTTCGGCCATTATCACAGTGTTGCTTAGTATCTCGCTTCTTTCCGTTCCAAGTCCCAAGAGATAAGAGAGTAAAATGTCAAAATTTTCGATTTTTGGCCATTACTACGCTGTTCATTCTTACCACAGGAAAATGGAGAACAATGTGTGGCTTCAAATAAAAAACAACCATATTTAATTTTTTGTTTCAGTACTATCTATGGAAATTTAACTAATTAAACTGAAATAATCAGCCAATGATTATACCAGCACGTATTGCTCAAAAATAGGTTAGTTTGAAATTAGCATATACAATCAAATATGTAAATTATAATCCAGCCATATGTTCTGATTACTTACGTTTTAGGTTATTTATGTAGACTTTTAAATTCTGTGTTCATTGTTATCACAACTAGGCATATAACGTTGTAAACTAATTATTCTTTCAGGTATGCTTTTCTTTCATTGCAATTGATTTTGTTATTTTGTTTATTCTGTTTCTTATTCAAATCAATTATTTCATCAAAAGAACATTAATTCTCGTGATTTTATATCCTAATATTTTATTAGGATTATTATATTTAACTTTATAGTTTATATGAATCCAGCAATCTTTCCAAGTTATAATAGATTAACTATATATAAATATTTAAAATTGTTCAAGTGCTTCTATATTTAGCACTTAATTTGTATTTTTTCAATCAATAATTGAAGTTATTTTCCGTCTCACATAATTTGATATAGGAAATCTTATCTTGTTTGTCTTCAGTGTTGCAATCTAGTTATTTTCTTATTATCTATTGTTAGATGTGAAAATAGCTCCACTCAAGTTTGGAATACCCACTGAACTTTATACATCTGTTTTAGTTTTGTGTATAGAGCTATTAATACCTTCATCGTTGCCTTAAGTTTAAAGCAAAGTCCTTCTTCAGAAAATCTTGTATTGTTTGAAAATATGCTAATAAAATTTAGTTGCTAATCAGCCAATTTTTATTAAATCTTAATATCACCTTCTCGTGATAATGGAGCTGGGTAAAGATGTGGAAGTTGTAGATTTAAATCTGTTCTTGCTGCTTAAAGCGTGTTAAGCCCAAACCAAAAGAAAAACACTTTTTAAATTTGTTTATACATCCATTTTTAACGAGGCATATAAGTAAAGATGAAATTCTGTTTGTTTGTTTGCTTGTGCTTTATAGAAATCCATACCGTTTGTCCTAAATTCTCCAAATTTCGCTCAGTGGTTCTTTGATACCAGGTGCCTTCAGCCAATCTCTAGGTATATTCTTTATTGTTGTAAAAATCCTTTTGATCTCGCTTTACATTGATTTTTACGAAATCGACCGTTTGAGTCGATAAAAGTCTCACTTTATAGATTTTACAGATTTAAAAAATGAAATTCTCCGGGTGAAACCGATATATACAACTAGTTAAGAATAAATTCAAATATGTATTAAGATCTTTGCTAACCGTGACAAGTGTACTAAATAAACAAATTTTTTTTTACAAAAGCCCAACGTTATTACTCGCTTTTTTTTACGTTTTTTTTTTCAAATCTAAATAAAAAAGCACGGAAATAAAAAAATAGTGACAAATGACAAAAAAAAAAAAAAAGCTTCTAAGGCCTTTTGCTTGATAGAAAAACGAAGGGTGAATAGATGAAATAAAATAGTTATTTATTATACAAGTGACGAAAGTAGATCATTTTACAACTCGAGTGAAACGTTTATCCACACGGGCGAAGCGAGTGTGGTAATTTCACGAGAGTTGTAAATTCTACTTTTTTCACGAGTGTAATATTAATTTTTTTCTGTATCGTGTAATACATGATCAGATCTAACCAGAATATGAACAAAATTAGGATGTTGTGAAGATTATGGTATGTTGTTGGTAGGTTATAAGCATGGTTGTGAAAGGTTATAAAATGTCATAATAATAAATTGAAAATGTTTAATTAAATAAAAAATAATATAATAATAATAATATTTAATGAAACAGTGTTTTTTGAAGTTTTTTAGTAATATCAAAGATGTCTGTTTAAATTAAAATGATTGTGAAGTAGTGCAGTTATAAACAAGTGCAGGTTATAAACAAGGAAGGTAATTATTATTATATTTAAATTTTAAAATATATTGATTTTTTCCACCAATAATTCATTCACATTTCAATTTATTTTGTTAAAATAAATTCTTACAATGTTAAGAAACATTTAAAAGCATTTAATTTCCAACTTCAAATTATTTTTTAATTTATACTTATTACTAATTAAGAAGGCAATTCACTTTCTTCACTTGTGAAGAATGTATTCACTTGTGAAGAAAGTAATCACTTTCTTCACTCTATTGCAAAATGTTTAACTTTCTTCACTCATTTCAGTTTAGTAATGTTACCATTATTCAACGATTACAGAAAAAATTATTATTGCTGTTTCTGGTAGTTGTATTGTTTTATCCGTGATGTTATGTGAGCAAATGAAAAGAAGTTTTTCTTAGATGACAGTGTTCGTAACAAAATATGTAATGCTTTGTTTTTATTTTTTGTGTGTATATTTATATTTTTTAGTTTTGAGAATTTCAAAATAAAAAAGAAATACAATAATTTAAACCGTTTGCTTAGAGTTTACTCGTTGAAATTTATGAAAGAATAAATTTAAATGCAAAAATGTGGTTAGTTCTTATTTTTCGTACTTTAGTAATATTATTTTATACGGAGTAATCTTTAATCTCTAACTTCAAATCTGTGTGTTTTCAAAACCATAAACCTTTAGAAGTTCAAAACAAAGAAAAAAATCTACAACCTCTTACCACATCATAAATTTTCACCTCAGTCTCTGCGTGTGACTGGCCCGTTTCGAGGAAGGTGCTTTTGTAGAAGCAGCAGATGTTGAAACAGGCCAAGGACAAACGAAAAAGGCAAAATAATAAAGGAAGAAGAGTATGATCAGAATTCAGCTACCTACAACCTGTTAGGCCAAAATATATGCTGAAGACCTTGCGTCGTTTTAGCTCTCGTTCCTTTATGTTAAATGATGTCACATATATCCCGCAAAATTTGAATCTGTGGCCATTTTCAAATACTTGGTTGACAATGGTCCAAATTGGTTAGAAGTTTTTTTCATAGTTACAGCTGTTGCCATAGAGTGGTTCACTAATGAACAGCGCGATTTTTTATCATGAAAACTTATTGTCGAAACATAGGAAGAGTGGCTAAGGAAGGTTATTCTTTTGGCTACTTTATCCCTTTCCACTAACTCCGCTATACCGATCATAACACCTCAATAAGCATAAAAGTGCGAGGTATTTATCCAACGCAGCGTGTTTATGCTTCAGGATTAGTTTCTCAATTTGAACGGCTGCAAGTGGTGTAAAAGCGCACGGATTATAGAAATCATTTTATATCTTTATATATATAAATCTCGTGTCCCGATTTGTCGGAGGTAAAATCAGAAATTACTCAACCGATTTTGATGAAATTTGGCTCATTGTGTGCACTCTTGTCCAACTTAAAAGATAGGGTCGTTTTTATCACGATTATTGGCATCAATAGTTCTTTTTTTGCAAATTAAATGCTTATTATACTACAAACAGTGCGAAAATTTGCAAGTTCTATAAATTTCCAACAGATGGTGGAGTAAGTTGATTTATTGACACAACACTTCATTTTCTTTCGAAGGGTAAGCATAAATATATTTTTTCCGGCTTAGACTAGGAAAATCCGTATTTTTTCCTTCGCAAATTATGCGTTGCCTTTTCAGGTGTGGGGGAATGTATTTATTTTGGCAAAAGGCAGGTTAACCAAATTCATTATGCACCTGTTCGTATAACCTCCTGATACGATATCTAATATCACCATGTGTTATAATCTTACTTTGTTAGTTTGTTTTAACGTCACTTTATGCCACTAAGGCTAATCGGAAGATGCTACTATGAGAATCTTTTGCCTAATTATACCTGGATAGGCAAAATTTAGGCCTATCCAAGTAAAATTAGGATAGGGATCTTTAACGAGTACCTGACATCGTACAGGCTCGGGACCTCCATTTTACGTCCTATCCGAGGGACGGCATAGACAAGGATTTTTTACTCAGATTAAAAAATCCTCGGGCCACCTTGGGACGCGCACTCGCGACCTTTAGAATTGTAAGTTTCTATGATACCCACTACACCACAGGAGACCCCTTATATAATCTTACTTTAATTAATATGTATTATGGCAAAAGATTAATTTTGTACATTTTTGCTGTCTATTTTGATTGCAATAAACCCTGTCTTTATTAGTTCCTTTTACATATGTCATTCATTAACACATTATGTTCAAATACAAGATGAAAACAATAAAAACTACCCCATATAATAACTTTATAACTATATAATAACAAAAATAATAAAATAACCCATCAAAATTCTTTACAAAAACAATTTTAAATTTGGCGTAAAGTTCTATTTTAAATCCCGTTGGTTTTTAGATTAGCTCAAATATTTTTATCGTTATTTTTGAGAAAATCGAAAGAAACGTAAAAATAGGAAAAAAAGTTATAAAATAAAGTACCCCCTCTTTAGGTAGTAAAGTACCGTTTGACCAATTTTGATGATTTTTTTGCTGTAACATTGCGGGCATATACATACATCAAATACATAAAATATCAGTGAATTTTGATTTGACTATAAAAAAGAATAGGATATAACTAAATCCACGCATTATAGCTACTGAGCCACTACAACGCATGGCTGGGTCTGCTCGTTTGTTGTTTGGGTCTGCTGGCTATCACTTCAATTATATTTACCGGATACAGTTCACATTGTTGGGCGATTTATAACGTCTAAATACTCCGGTTTATTTATTCCAGTGAGGTCCAAGCACTCTACGCAGTACTTCATTTTAAAACCCTAATCTGTTGCTCATCCCTCAATGCTAGTGGCCACCTCTACGCTAAAGGACCGTAGGAAGAATAAAAGTTTTCCAAAGTTTAATTTTCAAGTTTCAGGGCAGATGAAACAATGTAACCAATTTCGCAACTGAAAAGTAGAATGTATTTCCAGTCTTTAATCTAAGCTTGATTTCCTCTCCCATTAAGTTCTTCCTAGGTATCGCAAATTTCAAATTAATCCCCTTCTACATCAATAACAAAGGAATCGTACCTATTTCTGCAACTTACAATATTTTTCTTATCTGTATTTATTTCCAACCCAATTTCTTTACCGGTTATCTTTGCCCTTGTTTATTTTTATTAGTTTCTATAAATATAAATAAACTCCTGTAAAAGGCAGAGAGAGGTACTCAAAACAACGAGATAACATATCGAAATGAAAGAAACAATTGACAATTTATCACGAAAATCGAACAAAAAAGCAATCAAGAATTCTAATATAAACGTCTATTTTTGAAACTCAGTTACTTTATCAAATAATAATTTCTGGGATGAACTTGTATCCTTTTCCACGGAATCGTTACAATAAGCCAACATTTCAATTTTTCAGATCGAATTTCCAAGGATTTGATTTCACTGTTCGCGTTAATAAAACATTCCGGCTCCAACTCGGTCAAAGGGATTTTAATTGTTCCACCATCGATGGCGATAAATGGAACTTTATAGTTCATTGAGCACGCAAATAACGGCTAGGTAATCGACAAAGAAATAAAACAGAGCTATTGGTATTCTGGACTTCTGTTCTTGATGATGCAAGCTTATGATACCAGAATATATAAACAATTCGGAAAATTGTTAAAAAAAAGAAAAGAATATAGGCTCTGTGAAACGAATGGTATGATGGGTATGGTTTTGAAATAGCAAAGATTAAAAAAATAATAATAATAATACCATTTGAAATTATGTTTTAACATCATTATAGAAAAGAAATGTTTATTGACTACATCTTACAACGACTTACAAGTTACATATTAACGAATACTTCATGAAATACTTTGCTTTTATTTAACCAGTGTTTAAAAATATTACTTAATTAAGTGAGTCGTAGTCACCGTAAATATGACCGTCACCGATAGAAAATAACCTGAAACATCTTGTATCCTTCAGCGAGATGCCTTTTACAATCTAATCTTGTGCGATATAGTGAAAGAATGGACCAAAAGGGTCATCGCAAGCGATGCATATGGTTAAGTAATATACTCTGCACAATGCAGATGGGGGAATGGAGGAACAATGCAGTAGACAATTAGAAAATACCGAGAACACGGGGAAGCGATGCAAGAATAGAAATAGATATGAATAAGCTATGCTTAGTTCATTCATTACATTGCGCAACAATTAAATGCCATGCTCCTACAATAGATGGATGGATTTTGACGCATCCTCCAAGATTAGTATACAAGTCATCTATCTTAATACAGAATCTATAATGAGAAAATTCTCTTAGTATAATACCTATTTGGGTAAGAGAAATATTTTATTTATTTAATTAATTTTATTACAGATATTTAAAAGAATAGTAAAAAAAATACATCCAGTAGTTGTGAAGTAAGAAAAAACATGGCATGCATAGATTTGTAGAGGAACTACACAACGGTAGCTTTCTAATAATAATTCTAAATTAAATGGTCCCGAGGCCATCTTCTTTTTAGAAGTATCGTTGTATTGACAGAAATAGTGGAAGAACAAAGGATGGAAACAACATCGATATTTTATTGAATAATTTTAATTGTGACGAAAAGGAGCATTAAGTATTTGGGATTTAAGGATGTAAGGAATGGATGAGATAAGTTTGATGGTTTCATGGCCGTAAAGCTCTACTCTATTAGTCGAAATAAATTAATAAAAAAATTAATCTTCTTTAATTGTTTGGTAGTTTTCTGCGTTTTTCTAATCAGTGGTGTAGTAGGCGGCATCGTCGAGCTATCGGTTTGTTTGTATAACGTCCCATTATGATAATAAGGCTTATCGGATGATGCTACAGTGAGAGTCCTAAATTTTGCCTATCCAGGTATATTTAGGATAGGGATCTTTAACACGTCAAGTGCGGCGGCGTATTTTAAGGGGAAACCTGAATTGAACGGTATCGTTCCCCGGCGTCCGACTCCTGAGATGAGCCTCGGTCGTCGAGGTCCGATGGGAATGCTTTTACGTGTTGGGAAAACGTTATCTTTTGATTAGAAGGGAATTAAATGACCGTCTCAAGGGCATGGTCTATTGGTAAGGATTGGAAATAGACGTAATAGGCGCAGACAGGCCGATACAGGATTTAGGCCATTCTTTATCGAATATCAGACCTCGGAGTCCGATTCTAAAAAACAACAGAATTTCAGCTGTTAGCAACATTTTCTGAACTAAAATGCAATAATCTTATTAAAAATCGAATAAATTGAATGTTTGAAGTGTTCGGAATTTCGGACATTTTCAAGTGAAAATCGGCTTTTAAGAAGGGAATGAAAGACGTCGGACCCCGGGAACCGATGCCGCACCTAAAGTGTTAACGAGTACCTGACATCGTACAGGCTCGGGACCTACCTTTTACGTCCCATACGAGAGACGGCATAGCCAAGGATTACTTCCCTTTAAAAAATCCTTGGGCCACGGCGGGAAGCGAATGTATTTTAACCTCAACGCCACAGGTGACCCCTCGTTGAGCAGTTTCTAGATCTTTTAATTTTGTAAGAGTCAAACGTCAAACGTTTTTCGAGTAAAGTCCTAAGCAGCAGATCGGTTCAACAGAGGAAAGTGGAGAATTATTAAAAGGTATTATATAACAGATGGTCGTAGATTCAAGACGTAGAACCTAAGAAAGGTCGATTTTCGACGGTAAAACGTCTCTGTATTCCCTACTATAGGAAAAACATAATAGTGAAAACTGGACTATTAGTTACGAAGTTTCAGCATTTTGAATCCTGTTCATGTTACAGTTTACATATATAAAAAAAAAAACGTTATTTTTACTATCATTTTGGCCTCTAGACTATCTATCCACTTTTTTTTTTTTTTTTTTCTTTTGCATAGTAACCCTATGCAAGAGGAGTTTGTTTGAAAAAAAAAAAAAAAAAAAAAAACAAAAAAAAAAAAAAACAATGTGCGTATTCCATGCGATTAGGCATATTATACGCATAAATGTACATAAGATAGTTAGCAGTATTATTAAAAATTTTAAGATGGATTAAGAAGATAATACAAGAGAACAAAAACAAAAATTACAATACATTCAGATTATAATAAACAGAATTTTGAAAGCTCTTATAAAACAGGAAGATATTTAACGGTTAAAAGTTAGGAAAAACTAATAGGTGGATATTGGCTTTATACAAACAGTGATTAAGTAATAGTTAATAATATAAAAGCTATAAAAATTAAGTACTAATAAAATTAAAATAATAATGTTTAATATAATGCTAATACTTGATCCCTAGAATGGACTAGGGAACGTTAATAAAGGAATAGAATAAGTAAGATACAATACTGAATAAAATGTTAGAAACATTAATAGTATATAAAATAACAAGAGAATTGTAATAAATTTAATACAACAAAGAATAAAAATAAAAGTAAGATACAAGATAAATGAGATTGAACAAATTTTTGATAACAAAAAGTAGTTATTTATAGGAATAGATAATAAAGTTAGAAACAATTATAGGTAGAAATAAATGCATAAATAAAATATAAAAAGTGAGCTTATGTAAACATGAATAGTGCATAGGATATCTAATTAACATTGAATATCTAAATTATTGTCCAGGACAAATAGTTGCTAGGATATTTAATATCAATAATAGTAATTTACTAATAAGTTATAGTAAGAAAATATTGAATGCAATAGGTTTGAATAAATTTGGTAATGATATAGACACTAAAAACTATTAAAAACACGAAAATAAATTAAAATAACTATAAAACTATATATAACTATAAAACTAGATCTATGTACATATAAACATTAATTAGTCATATACCTACTGGTATTATACTTGTTAGCTTCTGTCAGATTAGCGGTTCCGATTTTGAGTTATGTGATTCTTTTGAAAATCTGTCAAGGATATGAAATGGGACAGTTCTTTTTTGTATTTATTGAACAGTTTATCCTCTGAAAGTGGCCATGTTAGTCCTTGCAGTAAAACGATTTTTATTAGTTCGTGTCTTGCGTGTTCGTACATCTTACAATAAAAAAGAATGTGGCTGAAGGTTTGTGGTGTTTCTCCGTCACAGTCACATGAGTCTGTGTTTGTCAAATGGAATCTTTTGAAGTAATGTTTGGAAGGTCCGTGTTCTGTCAGAAATTGAGTAAGTTTGTGATTAGTACTTTTAATTTT
This sequence comes from Aelia acuminata, assembly GCA_911387785.2. NCBI lineage: Eukaryota > Metazoa > Arthropoda > Insecta > Hemiptera > Pentatomidae > Aelia > Aelia acuminata. The sequence continues at coordinate 47,747,487 of OU426979.1, forward strand.
GTTATAGTTTTGAAGTGTTATTTGGGGAATATATTTATGAAGAGGTCGTCCTTTCGTCGAGGTTTGCCAGTGTCTGTTCTATCCACTTAAGGCTGGAAATTAAGGCTTATATTGAGTAACATGGTATGTGAATTTTTTTTTTTTTTTTTTTTTTTTGGGACTTCAAGGCTTCCAATGAAGCCCTATACTGCCCATACTAACACCCATGGCACTGGGTGACACTTCTCCTACGAAAGAAAAGCAGCACCCAGGGCGGGACTCGAACCCGCAGCGCCGGCATGGGAGTACGGCGCTTTACCGCACAGCCACACCGGGCACCACCGTATGTGAATTATTCCCGAGTATTGCCATTTACCAGTGTAAAAGTACTTATCGAAATACAATACTTTTTTTTTTTTAATTTAATGTTAATTCTAGAATATATTAGGGTAAAGGAGTAGACTTATATGGAATTATCAATAAAGTGCTGGATGATGTAAAGAAGAAAGGAATTCTCCATGAGGCACACTTAATAAAGAATTGGCCTACGTGCTCCTCCTTCTATCTTCATTCCAGAGCGGAGGGCATTCACTGGGCGGGTCAGGAGGGCGCAATGAGTCGCTTGTTACAGATCCTGAGTCATTCCTCCTCTCATCCCTAGCCTGACAATTAGCTGGAAAACGGGTAATTACCCTCGACAATTCTTCCTTCAATTAGGGCATTTATTTCTTCGACGAGTGGGAGTAGGTATTTAAAGCACATATTTTTAGTTACCCTGAAAGATTAATTCTAGAGGACGAAAGATGCTTTCAGAATAAAAACAATTCCTTTTTTATAATAATTCTTAGAATACAGATATAAAAAAGATAATAATTATATTATTACAATATATTACTGAATTATATAATTTATTTTGAAGGTTTTTTTTTTTTTTGTAGTTGTTAGTGTATGTACTCAGAATATTATCTCTACTTATATTACTTTCTTACAAATACCCACGATATTTTATTATAACACAATTTTATTTATCTAATATATTGTAACACTTATGTGGATAAGAGATATTTATTGAACAAAAATATACAATTCTAACAAATATACAAAGCCAACGATTAATAAAACTTAAATATTTGAGCAGGTTACAAAAATGGTAACGTTATAACACACAATCATATGACCTCAGCATCACAGTCAAGAGACAGACTTCGACTAACTCCTTCAGTCACTCGCTCCTTATATATGATCGTAAATGGTCAGGTCTGGAATGTTCCAGAACAATGTGGAGAGTTCTACGCCTTCGTGGACTTGGCCACGGAAAGATCTAGACCCAAACAGTTCATTCCAACCGCTTATTTTGTTCCAATAAACGGTCTGGGAGTTTACGCCGTATGTTTTTGTTATTTGCTTATCGATTTAACGTTACAATATTTAATTTTCTTAATTTACATTCTTTTGCATTGTATATTGCCTTTTTTTTTATGTTTAATATATTTTATTTTGAATTTTATTAATCCTTTATAAATCAGATTATTCTAGGCTAAAACTATTACCAAAATAATAAACATTAATATTTTAATTTATTAACTCTCAACTTTTTTAATTGCATTTAAACATTGCATATATAAAACCATCGTCCACTTATTAGTTTTTTCCTACCTACTAGTTATGTAAATGGTACCTTTCAACTTTATAACATCTTTTAAAATTTTGTATATTATAATCTTAAAGGTATAGTAATTTTTTTGTGTATTTACCTTCCTAATACTTCTTTTATTACAATAACAAAGCTTATTTCTTTATGTATAATATGCCTTATCGCATGGAATACGCACATGTTATTAATAAACTGCTTTTGCGTAGGGTTACTATGCAAGAGAAAAAGAAAGTAAAAAAAAAAATTTGAAGGTTAAAAAAAGTACGAAATTAGATGAGTTGTAAGGGTATTCCATTTCGTTTTTTTCTAAGGAAGACAATAAAAACAAGGCAAAAACGTGACATTATCGATAATTAAAATAGATCCACGCATCATAGGTTACATGAATTTGTAATAATCCATGAAAAAATGAGTCAAAGGTTTTTAAGTAGCCCATGGAATAGTATGGGGGAATTGTCAAGCTTTGTGTTATATAAGAGGGTGTCAATAGAAATAACAAGAAGTATACTAAACGAAATGATTTAAAAATATTTTTTTCAATAAATTATTGTAAATAATTATGCGATTAATGCTTGGTCTACTGATGATTCAATCATAATTATTAAATAAAGGAAATAAGCATTTATTTGTTTCATGTTTTTCCTAATGAAAATGTAAATATTGCTATGGTTTCAGTGATTACTTTTAATAAAATGCTAGATTTAATTAATTTTATGTCTAGTTCTCAATTTCTTTAGCAATAAAGCAATTTTCATCCCACTTTTATATTTCGCTGTATGATTAGATATAATATTCCCTATTTCTTCAAAAAATATAAAAATTTAAAAAATGCCCTTTTTGAGAAAATTTAAATTAAAATTTTGAACTATTTTTTGAAAAACTTTCTATAATACCAACCTATACAATGTTGTATTTAATAAGAAATGGCATAGAATTCGCTGTGAAACGATACCAATCAAATAGTACCAGCCAAAGTTGGAAAACTTCTACAGCTATTTTTAATCGTGATTTTTTCCTTTTCTGGACCTATTTTTGAGGGCTGTAGAGGGCCAAACGGGTGGGTAGACATATATTCAGAAGTACCAAACAAGTAGTACAAAATTTCAAGAAAATCTGAGATGGAGAGGCTCAAGCCTGTGTTGAATTGACATGGAATGACCCTTACTTAAATAAAGCAAAATAGTTTAAAATATTGTTTTTTTTAATGCAATTTATTGAATTCATCTAATATAAAACTAGGCAGGGAATAAATAATAGGTACCAACATCACGACAAGCTTTTAGTGAGCCCTCTTTTCGTCTTTTTTGGTTTTCCTCTAAAAACAAGCTAAACAATGAGAATCCACTCTCCCTCTGTACGACTTGTGGACGTGGCATCTTTTAAAGAAATATTTACAAAAGATCTGGTGAAAAAAGTATTTTTGTTCTTGTATTTCTAAAAAGAAAAACTTCTTACAAAAAAGTAAGCCTTGCTTTTGACAGGTAAACAAGTTGCTCTGACATCTCAATTCTCCGGGCTATATTATTTATAATAGCTTTGACTTATGTACCTTTTTCCACTTTCATAAAAATTGTAAATAGGACCTACCTTAATAGTTAGAACTTTAGAATGGATCATGAATTTTAAACACCATAATAGCTGGTAAGGCTTTAAACTCATTGTATGTAATTGCCAGAAAAATAAGTAACAAAGCCAGAAAAGAGGTACTGAAAATATCTTGAAATAATCATGGACCATAATAAATTCAATACAATTTACAAAATTATGTCTAAACTGACCTTTTTGAAATTTTTTGCATTTCATTACATTTTCTAAACTTGAATGGAGCTCGTTTTGAAGTCAAACGCCTCGAATATACCTTACAATGTTGCAATTCAAACAAAATATTAAGCAATTAGCAAATCTGAAGGAGGAGCACCTAGGTTTATGGCTAACAAATCATTATGAAATACAACTGTGTAAACAGTTTCCTAAATAATGATAAGAACATTTCAGAATGATAAGAAAACATTATTAGTATTCAGAGTGTTTCCTAGTTTAAAATTACATAGGTTAAATAATGGTCAGGATTTTCAGTTTACAATGATATTTATTATGGTAAGCCAACGTTTCGATCCAGCTTGTGGATCTTCATCAGGGCTAAAAGAAAACAAATATATGAGTATCTATGCTAGAGGGTGACAATAAATGGATACATTACAGAACTGATAATAATATAAAAGATGGTATACATAAATATTAAAATAAGAGGCTGGCTAACAAGATAAAATAGAATATGATATTTACCTACTGAGTCCAGGTGGATACTAAGACTAAAGGTAAAAATAAGGTAGGGGTAGTGGTAGGGGGTAGGTTTGCCGACTTCAAAGGTTTATGGCGGGGAAATCCAACGCTTTTGAAGTGAAGGCACATGACAACTGAGTGAACAAAATATTTGCAAAATATTTGCAATGATGATATTTTGTTCACTCAGTTGTCATGTGCCTTCACTTCAAAAGCGTTGGATTTCCCCGCCATAAACCTTTGAAGTCGGCAAACCTACCCCCTACCACTACCCCTACCTTATTTTTACCTTTAGTCTTAGTATCCACCTGGACTCAGTAGGTAAATATCATATTCTATTTTATCTTGTTAGCCAGCCTCTTATTTTAATATTTATGTATACCATCTTTTATATTATTATCAGTTCTGTAATGTATCCATTTATTGTCACCCTCTAGCATAGATACTCATATATTTGTTTTCTTTTAGCATAATAAATATCATTGTAAACTGAAAATCCTGACCATTATTTAACCTATCGTAATTGAAGAACAGTTGACCATCTCTCATCTCTATTAAAATTACATAAATTTGTGGATGGATTCAATGCGGTTTACAAAAACAAAATTTTTTTCTATCAGAAAATATTTGTTTTCAAGTTATTTTTATATAAGTCATACTTTTATACAATGAATTCATGACAAATACTTTTTACAATTTTATGTCAAGTAACTTTCACCTTTTACGTACACACCTCTGTTAAATATGTTACGAATACATACAAATATTCTTTATGCAAATGAGAGGAAAGCGCATTAATGCAACTGCACGCAGGATAGGTATTTGAATCCTTAACAATTAACTCACTCGTTCGGAAAATGATTGGATGAAAATTGTTTTAATGCCTCACAATTAAAATTTGAATTCAATTATATTAATTTTCAAAAATCAAAATTCAATTTTAGTCTTTTTATTAATTATGTTCTTGTAATCTGTGCGTTGAACAGAATATTAACTGTAAATGTTAGCAAAACATTAATTTGAAGACTCAATAAAATCCATTGCGATGATCTCAATAAATAATACTGTAATATATATGTAGGTTAAAATAATTTTAATAAGACGAAAATAATAAATCACAATGTCAGACAAACAATACAAGCTCAAATAATTAACAGTTTTACTAAAATTATCAACTTGTAACCACAGAGTATCTCTATCGTAACCATATGAATCCATCTTTCCAGTCCATCGCTTCTTATGTTCAGTCTGAATTAGAACGTCTCGAAGGTTCCAGACAAGCTTAGAAAATTGTCGGACAGTCACGGACCTTTATCAGAACAGTTTGTTCCAACGAGTCAAGAGCTATTTTCAATCATATGTTTTTTGTTTTTTTTTTCGTTTCATATTACAATAACTTTCATTAATTTAATACATAACATTGAATTTTATTCGCGGTTTTTTATTATTTTATTTATTTAACATCGCTTTAAACTATATTTTATCATTAATCATGAATATGATATATTCATAATCATTATTCATTTAAATTTAGAGGAAGAGGATGAATTTCTAAATTAAAAGTTGTCCTAATGAGTAAGAACAAGTCCTAAGCATTGGGTGAAGTCAACTGAACAGCATTTGAAGTCACAATTAAAGAATTAGACCTTAATTCCAATGGGTATTATTAAAGGTCTATTGGCAAGAATGGAAAGAGCAAACAAATTTTCAATCATCATTCATGATTAGTAAGTCTCAGAATTGTGTTTTTGTTTTTTGTAATAATGATTAATGAATTTATCTATGGCTAATCGGATGATGATACAGTAGGATGTCTAAATTTTAATGTAATTAGGACAGTGATCGTTAACGAGTAGCTGACAGGGACTGGTACTAACACTGGGACAGGACCTCCATATTACGTTCCATCAAAAGGACGTATTTTAATCCCTTTAAAAGTTGAATAAAAATTAAAAAATCATTTCTCAAAATTAGAGTGCTATATACGTTAGAAATTAAAGAATAAACTCTGAATATGATTGTTCAGTGTTTTTCAATTATAATGTAACGTGAATAATAATAATTGTTGTAACCTGTTCAAATATTTGTGTTTTATAATTAATTAATTTGTGTGGCATTGAAAATTTTTATTTTTATTTAAATAAAAATTGTTTAAGCCACGTTAGTGTTACCATTTTTTACGATAAATATATTAAAAAAGCTCTTTTTATTTAAACTATATATTTTCAATAAAAAAATAAAAACTGGTTAAAAAATCACAAAAAACAGCAATCAATCGAATAGATAGACCAGAAATAGAAGCGGGGTTTGATATCGATAATTACTTTTTTCCAATTAATCATAAAATAATTATTTTACTTGATTTTTAATTCCTCTTTCTTGATAAAAATCTATCTTCGATGTTTATTGATTTGGTCAAATGTAATGATAACCCACTGAATGATATGGTATTGTATACTTATGTATGTAAATAATAATCATCAAATTAGGATAAAAAAAAAAAAAATTTGGGCATTTCAAATTAATTACCTTCCATATTCCACACCAATTAGTTTGTTTAACACGTTCACGCCGGGACTGTTTAATGCTTTTCGCTCTATCGGGCGAGAGCTATTCCAGGGCATTATGCGCTGTTGGCAATTCAACAATAATAAAATAAACAATAAAAAATACAATCCTACTAGTTATGTTTAATACGTTAATTGATTAATTACAAATGTTATTAACAAATAAATGTTTATACGTATATGAATATAAATCGAAATAAATACTAATAAGTATAAAAATAAATGAATTTACGTTAAATTTACATTATTTTAATTTTCAGCTATACAGAAATTATTTCTACTGTCTTAAGACTTTGGCTGCCAAGTCACCTGAAATCGAGTAACTGTTCTCTTGTCAGAGAATTAAATATTAAAATTATGTCGAAACTAGAGTGTGACTCTCAGGTATTCTTTTTCGGCAGTCAAAGTGTTAAAAGATCTAAAATTTGGCCGAGGAGGCATTCTGGTGTGAGCCACTGGTGGGTACACGCCACCCGATGAGACAGTTATGTGTGAGCCACCCACACGCCGGTGTGAACGTGTTAATATTTATTTATTTCGGCCTATATATTATCGGCATAATTACCTTAATAATTACCTTATATCGGCATAGCATAATTACCTTATAACGACATATTTCGGCCTGGTAAATAAATAATTTCAACAAAACTGTTTACCCAAAGAACGCTAACATTCAGATACAAGTCATAGCACTTGGAAAAAAATCTAATTTTGGAATTAAATTCTATATATTTTTTTGTAATCCGAAATTTCCAGTACATTTCGCAAAAAAAGAGATGCTTCGATAGTAAAATTTGATAACCATATTCTTCACTTACTACTGCAATGTGAAAATATATCACGGAGATTATTGAAAAAATCTCAGACCTAAAAAAAGATTTCAAGAAAATTATCATTATTTTCGATAGTAAATTTTTATCCAACAATAATGACCACAGTATGACTTTTTTTTCACTAACGATCAAAAATGAAAATCATTCACCAATACCATATATACAATACAATATACATACAATACCATACATACTTACAAGTAGCAGATACGTAAGTAACCAAACACTACATACAGACTTACAACAACCGACTATCCAACAACATATACGGACGCTTTACTCACGCTTTTTTGTTAAATTGGAAGGACATAACAACAGATTAATTCACTACATGACCACGGTTGACTTGCGTCTTCGAAGGCGGCTAAAAAGAAGCTGGATGAGAGACCTCCTTTCCTGAATTAGTGTCAAGCCCGGAAAGAGGTGCTGCTGGTCACTTCTGTTCCATCATGACATACATGCCTTATATATCATTGCGATGCTGCAGCCATCGAATTAGCTGATTGTCGCAGACCGCTGACAGGTGCGAATTGATCTTTGAAGACAAAAATAAATAAAAAATATTGTACCATATGTTTTAAGAAAAAACAGCATTGAATATTTTGAGCATTACGTGAAAGAAGCAAGCAACAACATTGGAACTTTTTGGTTTGCTGAAGTTGAAACTAGATAAAGGAAAAGTTTTGCAATTACGAACCTACTTGGAAACCGACGTGTTCTATTTCTGTAAATGCAATTTTGACATTTTTGCGGAAAATAACTTTATCTACATTTTTTTTTCCTCCCTAAAAGGGTAATATAATTGTTGCGAAAAAAGAAAGTCTTCAGAAAATTTCGATTCATTTTTATTTATTTCTTATTTTAAGGGGGGGGGGGAATCGCAATTTCGTCAATGCTTTGTCTTTACCGATTTTTTGTGAATATATCATGAATAGAAATCGAAAGATGCCGGAAAGAGGTGCTGCTGGGCACTTTCATTCCATCATGCCATACATGCCTTATATATCTATGCGATGCTGCAGCCATCGAATTAGCTGATTGTCGCAGACCGCTGACAGGTGCGAATTGATGTTTGAAGACAAAAAAAAAAAAAAAAAAAATTGTACCATATGTTTTAAGAAAAAACAGCATTGAATATTTTGAGCATTACGTGCTTTTCTATCCAATAAATCACTAAAACACTAATAAAATAGTTTTTATTTTTATCTTTGACAATGTTACAATAAAAAACATAATACATCATGGCGTCTAATTTTATTTCTCTATTTAGTAGTTATAAAATCTTCATTTAGTTACAAAGACACAATAGAATATGATTTCCAATAAATAGGTCTATTCCAAAAAGCACTTAAACGCGTAGACAACTAGTTCGCATGCGCATCACGCCTTACTTGCTTATAATGGTTTCTTAGCAAAGTACTTTAAAGCTTATATAGATAATTTAAAGCTTATATAGATTTAATGACCTTATAAACTAAATATCATTTTTTCTAAGTCCTCAGCTTTCCAACGATATAATATACGTATTATATTACTGCACTCACTAACGTAAATTGAAATTTTCATTGTGTGGAAACACTTCTCTTTATTTCTCCTATATAAGTTTATTAACTTTTTTTTATTTCTCCAGAAGTATCGGCTCTTGTTCTTATAAAACGAAAATATAATTATGCAAACACAGTTCAAGGGGACTATAGAACAAATACCATAAGCATTTTGATGATAGATTTAATTGCCTTATGAAGGAAACCAACGAACCAAAAAGAATTACAGGGTAAACACTGCATTAAGCACTATAAATATGTTGTTAGAAACAAATAAATTGGATTCATGAAAACTTCATAAAGCCTTACTTTTTTATACATATATTCAAAAAAACAAAGATGTGAAATTTTTTCTAAGAGTTTCAAATTTAAGTTAAAAGTTAAAAGCTTAAAATATTGATCTAATAGAAACATAAATATAACTTTGTTATTTTTTTTTTTTTTTTTTATTTAACCTCACTTCATGCAGATATGGATAATCGGACGATGGTTCTAATTTTTGCCTAAAATTTGGGTAGGGATCTTTAACAAGTCTGTAATATCGCACAGGCTTGGTACCTAAATTGTATGCCCATCCGAAGAAAGGCATAGCCCATCTGGCGAGCTACGACGAATCCACAGCGACTTTCTAGTAGGCTCCATTTACTGCTGCACCACAGGTGATCCCCCCTATATATTAATAATAATAAATTATATAGTATTTAATAGGTCTGAAGAGTCTTTTATTTAATAATAATAATAATAAAAGACTCTGCGAACCTATATAATACATAATAATAAAAAAATCAGATCATTATGAAATTTTCTGATTTTCATCAAATTTAGATCGTTTCATCATGAAACGATTTAGATTAAAAACCACTATCCTGAATGAAAAATAATACTTTCTGAACAGTCTTTTAATTTTACTTAAGGAATATATTTCACTGGTTGCATATTCACTAGATGTGAGGAAGAGTTTATTATTAATCAGGTTTTTTTTTTTAAAAAAAGGCACTTTTCCATATTTAATATTTTTAATAATTTATTTTCTCCAACGTTACGTGCATTTCATACATCTTAAGGGATTATTTGGAGTTAAATTATTGAATATTCTACAAACATCTACTTTTTCAATACTTTATATGTTATAAACATATTTCAAGGATTATAATTAATAAAATTCGAAAACATTTTTTGAAAACAATTCATTGTCACACTACTCCGCTTTGTCTCTATCAGAAGCCTGAATCGTTTTAGTATATAAATTATTAAAAAACCTAAAAATGGAAGATGTTACTCCTTATATAAAAAAAAAAAGAACCTGAATAAAAAAAATATTTTTATTAGATATCTATTTTGCTAGATCTAAGTTTATTAGAAGTGAAAAAAAGGAGGGGTATTGGTGAATCAATTTTTAGGATTAAACATTAAAAAGTACCATTTGATGCTCCCTATCTTGTAGGAGAAGATATGTTGTTTTCTGATTTTGTTTTTGTTTTGTTTTAGAATGATATGATACAGGGTGTCCTATAGTGAAAAATATTAGGTAATACTGCATGCTGAATGGGGTAGCATTTGTCTCATTCTGATTAAAAAAAAAAAAAAAATTAACAATGCTTGAAGCATTAATAGCTCCTAATTCTATAAGTATTGAAATAATTAATTATTTTATACTCAGAGTCAGCATATTTGCTAATAGTTTTGACAAATGTTTTATAACAAAATCAATTTTAAAAATCTGATTCTAGATTTATTATCGAGGGTGTGCAAATATGGAATATGCTTTTTAAATACAAAAGAAAAATTAGTCGCTGATTGATTTTAAACATATTTATAAGTTACAGATCATCTGAAATAATTAGGAAAATTTCGAATTATAATTTTTTTTTTAATGATTAAAAAAAATACATGAGTGAAACATAATAATTTTAAAAAAAATTATATCAAACCAGCGTTTGATTAAAGGGGCGATTTGTATTTTAAATAAAAATTAGCTATTCGCTGAATAATAAAAAACTATTCTATGCCTCACTAAATTTAAAAGCGTAGAAGCGTAACGAAGGAGAAGTTACCACTCGACAAGTGTCAAGATAAATCTTATCTCCATCAGTTGTGTAACGGCCAAGGTAAGCATTATGTAATCCGGCCAATTTGCAACATTGTTCGACCCTTAGGGGCCATGAATATTGAACGATATTTACTTAACTTATTTACATTGTCCGGGGAACGTGACAGAACTAGCGGGTATTGTTCCAATATGGCGCCTCAAAATCGGAAGCGAGGCCGTGACGTCTCGCTTGCCGTCAGCTTTTACGATATTTTGGAAAAGAAAAAAAAACATAAAAAAATTGATTTCATTACCTCGATTTCGTTATAATGTGACACAAAATCAGTCCCAAACTTACAAAGGTCAGAGAACTAGGGAGTACTTTCGCCAATTGATCCAGTGTTTGAGGGGCGGTAAAATTCGACATACGAATAAAGGATCCAATAAAATTGTAATCAAGCGGTTTTGACGTAAAATTAGCAAATCTATTCCGAAAAAGTTTTAGCTTCATTAGTAGTGTTATTCTGCGTATAGAATATATAACGACCCACCTTTATTTAATTTTAACTTGCTCATGTAGGTACAAATGTGGAAAGTTATTCTGTTCAGTCAAAGTCAGAAGACATCAGACTATGGGTTTAAGTCGTATTTTAAGCTTTATATAAAATGAATAAATAATGTAAAGCAGAAATAAAAATAGCTCAATAATCAAACATGTAGATTATTGCACATAATCCTGTTGCAAGATTCGTAAGGAACACGCACGTGAGCGCAACACACAACTTTCACTTACCAACTTACTTTGATTAGAAATTAACGCGTTTTGTTAATTGTCACTTCTCGAAGTTACCCATTTTTCCACATTCATTTCTTTTTTTTTTTTTTTGTTCTCATTTTCTCTATAAAAACACTAATTTCTTTTATTATTAAATAAATCGTTAAAGCCGTTTTTGAGATAATCGAAAAAAAGGTAATAATTGGAAAAAAAGTTATTAAATAAAGTGCCCCCTCCATTTGGCCAATTTTCATGAAATGTGGGCTATCACATCTTTGGCATACACATACATCAAATACCCAGTTTGATCAAAATCGTTAAAGCCGTTTTTGAGTATATAATAATAATAATAATAATAATAATAAAGGCTTAACGAACCCGAAGGTTCGATGCCGACACCACCACTCGCTCCCTGCACGCCTCCATCCAAGACCCAACTTCGATAGATCTGCCCTAACGCAATCCTCCCACCTCCGTCTCGGCCTGCCCCTCGGACGTTTCCCATTCGGCACCGCGCTTATTAATCTTTTCGGAATACGTTCACAGCCAAGTTTTGCAATTTTACACGCCCATTTTATTCGTCTTGCTGCAATCACGTCAATTATATTTACTGGATAAAGTTCACTCAGTTCGGCGTTGTGTAAGCGTCTAAATTCTCCCGTTATTTCATCCCTCTTCGGTCCAAATATTCTACGCAGTACTTTATTTTCAAAAACTCTAAGCCGTTGCTCATCCCTTAATGTCAGCGGCCAAGTTTCGCATCCGTAAAGGACCGTTGGAAGAATAATAGTTTTGTAAATCCTAATTTTTAAGTTTTGGGACAGAAGGCGTGAGCTAAGCAATTTCGCGACTGAAAAGTAGCAAGCATTACCGGCTTTTAATCTAGCCTTAATTTCCTCATCGATTTCGTTTTTTCTAGTTACCATCGCCCCTAAATATCTAAATTTCCCTACCTGCTCAAACGTATACCCCCCTACACTGATATCAGCGAAATCCTCACCACTTCTACGACTAACCATATATTTTGTCTTATCCGTATTCATTTCCAGTCCAAGTTCTTGTCCGGCTTTCATCAACGTTTTTGTGTTCATTTCTATGGTTTCCACGTCCTCCCCAAGCAATACCAAATCATCGGCATATCCGAGCACGGGTATATTCCCTCCCAAATTCAAACCCTTTCCGGTACGTGTCACCTCCCTAATGGCATATTCCAGCGCTAAATGAAATAAAACAGGTGAGAGAGAATCTCCTTGTTTCAAACCAGAGCGGACCTCGAACTTCTCAGAAAAATAATTACCGATTCTAACTTTATTGAACGTTTCAGTCATACACATTTTTACTAAGTTTACTAATTTTTTTGGTATTCCCTGCTCGACCAGAATGTTATACAACTTTTGGCGGTTAATAGAGTCATATGCCTTTTTGAAATCGATAAAAAGCTGATGTACGATACCGTTATATTCTAATTTTTTCTCTAATATTTGGCGAAGAGAGAATATTTGGTCTACGGTTGATCGGTTTTGCCTGAAACCACATTGATATTCTCCGATAATTTCCTCGGCGTATTCAGTGATTCGACTAGTTAGGATTAACGTAAATATTTTATAGCAAACCGGAAGGAGTGAGATTCCACGATAGTTATTGCAATCCGTTTTTGATCCCTTTTTGTGAATCGGAATGAGAATAGACTCTTTCCACTCCACAGTGGGACGAATCGCCAATCTAGGGGGAAATAATTCTGGAAGCGACTTATTTTATGTTAATGTTTTTAGAAAATTGCATTTAAGTATGAATTAATAAATAAAAGTCAAAATAGTGGTTTTTGGCTATGGTTTCATAATAAAAAAAAAAAAAAAAAAAAAAAAAAAAAAATCAATATAAAATTATTTAGATAAATTGTAAATAATGGAGTAATTCTATTTATATTTTTTTTATTCAATTTTCAGTTATTCAAAAAGAAAAAAATTCTTTGTTCCTACAGAAAAAATAATCCCGGTTACGATAAGAATTTTTCCATTTCCTTTTTATTCTAGCTATGACAGCTGACAAATTACGTTTAGCTATGGCTTTAGAGCTTTCTGTAATATCTTCTAATGAAAACTGGTTTATTATATATGTACAGATTTCATCTACACCTCCGTGCTTTTCCCATATATTAAAAATATCGGATCTCAATAATGACACATTTACACCTGGAAAAAAAACACCGTACCACACATTAGCAGGAATAAAAAATGCGTAATGAAAAATTTGTTATTATATAATGTTGATTGTATTCTATGAAAATATCTGTCTATTTATTTAAGTCGTTATAGATTTTTAGTTATCGCATTTTACTAACAATAATTAAATAAGTAGTAGTTTAAAGTAAGTAGCTTACTAAGTGGACTACTGGCAATAAAGAAGGGTACATCACACTTAAAAAGCCAACTACATATAAACTTACTTGCCGAATCGTCTCCCATACTGTGGTATAAATTTTTTTCCAAAAACAATATGAAATTCACTGATCTATGTTGCCGCTTTGTCAATAAGATGTTCAAATTAACTGACTTATTGTGACAAATGTGGCGTGTTTATTCTTTTGTTATTCCGTTGGCATTTGTTTTAAGGGATTAATGGTTTGTATATACCTAAGGTATACTGTTGTTTTCATGCTTTATTTCTTTCTTATTCCTAAAAAGGGAAAAATCTTGCTATTTGCTTTTAATTTTTGTACTTATGGTCAACGAATCTCGTTTTTTTATAGCTTCGGAGATTGCCGTAATGTATTCCAATTAAACTGGTTTAATATATATCTATAAATTTCATTAGCACCTTCGTATTGCCTCAAAATATTAAAAATGTAGGCTCTCAACAATGAGAGATTTATACCTTTAAAAAAAGCGCACACCTTTATTAGCAGGTATTAGCAGTTCATAATGAATACTTTATTTCTATATAGTGTGGACTATATTCTGTATAAATATCTCGGTGTAGATCGGTGTAGATTTTTAGTAACCCCTTTTTTCATAAGAAAAAAATATAGCTTATCGACTATTGAAAAGAAAGGAGGGTACTCTGTACTATATCCACATTTAAAGAACCAAGAACTTATATAAACTTAATTTCTGAATCGTCTTCTATTGCCTAGCATAAATTTTTTTTAAAAAAACACGATCCATTCTATGATTCTATTGATTTTACAATATAATTTGGAAATAAGCTGACCAAGCATTATGAGTGAACTACCGTATTTAAACCCCCATTATTCTGTTAATACTTGCTTAAAGTGATTAATAATTTGTAAATGCCTTAGCTAGACTATTGTTTTCAAGAGACCGACAAGATTTTTTCATTTCGTTGATGTAAACTATTTCCCCCTAGATTGGCGATTCGTCCCACTGTGCACTCGTCGGGTATCTTTTCTTGTTCCCAGATCTTTTTAACCAAAAGAAATATTTTTGATATCCCAGCTTCCCCGCATGCCTTGATTAGTTCGCTAGGGACATTATCTGTTCCCGCTGCTTTATGAGATTTTAATTTTCCAATGGCTATTTCAACCTCCTCTTTACTAGGTTCTACTACTAACGGTTCAGCACTCTGGTATTCCGAAGAGGAAGATAGATTATTATTTTCCGTATTTAAAATACTATCGAAATAATCCTTGAACCGTCTTAAGATGTCCACCGGATCGGCCAAGATATTGTTATTTTCATCCCTAATTCCAGTTGTAACCGGGCCCGACCGTTTACGAATTCTGTTTATGCCTTCGTACATGGCTTTAACGTTATTCTCGATTTTGTTACTTTCGATCGCTATTATTTTATTTTTGAGATATTCTCGCTTTTTAAATTTTAGTAGTTTAGTTGTTTCTTTTCTTGATGCTCGAAAGTTAGCAAGATTGATTTCGTTAGGAATATTTAACGCTTCTAGTTTAGCAGCTTTTCTTTTGTCGCACATGTTAATACATTCATCATCGAACCAAGGTTTATTTTTATTTTCCCTTTTTCCAAGACACGAGTTACCGACCTCTTTTATACTATCCCTGATACCTTCCCACAACTTATCAATGTCTTCGTTATCCTCGTCAGACGATTCCAACGCCTCAAACCTATTTTTGACTTCCAGTTCGGATTGTTTTCTAACCGTCGGAATTTTTAACTTCTCCAAATTATAATTATCATAATTAAAACCAGCCTCATTTTTCCTCTGTATTATAAGTCTCTGGCGAATTTTCGCGATTACTAGTTCATGATCCGACCCGCATTCGGCCCCACGATATGATCGAATATTAATTACGCTATTTTGCCACCTACGTTGAACCAAGACGTGATCAATTTGATTACGGGTTTGCGAATCCGGAGACGTCCAAGTATATTTATGTATATCTTTATGTTTAAACGTAGTACTTTTGATTATTAGGTTTTTCGAGGTGGCAAAATTTATTAGCCGTATTCCGTTATCATTACTATATTCATGTAAACTTTCTCTACCGATCGTAGGATAATATACTTGTTCCCTCCCTACCTTTGCATTTGCGTCTCCCAGAATAATTTTTATGTAGCTTCGCGGTAGTTTGTCATAAATCGATTCAAGTTTTTCATAGAATTCACATTTAACTTCATCGTCACTATCTTCAGTGTGTGTGAAGTGTGTGTGGTTTTTGAGTATATAAAAAAAAAAAAAAAACACGTGAAAATGATACAAAATTTATTAAGGAAAGTCCCCGGTTGATCAATGTTAATGAAATTTTTACAGTCATATCTCGGGTATATTGTTACATCAAATACTTAGTTTAATCAAAATCGCAAGAGCCGTTTTTGAGAAAATCGAAAAAAACGTAAAAAGTTATTAAATAAAGCATTGCATCCCTTTGAGCAATTTTGGTGAAATTTTCGCAGTCACATTCCGGGCATATACATACACTAAATACCCAATTTCAGGTTCGCAGGGTTTATAGTTTTTGAGCTACACACACAAACACACACACACACACACACACACCCACACACACACGCGCGCGCGCGCACGCACGCACGCAAGCACGTACGAACACACACACACACACACACACACACACACACACATTTCGCGGGACTTGGTTATTTGGACTCAGGAACGTCGAAGAAACGTTTATTTCCGTTGAAATCCGGAAGTCGAAATTTTTCGCGATCTATATTTCATATATAGGTAAGTGAAAGTAAAAAATAAATAACAGAATAAAAAAAATTCCATCAAAACTATCACAAAAAAAAACAGTATTCCTCAACAGTATCGATGGGAAATACAAAACCATCTTCTAATTGTAATCGAAAGAATATAAATAATTTAAAATTATCTGTATTTAAATATATAAAATTATACTTTGTGTGACGTATGGCTTGTCATTAATGTGAACACTATTACTGCGCCGACTAAGTATGTATGTTTTTGTGGACTTATTGTTCTGACAGTTAATCGTAAATACCTGTTGTTTGAATTAACCTGACATCATAAACATTAAAACTAATAGTTTTAAGTAACTATCCCTTCTTCTCTAAGATATCTTGTTTCAAGTGAATTATAATCATTGTCTTTAAAAAAGCCTCCCACTTGTCCTATTCTTTGAATCCAACGATGAAATATAAAAAACAAACCATCAATTAACTTTTTTATTCTATTTATAAATTTTTTCCTACTACTTGGATATTTTAAAATGTAGCTTCGTATTGAGTCGGTATCTAATTTTTTTTTAATAATTGAGTATTTCTCTTATGGTATTTTATCACAGTCGCAATAATGCACTTGTCAGGAAGAGCCCATAATCATTATCAACTTATAAGTATACTTAAATGGTTCCTTGGATGAATTGGGTATGAATGCATGATTGGATGGCACGAATTTTTGCTCGCTTTGATTATATAAACTGCATTTTAACTGTTACTTATTTCTCTAAATAAGGAAGGAAGTAACCAAACGAAATAACCATTAGTGCAAACGTCTTTATTCTACTCTAGCTCATAGAGGTTCAATAATATATGCTGAACCTTATTCATAGAACAGTTGTACTAAATTCACATCATGTGTTACGAAAGCGGGTTTTATTTTTCTTGTGTGAGAGAAATACAATCGTTGTTTGCAATGAAAAATTCCGGAGGCACCTTATTTATAAATCTTGCCTTGTAATATTAAAACAATAATTATAATCAAGTAGAAATTATTAACAACATAACAGCCTAGATATAGATTCTACCTAAAAATAGATTCTTCAATTCAATATTATATTATATTATATCAATCAATTGTATATGTATATTAATATATACCACAAAAAATACAAATACTTTTTTTCTAGCACATATCACAAATTCAACAGATTCAGAAATTGAGGCATGTAAATGGATAAGGATGTAAGTACCAAATAATAATGTTGAAATTAAGAAAAAAAAAATAAATAAAAAATAGAAACTGAGTTCAAATTTAGCTCTAAAAATATTAGGGACATGTGCAAGCATAAGATGAATACGTTTCTGCTAAATTATTTCGATATTGATTTGTTCCCTTCTCCAATTCAAATGCTTTTGGCTAATTATAAATTTTTTTCTTTATTTGTTTTGGTATTGGACGTCAAATAATATTGAATATCGATACTTAAGTAGTAAAGTATCCTATCGAAACTTAACTGGTATCGTACCGTCCATAGCTAGGCTCTTGTAAAGCGCCTTTGTTATATTATATGACATACGACATTGGCATCGCTGGAAACTACAATCTTCAGAAATTGAGGCATGTAAATGGATGAGGCTGTAAGTACCAAATAATGATTTTGAAATAAACAAAAAATAAATAAAAATTAGAAAACCACTTACCTACTACAAATTACGTCGCAATGGCCGATTAATTTATGTTTCCCACATACTTTTTCTTTTTGTTGGTTAAAATTAAGAGCCCACCTGCAGCTCTCCCTCGAGAGGCAGTTCTTAAGGCTGGTGAGAAGGCAGCTATGGTGAAGTCATCTGAGGGTGGGTGAATGGGTTTCGAAGTCAGCCAGGTTTCTGAGCAGCATACTATGTGGTATTTCTTGAAAGTATAGATTTCATCAACAAGGTTGTTGTAACCATGGGAGTTCCAAAATATTATGTTTAGCTGTGTTGTGGAAGTTTGTTTACAAGCGGCTGATGCTCTTACAGTAATCTGGTGTTTACTAACGGGAATCAGGGCCTGCCCGACTGTTGCTTCAATTGGTCTAATTTCGGTTGTAGTTTTAGTTGTGAGTGCAGCAGCATGTTGATGAATTCTCTTTTTATTTTCTTCTATTTTTATTTTTTTATTTTTTAAAGAGATGGTGTGGGAAATTTTTACGTCAGGTGGCAGGGTTGGAAGCTGAATTGCTTCGAGGGCGAAATCGATATTGGTTTAAATTTTCTTTAATTTCTTCAATTTTTCTTTTCTTTTTTGCCTGATCAGTAAGTGATTCGATTGCATGATTCGAAGTATCTTTAGAGATGCCCGCTATTTCCTCGGCCTCCTGAAGTCTGTAAAGTGAGCCACGGAATTTGAAGAAAGGTTTTTTGTAATTGGCATTCTCGTCCATTAATCTTAGGGTAGAGAGACAATTAT
Source organism: Aelia acuminata (assembly GCA_911387785.2). Taxonomy (NCBI): domain Eukaryota; kingdom Metazoa; phylum Arthropoda; class Insecta; order Hemiptera; family Pentatomidae; genus Aelia; species Aelia acuminata. Next base: position 47,766,732 of record OU426979.1, read on the forward strand.
ATATTCTCCGTCCTTCTTCACGTTCTTCAGGGGTACGGTCATGACTTATTCTAAGGTTTAAATTTCGGAATGCTTCTCTTTTATTAAATAATTCTGTTTTTATGAGGCTGCTATTTAAGGATAAGAGAATAGGCCGTGAGTTTTCTTTTTTACCAAATCTATAGCAGTTATTGATATTGCTGTCCGGGATGGTAACACCTGCCGAGGCACATATTTCTTTAACTTTGACAACTAAGTTTTCGTTTTCGGTAGCTGGGACATTAAAAAGGATTAAATTATTTTTGCGCATCTCTTTTTTCAAGGAGTTTAATTCTGTAGTAAGTTTTTCATTTCTTGCCTCTAACTGTTTGCATTTGACGTTTAGGTCTTCGTTTTGTTTTACAACAGACTCTAAAAGTCCCATGACCTTCTCTATCGTTGTTTTTAATCCGACAGTTTCAGCAGAATTTTTCTTTATTTCTGCCATTAAATCATCATTTGTGAAAACCATTTTGGAATGCGGGATAATTAACTATAGATTTAGTAAAATAATTATATGATTGCTGAGATACGTAATTTTCGGGCGAGTTTCAGCAATACCTACCCTAACAGTCAAACTCCAGTAAAGGAGTGAGTAATTGATTATTGGAGATACGATCAGTGCGTACTGCGCAAGTCTGTCCCCACCACGACTTCACTTATGACAAAGGAATTTTTACCTTGTTAATTCGTGACTTTAAATTTCTTAAATTCTTCTTATAGCGTTGCTCCCGGGTCACCTTAGATACACGAATATGAACTGCACTACTAATACTATGTTTTTGAGCACTTTAAGCACAAACTAGCGGTTGTGGACCACTGTACTTTTATAATTTTTACAGAGCTAACGTCACTTGTAATACACAGGTTAATGGCGGCGGCCATACTCCTGCTATAAGGAGAATTCCTTTATAAGCAATAAATAAATAAATAAATACTTTTTCTTTTTGGAATTTGGCACCTTTAGCCTTTTCCACTTACATGCCTCAATTACGAGTCGGTAGAGAAAGAAATAAAAATAGATAGGGCTAACCCATAAAAGTATATTTTGTATTTTCTACAGGCATATATATAAGTGTTTTGTAAGAATTAAATATTCTACTGAGTGGTAGATCTATCTGCAGCCGACTCCTTCATATGACAAAGTTACAATACACGGGTAGAAAAGAAAATTCTGTAATACCATAACTAATTAAAACAAAAAGCTCAATATTAATTGTAATCCCTGGAATCTTCGACTAATTACAGTAAGTTATTAGCTTCCCTTTCTACCTCTGGGACGAGGAATAAATCTGAACTCTGCTTAAACAAAGCATTTCAAACAGTCGCTTACTATGGAATGACTTCAACGGCTGTTTAAATCTTAAAGTCTATTCTTGGACGAAGACAAGTTGAAAAACTCCAGGTACTCCCGACCCCTTCTTACTATTCTTAGAGGCCTTCTGAAGCGTCAACGTAAAAGGTGTCTAGTACAATACTCCTAAAAAAATATACATATACGTAAATCTAGAATTTCATTTATTTATTTAAACAAATAAAAATTACGTATGTAATTTCATTACGATTTGTAGTAGTGAAGGTGTTTGAGTTAAGCCAGGCCAGAAAATGTGTAATTACCATTGCAAACTTTGGGTCACTTGGACATTGTAATCACCGTGGGTCCAACATTTACGAACGTTTTTTGGCCCAAAAATGTTGCATGATTTGGGAAACAACATATATTCTTAACCCATTGTATCCTAATAAGCACAGTTGTATTTCACTTTTAATTTCAGAACAGCTAAAATTGAGCAACCACTGAAAGATGTTAAAAAAAAAGTACTGCGTTGAATATTTGTGGACCGAAAATAGACGAAGACGTTTACAATTATGCAAATATAAATAAATACATCGAAAAGGAGAATTTAGACTTTTACACGACACCGAACTGAGTACACTGTACCCGGTAAATAAAATAAAGATGAAAACAGCGCAGCTAAAAAAAATGGGAATGTACAATTGCGAAACTCGGTAACGAACATATTATTGAAAGATTAATAAGCACGTTAGATAATTTGAAACGTAGGAGAGGTAAGCCGAGACGGAGATGAGAGAATTGTTCGAAGACGGATCTGTCGTAGCTGGTTTTCGACGGCTTCGGTGGATAGAGAGCGAATATTCGAAGTCTAACCTTCGGGCTTGCTAAGCCTTTGTTATTTTTATCACAACGAAGTAGGATTTTTCAAAATCAATTTAAGAATTTTTACAATACCATAGTATTGATTATAGACACTACTTCCAAGAAATGTTTGTTGATAACACTGAAATGCTCATTAAAAAAATATTAAATTGATTTGCAAAATACTTATTTGGTTGGGAAAATTCTCAATTAAACATGGATGACTATATATACATAAATAACAAAAAAAAAAAAAAAAAAAAAAAAGCGAAAACACCTCAAATTTGGATAATACAAATAAATAATATGCATTATATTGATCCATTATAATTATATTGTAACACTTCTGTGGGTTAACAAATATTTATTTACGAAAATATAGCAATGCTAACGAATTAATACAACTCATTTATTCGGGTAGGTTACGAAAATGATAACGTTACAGCACACTAATCATATGACTTGAGCTTTACAGTCAAGACACAGACTAAGATTAACTGGTCCAGTCACTCGCTTCTTATATACAGTCGTAAAATAAACCTTCTGGAAGGTTCGAGATCTTTGTAGAAGCTGGCGGAACGCCGTAGATGGAGGTTGAACAATCTAGAACTAAACAGTTCGTTTCAACCGCTTAGTTTGTTCTAACAAACGGTCTGGGATATTAAACTATATGTTTTTATATTTGACGATTTAACTTTAAAGTATAATTAAAATAATATAATAAAATAATTACTTCAATGTTGTTTGTTACCTATTCATATAACCATCTACGTATGTAAACATATATGATGAATATAATAGAGGTGATAGTAGCGATACGAATGAAGTGGGCAGGGGGAAGGATTGCGTTTAGGCAGATCTGTCTAATTGTATGTGGACAGCGGTCAGGGGATGAAGGTGTGTATGGAGCGAAGAGTCGAACATCGAACATTCAGGTGTTAATTTTAGCTAAACATTTTAACATCTGAAAGTTTCCAGCTGAGAAATAACCATCAGTTGAATATTAAAAAATCTGGTGCGTGCGCGCAACACATAACTTTCACTTACCAACATACTTAGATTAGAAATTAATGTGTTTTGTTAATTGCCACTACTCAAAGTTACACATTTTTCCTCATTCATTTCTTATTTTTGTTTTCATTTGCTCATAAAAAAAAAACCAAAAAAAAAAAACACTGATATCTTTTATTATTAAATAAAAGTATTTACTTGTGATAATTCGGCAATGCCAGCATCATACTCCAAGTCGTCTGATTTTATAATTTTCTATTTACTTGTTGAATACTTCATTTATTTACTATGAAACCAATAATTTCCATTAAATGAACAGAACGACTTTAATTATGAACAATGGTCTGTCATTAAAGCAGTACTCCGCATGCGTGGGCTCAACGTGTTTGATGAGTTGACAGAATATTTTTCTTTTTTTCTCCTCTATAGGTCTACTTGATTTTTATCATATCTCATATTTAGCCTCATATCTCATATTTCTTATTTTTAGGCGAAACGAGAGACAAATAATTTCTCCTTATAAACAAATACAAAGGTACGAGAGACAAATAATTTCTCCTTATAAACAAATACAAAGCTACTTTATAGAAAAACAAAAAAGGCCCCTTCCCCATTTAAGCCCCCTCAGAACATTTTAATAATAATAAAGCTTACCTGTTATTAAAGAACACCTAATTTTCGTTAAACACGACGAATTTGATCAAAATCGTTAAAGCCGTTTTTGAGATAACCGAAAAAAAGTTAAAAATTAGTAAAAAAGTTATGAAATAAAGTGCACCCTCCTTTTGACCAATTTTGATGAAATGTCGGCTATCACGTCTTTGGCATATATATATACATAAAATACCCAGTTTGATCAAAATCTTTAAAGCCGTTTTTGAGTAAATAAAAAAACAGGTGAAAATAATACAAAATTTATTAAGTAAAGTCCCCCCTCCGGTTGATCAATTTTGATGAAATTTTTACAGTCATATCTCGGGCATATTATTACATCAAATACTCAGTTTAATTAAAGTCGCTAGAGCCGTTTTTGAGAAAATCGTAAAAACTTAAAAAGTTTTTAAATAAAGAACCCCCTCCCTTTGACCAATTTTGATGAATTTTTTGCTGTCACATCGCCGGTATATGCATAGGGGACCTCAAAACGTGTATTTCCGGAAGTCGAAATTTTTCATGATCGCAATACTTCCCCTTACTATATATTTCATATATAGGTAGGTGAAAGTAAAATATATTTGTTAATGCATCTTTATTAAATGCATAATTAATATCTAAGTATAATTTATCATCACGTGTTAAAGATTCGAAACGGATCATAAATACTGCTTTCACTACCTCGTTCTTGTATTACGCTAGTCATCAGGTTTAATGTTGCGTGATTGAAGTATGACAGAGGGTTCGCTGTTTTTAGGGGACGGGGTTGGAAAAAGGTCACGTCCTGTCTCAGAGGAGTTAATTATCGATATTACATGCCTGAATAAATATCAGAGTGAAGTCCTGGGGACTCGGATAAGAGAAAACCTGAGTCACTCGTCTATGATGAATTAAGCATTGCATAAGATGAGGATGACGCAGCTGGTATTCCTGATTCGCATTATAATAACTACTAAGGTGATTCAAAGACACTTGGTAAAGCAAAGGAGAATAACTATGAACTTTTTCAAAAATCAAATATGAACTTTAGACTTTAGAATTCGTTGAATTTCCATAACACCTAAATGAAATTGTATTTGTAATTGTATAGGAATATTTCAACAGATTTTGAGAAATTCCAGTCCCGAGTTATCTGCTTAGTAATAAGGAAAGAAGTCTTAGCGCTGAAGCTTTTAACAAGAAACATAATCCCTAATAAACTGAATGGAAAACACTCAGAACTTCCATTGAAATCCAAAGCTGTCTTAAAGTTGATTACAATGCTTCTTGCAGGAATATTGTAATCCCGATTGCAATGAATATGATTTATTTGAGACAGGATTTGGCTATATGCATCATAGATTCTATAAGAGTCCTAAGCTTCCTCCTTCCTATACGGAAAAGAGAAACATCTTAAAGAATTCCATGTTATGCATAAGCAATATTTGAGAAGAGTGGGGCCGGATAATAACCCAGTTTCACGGTTATTTATTATTTATTATTATTATTATTATTTTTTTATGTTAACCATGATTGACGTACATAACACACTTAAAAACATTATTAACGAAGCTTATCATATTTTTTCAAACCTTGATGCAAATTTATGAGGTTTAAGGAAAACGTAAAATACGATGACGTTCCCACTAACATCGTCAACTTCAAAACAAGTCTTTGTATTGCAAAATATTTAACATATTGACGGTTTTACTTCCAAACCTCGTAACCAATAGATATAAAACATTAGAGAAAATTGATAATTCTCCTTTTTTTTATAATTTTGCATGAGAATTATCTATATGATTCAAAAACGGCACTAGTAGAAATAAAATAACAATTCAACGGTGGTTGATATGTTAAGCTAAACACGTTTTTTTTATAAATTTGAATAACATGGTTTAGCAGTTTATCAACAATATAATTATTTAATGCATGTGAAAACAGTGAGATGGGTTCACCGCTTCAGACTTTAAAATAAAATATCTCTCAAAGATAATGAAGAGTATAATCCATTATGAGATGTAAATTTGATGCTCATTAATAAATAATAATTACTGATCTAATTAAGGAAATTAAATTTGCTTTAAGTTGGTTTTATAATGACTTACTTTTGTTAAAATAATATCAGAAATACTCATTGAAACTGTTCGCTAACTTTGAAGCCAACTGGTTTACATATTTTGCGTAAGCATTGTGCTTATATTAAGCCATTTTCCGTGTTCATTTATATATGTTTACAATGGAAACAGGGAAAACAGAAGGGATGAGGTAGATAATTATTTTAGGTACACGTGGCTATTTAATAACCAGATTTCCCTATCAATAGGTATTAATAATTAAAAAGTTCTAATATGCGGCTAGGTTTTAGTTATATTTTTTTCTATTTTAACTATTTTTTAAGTGAAAAGAGTGACAATAAAATGGTTCCACAACAACTGAAGATCGTGATAAATGTTAAAAAAAATTATTCAGAAGTAAGGGATGACGTATGTATTTCAACATAAAATAATTATTATTCACAAACAAAGGGTTGTGAAATATTAAAAATGCTAAACAGATATCTCCCCCCCCCCCTCCACCGAACGGTGGGTGAATAAAATAAATAATATAACATGGAAGAGATTCCTTTTTTTTTTTTTTTTATAAAGCTAAGTTGTTTTTTAAATTTAATTTGATCTTTCAGCATTATCAAACTTAAGGAAAAATAGTAAATACACATTTATTAAAATTATCCTTCGAATCTTTAGTAAATTTCAGGTATTTTATTCTTCGGACTGATTAATCTCGAAAGAAATTATAGGATGAAATATACATACATAAACTAGGAAATTAATAAAAACGAGCTCTATGAAAAATTGGACATATCACTCACGACTTCGAATAATGACATATTTAAAAAAAAAAAAATAATAATTTTCAGAAGAGTGAATTTCAAGTTTAAAAGTATAACATGCCGATTTTGACAATTCGAGGTACATATCCTTTGACTTTATCCAAACCATCCCGATTGATCCTAACTCTCTTGTTTGTTTTCCACTCTCCGTCCTGACAATCCACCGAGGCGTCTGAAAAGAAGATGGCCTCGGGATACCGTGATGGTGAACATTGCTTTTTTCACAGTTAATGAATGTATTATGTTTAATACAGTAGTAAATACTAGTGAATAGAGTTAAGATTCAGAATAGATTAAGTTTTTACTATTCGCTAGATCGAATAAAATACATTCTCTATTTGAAGAGAATGTATTTTATTTCTTTTTTTTTAAAGAAGAAGAGACTTTAAAAAAAAAAAAAACATAATAGCTGTTGCTTGGATCGAGATAAAAATTTTACGATAATGCAAATAAATTTTGCATTTTCAGCGCTTTCAGAAAACAGTAAAAACAAAAATATCCGATTTTCAAGACGAAAGGTAGTTGAAAGGAGTGAGAAAACGTAGAAACATAACATTAAAGAAAAACGGTTTTTATTATATAAAATAAAATCTTCACCACAACAATTAAGGAAAGAGTTTATTTAGTTTCAAGGGTTCTCCCTTCGTAAAAGAATCCAGATTGAGAAAATGTTTTACGTATTATATAATACGGTTTTTCCATCTTTTCCAAGGTCGCCCACTCAATTTTTTCCCTGAACCAGGTTAGTCACAAAAGTGATGCACTTTAGTTGTTCTAAAATATCAAATTTTCTTGCTTATATCCACTGCCTTTAACTCCACGTTTCTCCCAAATTCGTCCATGGAACGTGGATGAAGTTAACTCCTAAGCAACTTCCACTTGCAAATAATTCTATTAAGTGGAGAAACCTCTTTTGAAAACTTTTGTACAATTCATATCACATCTTTAATTTTACCCTCGTATCCAGAACTAGATTTTTTCTTAAAATTATCATGTAAATAATATTCCCTCTATTTTATTTATATTTATATTTATGATATATAATGCCATATAATATGAAATATAAAACTTACAAAGAACTTTGCGCAACAGGGTTATTCCCATAAAACCTAAAAATACGTAATTATGATAAAAGTTCTTCATATGTTGTAAGACATCGTTCATATCACGATGAAATGAATTGTAATAGGCAAAAACAATTGCTATAAAAAAAAAAAAAAAAATCCTATCAATCTGGAAAGAATTATTAACGTAGAAAAAAATAAAAAAGGTTATTTTTATAAAGTTTACCTGTATTTTTGTTACTTGTTAGTACCCTGACGTACAGATGTAGTTGAACGATGGTACAAGTCGATTAATTAAATAAATAACTACTTGACGATAAATCTTACTGCTATTCATATTTTTTTTTTTTTTTTTCTGAGTCTTGATTGATTGATTAAAGATGAAAGATCAAAGATGAACACAGAATCGGTTGTTTGATATGCGTGACGCGAATTTAATAGATAGTGGTTCTACTAGATCAGCTATTTTTTCAACATATTGTTTTTGTTTAATGCCCTTTATGGTTTGGAGAACTATTGCGTATTCGCGATTGGATGGTTTCTGATTTGTAATGATTTGAGCATATGTTGGTTGATTAGAATTTTGATTTTGTGGCAGGTTAACTTTTGGTTTCTCAGTATTTTGTTGAATTTCTGACAGTTTACCTTTTTGTGGTTTCTTAGTATTTTGTTCACAGATGGTTCTATCTTCTTCTATTGGTGGGAGCTCACTAGTTGCAACATCATCAAAGGCCCCCTTACCTTTCATTTTTGCCGAGGTGTGTTGGTTTAACACAACCTCGGATGAGGTCTTCGGAATCGACCCCGGTGAAGGATTGTCCTCTATCAGCACTGTAGTCTGTAAGCTCACTATTGGAATTTTCTTTCTTTTTCTGTCTCTCAATCTCTCTAAACGCAGTTTTGTTTCAAGAGATTTATTTTTTAACTTTTTTCGTTCGAACAGTTTTTTTTTCATATTTACTTAATAGGCTAAATCATTAATATCATTATTAAAAAAATATATGTATATTAGGTTAATTAATGTAATTTGTTTTTAATTTTTATATTTTAAAAACTTATCGAATACCGAATCAATATTAAAATAAGTAACACGTTAAATAACGTTCGAAAAAATAATTATCTTTTAAAAATAAATGTCTATTGATTTTAAAATGAATTATTTGATTGGAGGCTGAAAAACTATATGTGGACCGATGAAGTCAAGGGGTCAAGGTGAAATTTATCATATTTTGAGTAATTTTAAAATTTCAGTCAGGTATTTATCATGGCAATATCAGTTCTAAATCTTTAATTTCAGGCATATATTATTATATCATTGATATGAAAAACAAAGTCGAGTTATTTACACCATATATAAATCAAGAACGGCTTGTCTAATTTTTATGATCTTCAATTCATTGGATATGCCTCGGGTATAAATAATTACGAGTTTATCCGAATTTGAGGAAATTTAGAACACATCTTGTTCTCGGGTGTAATAGTTGTATAAGAAGATTAATTATTGCCACATAAATGTTATCATGAATATGTTTTGGGTTCGTACGGGGAGGAAAAATTATTTAATTTTTATTAAAGGTTTGTCGGATTTATATTTTCAACACACTTACATATATTAACTAACCACAAATATAATAACAACTAAAGCTGAACTTTCGGAGGAAAACCGACAAACAGCGTCTGCATCTATCTATTATTCGCTGAAGACCAGGTAGGTAATGATGTTATGCTCGTTGCTTCAGTTTGAATAGAAGGCAGACAGTGAAAAAAAATTGTTTTCGATGTTTAAAATGTCATACGCAAGAGGAAATTTCCGATTCGAAGGACAAAATATTTTTTCCCTTCTCGTACGAATACTAAACTTTTATAATGAGGTAGAAAAATGTTTAGAACGCCATTATACAATATCAAGTCGTCTGTAGTCCCGAACACGGATATTTTTTCACCCAGATTCAAAGATTTGCTTTGATCCCTTAACACTTAACAATTCAACAACCAACGTCCTAACCGATTTTTTTTTTTTTTACTCCACCTATGAATCTGGTCTTGTCAACAGCATATCGACAATCAGCAGATTTGATAGCTGTAATGACTAGACATATACTTACATGTCAGGCATGGTGAAGTTTAAAGTATGTTAAAGAAGAAGATCTCCTTTTTAATATCATTCTAATATTTATGTGCATGTCATCTGTAGCCATATCTCTTATAAAGAGGTTAATATGTCCGTGTAAGTTAGTGTGGAAAGAGTTTCTGTGCTTTTCGACTGTTGGTATGTGGAAGTCAATATTTGATTTGTCACGTACCAAGGTGCCTTTGAAATGAGTCCGCAATATTTTGGATTGAAAAGTCTGGATTTTTTGTAAATGCGGCAATCCCGTAGATTTGTGAGTAGTGTGTCCATGGACGTTTAAGAAAGTTTGTGTATGCTTTTAGTTTTTGTTAAAGTTTTAGTTTTGAGGATTTAGAGAAAAGTGGGTAAAGTAGTTTCAGTCGTTTATCAATTTTTTTTTTTTTTTTTTTTTTTTTACAAGCGTCTCCTTAAAATTTAACTAAAAATTAATTTTTTATATTTTTTTAAATAAACGGCCGCTAATACATACACTACTCACTCATCATCATTTGCTGACTGGAAAACCAAGACTAACCTGTACACAGTGTAACGTACCTTTGACAGTTCAACACTTACTGACTTACTGCACACAGTTGCTTAGTACGGATTTCATTTAGCGACCCTACTAAATGATGAAAGAACGTATATCTCTGAGTTATTCGAATGCTTAAAACAAATAAAAATATATGAACTGATTTAAATACACCCCACAAATTTTATTTCATTATTACCTGCCCACTCATTGATTTGCTTATTTATCTAATTTTCTATTTTTCCATTTTTTTGTGTTTTTATCTTTAAATATTCATTTTCTTTCCCTCTACCTTTTTAAATCATCATCTGAACTGTTACTATACTATACTGAACTGCTATTAGTAGTACGTTAAAAATTAACATCATAAGTCGGCAAACATCACCCTAAGCAGTGGATTGCCTGTAACTATTAAAATAAATAAACAATATATAATTGGTAAAGGTACTAAAGTTGTTATACTGTGTAGAGTACTTTTTAACAGCTAAAAGATAATAAAAATATGGTCAGAATATTCTTTGTTACATGTGGTATCGGAATCACAAAAAGAGCGTTAAAAGAAAATTAAATGTCTCGTATGTCTTTCACATTTTACTATATCTAATGTTTCTTTACCTCTCCTCTGCCCGTCCAGAATATTGATTAAATAACAAGAATTAACTATTTTAACAAATTTTTTAAATAAATTTTTCGAGAAGATGAAGTCTGACGGGGGATAATTTGAAGGTACCGATGAGTGGCGCAGCGTAGCGGAGGCTGTTGGAATTAGCGGCGAGACCCGGCAGTGCTGTTCTAGCGTCCGGCCGGAAAGGATCGAGGGACAGCGCGGCCACTGCTAGCATGACTGTCGTGTAGTGTCAGTGAATCCTATTCAAGGAGTTTTACTATCGTCTGTCATCTCTTGCCGTTCATCTGGTGCTTATGGTTTTTTTAATTTTTAATATACAGATATATCTTTAAAAGAAACAAAATAAGATAATAATAATAATAACAAAGATAGGGAGAACCTACCTGCAGCTAGAGGGCTATTATTTTATTTTGTTGGTGGTGTTTGTTCTGTGTTCTCTTGATTTCGCGGGTTCACTATGGATATCCTACCTAGCGGTAATATCTTCCGGGAGCTACAAGACATCCACGAGACCGGCTACTTCTCTGCACAGCCGTCACTCGAAGATCACTGGCAACAGGTATGTCGTTGTGAAATTTATATCATATCATAGATAGCATAGTTCGTACTATAAATAATATTTCCGGCCAGAATTAACTGTATCTAATGTACTGAATATGTGAAGTTGCGTTGTTAGGATCCTTATCTTGACACTATCATACCCTTTATATTTCATTCGTGGCAGTTATGATCAATGAAGTATTCCATTTATAATTGTATCGTTATTAACATTATCATTAGCTCTTCAATAAAATCCCCAACGTAAACTTATATTAATAAAGTAATTCAGATCATACAATTTTAATGTATAATTATAATTTATAAAGAAAAAACGATTAGAAAAAAAAAGTACATTAAACTTCACGTAGTGTGATTTCCTTCCTTGGCTACGAAACGGTTTTAAAATACCGTTTCGCATGTTAGCGCACCAAAAACAAACTACGCTTTTCCATCGAAGCGTATTTTCCCTTTGCGGAAATTATAATCAAACACGAAGCGGACTAGTCGGATACGGGCAATGAGCAAGCTCTTACATAATCTCTATTAATAGAATCTAGCGTGTATATTTTAAGAACGAACGTATTTTCGTGCCGGGGATAAAAAATAAGAAAGAAACATTTTATAAAAAAAAAAAAATGTCGCTCCGACCTCGCCGCGCCAGCTCTAGGACTCCCTTTACGAGCCAGCTGGGGACATTTATAATGGAGTTGCATTTCCGAAGCTTTTAGTGGAAAGACTACGGACGGGGTAACCCCCCTAAAACGAATATTTGTATATCCGCTGTAAAGATCCTCGGGGGATCCAGTTACTTGAAATATTTTTATAATGTAAATAAATGCGAGAGAAAAATACCAAAAAATAAAACGGAAGAAAAAATTCACATCCTTTACCTAATTTACTTTTTATTTATTTTAGAAATTCATCTACCCAGATTGGGTCATTAACATTATACGTGGTTTTGATATTCAGAATTTGAGTATTTTTCACTATGTTTCACATAGTTAATGATATCTTGAAGTAGTTACATGGCTTATGGCTAGTATTGTATAGTTTATTAACAAACTTAGGTTCTATTTAGTGTAAAATAAAAATGATTTCTATTTCACTGATAAAATAATTTGTGCTAAATAAGAATATAGTACTTCGGTTTTTTTTTTTTTTTTTTTTGACAACTTAATTACATTTTCGACGGCGGTCTCTGTTTTGCCAAGAGTGCCTAACCTAATTATACCTACCTAATATAATAACCTTTAACTTTTCTCTCATTTTGTCTAAGCTACCGACCCATCTTAGCACAAATGTTCCAAATTTGAATCCTCCACTAATCCTACAAATGCTCACGAAAAAGAACACGGCTCCGAAATCTTCTAATTTAGAATTATTAGTGGAATGCTACCACACGGTCAGTTTCTCTATTTGACAGTTCATGACATTTTTTTTTTTATATTATTATTCACTAATCACATTTATTGATTGATTTATTGTTAATAGGTACAGTAGTAATATTCATTTAAAAAAAAAAAAAAAAACTTTTTTCATCTACTAGAGATCATTCAATTTTACTTTTACATTTAGTATTAAATACACATAATATTTAAGTAGTGTTACTTGAATTTTTACCTTTAAAGCTTAATCGAATTTCTCATCTTAAAAAAATAATAATAATTCTATACTCGAATTGTTATCTATTTCTAATGAACGCTTCCTACTTACAGTGTTATTTACATATTTGAATTATTATAATCCTTCCCAATTATTCTTGTTTATATTTCAATTTGTTTTTAATTAATGGAATCATACCGAGAAAAATGATTAAAAAACAACAACGCCAATTACGAAATTTAAGGGTAAAAAGAAAAATATAACAAATAAATAATTCATTGAACTATGTTAAGTACTAATAATTAATTATTTATATTTTTGTTTTTTAACCCCATTTGGCATGAGTCTCTAGTAATCAGTCAACGCTCCTAGTTAGTCCTTGAAGGCCTAGGTTTAGTCAATTAAAAATACAACTAATAATTTTATCATGAAATACATTTAAAAAAAAATTAAAATGTTGGACTATCCGACTGAAGAGCTATGTTAATAACCGATATCATAGATTATTATTGTTTGTTTATTTTCGTCCTCCTCCAGTTAACTAAAACATGTTTTTAAAATACGATACCTACCTTTTAAGGATGTGTTTTGATATGACGATAGTAAAAAAAATATTTAACCACATATGTGTACTCCGGAAGTAAAAAACCACCATCAAACACTTAACACGTTAAATAACATACTTCTATGGAAAAAAGAAAGTTCAACAAGGAAATGTAATGTTGGATGCAATGCTCCACTATGTAATTATTTCATCAGTAAAAATCTATAACAAAAAAAAACTAAAAAAAACTTTTAAAATGGCTCTTTTGAAAAATATAGGATTTTGGTATAGGATTATGGTATACCTTGTCAACTTGATAAATTGGCAAAAATCAAATATATTTTGGAATAATTTTTACTATACTCAGATATTAAATTCATATGGTAAATACATGAGGTATATGAAAAATGAAATATATTTATATATTTTTAGGAACGACACCGAAATATCTGTTCTCAATTCATTTTAATTAAGAACCTAAGTATATAACTTAATTTATTAATTTTTAAAAAAATTCAAATGATTAGAATAAAATGTTCGCCTAAATTTTGAATTCTTGCGTTAGATGCAATTTAGTAATTCATCTATCTTACGGACATTTAAGTCCACTGTTAAAAAGATTTACCCTTTTATAATTTAGTAGCGAGAAGACTTATTTGTTATAAAATAAAAAAATAAATTATAGTAGAATAAATTATGCGCTGATTATTATGATCAAAACAAGTATTAAGCATACCTAATTTAATTAGAAATCTTTCATATTAAACATTTCGCTTCATTGAAATTTTCTTGTATACTCAATTTATTTTATATGCATTTATTACATTTAAAAATGATTAAAGTAAAACAAAAAAATTTAAGATGCTGAATCAATTTACTATGTTTAGAGTCTATTTCGTGGCAAGGCGTGACGGAAGTCAGGGCATTGATTAGTTCCTATTCCATTAAAGGAACTTGTTTCGTTCAATACTAAACTAGTTTGGAACGCAATGGTATACCATTGACCTTTTTAGAATTATTCACGAATTTGGCATATCTGAAATTTTTTTTTTTCCATGGGTGATCAATAATTTAAAATCCAGTACTGTTGGTATGATATTGGAAGAATAAATAACTCCAATTTTATGTAAAAGTTTGACAAAATTATTAAAACATAAAAGTTTTCTCAAATATCGTCATCACCATGCTAAAGTAACGAATAATATAGGTTTTTAGTTGCACATTCCTTATTTTAACATGGTGACGACGATATAAGTACAAAATACAAATTTACAAATTTCCAAAAAAAAAACAAAAAACATTATCTAAAAGTGCTTTCCAGCAAATGTTGAAATTCGATTTTGTCAAGTGAAAGGCTCATATATTATTCCCGATTTAAAAATTTTTCTTTTCTATTTCAAGCATTTCAAAGGAGACAAAAATAAATAAATTAAAAAGAAGATTCTTATGCCCGGTACCAAAATAATAATTATTTTGGCAATAGCAAATTTTGTTAATAGATTAGTCAAAGAACATATTCATTACACCCTGAGGAATTTTTTCACTTTTTTTTATTTTTATATAATCTAGATAAAACAATAAAGCTCAGAAGGATTTTAAAAATTAATGTTTTGGATTTTCTGATTAAATTATTTCAGAATGTATATGAACTTTAAAAATTAAAAATACCCAACCCACTCTTATATTCTTTTGTTTTGTTTTTTATAAAATTAGAATTTGTTGTAATTCAGTTTGGAAAAACAATAATGATACTTATATAAATTTAATAATAATAAAATCAATATTTTTCTTAATTCGATAGAAATGCTTTGCTGAAAAATAGATTTTTTTCTTAACCCTAATGTGGTATCAATTAATAAATTAAAATGGGACCAAAGGCAATCCGGATAATCGTCGAGTCCGGATGATCGGGAAATATGGGTAACAATAAAATTTAAAAAAAATTCTCTAATAAGAGGATTTGAATTGATTACGGTAAAAAATTCACATTACATAAGTAGCACTGTTCAAAAAAATACATTTATCATCATTTCAAATAATCCACTTGTACGGCCTTGAATTTATATTTATATTTATATAAAATTTCTGAAAATAAAAGAGAATTTGGGTAAATTATAGTAAAATTCTGTCCATCTGTGCTAACAATTATTATCAGTATGAACTTTTAATCGAATAAATATGTCTAAAAACCTGATCCGTTTATAACGATGACAGTGTTAACGAGGCTGTACTGTAAAAATTAAAATATTAAAAAAGAAACATTATTGATATTTAAAATATCGCACTAAAAAAATGAATTAATTGGCGTCAACCCTTATTGTTTATCGATGAAGGTATTGAAATTTACTCAGTTGATTGATTTAATGTTCCATTATGTTAATATACTTTATATTATTTCATTGTATCATTACAAAATATTATGCAATGCAGTGAATAATTGAACTAAATTTATGGATTTATTAATTAAATTGGATTCATTGGAATCGTGAACATGTATATAACATTTCTAAAATTGCTACTATTTCTGAAAGTAAGGGATTATGTTTTTCTTTCAGGGTAATGTCTGATGCCTTTATTCTAGATAATTTCGGTCAAGATAGAGTTACATTATTGTGGTACGGCATCCACGAAAAAACGTAATAAAAAAAATGTCTGTTTTTTTTTGTTTGTTTTTTATATAAAATATATGTATAGAAAGAAAAAAAAAATACAATCTAGGTTAAACTAAATAAACAGGAAAGAGGATTGAATAGGTTGCTGCCCAACTGTTCTGGATCACGTCCGCTAAATCTGTTGACCGTGACGCCTTTGTGCCATGATAAAGATTGATTCCTAATAGTGGCTCGAAGTTCCCTCTTGTCACGGTTAAAATCTTTATTAAGAAGAGTTTATAGTGACACAATCGGCTGGTGATGAGCGTTTCAAAGCTTTTTGTTCTGATTTAAAATTTAAATGACTGACTAATATCATGTATTCTCTTCCCTCCAACAACCTTCTCCCCCCCCCCCTTGCTTGTTCCCTTTTGAAGGGCTGATAATGTAGGGAAATGGGATAATAATTTGGGATGAAATAAGCGGGATGATAACAAGTTTAGCGTCGTTAGCGAAAACAAGCTCATTACCCGAGTCCCGTCGGTTAATTAAATTATGCAGTTGAAAATGTAGTAATTCCGTGTACACGTTCAGGCTCAAAACGTAATTGCTTTATTAAAAAATTTCCTTTTATTAATACGATTCATAGGCTCTGATTTTTTTCTTAAATTCAATTTCCATTTATATTTTTTCACAGTAAAATATTAAATCGAAGAGTAACCCTCTGGTAGGGATAATTTATTTTTACAATTTGTATTTAATAAATAGCAGGCTAGCGGTATACCCGACCAAGCCCTAATAATGTTTAAAATTGTAGCTGTACTTACTAATTACAATTCTATTAATTTGTGAAATGTAATTTTTAATAATTTTATTGTAATAAATATTATTCTAGTCTATCCTTTTATATTAAAATCAATAAATTTAAATTTATTAAGATTTAAATCAATTAAAAATCTTCATGTAAAGCCAAATAAAAAGTTGAACAACTTTCGTGTATTTTTATTTTATCCAAAAAAATTTTTATGAAATAAATGAAAAATTTGGTTTTAACGTGGTCTTCGACTTTAATTGTTGTGTTTAGGTTTTGTAATTTTTTTTAATATCAAACCAGGCATAGTTCCTCTTTAAGTCTCTATTATTAATTATTTACAATTATTTCACGTGAAGGTATCATTTCTGTTAGTTATTTAACGGCGCTGTTGCCTCGAAAAAATGAAACTTTCAATCGCTACTTGTTAGACCTAAGGACAAACAAAAATTATTTAAAATTATAAACATAAAAATTATAACTATACAAATAAAAATCCTCATAGATAAAAAAGAGTTTCCTAATAGATTGAGTTCCTGCAATTTTAACCTTACAATAAAAAAGTTAGTCATTTCGAACGACGATTAGTCAGCTCTGTTGCTAATCGCCTGATTCATCCTTTGATTAATGTCAATAATAGTATTGTCAGCAAAGCACACATCAAAACAGCCCGTTGTCTTAAACTCTTCCTGCATTAGATCTTTAAATGATTTTTTTCTAATCATAAACATTAAAGTAAATTACTCAGTGCCGTATTTTATGTGTACAGTATTTAACAGGTATGTGGAGAGTTTCTTGAACTTATGATGTCCTCCGATTTCATTGATTTTACAAGATTCCTTTACTGAGTTAAATTTGTTGTCACCATTTATCTTTAAATAAGGTTAAAAAAAAAAAAAAAAAAAAAAAAAAAAAAGGGAGCATCTTAAATTACTTTTTATTCAATTAAAATTTTAATCTGTTTTATTTTAGCATTATTATTGGCGAATATATATTGTAAATTATTTTCGTTTTCTGTATGGATAAATTATGGCTAAACGAAGGCTCGATGCCACCGATCGCTTCCGACATACCCCGTGTCCAATCCCAATTCTAGAAGATCAACCCTCACTGAATCCTCCCACCTTCTCCTCGGACGTTTTTCAGTCGGCAATGCGCTTATCAATCTCCTAAGTATTCGTTCACAACTAAGATTCGCAATTTCGCACGACCACTTTAACTGACGCCGTGCCATAACTTCCATTATATTAACATAATGTAAAAGGGGTAAAATTCACGCAATTTTGCATTTTGTGAACGTCTAAAATCTCCAGTTGGATTCATCCTTCTTCGACCCAATTATTCTATGCAGGACTTTGTTTTCAAAAATCCTTATTTAGTATTTGCTCTTCCCTTACTTAAACCGCCAGATTTCACTGTCGGAAGAATTAAAAATTTTAAGTTTTGGAACTGAACGAGTGAGCTAATTTTGCAACTGAAAAAAAAAAAAAAAATTCCCGCCTTATAACCTAGTCTTAACTTCCTGTTTAATGTTTTTCTTCAAGCTATCGTAGAACCTAAACATCCAAATTTCTCCACGGCTTCAAAAAGTTTTTTCTTCTACTTCAATACCGCCGAAATCTTCACCGTTTCTACAGCTAACCATATATTTTGTCTTATCCGTAATTATTTCCAGCCAAAGTTCTTTACCGGCTTTCAACAACGTTTTTGTATTTAGAGTATATTTCTAGAGTTTCCCCGATGGATATAATAAAGGCTTTATAATAACTATCGACATCATTGTATTAGAATTGTTAATATATACAGTATAAAAAAAACTATATAACATGTAACCAAAATATGATAATATTTAACTTAGCAATAATTTAATATATAATAAGGAAACCTGTACATAAACGAATATCGTTGGGAAATGATATTTTTTTGTTTTACGTAACGTTTTGGCCCGTTACAACCTGCTGCCTAACGGATAGGATTCACGCAGCAGATGACTTCGCCAAGGACGCGGAACTTATAATTTACTTAATTTATCTCACGGCCTTAAATCACGAAGTTACGAGCGCTATAGGTTGAAGATTGAAAGTAAAATAATAAGTGAAGGTGGGTTAGGGATCCATCAGTAGTAAGCCGTGATGGTCACCGATGTCTGAAGAATGCAATCACGCTCAAGTGATGCTGCCTTGGATCGTGTCGACCTTGAGCCCCCTCACCTACTTAACAGTGCGGTCATCCTCAGCTTGGATGGAAGGACGTCTTCCATCTCTTTTAAGTTGGTTAGAAATTATTTCACATTATTCAATTACCAATGTAATAAAATTCCTAATTATTTAATTATTACAATTATTTAATTATTACAGTATGCTGTTGTAATGTACCATAAAAAAAAATCTGGTGCGTGCGCGCAACACACAACTTTCACTTACCAACTTACTTAGATTAGAAATTAATGCGTTTTGTTAATTGCTACTTCTCAAATGAACAGAACGGCTTTAATTATGAACAATGGTCTGTCATTAAAGTCGTACTCTGCATGCGTGGGCTCAACGAGTTTTATGAGTTGACTAAATATTTTTCTTTTTTTCTCCTCTTTATGTTTTCTTTATTTTTATCATATCTCATATTTAGCCATTTCTTATTTTTAGGCGTAACGAGAGAGGGTTAATTTCTCCATATTAACAAAAACAAAGGTACTTTATAGCAAACAAACAAACAAAAAAGGCGCCCTCCCCAAAAAAAAGCCCTTCAGAACATTTTAATAATGATAAAGCTTACCTGATATTAAATAACACCTAATTTTCATTAAACATGACGAATTTGATAAAAATCGTTAAAGCCGTTTTTGAGATCATCGAAAAAAAGGTAAAATTGGAAAACAATTATGAAATAAAGTGCCCGCTCCGTTTGACCAATTTTGATTAAATGATGGCTATCACATCTTTGGCATGTACATACATCAAATACCAAGTTTGATCAAGATCGTTAAAGCCTTTTTTGAGAAAATAAAAAAAACACGTGAAAATGGAACAACATTTATTAAGTAAAGTCCCCCCTCCAGTTGATCAATTTTGATGAAATTTTTACAGTCATATCTCGGGCATATAAATAGATCAAATACTTAGTTTAATCAAAATCGTTAGAGCCGTTTTTATGAAAATAGAAAAAAACTTAAAAAGTTATTAAATAAAGTACCCCCTCCCTTTGAGCAATTTTGATGAAATTTTTGCTGTCACATCGCGGGCATATACCTACACTGAATACGGAATTTCAGATTCGCACGGTTTACAGTTTTTGAGCTAGTCTGTTCACACACACACACACACACACACACACACACACAGACCATTTCGCGGGACTTGGTTATTTCGACTCAGGGGGTCCCAAAACGTGTATTTCCGTTGAAAACCGGAAGTCGAAATTTTTCACGATCGCAATACTTCCACTTACTATATATTTCATATATAGGTAAGTGAAAGTAAAAATGGAAGTCCATAGCCAAATATTACCTATATAAATATAGCCATTTAGAAGCCCGGATATTTTTTCAAGGCACTTTAAATAAAAAACAACATAACGTGTAGCCTATGTAGAAAGGGAGATCCGATGCTAAATAAAACACTAATACGCTGTACAACAAGTTTTAGTTTGAACGGCATTAGTATAAAATCAGGTATCCATTATGAACCGTAGTAATTTCATCAAAAATACCCCCATAATAAAACTACTTAAATAATTAAACTTAAAAATAATATAAATTTTATTTTTACTGAAATATTAGAGTTAACTAATAGTTCACCGACCGATTTCAACAGCTTTACTGCTACTTGTAATGACTGCATTTCATGTGAACGACTGAGTTATACACTTTAAAGATACAACATCCTTGCCACTTAATTCATTTTTGGTTATAATCAATGTTTTTATGTTTTTAGACCTCATTAATATTAATATGTTTTGTTCATCATATTATTTTAAGATTTATGTTTCTATTGGTGTATAAGGTTCTAAAATCTATATAAACAAAGATAAAATTATGTTTGTTTGTTCTTCGTAGAAATCCATACCCTTAGTCCTAAAGTCTCCAAATTTCGCTCAGTGGTTCCTTGATACCTGGTGCATATTAAAATTGCATAACTTCAGCCAATCTCTGGGTTTATACTTTATTGTTATAAAAATCGTTTTGATCTTGCTTTAAAATGTTTTTTACAAAATCGACCGTATGAGCCGATAAAAGTCTCACTTCATAGATTTTATAGATTTAAAAAATTAAATTCTCCGGGTGAAACTGGTATATACAGCTAGTTATCTATGAAAATGTCAAAGATAGTTCAACATTTTTTTTTAAATTATGCTCTTGTGAAATAGAAAATTTTAAATGTGCACACTTCAGAAATATTAAATTTAAAAATAATAGGAATATAAACGTTCCCGTAGGGTTATAATTTTTTAATTTATAGTCAATGAGAAACTAACATTACTCCAAATTATGCATATAAAAAAAAAATGACATTTTTAGTGTTTCATTTAATCTTAAAAATTCTTCAATTCTCTCATTGTTAAAACAAGACCAACAAAAATCAAAATCTGTAAATATTTCACCAGTCATTAGTTTTCGACATCTTTTCAATTAATATTTTCAAGTAGCACAAATATGTAAATCTCACATATTAGTGCTAATTATTTTTACTGCACCCCCAACCATTATATCTACCACCAGTTCATTATATCTACCGTCAACTATCTTCCACCATTAAGATATTTTCAGATCTGTTGCTTTAACATTTAAATTTTATAAAAAAGACTTTAATTTAATATTTAAATTTTATGAAAATAAGAATGAAAAATATTGCGGTTTCCCAGTTTGCAGACCAGTTGCAGTGGTTTCAAGAAGAAAAAAAATAATATTTTTGAGTTAGGTAGTTTTGCAATGAGGGCGCAATGAAACAACATAGAAATGGAAAGAATCGCTAAAAAGTAATATTATTTTCCGACCTTGGGACGAATAGGGTTAGTTAATTTTTCTTAATTAACCATACTAACAACACGGAAAAATAAACCTCCTAACACGAGATATGGCTACAGATGACATGTCGAAAAATATGTATAAGGGGGAGTTTAAAAAGACATTGAATGGAAGATCGCCTCCTTTAACACATCAGAGTAACTTAAACAAACCAGACAAAAGATATAATTATTGGCATCATTCCTAATGACATCGCATTACATAATTATTAAAACCGGCCATCAAATCTGCCGATTTTCAACTTGTTAACAGGAGCCAGTTTTCAAATAGTGTAAAAAAATATATAAACAAGTTGGACTGGATGTGTAATATGTATTTCCACCCCTGATAAAGTTAATTACAGGAATTAATCATCCATTTAATGATTAAAAAAAAAGTGATATAAAAATAATGAAATGGCCCATCCAAGTTATAGAGTATCTTAAACTGTGATTAATCACTTTTAATAATAGAAGTTGTTTTCTTTCTTCTTAAACTCGAACGGTTCCGAACACTTTTAAAGTTGACCCGTGCTACTGAATAAATGAATCCCCCCCCCCCCCTCCGACTTCATCTGTATTAGGGCAGAATGAGAGAGTTTAAAGCAGTGTACACTCTTTCCGCTCTATTTTTAATTAAAAAGCATCAGCTTAAATGTAGGGCAACCGGATTTTCCTTTAAAATCCCTACACCGGAATCTTAATGAAATAATTGCTATAAAATCCGCTCTTGTAGGAGTTAATTATTTTTCATTATTTAGTACTGTACAGAAAACTTTAACCAATTTTCTACGACGGGTAAAAATAATTATTATACATTTTTGGTAAACCCTTTATATTTCTGTTTTAATATATGATTGGTGACTTTAATGTAATTGCCTTTAGGGAACCTTTTTTTTGGAAACGCACCTCTACAACTACAAGGTGTCAAAACTACAAAAAAAAATCCAGACCATTTTATAAAATTTTATTATTCTTAAATTCCTTTAGTAAACATTGGACATAAAAAAACATCTATAACACGATATAATAGATGACATGATATATGTAATGCGTATAAACATTTAAAAAAAAAATTATGTCAAATTTGTTTGCTATAAAAATAAAGAGCCACACTATCGTTGTTATCATAATAAAATTTTAAGCTTCTTAATTTTTTTTTTTTGAACTTCATTCGTTTATCGGCGCCTGTCAACAATATATCGACTATAAATTAATTGTTTATACTCTTCCTTGAACACCAACAATTTAGTGTGAATTTTCAAATGCTAATTTCTGAAGTATGCAGATTAAAGCTCTAAATTAAATATAACAGGTGAGAGGGAATCTCCTTGTTTCAAACCAGAGCGAACCTCGAACTTCTCACAAAAATAATTACCGATTCTAACTTTATTGAAAGTTTCATTCATATACATTTTTAATAACTTGACGTACTTTTTTTGGTATTCCCTACTCGACAAGAATATCATACAACTTTTGGCGGTTAGTCGAGTCATACGCCTTTTTAAAATCGATAAAAAGCTTATGTAGGTACCCTTCCGTTATATTCTAATCTTTCCTCTAATATTTGACGGAGGGAGCATATTTGGTCTACAGTTGAACGGTAACGTCTAAAACCACATTGATAGTCTCCAACAATTTCCTCAGCGTATTCAGCGAATTCGACTAGTCAGGATGAACGTAAATATTTTATAACAAACCGGAAGGAGTGTAATTTCGCGATAGTTATTGCGATCCGTCTTTGATCCCTTTTTTTGAATCGGAATAGGAATAGATTCTTTTCATTCTTCGGGTATTTTCTTCTGTTCCAAGAATTTTTAACTAATAGTTGTATTTTAGGAAACCCCAGCTTGAGTAGTTCACCCGGAATATTATCGGTTCCGTTGCTTATTGCGATTTTAATTTTCCAATGTCTATTTCATCTTCCTCTCTACTAGGTTGAGTACTCTTACATATGTGATGCACCGAAGAAGATAAATTATTATTTTTCCTCTTTAAAATATTATTCAAATAATCCTTGAACCTACTTGTCTATCGGTCGGCCAAGATATTTTTATTTTTATCCCTAATTCTAATCGTAACGGGTGCCAACCATTTACGGATTCTGTTTATGCCTTCATACATGGTTCCGGCGTTTAGTAAAATAAACTTTTTTAAAAATTGTACAGAACTTTATACATTGTAACGAGAATCAAAATCATATTAATTCTGTTTCATTGAAAGAGACTTAAACTTTTCTGTAACAGTTATATTCATGTATTAATACGTAATCACTGTTCCATTTCGTACTAAATATAAGGGGCTTAGTCTTGCCTTCAACATCGAACTATTAAGTTACATTTGAGTCAGTGCTGTGTCACTTGTAACTTCTGTTTTTAAGGTTATTACTAATTAAGTTCTAATTATTTGTTTGATAGTTTTGAATAATAACTCAAAGTAAATAAAATTATTTAAACCCACATTGCTGTTACAATATTAATTTAAAATAAAAATTTTCATAGTAATTTCCTTAAAAATAAAGTTCTTAATGGACAACATTATTTGCAAATAAATAAGCAATATCCAACCATCTATGGTTTAGGGAAGGATTGGATGCGTTAGGATACTGTATTTTATTAAATTAAAAAAAAAAAACCTCTTATAAGAGAAATATTTGAATTCGCGTTGTCTTAAACTTTGAAAAACACAGTTTATCAATCGTAACGTTACGTTCTTGGTTACTGCTATTTCTAAATGTATATTTTACATAAGGGTTTATGGTGGGGGGGGGGGAGGGAACGACGCAACTGATAACGTATTCCCAAGTCTATTAGGATTCTCCTAAATGAAGTTGCCGGAGGAAGAAATCCTTGTACGGATAAGGCTAGCCATCGGCGTGGAGTTTCCTTTGAGGGCTGGAATTCCATTCCCTGTTTGGGTGGCGCTGTGCTCTCGGACTCGTCCATTACTGTGGGACCGGAACTCCTAACCTTGCGGCTGAGTTAAACCTCTTTGGGCAGTGGGCATCTTCAAGGATTGAGTTTCCTCACTCAAGGCATCAATGGAACTGAGAGAAAGTTGCCCAGGTAACTGCGCCGTCACAGTTGCATTTTCGCAACTGCATCTCCCATAACAGTAACGGACGCTATCCCACATTCTTTCTATATATCAAAAGACATATAAAGTCTCTCTTATATGTTACAATCTACTAAAACATGTTACAATAGTGCAGTAGAAGATCTGATACATTTTCTGCAGAACGCATATACGAAACTTTAATATAAATTCTTAGTTTTCCATATTTTTTCTTCTACTACTTAGCATAAAAATTAATGAATTCTTCCTATTCATTAATTATTAACTGTCAGACAGTTTATTGCTGCAGCGTTCTTCTAATAAACGATGTCTATACATATGTAAATAGTTTTCTTGATAGAAGTCAATTAAAAGTTTTATGAACGTTCTCCGTTGTTGAAAGCTTGCAATTTATAGAGGTTGTAAAAGGTCAACTTTTAGACCCGAGAGAGAATACATATTTCCGTTATGTATATAAATTTTATTTTGATATACATAAAATTATAATTTAAAACATCACAAATAAGTAAATTATAAAAATAATAGAAATTTAAATTATATTTCCTATAAAAATCTGCCTTTGACGAGGATTTTATTTTTTTTTTAACCGTAATATTTATAACGCCAAATATCGTTAGGCAATGTCAATGTAGTTATTGATTATTACAAAATATATTGCATTGCGCTAAGGAAATTGTTACAACTCCAAATATAAATTTTGAGTTATGCATAGCATTGGAATCAAAGTGACTAGACCTGCAATCCAAGGATATATTCACAATAGCTTTAATAGTTCGCGGAACAAAAAAAAAAAAAAAAAAAAAAAAAAAACATTATTTAGATTGATTTGGAAATTGACTACATCTTTATGGGAATTTTTAGGTTTATTTAATGAACAATTTAGGGCATTTTTATATTTGTACTTTTTTGTACGTAGTAATTTTGTTCATAAAACGCTTTATCAATATTATTTGTGTAAAAATACCAATCTCAATTATCTTTTATGCATAATTATTCGGCTATTAAAGCCATTAACTTTTTAAAACAAAATATTCAGTCATGTATCAAATAAGAATCTACCCTAGAGTTTCGACTACAACAAAAAACTGAAAATCGATAAATTACAGTTTCTTAGCAATCATGGAACCCGTAGAACTACCATATGCGCGTACCGCACAGCAGAGTACGTTTGAAGTTAAAAACATTATACATTTGAACTATGAGGATTGCGTTGAGATCTTACAGAGGCGTTTTTGGAACTACTATAGGAGGACGAGAGTGTGGAAACGATTGGTAGTATCTGTTTCTAAAGATTTCTTCGCTATGATTTGTATCATTTAATCATAAGTGTTTCTCATTTTTATTATACTTTTTTTTTTTCATTCTATCAACTTTTCAGTTCTTCTCTTTATTATATATCCTATTAAAGATATTATAACCAGATTGGTTATACGAGTCCCTAACTACATTACCTTTGTCCAACATCATAATATCATTATTTTGAGATGTGGTTGTGAAGCACACACGGTACTATGAATTAATCAGATCCCATTTCGGAAACGTTTATAGCCGGATGCCTATCAGTTGTTTCAGCTAAAACAGGGCTATTGGGGATTAATATATTCACTACACCATCAAAGATAACAGAGTATTTGTTTAAGTACCTAGTATCACTATCGCGTCACTGACTTCAATTTTCTTCGAATCGTAAATTTAATACCGGCTCTCACATATTCAAAGGATCCTCTTTTTCCAGGTAACCTACCCTTTATTTAATTAATTATTAATATGTTGTTCATTTTGTTGTTAGTGTAGTACACTGTTAATCTGCTTTATTTATTACTAGCTGTATATACCGGTCCATCCGGGGAATTTGATTTTTAAATCTATAAAATCTTTAAAATGAGACTTGTTTCGACTCTCACGGTCGATTTCCCTAAAAAACCAATGTAAAGCGAGATCATAAAGATTTTTTTTAACAATAGAGAGATTGGCTGAAGTTATGCAATTTTAATATGGACAGGTGTTCGCACCTGGTATAAAAGAACCACTGAGCGAAATTTGGAGAATTTAGGACAAACGGTATGGATTTCTATAAAGAACAAACAAACAAACAGAATTTCATCTTTATTTATATAGATTGGAATTGATAATATATCAACATTATCTTTTTTAATGTACTCAGTAAATTGATTCCTTTAGGTTAAGCCCTTTATGTTTTGCTTTATGTTATGCTGTACTTCGGTAGAAACTTGACTGTATAAGCGCATGGACATACATATGTTTAATTGACAATACCTTTCCTGCCAATTAAAAACCAAGCCTTGAATTATGCTTAAAAATTATGGTTTTCGAATGAATAATTTTTGACCGAATTTTCATCATATACTCATTTAAATAATCATATTATTTCCCAGTGATAATCAACTCTGTCTGTTTTTTTAAATTAAAATTTCCACTTTGGATTTACATAATTTAAGCACGATAAACAGTTGATAAAATTTCTTTTTCTTTTCTTACAGCATAATGAACCTTTTTCACACTTAAGTATTTACCAAGGTATTTAGATCCACAGTGTTAAATTTAATTAAATAAAAAAATAGGATATGATGTTAACGTCCAATGGGAACTAATTTAGTAACTCCTACACAGTATTTATCAATAACTATTAACATTGAGTATTTTTCATTAAAGATAAAATTTGAAATAATACCCTATACAAAAATAAATAATTCTTTGTTAAATAGCCTCACACTAAAATAAACTAACAAATAATTCTTAAAAAATATGTTTATAATCGTCTTGATTTATGATAACCTAACCTCTAAAAAATATTTGCCTGATGATTATCGTGAACTGATTAAATATGTATATATATTTTTGGGAACTAAAAAATTAATAAATCTTATTCTAATATTTCTGTCTCCATGTAATTATTTTTGTAGGATTTATATAATTACTTTTTAATCTTTACTGGTTATTATCATAATTACTGTTCATTACGTAAGATTTTTTTTCTAAACGCGTTTATTCCTGAATATCCTTTGGTGTAGGATAGTTTCTGTTGAGCGAGTGAAGAATTAATCTTTCCCACTTCCCTTGTGATAGAACTATCACGAAACATCTTGTCTCTCTGGTGGGTGTTGATGAAGGTTCTAGAATTAAACTCATGCTCAATTATATAATATTATCAAATTATTCCTTTTTTAAAGAACATTTTTTGGAATAATCTATTTAATGTCGAAAAAAAATCAACTCCTTGAAAAAAAAAAAAAATCTTGTTATTTTTTTATTCTTCTGCATTCTATGTTTACATACAAATGAAGAAGACCAGGAAAAATGTAAATTACATAATTCGGTAGAGTAATTCCTTTATCTGGTCTTGGGAGCGAAGTAAGCTTATGTAAAAATAGAAACTTGGGAAAGAAACAGTCATGATATATTTTGTGCATCTCAGATAATATACCATGTACAGTTTACTGTATTTTAATTTAAACTCGAATAAATTGAAAATGTTATGATTTTCTTGGTTATTAATACATTATTGAATTTTCTTTATTGACCTCCATGTATCAATTTTAATAATAACAATAATTACAAACATCAAAAGAATGTTCCTGCACTATAAGAACAACCCAATTGGTTTTAGTGTTAAGGTATAATAGATATTTCTAAATTTGAGGATTAATATTAAGTTAACTGTTATTTCAACTTTTACTTTTACTTTTTTTTATTGCTCCAAGACAAGCGCATTACTTCAACTAAGTCAATATTAAGTACCTAAGCACTGACTTTTATCAACATAATACCTGCTCAATAGAATTTTGATAGAAACATTTTTTTTCCATATGAATAAAATGTTCATCTGGTAGAATTACTAATATACTTCGTATGAATTGTAAAAAAAAAACCGATACATTTAGTAGCAATAATTGGGAAAGTTTTAATTAATTAATGTTCCATTATTTTGTATTTTTGAAACTTTAGTTACATAATTTTATTTATACTATGTATCAGGTCTGGTCTTACTAAAAAAAAGCGATTTTCAGGAAAGTCTATTAAATTTTTTTCTTTTCCCTTCCTTTGATACCCGTTGTCTGCTTTATCCGCTTGTTAAATGTTTGTTCAAATCATCAATATAAGAGGCTTTGCAAAGGATAAATTCTTATTTCTTTTTTTTTAAACCAGTCTTGTTCTGGAAGGGCAATATTAGGTTCCACAGAAGGCTTAGATCACATTTCAAGATTCTATTCAGAAATATTTTTTTTATCGAAATAATCAACTTTTTTCACCAAATGCACGGAAAAGACAATATACCTTTTGAAATTCTCCATTAAGGCGCATTGCATCCAATTAATTTTAATGTATAATTCATTAATAATTATTCACGGCATATATTATTCAATTCTGACATTTAATTATATTTGTACTATTATTAATTCATATTTACCTTTTGCCTCTTGCTGAGGTGTGACATTGATTAAGTGTCTCTGTGTCCCAGTGCTTTCCCCTTCAACCGTTGCGCCATAGCTATGAGAACTTCCTCTACAATAATTTTAAATTCTCAATATAATAATTATAATATCGCACTCTTATCAAGTTAAATCAGCATTATAATAATAAAAATAATAATCGATCATACGATTATATTATTATACTATTTTTACAAAATAATTTATAAATGTTTTAGTGTTGCCACTCACAATCAGATATCCTAAATCTGAATAACTTTATTACTTTTGAATTGTAATTACGTGTTAAATAAGCATAATTATATCCAATCACGAAAACACTAATCACTGCATGAGTATAATTATTGTAATTCACTGAATTCTATTGCAATTACATCTTATATAAGCATAATTAATTCTAATCACAAAAATTAAAATCAGAGAATCAGTATAATTAAAATAAAATACTTAAAAATAATGCATGATTTCAGAAGTGATTGTCAATTCATTTTAAAATATTAATGAATGATTAATTAAAAATAATTATACTTACAGAAGACCTCATATGTCAGTTATTATGATAATGATTACCTTCAATAAGGATATACATTTTTTTAAGTTTTTCGTAATGATAACGCTAAATGTTAATTATTTTTCCCTGTGTTTTTATTTCTTTTAATGATACAATTTTATAAAGGAAATAAATTATTTGATTAATAATTTATGACTTTTAATCAAATTATTTTTAATCATCAATAATAATGATTAATAATTAATAATTTTTAATTTTGTCAGATTTTGCCTTTCCTAAAATTTGCCCAAGGTTGTTTTTAAAAAACTTTACCATTTATCTTAAAACAAATTCCCATTCCCTTATGTTATGGAGGTAACCTTATAACCTTATGGAGGTAAGGGTCATAGATTAATTTTTCTTAAGATATTTATTTCTATCATTTCCGAGCCATTTTATTTAAATTTATTTAATTTATCCTTAGTCAAAACATTGTTGTACCATCTAGATTTAATCCTCATTAAACCGCTAAAATAAAGGTAATTTAATAAAAAAATTCAATTGTATTGGGAAAAAAAAAAATTTATTTCATCAATCAATTTTTTTAATTCAATTTTTTAATCAAAATTTATCAAAAAAAAAACATTTATTTCATCAATGATACGCTAACTTATGAAATAACTTAATATTGCAAACAAAATAATGAATAAATTAAGAAATTTTTGGTATCTAGGATTTATTTAAATTTTATTATTATAATTAATATATTATCATTTACTTTTTTTTTTAAATCAGTAAGAGCATTAGATTGTAGTTTTCTATAGTATTTAATATAGTTCATTTTATTTTAGTAAATTTTCCTGGTTAATCGTTATTGTTATGTTATTTCATATAAATGTTAATTTTAACAATATTAGGCTCTGTCGCGGATAATATTCAAACAAATCGATATTTTAATTAACAAAGATTTTTTAATCCTTTAAGGATTTTTTTCCAAAATATTTTGAACTATTAATAGCTTGATGAGTGATCATGTTTCGCATACATACATGATAATAGATCACAAGACTGAAAAAAGTACCATGAAAGGACCTAAGTGTCTTAAAAGATGGGTTTACGGGATTATAAATATAAAGCTACATTTAATATCTCTAAATGTTTGATAAACTTCCTCTATTTTTGTTTTTACGTTAAAAATACTCTCTCTATTTGTTGATTTATTCTCTATTTTCAACGATTCTCCATTTTTAGTTAGGAATATTCCATGGTAAAAATAATTGCCAACACAATACAACAGGCACGGTACTACGGAAGCCATGAAGTGGGACAGTAGTGTAATGAGAGATGAATGCAACAATAGAAACTGAGAGACTTCAAGGACGCATTCATTGACTTGTGGCTTGTATAACGCCTTGCTATTAGTGGGTTTTGTTAGTAAAACGCGTTAACAAAGTCCATATAAAGGGAAATGTACCTAATAATTCATACAGACCCTTAAATTCATTTGAAAGTTTGATTCAGATAGGTAATAACTGTTAGAAAAGGGTTAAAAATTATACATTATAAACATATTCCATTCAAATGTTCCTTATTTATCGGTAGACTCAAATATTGAAAAGAAAAAAAATTAAACTCAACATCTTTTAAATCAATTCAAAATTCGTAAAATATCAACAAAATTATTTTTCATCATACTACATCAAAACCATGTGTTTTCAATACATAATTAGAGTTCGTAAACTGGTACTTATCGGTCCTAGGCCTGAAAAATCTTTTCGGTACGCTTTATTAATAAACATCTGTTAAAAAGAGGTACGTTGTTGTAATACTGTTTTTTTTCTATGTGGCTCGAATAAATGGCTCGAAGTGCAAAATACCATGCAAATACTAGCAGATGTTTTACAAGAAGCTTTAAACGAAATAATTCTAGCTTAATTCCGTGCTTTATATGAAAAGTGAATATACTCTTTTACGCTGGAATAAGTCTTCTGTTAAAAGCTGATATCTTATAACATAGTTATCAATTATTACTATCAATGTTAAAACATGTATACTAAGACAAGTAAGCAGTCAGGGCTTTCGTGTTTGAGTAAATATTACTTAAAGTATTATAAACAATTAAAGAACTCGAGAATAATTACATCTAACTGCGTGGAAAGTACGGTTCGCGTGTTTGCCCATGTTTCATAGTCGATGGAGTTCAAACCTAATTTAAAGGGCTTAAGTGGGATCGCCGAACTGACATAGCTACTTATGGTAACTTTTTTAATTTATTCAGTAATATTTAATGTACATGGTATATTTTTGAACATATCATTAAGGTTAATATTGGAGAAAAAAAAAACGTGCGTTTAAATAATTTATTTTCTTGAAATTCTTACTAAAAATATCTCAATAATTGGAACTCAAATTAGTAACACCTTACGTTCAGTAGCTACAAGAAGCAATATGTTAAAAATAGGAATTCTCCTTATGTAAGCGCATTTCAAATTTATTTTAAATTTTATTCGTGTTCATATAGCCATGAATTTTTTGTTCAAATTTATTTATATGAATAGGAATGGGCAATCATCGATTAATCAAATTAATCAACATCAATTTTATTTTCAAAAAGGGCCATTTAAAAAAAAAATACTAATTCATATTTACAAGAACATTTAGACTACATTATTCTGTTTTATTGTTTAAGATGATTTATTTTATTTTCTCGTAATATTTATTATGTACTGCTAATGCGTTATTTTCAGTGCTGAAAATGTGCCTTTGTAGGTAAAGACACAATCACATAGGCATCTATAAAAATGTCTTTAGATTAAATATATCTCTTCTTACAGCAAGATATAATTAATTACTATAATTTATAAGGTCTTATAATGTATATGTTTTTTCAACTCCAATAATTCAATCGTTATTACAGCTTTCCAACTGCTAGTTTCATCGTTGTCAAAAGAAATTCAAAATCCTTTTACATCTTAAAACCGAAGTGACTATTCTCCTATTGTTGTGTTGCCCTGAAACATTAACAATTTTATGACATGTAGAATGTTGAATGGCAGCGATTCTAATCTCGCTCTCAAATATCGAGTTTCAGATAAAGTTCATCTGATATTCCAGAAACGTGCAAAAGACCCAACCTGAATATCCAGTGTGACAGAGCAAGGTATGGCAAAGTAAATGAAATTGTCTACTAAAACTCAATGAAGCATTACGGGCGAAATCTCGAGATGATAAGACACGTAGGCACATACGCTCAAAGCATCCGGAAGCTTAAGTTAAGAGCCATAACCTTCTAAATCGAGTGTGACATGGAGGGAGGAACGTGATGGAAAGTGGATTCCTGATAAGACCCTTGAATAAAGATTAAGTCGAAAGCACAAAAAATATATTTTAATACGTTACCATAGGAAGTGGAACTTTGAAGTTAAAATTTACAAAAGTATCATTTATCATAAAGATTTTTTAATGGAAAATAACTGTGATATCTTGTAATGAAGAAAAAAGAAATACCTCCAACATATCCTTTTGTTTGCGTTGTTAGCTTCCCTTTATGCTGGTAAGGCTAATCCGAAGATGCTACAGAGGGAGTCCTAAATTTTACCTCACCAGGTTATTTAGGATAGAGATCTTTAACAAGCACCTCACATCGTACAGGCGCGGGACCACCATTTTATGTTCTATCCGAGAGACGGGATAGCCAAAGATTTTTCACTTCCTTTAAAAAATCCGCGACCTTTAGTATTGTTGGTTGCTATGCTAACGAGTGACCCCATGTTCTTTGTTGATCTTTATATGTTCTCTATCTTTGTATCGTTGGGTGCATGATAAACTCTTCTGCTAACTAAACTTTTCAGGAGAGCTAAAAAACAGTTTCTAACTTTAATTGTTATTCTGAGATATGTTAGTTTACTTTTTTTTTTTTAAATTTTGATGAGGAATCCATTAGTAATATAGTTGTAATCTCAGGGAAAAGAATGAACTAGAAGATTTATAAAAATAGGTATAATTATAAAAAAAAATGCAATTTTATTTTGTAATTTAAAATAATTTATGCTTATTTAAAAATGCATTTATTTATTTTTTTACTTAACGAGGAAGGAATAAAGATTGAATCGATGGGTGCCCTGTGGTGTAGACCATAGCATAACTATTATTGCACAGAAGGTCGTGGGTTCGTAGGCTGTCAGGTGACCCTAGGATATTTTAGACGGAGTAAAAAATCCTTGGCTATTCTTTGGATTGGGGGTAAAATGAAGGTCCGAAAACTTTTGCTATGTCAGGTCCTCGACTCGATAATACTTACTTCTGTATAGCCAATTAAGGACAACCACTATCGTCCGATTAGCCGTAGCAGCATAAAATCACATTAAAAGAACAAAATTGAATAGTGAAAATTTTACAGGTTGTAAAACACATTAAATGAAACCTATATCTTCGCTAAATCTCCTTCAATTTAAGAGAAAATCAATAAATTTGCAAAATAACTTATTTCAAGAAATGATGCTGCTATGAGCAAAAATTTTTTTAAAAATTATTTAGTAAGCTAATTTTAAGCGCCTTTGGTCCTAATCGAATATTGAAATATACCAAAATTTATTGAAATAATAAAATAAATCACAATTTATTATAAGGTTATTATGCAAAGATAGTCACGTAAACACTATCGTGTAAAACCTGGAACTATAAAAATGATGATAATAAATTTTCCTGATGCGAATTTTTCTATTTCCTAATGTTGGCTCTACAGCAATATCACAATGCCATATTTCCTTTTACACTTGTCCATTTACCGTCTCATCTTTTCTTCTCTGTTATCAGATAATTGAATTTTCTTATTTCCCTTCTTCTCGTTTATTTATATATATATATTATATTTTTTTAAATATCTTTTTATGTTGTTCAATGTATTTCAATTATAATTTTAAATGGCTGCCGTATCTTGAAATCATAAATAGAAATTGTTATTTTTATATTAATTATGAGACGGCTATATTAAAAATTTATTTTAGGTAAACGAATCAAATGTTTTTTAATGGTCGTCATAAATTCCTGTTATAAATAATTTGCCTTTAAAAAAATGCCTATAGCCTTTTAAAAATATACTCCTCTTTATAAATATTTACTATTATAAATATTCTTCCTATTATCTACGTGGCGTGAAAAAAATTTGTTTTCCTCCACTTTAATAATCATAGTTAATATTTTTGCTGTTACTATGAGAGACTATTGTGAATAGTATGCATCAAAAATTAGACTTAAGAAGTTAGAATTAGAATTAGAATTTAGAAGACACTAACTGAAAAAATAAATACAATGAAAGACTACGTTGAATAGTATGCATCAACAATTAGACATTAAAATAAAATATGATTGAATTCAATTCAAATATTTAAAAGAAATCATGAAAATTAGCTTGGCATTCTCAAAAAGCTATATATGGGGGAGGGAGAAGGTATTGCGTGATCGATGACTTTTTTTTAATATTTAAACGTATGAATCACTTTGTTTAAGTACCTCTGTGGATCCTTTTTATATTATTATGATAAGAATTTGTCTTGAAAAGCAACAACAGATGGTTAGAAAAAAAAAAAACAATTATTAAAAGATATAAATAAAATGAGAAATTACGTAAGTGGACCTTAGAAGACGGTTGAGGGGTCTAGGGGTAACATTTTAGAAAAAATCGAGTTATAATATATTATAACTATAGTATAGTAATAGCATAGTAAAAATTCCACTCTTTTGATAGCATTTTACTTATTGTGCTATTCTGATCGGACATAAATCTAGGAGTCAGAAATCATAAAAATATTGCCGTTCTTGATTTATAAATGGTGTGAAGAAAAAAACCAAAACTGATTTTGTTTTATAGATCTGCAATTGATTATAAAATGCCTAACACTAAAAAAATTCAAACTGATATAGAAATTCAAATACCTAATTGAAATTTTAGAATAAAAAATAAAATAATTAATCATTCAAATCCAGATAAAAATATATTTTTGAACTCAGATTTATTAAAATTGTGAAAATGTCACTTAATCCTTGTCTTGCCTTTTAAATTAAACCGAAAAAATTGAATAACAGAATTACCGAATAAGACAGTGCTTTAAATATTTTTTAGAAAAACTTTTTCAAGCATAAAAGAGAATATTTAAGAGTTTTTCGTTATTTATATTTTTCTCATAATGCTGTCTATATATTTGGAGGTATTCCAATTTCTTATTTGATCTCCGCTACATATGTAAAAAAAAAAAAAAAAAAAAAAAAAAAAAAAACCTTTCAAATAAACAATCGCTTTTTATCTGCCCTATACAAAGACTCAATACTGTACGTATATTTACTTACATAGATTTATGACAATTTATATATTTTAATGAGCTATTATTAATTAAAAAAACGGAAGTATTAATCGTAAAGTTATCTCTTATTATTTCATCGTACATATCCGGCGGAGTCAAACATGAATGGCTGGCCTATGAGGAAAACACAGATCGTTATCGCATTTAGTCGTAAAAGACCCAGCCGGTACCTCACTTGACATATGGCGTTCAGAAATTGCTAGTCTTGGTCTTCCAGAAGACCGTTTGTGTAGCTTCTAAGTACTTTCATATGGTTCTTCATTTCACCAAGCCTTCTTAGATATAGAAGAAGAATGCTAGGAAATTCTGCCTTACTCAAATCCGTTAAATCGAAGATAATAGCTTCCATATATTAGGTATATTTATCATATCATACAGTCGGTTTAAAAATAAATATATGCCATCTTAAAATTTTGAACTATGAGAGCTACGTTTTACTAAATCTCAAATAGTAATTAGGAACTAATCGTTAATAATAAAGTCGTTCGATTACCACAAAAAGAGATTTGATTTGTATAATAAATTTTAAATGCACGAAAATAATATTCATTTGAAAAACACCGAAATCAGGCAATTCTTAAATATTACTAATTGGCGAGCTTATACAATCCTAAAGTATACACAGCTAATAAATTTGTATTTAATACTGAATTTAATAATACATAAATTACGGAGAAAGTATCGTGACAGTGAGAGTTAGAAATGAATATATGAATGTTTTTAATATTATTTACAAAATGTGGGAGTAAAAGTTAACATTTTTATTAAATAAATATTTTAAATAATATTCTACAGGAGTGAAGAGTGTGTTCAAAAATATATCTGTGCTTGCAATAAAAAGAGTGTTAAATCTAAAAACTTAGATTTTTCGAAAAGATGCGATTCAAAGCGTTGGGCTTTTGTAAAGAAAGTTTTTTTTAAATTTATGTAGCATCATGTCAAGCAAAGATTCTTGATGTTTTAACTTATTCATGAAGGCCTCGAATTTTTTTTTTATTTTTGGACTTATGTATACATATATCTGTGGCCGCAGCGTAAAGAGTTTTAAATCCAAATATATTTTTAAAAAACATGACTTTGCTAATTTTGAACACGTTTGTTAGTTAATTTTGGAACCTACTGAATGGTTAAATTTATTCATCAGGGTGTCACGTACAAAGTGTTATAAATCTGCATCCTTGTTCAGGTAGCATATATTTTTTTAGGTTGGACCCAACACTCTTTACTCTGCAGCCACAGTAAAAGAAATTTTTTCAACTATTTCAAATTCAAACGCATTTATACGTGGAATGATCGTTAAACATACGTAATAGAATTATCGATTTTCGTCGAACCATAAACTTTCATTAATTTTTAGGTTTATATTTACGTTTTTAATTTTACTATCATTTGAAGAGGGTTCATAAAAAGGAAAAAGTATTCAGCAGAAGATATTTAGTAAAAATTGCGAATTCGTTTCAATCTCTCCTACAAAAATAAAAGTCCATAGCGTTCACTGAATTTTATTTGTCTCCTCTTAATATTTTCTCTATTTTATTATGATTTTCTCCTAATTCTCTATGTATATTATCTCTAATATTATAATAATTATATATATAATAATTATAAATTAAAAAATTATCTATAATATTCATAAGTATATAATAAATATTTTCTAGGAGGGGGGCCTGATTTCTTGATGTTACCAGACATTTCATTTATTAGTAATCATTCGAGTATAAAAGTATAAAAAAAATAAAAATTTCTATTGAAATTAAATACCAATAATTATAAGCTAAAATAGCCCACTAGTAAAAGTTTCATTTGTTTATTGGCATATTTATTGTTTTTAGAAATTATTCTAAAGGGTAGGGTTGGATGGCAGGTGGCACTATTGGGCTAGCAACCTCCACCCTGTAAAATATGGCCCATATTTTATCTTTGTTTGATCATTCTAAAGCTCTTGTTAAAATAGGGCTTATGATTCCTATGATGATAGTTATCCGACGCATTAATTATAATAAATTGTTAATAAAAAATATTAATATTAGTTGTACACATAGAAAAATACACGGTTTCACGGTTAATAGATGATTTTAAAAATACTTTTTTTTCAACCTAATAGGCGACAAGTCTAAAAAGACACGTCAGCTATCAATATATCAAAGCTTTTGAATCAGATTTAATACATTTATAAATAGTACTTGTAGTTTTTTTTTCGTATTAAATTTAAGAATAAAAAAATCATGTTAATTAATTCTTAATATTTGACTGTTGTTGGCAAATGTAAACTCTGACAAGTGGATACGTTTTTAATTAATTAATTTTTCGATATTACAAAAAATAATTTTTGTCTTTTCCTCCTTACGCAACTCACTGCGTATGAAGTATATAAATATACTCGCAGATCTATCGATTATTGTTTTATAAAAGGATTAAAAACTTCTGCAAAGTTTCAAATTTATATTTATGAACGAAAATTAAAAGTGAACTACGAATACGTATAGAATGAAATATACCGATATAATAAGAATTAAATATAACAGACGAATAATTCATATCATCCAACAATCAGTAATGGGCGACAGGTTTTACCATTACAAGTGTGGGTTTTCACGGTTTATAAATAATTTTAAATTAAATAGTTTTCTTACAACTTAATTGGTGGCAAATCTAAAAAGGACATTTTCTGTCCGATAGTACTGGTGTATGTTCAAACGTATCTTGCCTTTAATTTATCTTTATATTACTTAATTTTTATTTTCAATATTCGTATATTATCCTGTTTTGTTGATAATTTATTTATCAACAAAAGCGTTATTCTTAATTGAGACAGGATGTAATTTTATTCAAATTATAAAATCAAAGTCCTTAAAACAATTGTTAACGATCTATTAGATGGATATATCTGTCCTCCCATTAAATAAGAGGTTAATCCGAATTAGGTTCAAAACGTGTTCAGTTGCTAAAAAAAAGCATCGAGGCGGTTTCTTCGTCGTGAATGTAAGTCAGGCGTTCATTTGAAATATAGTTATTATAATTTGCCTTAAATGTGTTGCAATCATTTGGTGAAAAATATTTCATTTCTGACAAATGTATATGAATATTTTGGTTATTTTTTAAAAAATTTCAACGTTTAGTAACAAAGATCTGATTTTATACAAATACCGTTCAACATTTATAAGTCATGCCCTGAAAAATAGGGAAATTTGACTAAACACTGTGATGACGGATATGACCTAATATCTTAAATAAGAATGATCTTTTACTTTACAATTAAGTTTAAAATCTATGTTTCTAATTTTAATTATTCTAAATAATAACATATTTTTTAAAATGATTTTTTATGAAAAATGTATGTTTTTGTATTTTTTTTTTTTAAATCCGACTACTCGTTTTGATGATCAATGTTTACACCTTAGAGAATTTTTGTTAAAGGTATTCAAGTATTGTATTTATAAAACATATTTTGTTTCTTAGAATATTTGAAATAAAATCTTGTTATATTTTATTTAATGTTACCAATGGGTATAACTTTCGTTTATGCCATTATATTTTTAATAATCTATTCGTATGAATATGTTGTCAGTAGTAACCTGTAGTAGTAAACTGTATCAGTAATACAGTTGGAAAATATTAAAAATGCAATATATACCATGTAAATTATAATAAATGTAAAATCTATATTGTAAAATATAGTAAAGAAATAAATTCATAAAAAATGGCAGCGATGAATCACAGAGATGTGTTGGCGTTGATAAAGTGTGGTGCAGAATGGACCATGAACGCGTCATTGAAAAGGTTAGCAAATGTCAGGTCTCTTGAGGGTCAAGGGAAAATTACTAGGATCGTCGGTGACTCACACATTTTATTGTTATTTATCACATCAATAATAATAATAAAAAACAATGTCTTATCTATTGTTTACGCATCTTTTAGTCTTATATAAATGTCAATAAAAGGTCCCTAAAATATTTCTAAAAAAGTCATATATATTTTTATAAAACCGTGTCCTCTAATCTTATCATTCAAAGGATAGACTATTTAATAACCACTTTTGAATCACCGGAAAGCCTGAGTCATTCCGATAAGGTTTTTCATTATTCAGATAATAGAAATTCTATTTCTTATTTGTTGTAAACAAACCTGTCATATGCCACAAAGAAAAATAGGTACACCCTACATTATCTTTATCAACATGTTCATGTTACATAAGAACGGTATTTAACAAAATTTTAATTTTTTTTTCTTCTCCTATAAATAAAAATTTTAAATAAGTATTAATTCCATTTATAATATGCAATTTAAGTCATCTATTTTAATATGTGGTATTGGATATTATTTTTAATGGAAAATTCCTGACAATCGACAAGTATAATTATTTATGTTATACCTATACATTTTCTTTTTATAATATTTCATTGCGTAATATCTTCAGTTAAGGTCACAAATAAATATCAATAAATGAATAATCAGTTCACTCTATGATGTTTTAGGTTTGACTAAAGTTTTGGTTTGACTATGGAAACCTATGGAATAACTATGGAAGTAGAAGCAATGAATTACTTAGTTATGCTGTCTTTTTTGTTTATCCATCGTAAAATTTCAAAATATTTAAAGTGCTTAAAAAAAAAAAAAAAAAATTGACTTGTAAATTCTAAGCGAGAAAGGTTAGTTCTTGTCCCGCTGTTACTCCGCCGCATTTGGTTTGTTCCAACAATTCCAAAAATCCAAAGTCATGGATCAACTGTCTAGCCCCACAATCTTTAGTCACGTCTCAACTCCTCGTGCCAGTGGCTCTTGTTCGAAAACCAACTAGTTGAACTTAGAATCAAAAGAGTACGGGGCATGCCAGTTATTCCTGGACTGCTTGTTGGAGCAAATCTATTATTTCGATTGGATAGCATTTAGCAGAAGATACTCGTATTTCGCACATGTTTTTTTTTTAAAACGGAAATAAGAGTTATCAGCGTTGGGTAATCTGGAACCTTCAAATTAAATTATTTTTTCGTTAGTCATAGACCCAATTTTATTCTAAGTTTTATCCAACCCTTAATTTTGATACACCAGATAGTTGGATTAGAAATAACCCCATTATGATTAGATTTTGCTGTAGATTCATTTGTCTTAAATTTTCCTTTTGGTGCATAATTTGATGGGATTCTGTTAAGGGGTTCTGTTCAGTTAAAAATGACGAAGTCCTCATCCTTGATAAATCTACAAATTGATTCAAATCTATTATACTTCGTCCAATCGTACTTTATTAGTGCTGTAGAAGAAACAAAACGCTCAGGTGATTCATATGTCTTACGTAAATCCGTGCATAGTTTAATCAATTTTTTGGTCTATGGTAAAATATTAATACTAAAAATATGGTTGTTGCCCTAAGCTTTCGTTTTCAGATTACTCATTTTTTTTTTTTTTTATTAAATAATATTCTTTCTGAAACAAAGTCCTAAATTTTATATTAAAAGGATAAAGGTTAGATGTCATGGTTATATATATGTGAAATCCGGCATCGGAAATGAGATACTAGAAAAAAAAAAAAACTAGAAAGATTTCTAACCGTAAATAGCCAACGCCTGACAACTCGATATACTGTCCGAACTAACGGTAAAACTTCGACTCTCGAGAATTCAAAAAATGGCCTATATTCTCTACCTAGTTCGCTCATTTAAGTTGTTTTAATATATATATTATTTTCTTCATCTTATCCAGATTAACAAAAATCATTAGCTGTAACGGTATTTATAATTTCATTCGTTTAATTGCTTATGGATAATTTGTTAGTTGATAATTTATCGAGGATTGAAAACTCATTTTACGAGAACCTTGTTTTATTCATTTTAAGAATCGAGGTATTACTTCTCTGAATTCTTCTTCCTTATTTCTTTTCCCCCTTCCAGCAAGGTCGTGAAGAATATCATTTATTTCAAAGGGAAAACGGAATTTCGCAGAGAGGCAATGTCAACATTTTTACGAATATATTTTATTCAAGCCAATCACTTAACTTTTATATAAGGAAGTCTACCGATCAGTAAATACGCGATGTCGTCTTTGTTTTTTAACATTAAATAAAAATTAAAAAAGAAAGATACATCTATAGTTTAAAAAAATACACAAGCATACGGTTGTATAATTTACATTTTTATAAAGGTAAAACACAGAAAGATAAGTGTAACTATTTTTTTTTCACAGTTTCACTTAAAGTTTCAGAAAATCGTGACAATCAGCAAATGTGATGAATAGAAGCAATTAATATGACAGGCATTTTGGGAATGAGAAAAGTACCCAGCAGAACCTATTTTAGGGCTAGAAGCTTCAGAACATTTGGTCTCTCATCCAGCTTTTTTTTAACAGCCTTCCAATATGCATGTAAGCCATGACCATGTCTGGATTAGTCTCTTGTCCTTTCCGTTCAATTAAATGATGAGATCTTTTAATTGAGCTTGATCTATTGAGCTTGTAAGTAAGTCTGTTGTTAGCCTTATAATTTTTTATTGAAAAGTTTATTGTTTTTATTTTTAAATCTTAAAATTTAAATCACTATAAACCTTACAGAGGTTGAGAAATTATGGAGTTCTGTCAGATACTCTCACCCATTTACATAAAATAATCTATAACTACTATATTCAGTTAATTGTGAAAGATGGAGTTTTAAATGTAAAAATATTAAGAGTACTGTACAATAAGAATTCCTAAACGCTACACCAAAAGATTACAGAGGCAGTCTATCCATCATTGCTCAATTGATACATTGAGTGTTACAAATCTTATCTTAAGTGAGGTTAGAAGAGTTGGATATGTTTTCTTACATTGAAGAATCCATTCTTTTTTTTTTTTTTTTATCTCCATTTAATATTCGAATCATAAAATATCATCTTCTTAGCATTAAGATGAAATTATTTCTCATTCTCAGAATCAACTTTTAAAATCATTTATACGGAAAAGCGTAAATTATGTAAGAAGCTTTGATTAATTTTCATATCATTTGAATAACAAAAATTTTTAAAGTTTTCTCAGTTCCGAAACCGCAAAGACAGGAAATACGTCGAGGTTACTCGGATACGGAAAACATGCACTAGAAAATTTG
The DNA here is from genome assembly GCA_911387785.2 of Aelia acuminata. NCBI lineage: Eukaryota > Metazoa > Arthropoda > Insecta > Hemiptera > Pentatomidae > Aelia > Aelia acuminata. Next base: position 47,810,312 of record OU426979.1, read on the forward strand.
TGAAAATGTACATTTAGAGTTAGAAAATATTCGTCACGCCTTCCAGAATATTGAGAACAACTAAACTTCTAGGAGAAACTAAAGGCGTACTCTTAATTTTTGAGCCCGTATGAACATACTTCTGAAAAAAAAAATCGACTTATCACATAAAAGATCCTGATACGTGACTAAAAAAAACTCAAGATACTAACCTCTATCAACCAACAGTTGATCACCACACATCTACTTATCACAAAAGGTTTTTTTTTTTTTTTTTTTGTTACTATATCAAACATACGAACAGTTTAATAAGAGATGTAGCTGATGATATAACACAGCATACGATGAGGAGAATAAAAATGCTCTAATGGCATCACATTTGCAAATTCTCAGAATCTTGTAGACAAAAAAGCGACAATTACTGATCCATTAACTGTTAATTTAAAATTGTTCAATTAATATTATTACTCCTATGTTAGTTTTTTAACATGGGAACATATTTTTTTTATTTATTTATTTTTTTTTTTTTATTGGTCCTCCCCTTGTAGGTTATACGGGGTTTCCCGGCCAGGGAAGAGGGTGGGGGATTGATGCCGAGTATTATTAGAGTTTCCCCTGGCTCCAGGTTTCGAACTTGCTATCTTTCGGTTCTCAATCATACGTTGCTATGGGCAACGCGTATTTTTTAACGGCCCACTCGGCCATCCCACCACCCAAAAGATTCGACCACGGCCTGGAACATGGGATCTAAAATATGGATGTTATTTAGACCTCTCCTTACTTCAAAGGTAAACCTTTCCTTGTGAATATTTATGCAATACGGTCCCTACCTGTACAGAGTAAGAATTACTGCGTCTCGGCAATGGTTTGCTTACATTTACGTAACGTACAAGTTCTTAAATTGTTGCATAGGGATCATACGTTACTCGGCAACAGGAGCCAGCAATGGACTTGTGGAACGTTGGGTAAGTGTGAAGTCGGAGAAAGCTGGTTGAATCATGAGCTGCCTTTAATACACAGTGACTCTGAACAAGTGCGTCCCAAAAAAGGAAAACAACTATTTATTCATTTACTTATTCAACATATTATCTGCTGTGAATATTATCTGCTAGCGATCAAAACGCAATCCGACATTGGCCGACAAAAATAGTAAGTATATTAGGTAGGCATAAAAAGATACTCGTCAAAAAGTGCCTTCGGTTAAATCGCATAATATTGACTGACCATTAAGACCAATTTTTTTTTCTTTGAACATGGCATCTTATGAATTATTATTTTTATTTTTTAATGACAGTACATGAAAAATGTCCCACATTTTTATGTTTAGTATATGTATTTACTAGTCATGTATGCAATTCGATCTAAATAAGGCAACGCTTTGTTATCCATAAAAAGAAAAAAGGTCGACTTCTCCTACAGGTCTCCAATATCACTTAATGTTCGTCTCTGCGTTAAATTGACTGTAAAAAGCTGGACCAATGAATCCACTGTATTCCTTCTGAGCTAGAGCTATGTCAGGTTTGCCGGAAAATTAAGAGGGCGATAGTTTTTGCGGAAAAAGATTTTCATCACGGACATATTTGCTGGTTGATTTCGGAACATATTCGTATATAGTGTAGCGTTAAATCGTTAAATAAAAACATATGGTTTAAAATCCCAGACCTTTTGTTTGAACGAACTAGCGGTCGGAACAAACCGTCAGAGAACGTGTATGACTAGATTTTTCGAGCTCAATCCAGAACCTTCCAGGCCAGTCCCTTTACGCATGTATGTAAGGAGCGAGTGACTAGGCGAGTTAGTCTTAGCCTTTGTCTTGACTGTGAAGCTAAAGACAAATGATCTGTGAGCTATAAAGTTATAATTTTTGAAACCTGCTCCTATATTTATTTTGTTATAATTCATGTGGCATTGATAATTGTATATTTTTGTTGAATAAATCATTAATTAATGAATTCATAAATTCGTTAAACTAATGATTCACCTTCAAATCGCTATTAAGTTGATGGAGACTTTTTTTTTTTTTAATTGCATTCTGTTTGCATAACTGTACACAAATATAATCTGCATAAAGGTACATAACTTTTTATTAAGTACATTATTGATTATTTATGCTTTATAAACAACTATTTCTATAGCTAATATCAAAAGTTGATCTAAATAAATGAGATCACTAAAAATAGACAATCTTGTTGAGTTTATAAAAAAATTCCGATTGGGCACTGTTGTATAAATAATAATTGTAAGTTCAGAAAGTATCCATTTCAATACAAAATTTGTTGCTAAAAATAAAAACAATACTGCTAGTATTATAAAGTATTATATTATCTACTCTTTTTAAAAGAAAATATGAAAGAATTGGAAAATTGAGACGTATTCATTATGAGAAACTTCTCCCGAAAAAACAAAACTTAATGGGGTTCTAATTCTTTCTTTTTATTAAAAAAAATAAGTTAGCTTTTGAAACTTTAGAACAAAAAGGTAGAACCTTAAGGAATCAATAATTTTTTTGCATAACTTGCAAATTAAAATAATTTTAGAAAAATAAAGCCTCTTCATAGTTAACCTTCATTATAAAAATTAAAACAAAAATCATTAATATTCCTTATAAAAGTGGTTCTTGAAAGCGTTAGGATTTTAAAGATTTTTCAACACATATTTTTTATCAAGGAAGTTTTTAATTTTTTTTTCTTTTAGTAAATTCAAAATTGAACATAATTTTTTGCTCTAGTTTACGACGGTTTACCTCGGTACTTAGTCGAAAACTCAAAAGCCTCAGCATTATTGGTTGTATACGATGCGTTTATAAGACTTTTCCGGAAGAGCTTTTCGCCATTAACCAACCCTCTGAGGAACGTATATACACGTAGTTACCGTTTCCCGCGGAAAATCCGTTTGGGAAATAAAAGCATTAAGAGACTATTTGAGATGTCGTATTGCAGAATGCTACCTTCTCTTTGAGTATCGACTTCCGCTCTCATTACGAGAAAGGCTAATAAATAAAATAAAATCCAATACCGTTTCCTATGCCTTAATTTTCACTAATATAAAAAACTTATATAATAATTAAGTTTATTATATAATCTTTTTTATAATCAATTAACCTAGCATAAATATCTTTGACTGTTATACAATGTAAATATCTTTTGAAAGTCAATACATAAAAAATAATGCATACTAAAATCGTTTGACTTCTGGCTTTAGATAAATAGTTTGAAACATAAAAAAGTCTTAAAAACAGAAATAAATAACTGTGTATTAAGTTATCAAACTCTTCAATGAAACGATACCGCATGTCCTAGACCTAGACCCGTGCATTGTATGTTTTGACGGTGGCAAGTTTGTACTTAATTTTAATGATTTGTATTAAAAACTATATATGAAATATACATTAATTTTTTTAACACATGTGCATATATGATTTCATTTAAATAACAACATTTTTATCCAACTTGAAATAACAATTAATAAATAAGAACTGTAAAAGAATCTTTTTTATGAGTACTTACAAGATAATATTAATGTATTTTTATGAATTTATAAAATAACTTTTTTATCATAGAAATCAGTTTGTTATAAATTTAAAATAGCATTTGTATTCTGAAAATAATACAGCTATTATAAAATGAAAATCGTAATAAGCAGAAAAATAATCCAAGACTTTCTCGCATGAATTATTGATTAACATTTTTATTTTTTTATCCTTTCACACCGGCCAGTATTTAATATTGTTTTTATTAATCTAAATGAGCAAGTAATATAATTTATAAATAACTTATGTAACGAGGAAATTCTTATTACCTAAGGCCATACTGCGATCATGAAAGTTGAGGTATTGAAATAATGGAAAAGCAAATTCGCAAATTAGGATATATTTTACATGTTTCACATTCTTAGAACCATGATAAAATATATATCATTTTTTTGTAATAAAAAAGTAAAATATAGTTGAATAATTTGCTAAAATGAGAAATATTTATGCCATTTTCCAAACATTATGAGTTGATTTGCTCAGTTTCAAACTCTTAGGTCTGTATTTGTGTAATTTTTTTTTTTTAAATATTGTTATAACCTTATCGGCTATAATTCTGGTAATATGCATAAACGAGGAAGTCTCTTTGATACTCAATGGCGTTTATTCAGCCGAAGCGGGCATGAAACCTGATTAATCGAAGTCCTTAAGGGTAAATTAACAGCACATGTAAGGCAAAAGAGAGTACGGACCCCTCAGGGTACGCTCGATGAAAATTTTCAAATTTACAAAAGAGTATATTAAAAAAAAAAAAAAAAAAATTGCTTAGTTGGACATAGTTATAAGTGTTTCAAGAACATAATTGGGTGAAATATGGACCTACATATATCCCTTATTCCTTTCAAGAACGTCACATCGAAAAACGAGATTTTTCAGTAGAGTAAATTTACAATTTAAAATTAGGATAAAATGTGTAAAGCCTCCGATTTAATTTTTTTCCATGGAAAAGTCAGGCCGTTTTAGATAATATCTTTTTTTCTGCGTTTAGAGAAGAACAAAATATGAAATGTTTAAAATTTAAGCAGTCACTTTTGATTAAGGACGTTATTGTTAAAATTTCATAGATGAGGATATTTCAAGGATATACTAATCTTTCAGTGCATCCAGTAAACATAATTAAAACATAAGCGATTAGCCTTAGTGTCATAAAGTGACGTTAATATAAAAAATAAATAATAAAATAAGCATAATTAAAAACATCAGGTTTTTCACTAATGGGCATTTTAATGAACTAATTTGTCAAAGTTAATGAAAAGATGGATTAGTAACCAGCAAAATTGAGTAAATATGTGATTTAGGTTATTAATTTTTATTAAATTTGTTTAATTTTATAAATTATAAGCATCCCTTAGGCGCTCATGTGAAATAGAGAATGATGTAAAAATGGAATTCCAATTGAAGATTTTCAAAAAATACTTTATATATTTTAACTGACAATGGGGGAGAGAGTGTATTATATATTTTCGGAAAATAATTCTCTTTAGAATCCCAAATTATTTTATTTTTTATATTTAGAGGTCAATTTTGTATGTAATAGTCAACTGTTTTTCCTTACGATAGGTAGATTAATAAGCAGGATTTTCAGTTTGATCTTTTTTTATTTTGGATAGCCAACGTTTCGATCCTTACATGTAGATCTTCATCAGGACTAAAAGATAAGGCAAATATATGAGTATCTATGCCAGCTAGATGAAAATTAAATATATATAATTAATTATAATAATTAATTATAGATAGTAACAACAAGGAGTAAAAGAATAATGGAAAACAAATCCAACTGATAGTATGTCTACATGACATGGATGCTTTTAAAAACTGATTATTAAATAAGATTATTTTTTATATATTTTTTCTCCTAACGTATGCTTACATATTCAAAGTTTATATAAATAAGGAAATGTCTCTAAAATTCAAAGGCTTCTATCTAACATAACCATCCTTAGAATGAAATACTCCTGACTCCATTTCGAACTGGTCCCTATATATTCGACGAGCATATTTAAAAGGAGAAAGTTTTGAGGTACGTCCCCAAAGCTACGAACTTTGACCTTTAGACTTTAACTCAACCTATAAATAATTTTATTTATGATGGTAATAGCTTATGTAAATATGGTTATGTTAATTTATGACTCTGAGGTAGGCATGTTTTACTGCGATGTAATTGATGAGCAGTAGATAACCTTATTTTATTTTTTCTAAAGTCGAGGTCATTAATTTTCAATTGATTGATTGATTTTTTTTCTTTTTCAAGTCCCTATCTGAGTTTCCCTCCGAATTTAAAATTCAAGCAACATAAAATTTTTCGGAAATTGAATCAATATATTAATTGTAACTTGTCTAATTAATTTAATTTATTGAAAATTTCACAAACATGACAGGCATTTGATAAACTGAATAGCATTAACGTACAGTTTTAACGTTAAATTACTATTCTTTATAGCATAGCGAGATATAGTATGTCCTCTTACACATTTTGAAAGTATAAAATTAGTTTTTTTATTTTTCAAGAAAACGATTCACAGTTTGATATTTTAATTTTACCAGGTTCTAACTGGTCTCAACCTAGTGTTAACGTGAACACAAAAATATGATTTAAAAGAGTTCAAGACTTTTTGTTGTAACAATTACAAACTGTTGTAGTACATATTTGTGACTGTTTGAGAACCTTCTACGCTTGTCGGGAACCATCTGGAATGTTCTAATTCAGATCAAATATAAGGTGCGATGGACTGGATAAGTTAGTCTAGTTCTGAAGATCGAATCACATGGTTATTTTTGATACTTTTTATAACCTTGTTGATTATCATTATTAAGTTTTTTGTTTGTCTGACATTCTAATTTATTTTTTTCGTTTAATAAAAATTATATAAACTCACATACATAAGCGTTACAGTATAATGATATTTATCTTCCATTTCATATGAAATGAGTTTAATTACCTACTTTTAAAGTATAGATATGTTGTAGGTAAAAATGAAACTGACGGAGGTGTAAGTGCATCGAATTTGTAGAAAAAAAAAATCTAATATTTGCTAAAAGTTTCAGAAGCTTGCTAAATCTAGGAATTCTTCGCTGCCTTTTATTTAGAATAACCTGCTTCCATAATCCACCGTTTTGCCTATTGACCAACGTTCATAAGAGTTCTAAGCAGTTTTTGATTGCGTATTTTGTCCTGTATGCGGTGTCTCCAAATTCACATCGTGAGTGCCCCATGGTTAAGGAAGTTCTTCAATATTATTCTAATATAACCGGAACAGACCCTTGAGAGAAAAAAAAACCTTTAAAAAAAAATAATAATAAGAAAGAGGTAAGAGTTTGAAACGGTTCGGCATATGGGTCAGTATTGGACGACCTTGCTCCCATCGCTATGGCAACCAGTTTGCTCAGTAATCAATCTGCCATGGATGTCGCTATCACATACGTTTTACTTATTATTTCTTCTACAACAGACATTCACGATAAATATTGATGTGTTTCCATTCTTCACGATGCATAGAATAAAATCAGTACTGAAATAAATTAAAAAGAAAAAAAATGTCCCAATTGATTTACAAGTAGAAAAAACGAAAACCGATTTCTGGCTTTTATATTATTTTTATTTGTGATGAATTACTCATATAAGCTTAGATACCTTTGGGTGCATTACTAAAATTTTATAACTACTGATTACTCATTCCTTAAAACATTGGGCGACTTTCTATTACTTTCGAGATGGTCCTTAATTGAGACTAATTAGTGAGTCATAGAAGACATTTTTTAGGTTGGTGGTTACGTAAAAGTTTTCCGGAATCATCAGGGGCTTCAAAGAGCTTTATTAGAAGATACCTCCAAAGTAAGGTTAAATAAGATATTGTAACGTTTATGTGAGTTTAAATAATTTTTATTTTACGAAAATAATAAATCACAATGTTAGACAAAAATAAAAACATAAATAATTAGCAGTGTTACTAAATTTTAATGAAATAAAAAGTATCAACTTATATTGATACAGAAACACAAAAAAAGCAATAAGATTCGAACTTCAGAGCGAGACTAACTCTTCAGTCCATCGCTCCTTATATTAAGTCTGAATTACTAGAACGGTTTGTTTCAACAAAATTCTTGAACGTTACAATATATTGTAATTCTTTTGTAAAACGTTTTAAGATGATTCTTTTTATTTACCCATTATCTAGCAAAATCATACGATCCATTAATAATTATTATATACTAATTACTTGGAAAAAATATAACTTTTGAAAAAATAAAACAAGCGCTAATAAACAATGGCTTTCTGTTAAAATTATAAAAAATCTTCCCCACTAATTATTCACTGGAGTCTTATTCTACAGCTATTAAACGATGAGTTGTAAAAAAAACACACCACATTTTAAGTGTCTCTAAAGCCGTACATAATCATGGCCATGTAACTTTAATAATGTACTAACAGCGAAGGACAACCAACCAAACCACGGTCATTGTAATAATTATAATTTAAGTTCTTATTAAGTTCTCTCATATATTTTACACAAATAAAAATTAAAATTTCTTTAAGAAGTAATTAAGTAAGAGCAATTGATAAGAATATGGCGTGATAGTTCAATATTACATTGAAAATAAGCCTTGCAAAATTTTAAAATTACATTAGTTTAAAAATGTTTCTCTTATTAGAATCCAAGTTTTCTCTTTTTTCTTCTAAACCACGGTCATTGTAATAATTATAATTTTAGTTCTCTCATATATTTTTATACAAAAAAAAAAAAAAAAAAAAGCTAGAATTTCATTAAGAAGAAAGAAAGTAAGAGTACTTCATGAGAATGTGGGGTGATTATTAAACAACCCATTGAAATCAAATAAGCCTTGCAAAATTTTAAAAATGTCTCTTATTAGAATCCAAGTTTTGTCTTTTTATATTTGAAAAAAAAAAAAAAAAAATTGCAATCGTTTCTGAGAATATTTGTTTAGTGACTTTATAAATGGATCTATCCAATTCCTTTTTTATTTTCGTATTTCTAATCTTTCTCTCTCGGATGTTGACATTTCTTTTCGGGATTGTTTTCTTTTTAAATTACTGACAATTCTTATACTTCTTAATCGTCTTAGCGAGAGTAAAAGGCGAAACATAGCCCCCCTTTCTCGTTTTATTTCTTAATTTTTTTAAGTCTTTTCTTCTTTATAATTTTTTTTGGATTATTTATTTTTCGAATTATTTAAAATGTTTATTTTAATTTGATCAACTTAACTCTATTAATTGACATTTCCGATTTCTCTCCCCTCTCCTTTACATAATTTCGTTTTATCTCTTAAGTCTTTCTTAATCAGGTCATTTTTTTAAATTAAATATTTATCGAATTATTAAAGATGCTTATGTTAAAACTTAATAAAAGACGCGACATCTTTTTGAGATTTCCCATACCTTTGCATTCGTTTATTTATTATTATTTTTTTTTAAGTATCCCTTTCTGATTATTCTTTCTTAAATAATGACATTTTTTCGCGATTATTTATTTCCTGAATTCTTGAAGAATCATAATTTCTTTAAATGGAATTAGTAATAAAAACGCTGCTACAATTTCATGTTCCATTGAGCTGCTAGTTTCCTCACTTATCTCCTAAAGTGGTTCATACACATATCATTCACCCCAACACATCTCATATGCGGTCTATGATAGCATATGAGAAAACAAAATTATGGATTCGTATACGCTATTTCTTCATTAAAAAGTTCCTAGCATGCATTAAGTATTCAGGCACCATATCCGATCCCCCCGTGGGAGTTTCGTTCCAGTTTTGTTATTAGCGAAGTTCCATTTTGAAAATTATTGCTAATTTTCCGCTCGAAGAATCGGTCTAATGGGAAATTCGCCGTAGGTGTGCAGACGAAGTACTTTTTCCCTTTGCCCTAAGCGAAGTTGTCAAGTTATAATTATTCTCATTTCGCGTGCAGTTGCACTCAAAGACTATAATTTTGGGGTATGAAAAACCATGTAATACTAACAGATACTGCTTTTTTAAAACATTCTTCAGTGAAATGGTATAAAAAAAAAAAAATATGATGTGAAAAGAATACGAACTATTGGTTAAAAGATATTAATTTATTATAATCAATGTATGGTCAGTAATGAATTGAGCAATGGTGGTTTCGTTATTTATTATAGTTCAACTTTAAATTGACCAACAAATGTTTTTATTGCCAACTAAATAAAGCTGCAGAACTTTTCCAGTAAACCAATTATCAGCAAAAAAAACTTCTGTCGCCTTTTTTCAAAAATTGTTCCAATCACAATTGCCCTGTCAGCAAAAAAGAATAATTTTTCTTTGTGAAAACTTGTTTGACATATGATCGTATCATAAATTACTTTACTATGAGTTATATTATTATTTATTTTTATTTGATTTCTATCATACGTTTATTCCACCTCATCAACGTTTCGGTCCCACAATAATTTATTATCTCCTCACACTTAAAGGTGTGACTGTTATACTTCGAATTTATCTTTTTTTTTTTTTTTAACCTAAAATTCTATACCCTTCATTCATGCTACCCACTTCATGAAATAAATACAAAAAAAAAATAATAATATAGTTTTGAGTTATCTTTTTAAATGAATAAATACGTACGATTTTGTCTTTCGTTGTGTTAAATTAAAAATTTTATATAATTGAGTGTGTTTATATATAGGCCCTTATAACTTTCCTTATAGTAAATTAATGATAGAAAACCGTCAAAAAGAAAGAAGTACGATTTGTGAATAGATAGTCAGTTTAAAATTTGAGTTCCAAAAACATAGTCGCTTTTTTTTTTAATTCTTTTACTTTTTCCAATGAATAATTTGCATTTAATTATTTCTGTAGCAGTTAATAATTAAATGCATTATATAAGGGCTTATTCTAGAATAGTTATAAAAATCCGATTCTATTGTTTTGAAATGGTTCATATTAATTGTAAGCATAAATTTATTTCTCTACTTCTGCGGCTTGAGCGTAAAGTCCATACTACCATAACAATTTTTTAATTTTTTTGCACACTTTCTGCAAATTTATAAAAACTTTTAGGCGACAGTTTGATAATAATAAATTTAAAATCTCGTTTCGATTGGATCCTTCATCTTAGACTCTAGCTTAGCTGTTAGTAAGCAAGTTTTTTTTTTTTTTTTTTTTTTTTTTCTGGGAACAGATTATATGTGACTGTATACGTTTTGAAAAAAAAAAAAATAGGACGGTTACTTAATTTTTGCTTAGCCTAAGCTGCTTACTTAATCCTAGTGCTTACACAAGACTTCACAACAGTGCTGTCCTCTATCCATCTTATCGGACCAAGTTGATAATCTGATGAGCTCTCACATTCCAACAGAGTGCTGCGTCAGGCCGCCAGCTGTTTAATTAGACTCCTTCACCAGATGGACCCAATATCATTCATTGCTCTTAATATCTTCATAAAAAAATAATAATAAAAAACATTACACTTGCTCTAGTGTGGAACCCCAGTTGTCTTCACAGTCCCACCGATATTCTAGTTAATATAAAAATAAAAAAAATTCTGTAACCTAAAAACTGAAGAAAAATTAAAACACTTTCTGCTTTAGTACCCAGTGAATAACCATTGATATCAAATATTTCCTACTCAAGTGTAGAAATGTTGCAAAGTTACTTTCCTCGAAGAGATGAGAAATCTCAATCACTTCGTAAAACAGGCAATCAAGATAAATTCATTTTTTATAGATGAATCAGTCTGAGTAATTATCATTGATAATTAATAGTTAATGACACAGTTTATTTTTCGTTTTATATCCTTTCTATATAGTAACAATTAACTTTTTATTTATTTATTTATTTATTTGGTTTGATATGCCTCTACCCGAAGGGGTCATTGGCATTTTTTTTTTTTTTTTTTTTAAATTCTATAGTAAAATCCAGTAAGCTTCAAAAAATTCATTAGCTTTTCAACATTATCTTCGGTATCCCATAGCACGTCTTTTAATGATGTGTTCATTTTTAGTTTTGTCCTTGCAGGCTGGTAGTGTTCGCAGTATATGGTATATGGTGGTAGTATATGGGAGACCGTGATCAGGGCACCACATTTGACGCAGGTAGGGTGTGCGAGGTTGTGAAGTAGGTATGCATGGGAGAATTCGCAGTGACCTATTCTAAGCCGGCAGAGGATTATTTCTTCTCTCCTAGATTTTCTGTTGCTGGTTGACCATTTTTTACAATCTGCTTTTATTTGTAGCAGTTTGGAGGGGTTCCTTCTCCAGGCTTCATTCCATTGTGTCATTAATTTGGATTTCACGTGCCTCACCCAGTCTTCTCGGGGGATAATGTCTATGGATTTGACTTGACTGTTATCACCTGTTCGAGCCAGTCTGGATGCAGCATCTGCCTTCTCGTTTCCTACAATACCGCAATGGAATGGAGTCCAAAGAAATCTGGATCATATTCAAAAGTACCCTACAACAAGTAAACCCCCCTGGTACCATTATGATATCCAAATAAATATGAAACTCTCAAAAGAGAAAAAAAAAATTTATATCCTTTGATGATCCAAAACATGTTTTTCGAAATTTTAGAAGAATTTCAGGACCACAACATTATGTACACCGACGCGTCTAAATTTGAGGATTCAGCAGTGGGATGTGCTGTAATAAAAGAAGAAGACACATACCTTTTTAAGCTGCCTGGAGTTTGCTCGGTTTTTACTGGAGAGGCAACTGCCATAAAGGAAGCTCTGCTCCACTGCAAAGTAGCTAATATGGTCAAGACAAATTAACTTTTTAATATATTGTTTAAATCAGTATTTTCTTTTATCTATTGTTGTCAATTTTAATTATACGTTTTAGGTAGTTAATTTTTGTTGTAAGTTTTATGCAGGTTTTTAATTTTATTTTAAATAATTTGTTCATTTATTTTATGAAGAACTTTCTGTTATGAGGATTATGCCTTAAAAACAATAAAAAAAAATAATCTATCAATAAATACAACTCCAATGAACAAATTTGCATTTACATTTAAATAGGACAGACTTTACATATTCCCTTACCAAATGCAGAGCTACTATTCCTTATAAAATAAAAAAAAGAAAGGGATTATTTGAAACAGAGATAAAATAAAAGTATGCTTTGTACATGTACGTTAAACTTACTAACTTTATTTTTTTCGTATTAAAAATATTTTTTAATTCACTACTGATATGATAGTGAAGAAAAATGTATTCTCATGGTTCTCTTATAATTTTATTCTTTATACATACGCTGTTTCGTTTTATGACTAAACTAGCAGGACTGTATATTTTAATTATTATTTTTTTAAAATGAAACGAATATTTTATAGTACCTACGTATTAGCTATATACAGTTTATGATATATATTCTTCTTTTCTGGGGGGGGGGGGTGCAACCTTTTGTGGTTAAATCTTTTGTTTAACTGTATAGAAATTATAAGTGAGTTCCAACTGATTATCTGTAAGTATAACTATTACAATAGAGTTTTTAGAACTAGAAACGTATAGCATAGGGAATCACAGTGCAGTCAAATTTTAAAGCGAAATATCACTGATGTAGATTTCTATTTTAATGTAACGGACAATTACGGGACTTCATAAATATTTGTTCACGGAAGCATCCAACCACGTTTTGCCAATATCAACAAGCAAGTTCTGCATAAATATTTCGTTAAATGGAGAATCGCAAACAATACTCAACGACCCCCTCATAATCAACGTACCGTTCACTAATGTGGTATAATTAATAGCCATAATTGGTACTAGATATTAAAATGAAATTTTTGGAACTTTCTCTTAATGAAGTCATGTATTTCTTAAGGAGGGGATAGTGTTCCAAGAGCATGGGGTCAGTGTTCTGTGTCCTTTCACTTAATATTTTTAAATGTCAAATGATGTATTATATTTCCATATGTTGTGCCCTATATTTTTTAATCAGCAATTCTTTTTTTTTTTTTAATTTACTGAAATAATATCTGCTCACATACTTATGTTTTTATATATGGGTGATCCTCAAACTATGGGTTACTTCCAGTCAATACCTATCCAAAGACAAATCTGTGGCATTGTGGCCTCTTTCTTTAGATGTAAAAAATTTCTGTGAACATATTTCTCTGACTGATGAAATGAAAATGATATCTAAATCGTCTTTGTGAGTTGTCACCAATAACTATTTTTCTTAAATAATATGTATTTTGGTTTATAGTACTCTTATATTTGACAAAATTTGTAATCCTGATTTGTAAACTTATATTACGAAAAAGAGTGAAAATAATACGCTGTTTAATAATTTTGTGTTATAGATAAATCAATATTTTTTTTTTTAAATTGTTACTCGGAAACGACGTCATTAGCGTGGACGTAAACTATCGAATCGTTAACCGTATAATCGTTGATCGTATAATGTGAATGCTGTCGAATAAGCTTTCACCTCTTTTATTACCTTCTGCGCATGCCTTGGTGTTCGTTCATCGTGAATGTAAGTTTATGTTTATTACCTAATATATTTATTATTTATTTTTATCATTGATGTGACTAATTCTGTATGAATTTACGGCTTTAAAATATTTTCTTCTTCCCCCCCTTAGTTTTTTCTTAAAATGATGACATTTGTTCTTTTGCATATCATACATTTTCTAATAGAAAAAAATCCTATATATCCTTTCGTCATTTTCGTGGAAATTTTCCCGCGCCATTGTCGCGGCCAATTATTTGCCCATGACAATGGATACAGTGACGCAACCTAGGGAAATAAAATAAAAATGGACTTAGGCCAGTCTAGTTTTTAGGTACCGAAGTAATTTATAAGTAATGCATACAAATTCTTTCCAAAAATTTCTAAGATAGTTTAAATTAATGTATACAAGTTTTTATTTTGTGAACCGAAGTAAATAAATAAATACGGCAAGTACAAAGTTATTCTGTTGTTTTTTTTGTTTTAATTTTAAAACCTAGAAGAATAGATATAATAATAATCTAAATATCTCTATTTAGAGACCTCCTCTCCTGAATTTATTGTCAAGCTGCTGGGCACTTTCCTTCCTTCAAGCCATACATGCCTTCAATAGTATTGCGATGCTGCAGCCATCGGATTCGCTGATTGTCGCAGACGGCTGACAGGTGCGAATAAATGTTTAAAAGACAAAAAAAAAAAAAAAAAAAAAAATTTTAAAACCTCAAATATGCCCACATCAGAAATGTGAAATATTAAAATTGACACCAATTTACCGGTATTTCGAGAATGTCGTGAAAAAATATTTTCCAAAACACTTTAAAAAAGTTCTATGGTCTAATTATGATTACAGGAATGCAATTAAAAAAAAAATCGGGTCGTTTTTTTTTTTTTTTTTTTTTACATTTGAAATCTTACGATCCAGAGGTGCAGATGCGAAAAAATAGGACCCGGAGGAGGGGCAATATTTTTTTAATTTACGAATAATATATTTTTGACATATGTTATCATAAAAAATAAATAAAGGCTTTAATGACCCGAAGGTTCGATACCGAAACGACAATTCACTCCCTACATAGAGGAACTAGCGCTTTTTAAGTTTTATGCGAAGAGGAAAGAGTGTCCCAGGTCTAAGCATCCACGTCAGGTGCTATAAAGAAACATAAACATATAGTATAAAGGAACATCAAATAATCATATTATTTATACTCTTGAGGAAATAGGTTAATAATAACTTAGAATTATTAACATTATAGGAATATTTTAAAGCATCGATTCAAATCTTACGGAACAATATAGCGGAGAGCGTGCAACAGTAAAGGGAGGCAGGGAGATCGATAGAGAGACCAAAGCTGTTCTCCGCTCACTGAAAGGTAAACCCCCTCCGGCAAAACCTCTGTCTTAATACTCCTTAAGGAACGTCTTCATCGCGATGCTAAATCGTTTTCGTAATCACTGAATAACATGCTGACGAATCTGTCTTTCTGGCGGAGTAAAGGCCTTTCAGTAACCTCTAAGATACTCAAACACATTCCGCTAATAATTAAGGATTCCCTTTAAACAAGATCCGACAGTCCCAAGAAGGGAAATGGAATTAATAGCAGGAAATACATGTAAACTGAGTTCAATTCCGAATAAATGTTGACCCAAAAAAAAAATCGTTCCTCACAAACAAATAACCTAACCATTAGCCTTAATTGAATCGGTTTTGGTTGAAAGGGTTGGATCTTCATTTATTAAGATATCATTTATTTCTACATGCTTTTAGTGATTAATACATATATGATGAAAGTGCGCCTTTTCAGCCTCCTCATACAGTACAATATATCTTTTCAATTGAGACGGTGAGAATTCTTAAAGTATTTTCTTTTAGTTCACCGACAGTTTGATTTTGAGGAATGAAGCCCTTTCGAAAAATTCGGTTAGCATAGCTATGCAAACACATAGTCCGTCATATATCTGTGATTAACATAGATAGCGATTTTTTTGATTTCCATATTGGAAATATTGCCTCCTAACTAATAGATACTGTGATAATAACAGAATAATATCTCATTATTTATAACAAATATTTAGTTGGTTTAGTTGTATTTAGGTTAAAAGTAAGGAAATTTGACTTAATCACTTATTAACTAGGATGACAGATATAAGAGGTATTAAAGATCCTTTCATAACGTGAGTTAAATTTAATCTTGATTTGCCCATTCATATTTGGCGATATCCAATCAATAAGAAAATATCCATTCATTCAAAAAGCTTTTGATTTTTATCCAAGAACAGACAAAAGAAGGGAAGTGTAATCAATACCGAAAGATACGATTAAAAAATTAGCATAAAATTCCGAACTAACCGACTATTTTATAGACATAAACTGGAAGAACTGGGTATCATTAACAATTCATTATGTTGCACGAATCCATTTCGTTTGCATTTCCTGTTTACGCAATTCATTGCTTATATGTGGCGGTACGGATCGTGTTTCTTGAAATAACACGTTTCTACATTCAGTGATGCGGAAGAATCGATTTCAAGTTCGCTCTTACGAATCGACTCTTCCAGGTATTCATCGATTGCAAAGCGTGCCGGTCGGTGGTGTACGTTGGTATCTGAATTGGTGGATGCAATTAGTGAACTATTTCGCCGAGGCTTGTACACCCTTCCGTTTGTTCTGCTTCGGAGGAAATGAGACATTGAATCATTAATGAACCAGTCTGGGCCAATGCCGCGCTCTCCACCCGGCGATAATCGCTTGGGGAACCAGTCGACTGCTCACTCATTCAAGTATCCAAACTCTTAATGAATCATTTGTACTAATTAATTTTTTCTTCGTCTCCTCATCTGCAATTAGGTCTAGAATAATTAACATTGTTATAAATATGATACTTATTAGTTCTCATATGTATCGAAAAGTCTCTACAATCTGGGAAATACATTCTGTGAGTTAGGCCATGCATCGGTTAAGAATTTTAAAGCAAAATCTGTTTTTTATTTTATTAAAAATTACCTTTTGGACCAAATTAAAGGTTATTTTCACTTAAAAAATGTATGTCTTTTTTTTATTATCTTCTTACGATTCTCTAATGCCGATTAATTTTCTATAGATGAATTAGACTAGGTAGAATATTATAGTACTCATAGATGTGATAATTATCTTTATACTTACACTAGCTTTGGGGCCCGGCTTCGCTCAGGGAGTTGTGGAATAGGTAGATGAAACAATAACTTTAAAATGTAATAGTACAGAAAAATAGACCAAAATTAATAGTTTTTGGCAGCAAATATGTCCTGGTATATTCCATTTATTATGGTTTCTATGTTCTGATTCCATTGAGACCATTCTCATGACGTACCGCATCCTTATCAAGTTGAGTAACTTCTCCTTTTTCGAATTCGGTTGAAAATTTACGAACAGAACAGAACTATTAAACAGAAATATTATCTGAACACTTTATTTTCGGTATATATTCTATTAGGTTATATCTTTTAATCATATTATCTATAGATTATCTATTTTATTCAGTGTTAGTTTTTATTCGCTCACTACACTAATAAGCAATTTTTCTTTTGTTGTAAATTTACTGTTATATTGTATATTGATTAAAGACAATGTTTCGACCAATTCTTTCCTCTTCTGTAAAACTTAATTCGCTTAGGAATCCAGTTGGTTTTGTTTATTTTTAATTTCACTTCATTGCAGAGATGTAATGACCTCATTGAAAAATAAAAAGGAAAAAATAATTATTTATACATAATCTCGTGTAATTTAAAGAAAACAGCTGAAGCTAAATCCATAAAAAACCAAACTAATGAACGATAACCTTATGAATTGAGCTTAGGTAGCGCTCCTGGCTTCCAAATGTCGAACTAAATTTTTTCATTCATTAACTCGCCTGGGCTTATTAGAGGGGCTAATTACATGTAGCGAGAGGCGTAAAATTACAGCCCTTGTCCCTTCAACATTACACACTTAAAATGAAAACTGAAACCTTCTTCATCGTTACGGGCAATAGGGCAATATGACAACATAACATTCTTGACAGTACGTGAAGTCGTTTTTGAGCCTTTTCGGCACGCACATTGTACACTTTGCCTTATAATATATATTGATTATAGCTAGTAAATTTAACGCGCAATTGATATAATATTTAATAAATCTCTTAAAAAAATAATAATTGCATTTTGGACTATGAAAAAAAGTTAAATCTATAGTTAAAACTATTTCTATATTAATATAAAGGCCGTTAATTACTTTCTAATAATGCCTGTTAGCTATTTTTTAGTTACTGATTAAATTATCTGAAAATTATCAAGAATTGTCGTGTGTAATAGGCAAGTTGACTTCAATGACTGAAAGACTATCAATTATGCAATAAAAGAAGATAATTTATTATTTTTCTTCAAGAAAGTGGCGTAAGATTACCCTAACATAATACTGTACGAAGGGGAACATACAATGAAGTAATAAGTATTAATAAACAGAATTGTGTATGTTGCAAACAAGCCTGCCGAGCATCAAAGGGATGTTTAAGTACAGTATTATCTTGGAGTAATCTTGCACCCCTTTCTTGAAGAAAAATAATAGCATTTTTTGGATAAAGCATGCAACGGATGTTAAAATGCAGGTAAAAGTAGAAACTTTAATTGGCTTTCCTGCCTTTTTTAAATGAGAAAAATCTTACATTGAACGATATTTATAATATTTACAAATATTTTATATGTAAATCTTAATATTTATTTAAATATTTAGTATTGCTACGATATCGGGATCGGCATATGTTCTCGCTTCTTCTCCCAGTTATTAGCTCAGTAATGATAATTGAAAATTTGCTGTAAAACCGAACTTAACCGGTTTAAATGACGGATTGAAAGCCATCAGTTACCATGCAATAGTTGCAACATCTTACGCGAGAGGAACATTCCCAACATTGCAGTTTGGCCATTTCCAACTCCGGATGTGGTTTTAAAGGCTGCGGTGGCAATGCAGTCTGTTGGCATGCAGCATTCTCAAGGTTAGCGAAAGTGTATCGTGATTTCTTATCGTTTTATCTAAAGAAAAAAAAAACTAATTTCGTGTAGTTACATGAAATGAGTAAGGAAGGAGCGACGTTTATATATAGTTCCGACTTTAATAGTAACTATGTTTAATAGTGATATTCCAGAAATAACTATTGATCATATCGCTGGTCAGCAAGAATAGAAACAAGCATTTAATTTTTCAAACGTTCATAAGCTAATATTTACTTATATATAGTTACCTGTAAATAGGTAGTCAGGCAGAACAGCTTAGCTAATTATGATACTTCCTTGCTTAAAATTTACGATATCTCTAGATTCATATGCGCATAAATTAAACAAAAAAGTGTTGAGTTGTGCCACTATTCTTTCCGACCCTTTACTAAGGTTTTCATGCTTACTTACACGGACACATAAATCTCCTTAAAAAATATATGGCTGCTGGTAAAATCCCATAATATGAGAAGGTGATTAAAAAGGCATTGGATGAGAGATATCCTTCTTTAACAAACCAGGGTAATTAAAACAAGGCAGGGAAAAGGTGCTGCTGGGAACCATTTAATAAAGATTAATTTGGACGGGTATTGTTGAAAACACACCATTATCCAAAAGGGAAATACATAAATCAAGAACATTGCTTGAGGGGAGGATATGATGTTTTCGAGTCAATATCATTCTTGGGCAAATCGAACTTGGATAAGCTGCTACTTAATCATCTAGATGTGGACGTTTCCAAGATCTCAGCTGTCACTTGCAGTCTCCTTGTGTCGAGATTATTGATCTTGGCGTCGCTGAATATTTCTGTGAAAGCGATTCTTTATCCGATATCATTCAACGAATGTGGATGTAACTACTGAAGAAGCACTTCAACTTATCTGCAGATAACATTCTTTTCGACGAGTGGTCACCTTATGTAGTTTGAATTCAGAAAAGAAGTGCACCATTAAATTACCAATTACTGTTCAGCTTTTTTGGTCATCGGTTCCAAAAGAGTTGAGATGACCTAATGTCAAGCTTATCTGTGGGTGATGGGAATTAGTTATATTAATAATTACAATAACGGTTTAACGAACCCGGAGGTTCGATGTCGACATCACGCAATCATCCCACCTCATTCTCGGTCTACCCCTCGGAATTTTCCTATGCGGCACCCCTCTTATTAATTTGTTAGGGATTTCTTTACTACCAAGATTCGCGCTTTTGCCTTAGCTGCAATCATATTTTTCAAGTATAAAATTATTTATCCTTTTAGAAGAATTAACATTTTCAGAGGCTATGATAACTATAATCGGCTAGATGCTATGATAAATAAAGGCTAGTTTAAAAGCCGAAAATGCTCGCTACTTTTCAGTAGCGAATTGTTTAGCATGCGCCTTATCTCCCGAAACTTAAAAATTAGGATTTACAAAACTATAATTCTTCCTAAGGTCCTTAACGGATGCGAAACGTGGCCGCTAACATTGAGGGATGAGTAAAGGCTTAGGGTTTTAAAAATAAGGTATTGCGTAGAATATTTGGAACAAAGAGGGACGAATCAACCGGAGAACGTTTAAACAACGCCAAACTGTGAGAAATGTATCCGGTAAAACTAATAGAGGTGATTGCAGTTCGGCGTATAAAATGGGCAAGTAAAATTGCGAAGCTCGAAATTGAAGGAATCCCTAAAAGATTAATAAGCACGGGGAGGACTGGGAAACGTCTGAGGGGTAGGCCATGACGGAGGTGGGTGGATTGAGTACAGGCAGAATTGTCGAAGTTGGCCGTGGTGAATAGAGGTGTGCAGAGAGCGATTTGTGGTATCGGCATCGAACATTTGGGTTCTGAAGCCTTTATTATTAATATTAGTCAAGTATTTTTGTAATCCTTATATTAAAACCTCACTTTTATTTTTTTGTTCAACATTTCGGCACTTATGCCATTATCAATTGAATAGGCTGAATGCCTGTATTAATATAATATCGATTGTTGTACCAGAAATTGTTAATTCAATAATTTATTAACATGTGACATTATTGTAATCGATTTGCTCAGAATAAAATAGCCATCAGCTGTGTAAATTTGAATCTTTTGAATTTATTGCTCAAGATTAAAAAACCTAAAACCATGCCCTTGTCATAAAAATTAAAATTTTTAAAATAGTGAATTTTTTTAATTTTTTTGACTCGGTCATTCAGCCTTTTTAATTTAAAAAGTGTAATGGCCACAGATGTTTATCCTGATAATGGCGTAAGTGCCGAAACGTTGAACAAAAGATTAAAAAAGTGAGGTTTAAATATAAGGATCACAAAAATACATGACTAAAATCAGTTTAGCCTCAAATAAATAAATAAATCACTATAATTATTATTATTAATTAAAACAATTATTGATTAAAAATATCAACTTGTTAGAGGGTGTGTGAGCATGAACTAAGGTTCGAAATGAATTTGATTCGATTCAGAATACGATATTTGTTCACTTGTCATAACCTACTAACAAATTGCGAAAATTTTGTTAGCTTACTTTCGCATTAATGTTCTGAATTTCCGAATACACCAAACTATCATATACAAATGGGCCAAGGTTACAGTGACAGCAATATTTAATATTTTTTAACCAATAGTTATCTTGGGGCAGCAAGAAAAATGCTATATCCTTCGACTACAGTTAGCAGTCGGCTGTCAATTGTGTGATAATTAACGAAGTTGACTATTCTTTCTCGTAATATTGTTGGGAAAACCTTCCACTTCGTTAAAAACAAAAAAACAAAAAAAAAAAATGGTATTTTTTCCATTCATAAAGATATATACATTAAAGGATAATTAATAATTTCTTAATCATATATAAGGATAATTAATAATGTAATCATTAAATACAAATTTATATTCCAAAGAAGCATTAAAATAAGATTTTTATGATTTGTCAAAAACTAATTTGTGTTTTTGTAAGAACAGTATGTTACTGACAGGAAAATCACTCAGATGGAAACAAAACATAAAAAATTGGGAGGCAACTGTAATTTTAAAATTGCCTTTACATGTATTCATTGTTGTGTGCCAAATATAGATTAAACTAGACAACAGAAAGATATTCCTCTAAATGTTTCTGACGTAATAATATAATAGTAAAAATTGTATAAAAACCGGCTAAATGAATAAAACCAAGAAAGAGAGTCGAGCCTTACATTACATAATCATATCGATTTTCAACAGATTGATATAAAAACAATTCTTTCGTTAATTTACAATAAATTATCAAACGATTTTATTCCATCTAATACCTTCAGCCAATTTTATTCCATCCAATACATCCAGCCAAATTCACTTTCAAAAGGACACTAACGGAGAAGAAATTTGACTTAAAAGGGCTCAAAATCAAGATTAATGGTACAATTCTCTTGATACATTTTCAGACTCAAATTTATGGAACCTTAAATTTTATAAAAATCTCGTTTAAATTCTCTCTCTCCTCATATAAAGGTGATGAAGTGCCTTGCTCTATATTGGATTAAACTCATGAAAATTCAACATTTCTCTTTTGCGATATTGTTGGGAACGGTATAAAGTATCTTATCTCCTCTCAAAAGAGTGGGCTTTTTATAATGTATCTATACAAGCAATTACTTGAAAAAAAAAAAAAAAAAAAAAAAAACTGTTCCTAAAAAGTGAAGGTTTTTATGCCATCGAATTTGGTATTCCGTTGGATAATTTAGTTTTAACATACCAAATGCTTGAATCATATTATGAAAATCAGACGCATCTGAATTATATTTATTTTTAGTTGATGAATTTCATAGCGAGCATAAATAGGTTTATTTTAATTAGGGAAAAAATAGAAAACTGAAACCTAAGCCATGTATAAAATCGAAAGTTGAGTTATATCCATTTTTATAGTAAGTCGACATTTGGTGATCATTCCACATGAAAAATATTGCCCTTCCCACACTCGTAAAAAAGATAGTAGAAACCTGATCTCACTTGCCTCTCCAGCTTTAGTCTGAGTATTCAAAAGGTTTTTCTAGAAGAAAAAAGACACACCTGAATAATTAAAAAAAAAAAAAAAAAGGGACTAAAAGAAAGGTGTACCTCCGTCCGCAGATGCCTTATGATGTGACAAAAGGTGTATTTACATTGCGCCGAATCACATTCCGAACAGCCTGTTTCGGGCAACTTCGACTCAATGCAACTATAAAAACATGAGCCGAATTTTCCCGAAACAGGCAATTCGGGACGTGGTTCTCTAACTGACCCATAGCCGTAGGAAGCACCAGCGAAATGTCAATAAAACCAAACAGCAGGTGTGAAAATCCGTCATATTTCATAGCGGTGCCCTTAGTTAAATACTTAACACAATCAAATAGTTCTCAATGTATTAAATGCTCCTCAGACTTGATTAAAATCCTTATAGATGATATCAGTACGATAAAATTATATTTATTAAAATTCATTATTTGAATATCTACAACTTTAAAAAAAATAAGTATGACCACCTCCTAAATATATCTGCAGCTTAACTGAATTTTTCATTTGGAGCGATAGGAGCTATAATAATGCACGTTTCTATTTGCACTTTTTTTCTTTCCTTTTTTATTTGGGAATAAGATGAACTTTATTGGTAATAGTGGATGGGTTCCATTATACCTTGAAATAATTTTTATTAGATTCAAGCTTGTTGGCTAAACATACCTTGGAACAGACATACTTTAAAAAAATATTCTCAGGTAGTGGATTTATATAGGTCGAAAATATTCTGTTACAATAACTGTGATTTTTTTCTATGCCATTAACCAAATCATTTTCAAGTCAAGAGGCAGGCAGGCAATCAGTTGTGTTTGTATATTACAGTAAACCCTCGATATAGCGAACTGGTAGGGTGTTTGATATTCATAGTTCGCTATAACGAGATTCGTTATAACCGAGGATTCTTTTTTTTTTTATTTTTTTTTAGCCAATGGCCGCACTAATTTGATCATATTTAGAAGGAAATTCATTCATTAGAACTAGTTAAATTAAAACGCATGTATGTAATTTATTTTTAGTTAAACTACATATTAATTAAACAATGAGATTCATTAATTTACCTGCCAAGTTCACTTGAGAGTTCTTTAGCCTTAGCTTTAATAAGAGGGTCTGAGATTGGTATTTGAAATCTCATTTGTTTAAAGCAATTTATCAATTTTTTTCCAAATATTCATGAGTCGCAGAGCGCAGTCGTTTATTTGATGCTGAAGTTAATCCTTAAGCTGCGGTTGAATCTATTTTATCCTTTTATAATGGTTGACAATGCTGATTTGTGAATTCCATATTTTTCTGTGATGGTTTTCTTACTTAGAATTCCCGATTCAATATCCTGAAGAATTTTCAATTTTTCCTCGATTGATAAGGATTTACGTTTGTGACACACGTTTACCAAAGAACTCGTTGTGTACTAAAAAAACAACAGTTTAAACGACTACAGAACACTGATTCGAATAATACAGAACAAAAAAAAAAGTCAATGGAATCAGAGAGAGAGCATAAGGAAATCGGATTAGTTAAGAGTAAAAAAACACCTCAATTCTAGAAACTGGTACTACTTCGTCTTCCCGCGCTCATTATACGTAATACAGTAAAAAAAAAAAAAAATTAATAAAAATTCTAGCAGTTCGTTATAACAGAATATAATAATTCTGAGGCTACTTAGTTCGTAGTTCGAACTAACCGATGGATTTCGCTATAACGAGGGGTTTAGCAGAAACATAATGGAATTTTGGAGGGATAGTATTTTGGTTCGCTATATCGAGGTGTTCGTTATATCCGAGTTCGTAATAATGATGGTTTACTGCATTACATCAAGTTGGAAGGCATGTACGATAAAACCATTCAATGTTTCAGTCTTATATTTTTTCTTGAAGTTAATATTTTTTTTATAGAGTAAGCATTTTTTGGTAGAAACGTAAAATTGCACTGTAACATTTTTTTTCTTATTCATTTCCATGAATTTTATAACACAAGGGTGCCAGAAGGATGAAGCTATATTTTTATCCTTTAAAAGTACTATCGATAGTTCAAAAAACTAAAAGCATATAATTCGAATTTTTACATATTTGCCATACAATGCAAAGGATTAATATTTAATCCTTAAAGTAATGATTATTAAGCATTCCGAATGAACTAAAATGATAATGTAACCTAGTTGAAAATCGTGGTAAAATATTGAGTCTGCTGTAAGGAATGACTGGCCCGAATCCCTTCTTCTCCAACATCAATGTTGCTTTTAGAACTAAGTTGAAGTTAAGTGTAGCAACTGTTTTTGGTGAGTGTGTGTTCTGTTCGGTTTGGACGAGCAGCGTGTGACCGGAACCTCTTCACTTCCCCCTCGGCCATGTGTTCCCTACCAACAGACTCATTACCAACAGAAAGGGCTTTCGTCTTAGTAAAACCTATTAATCATTCATTTTTATTATTTCTTCGACGTTTCTAGTTAGTGCATTCCACTCATATTTATAATATTTACATTGCACAAAAAAAAAAAAAAAAAAAAACTGTACAAAGATGTCCCCCACTAAACTTTGCAGCCTTAAAATAATAAGGTTCTAATAATATGCAATTATTGTTGCATCATCAGCAATGAAAAACAAGAAGTACGGCATTAAATTAAATAAAAAGATTACAGAAATAAATAAATATTACATCAAAATCAAAATTACAGAAATAAATAAATTAATTACTATATTATGTAGATATGATCAGATATTATATAACTATGAACACGTTCCAAAAATGTGATGTACTATTTTCCTTTTTAAATCTAATATATATTTTTTTACAACATAGGAACAGGTTCACTTTGAGAAAATGTGTGACTTAAAAAAATTGATAGTGTATGCTATTATTAAAAAAAAGTGGTTTGATTAATAGACTGCAAAGAAACTTAAAAAAAAGAATATGGCATTAGGAGTTACATTAAAGGAAATTCTTTAAGGAATATTTAGAATCGATCAAGTATTAACATAAAAATACATATTGCCAATGACCCGGCAGGGTAGAGGCTAGAAAAGAAAAATTGATGAATAAATATGAACTATGAAACATGAAATTTATTATTCATGAATTGCGGTATATAGTTTGCATATAAATGTTTTACATAAATAAGTTGAAGTTATAAAAAAATATATATATATATTTTTAAATTAATCAATAATTTGACAGAAAAGAAGAACTACGGTCATTGAAACAATTAAAAATCTTGAAATCCACATCAATTAAACAAATTTAAAAAATCGAACAAAGAAGTTTCGATATGATCATCCATTCCAACAGAATGTGATCATTGCTTAGAAGAATAATAATTATTGTACATGAAATGTTTTAAACATGCAAAAATTAATAAAATCAGAAAAGGAAAAAATGTACCATGAATGGCTGTGCTCATTGACATTACAGGTGAGTAATTTCAACGTGACGTGGAAAATTCCTGAAACATTTAGTCACGCGGAAAACATTTCCGTTAGATAAGAAATGCCTGGTATCTAACAGCAATTTCTTAAGTGTTTACATATTTATGGTATAATTTCTGATAATCCTTAAACACGTAGCAGAGGTGATTATATAATTGTTTTTTTTAACGTATTTCAACTTCCACGCTAAGAATATGAAGTTAATGAAAATTAGTTAATATAAAAAAAAAATATGTCATCGAAGATGAATCCGATTCCAAAATTAATCACCGATTAATTTATTTTATTGTTGTTCTTTAGTTTTTGCTTGTCTTCATGGGGACAATATTTCATGATCACATTATAGATGTGATTCCGAAAAAGTTCGATTTCGAGGGAAATTAGACGGAAACTGAATCAACTATATAGTTTAATACATAATAACCAACATAATTAACTATTATTACTAGTGCTTTATAAACAAAATACTGGTCGATAGATTTTGGTAGTCGATACGTTTTGAATAAAAAAAGATATATCTAAAAGAAATCAATACACAAACATTCTCGGTAAAGTTTAATCTTGCGATATACTCTGTCTCTTTTAGTATGTCAGCATGGTATAAATATATCAAATCTTCAGTTTGACTATGCAATCGGATATCAATGTCTCCATGAAGGCTAGTATATATGTTTATAAATATGTTCAATTTTCCCCATTTAATGCCAATTATGGTTGAGAATTATTAATTTTTAACCGTTTTAATTTTGAAAGAATATGACACCGGTGTTGTAACTTTTTTATTAATGATCATCATTTGCATAAAATTTACTTCGATCTCTTCACCAATCAAAATGTGGCAATTTTACTGCCCAATTTCACATTTATCACGATTTTTTCTAAAATTTCACTCGTCCCTTAAGTCCACTATTAATAATTATTGATGTTTTAACACAAAATCTTATCATTTAAGTTAACATTCAAGCGCAGTATAGAACTGTGGACTGTCGGGCTTACTATTACGTTTAAGACCTCAGATAAGGGAGAAGCCATACAAACTATATTGCATTGTTCTAAGTTGTTGCTTAAATAAGGCTATGCTCCGTATCTATACTATAGTCTCTGTTCCTCCTACGTGTCTCGTGTAACAAGCAAACTTTGCAATAGTGAGCTTCGGCTAAAGACTTCTGGCTTATCCTATTTGTAACGAAATATCTCAGGACATTTTATGATTCCCTCACACTATCAGAACTGACAATAATAATTTTATTTAATAAATTTCATAAACTTCTATATTATATAATTTAGTAGATATTTAGTAAAAACTGTCAATAAACTGTTGGGCTGTAGAGGCATCAAGATAAGTCAAACCTGCTTGCTTTGTGTAAAAATTTGGTTTAGGTTTGTAAATAATTTTGAGAAAACACTTTTGTTAATTAAAATATTTTTTTTTTATTCATTCTTAATAATCTTGTCATATTTTTTTATTTTTAATTCATTTCGCATAAAGCATTTTACCGTCCTTTTTTTTTTTTTTTAAATACACTTGCTATTTTTTTTGTTTTAATGTCAGAGTGTTTATTTAAAATTCTAATTACTTTGTTGTTGGTTTTCCGCCCCATCCCAAATCATTGGCGTGTGAAATTCCGTAGTAATATTTTATGTTCTCTCTGGTGATTCTGTAAGGCCTATTTTCTTCGTGTATTGTTGAACTTTAGAAAATTAGTCTTACGCGTGTTACGTGTTATACTCTCCTAATTAGTGATATATTAAGTAGTTGCTCAAAAATATTAATTTCAATGATTTGGATGGATATTAGGTTGGAGAAGTTAATTTATTTATCAGCCAGTGCGAATTATTCCTACCGGAATATTGCCAAATGACCAAATGTTAACACAATAATATTAATAATAATAAAGACTTTACGAATCCAAATGTTCGATGCCGACAGGTAAAAGGGAACCATCTCGCTTAAATCTGAACTAATCTCATATTTATCGGAAAAATAGTTATCTTTTCTAACTTTATTGAGAATTTCGGTCTTACTCATTTTTACTAAGTTAACAAACTTTTTTAGTATTCCATGCTCGAAAAGAATACTATACAACTTCTGACGGTTAATTGACTCGTATGCATTTTAATGTTAATGCAATATAAAAATATATTAAATTCTAAGAAACAGGAATTAAATTGATTTTTTCCCCTGTATATTTAAGAATTTGTAGGAATAAATAACCAAAACATGAGGAAAAAGCCTTCAGTCTTGTTTTTGCACTTTTCTTTTCTAAATCCGTTTTCAATGATATTGCATTAAATTATTATTTGTATAATTGATAAAAAAAATTCTTTCTTCTCGAATAGTGCACAAGTTAAGATTTATTTTTTCTTACTATATTGGGTTTTCCTTTTTTTTTTAAGAGTGTGTTTAGTTTTCGTCATTATGCTTTAATAATAGTTTTTAATGAAATATTATGATTGTTAATGCGAACCAATAACAAACAAAAGGAGGAGAAATATTTTCTATTCCATTTTTCTTTTATTTTTGTTTGTCTTACTAGAGCGATCATAGATTTTCCAGTCTAGACTCCAGGGACGTACTGTTGAAAAATAAAAAGGAAGGATCACGCCATTGCATTCTCTTCACACGAGGAAATGGGTGAAAGAATCCAGGCGAGTTAAGCGCAATGTGTCCGTTTCTCTAAGAAGTGTGTCAAACGTCCCATAATGCCTATGAAGTTGTATTCAATAGTCAACCGATCCAAATCCGGGCTGAGATCAATGAAGCCTTTAACATTAATGTTGGCTCCGTCGTCGTCCGTAGTAGGACTCTGTATTATGCGTCTCTGTATTAATCTAGACTCAGAAGCCCTGATGAAGATCTACATGTTGAGATGGAAACGTTGACTTTAAAAATAAATAAAAGATCATACTGAAAATCCTGATAATAAAAAAAAGTAGGTAAGTAATTCATATTAATTCATGAATGGCGCAAAGAGATAAACTTTATTATGAATTCAACCAACTTTTATGAACTTAACTAACATCTTGTAAATAATTTAATAATACATCTTTTAAAGATCAATTTTACACGAAATCAGCACATGGGACTCTCGGTCAGATAAATAGAAGGCGCTCACGTTTCATTTTTCTCGCTTTTGGATTTTACTTTAGTTAACAGTTGATTAATTACTGGAAGGTATATAATGAGTATTTATTCTTAAAAGACATTTCATGCAATAATAGCTGCTTTTCGTTTGCTCACAACACCAGAAACGTTTTAAAATATACTGAAAAATTCTACGCAAACGCCCAGGGTTTTAAATCAATAAAAAATCTGATCCTGATCATTATTTTTTATTAAAAATTTTAACATTAAAAACATTAATAATTGCTTAATGACGTATTTTTAAATCAGAAATTTAAATTTGTTAAAAATTTCTAATAATATATTTTGAGACCGCAGTAGTATGTTTAGAATCAATTTTTAGAAACAGAACATTTCTATTTCCTAAATTTATATTTTTTTATTATTATATAATTGATAAAAAGCTTATAAATCATCCAGAAATATGGTATACAGCATAACCAGTACAGAATAAAAAAAAAAACAATTATTTTGAATAAATAGGTATAACAATAATTCTTTATTTCAATGAAATAATTCTTTATTTCATTATTTTTAATCAAATTAATAAACATCAATGATCTATTGTGTGTATAAAACACGCATGGTTTTTCAATTAAAAATCAAATATGGTAATTATTTAACGGTTTTTTGGAAGAAATAATTATCGATTTAAAACCCTGCAAAGAATACAGTACTTTTTTTTCCCAGAAGCTAAATATATAAAAATAATTTGAAACTAGATGTACATACACTCTTAGAAAAAAAGAGACTCATATTAACAAATTAAATACTTCTAAATCACATTTTAAAGCTAACAACAGTAATTCCTCGGTAGTTATAATATTTTACTCACCAAGTTAGAATAGTTAACTTTCGACTAATCATCCAATATAATCGTCTCTTAAATAATAAACGACACGGACACTACGGAGAATGCCTGAAAAGTGTCCTGGAAACAAAAAAAAAAGGCGTTGATGAGAAATCTTAAACAAGACTGAAAAGGGTTGCTGCTTACCACAATCGTTATCTATGCCTGAAACCCAACACTATTTTTTTTTTTTCTACGTTCGCCTGTTAGGTTTAAAATATTATCTAGATGGTTATGAAAAAAATATTATATTTATAACTTCTTAAAATATGACTACACTATTGCTTTCTTATATGAATAAATCATAGAACATTTAATATAAACATATGAGTGAATTTCATTCAGGAAAAACGGGCCGAGTGAATTATTTTCGAGGGCTTAAGTGCACTCATGAATGAAGTTCCCATTACGGTAGTAATTTTCATTATTTAAAAAGGTTGGCGTGTGAACTTTATCTGACACGGGATATAATGAACATACCTGTGTCGAGTGATAGCGCCCTCTATTCACAATGTATATTTTTAGGAAGCCAACGTTTCCGTAATAAGGTCGAATCAATTTATTCCGCGTGACTGGGCCATATTAATTGATGTATAATTAGTCTTTAACATTGTAATATATTTATTATTTAATCTGGGGTAAAAATAGGGGAAAGAGATTTTAATTTGGTTAACGGGATTGATTGCGTTGTTGCATGGACATTAAAACATACGAGTACACTTCAACTTTAAAAAGAAGAACCCTCAATACATTTTTAATTTTTAGAATTAATTTAAAATTGACCTAGGCTGGAACTGTATCAAACATATTAAATAGTCAAAAGTGTAAAAATAAATCATCCCTTTATTTTTATGATTATTATTTTTATTACATTGATTTTATCAAGATTAGGCCTAAAAATCAATTTAAAAGAAGTTAAAAATTTATATTTCTTGATATTATCGAAATAACAAGAGTTTAGCATAGAATTTCTAATTTCACAATTCTAAAGTGACACAGCATATTTGAACATAGTTTTAAGTTCATAAAGAAATTCTTTAAAAACAATTTTAAAGTATCTTTTTATCTTTGACATCCTTAATTTAATTTAATTTTATACATTATGTAAAAAGAGAAATAAAAACAAAAACCTCATCATGATGTACTGAAAAAAAAAATATATATATGAATAAATAATCGTGAAGCGTAAACACTTCTCATTAAAAATATGTTAAATTATGGGTTCTTTAGTAATTCAATTATTTTGGACGAAAAGAGATAATAATTTTATTTAAAAAAAAAATAATAATAAAACTTTATGAAATTTGAAGTTCACTATTAGAGCAGTTTATTATTTAGGAATAATCACTCATTATTGTTTTAAATATTTTACCTAATGTTCACGTTTAATTTTTTTACTATTATTTATAATGCGGTTGCAAATTTCGATAAATAGTAAAAAAAAATAATAAATACAATTTCTTGAAACTAAGTCATTTTACTACCAAAATTATTGTTTTTAAAATTAAAATATGGTAGTACTAATAGCTTCTCGCTAAAAAAATTAAACAATTGAAATGAATGAGAGAAGTCCCTACGAAAACGCACGTGTTCTCAAAATTATAATGTGGGCCAAAAACAGACCTAAATGCGTTGTGTAACATTGTTTGCGGGCTGTAACACATCACATTTAATAATGGAACATTTTAAATTATTAGCTCTATATTTTGGAATAAATTAAGGGTCTTAAACGTAACGTAAATTAAACATCCATAAATAAAATTTTATCTTAAGCAAATATCTGGCTGGAAGAGCTAAATGCGTAGCAAACTAAAAATGATTTTTTTGTTATTTCATTTAAAAAAGAAATGTATCTAAAGAAACCATGTATTAAATTTTATGAGATTTAATTTATCAAATTTTATATTTTATTTTGTTTCTCACCTGATTTATTAAAAATATATATATTTTTTTAAAAGGATGATATATTTCAAGACATATCGATTAGGATTAAAACTAATAACAGAAGCGTGGAAATGCATTAGGGTATAAGTGCCTTAGGAAATTTTTACAGAAATGATGTAACTTATACCTTCTAGGGTGAACTACGTTCAGTGCTTACACCCATGCCATCTTTCATACGTTCATGAACTCTTTGCTAACAACAAAGCATTACTTATAACTATTTCTGAAGAATGGCTTGGTCACATATAATAATTTAGCAAAAAAAAAATTCGTTTTTTTTTTTGGCACTTAGACCCTTATGCATTTCCACCTTTCAACTAGTAGTGATGAATAAAACAATTTATCAATTATTTATTTCATAATAATTCAATATTAATTTTAATCTTTCGCCCCCTCCCATTTATGATTTTTATACAATGTGCATAATAAAATAATTATTAAATTACGTGAAATTAATAAAAAAATTCTAGTGAAAGTGTTTTTAAAATTAATTTACATTTTCCTTTAAAAAAAAAAATATTAGACCATATTTATAGTTATTATTTGTATTCTTACTCCAATTTTACGTTTAATTATGCGTTTGTTGAAAACTCGATTGTTATAAAATTATATACCTAAGGCTATTGTTGAAAAAGTAAAAAGATGTTTTATATCATATTATTAATCTTTGTCTTGTGCACATACTATTCATATTTTATATTTACTAAAATACTAAAAAAAAAAAAAAAGTTTCTCGTCAGTGTTTAGGGTGGGGGGGGGGGAGGACTCCACAATTACTATTGTCTGTATATAAAAGAACAATAATAATCAACTTTAGCTCAGACGCTAATCAGTATTATGGGAAAATAGGACAAGAATAAATGGAATAAATTATCTAAATTGTAATATAATATCATTTTCTACTAATATATTACGAGATCCCGATACTGTACCAGTTTTATTCTATTATTTTAAAAATATAATTGTGGTTAATCCTAATTAATAACAACCATTTTCTTCTCTCCTTTCTCAACTTTAATAAGGAAAGATTTCGTAAATTGCACATCTTAAGGTAAGTGGTGGAAAGGTAAGGAGCTTACAGCCAGTGAGTGTTTATCTTCTTTGGACCTTTCTCTCTGCAATTAGGAACGATTTTGGTAACTCTTGGAGAATTAATTTTAGCCTTAAACATTATTATTTGTTGAATTTGAAATAAAATATTTAATTATACTGTTAATTTAAAAAATATATATGCTGAAATAAAATATATCTTAACAGGCTTTGAGCTGACTTAATTCAGCTTGAAAATTAGTTAAGGTTATCCACTCAGAAATATTTTTCTAATAATTTGTTTTTCTTTTTTTTTCAGGTGAGCTTTTGAGAAACCAGTTTTATGGATTCATTCACTTCTGAATATGTTTTCTTGATTGAAATATCATATGATCCAGGTAGGGAATTAATTTGTTTTTTTATATAATTGCATAATTTTCTAGTCCAATTTTTATGTAGAAATAAAAAATGTAATTAAGAAAAGACAGCAAATAAATAAATTAAAAAAAAATAGCTCATTTTTTGTTTTATCCATAACACTATATTGATTGTTTATAAACAACGGAAAGAATATTTTCTTTGGCTATTGTGGTTCTGAAATTTTTAAATTTACCTAACTTCAGGTTTAATTAATTTCATTTTTTTTTTATATATCTAACTTTTATAATAAGGATTGTTACTTTGATTTACTATTTATTTAATTTCTTGTACATACTGTACCAATTTGATAGGTAGGCATTATTACCATTGTCCGCTACTGTACCATTTTCATTTTAAAAATACAACTTTGGCTATTTTTATCATAAGCCAAACCACGAAAATTCATCATTCGAAACTTCATTAATAAGCATTAAACACTTTCTCGGGTTTTTGTTTGTCTTTAATATCGCTAAACATAAAATGTAGAGGAGTTAGGGAGGTTAGGTATTTAAATTTAAATTGTTTGCAAGCGTGTTAATCCCTCGCTTACACTTTAATCTTTTTTCGTAATCTTTAGATTAGATAAACGTGGGCCTCCACTTATATAAGGGCACTTAACATTATAAAACGTCTTAAGGTGAATTCAAAAAGTTATTTTCTTTTTTTTTTTTTACCTTAACCTAATTTATTAATATTAACACTTCTATCAGATATCTCCATATATATTAAAATCCAAACTTTAAAAAGTTCCATATATTAAAATTCCTTAATGTTCAGATGTGCGTATCAAGTTTTACATTCATCTTTAGTTTTATTGTATTAGGTTATTTTTCTTATTAATACTTTAGTTTTATTATCTAGACTACTAGGTACCTATTTGTGTTTAAACCTTTGGTTATTTCAACTATAGCGAACTGCTTTATTTATTTATTAATAAATTCCTATTATATAAAACCTTTTTTTTTTAAATTATCGTATTGAATAATTTGAATTGATCAATATTCGTATTTCATTAGATATATTATGCATAATTTTTATTTGTCATTGTATACCCCAAACTTGTAATTTACTTTCTATTTAGTTATCTTTTGTTTATAGTTATTAATTTCATTTCAGTTACATTTTTTTTTTTTTTTTTTTTTTTTTTTTTTTTTTTTTTTTTTTTTTTTTTTTTTCGGTTGGCGCATTAGGCCTAATGAGACCTTTGGCCGCGCAGTGTGGTCTTCTTGCAGACATTTGTGTTGCTTGCGGGAGAACAGACAGCCTTGAGGGGGTAGCCCAAACCTCACGTTGCTGCAAGCCATGACCACCATGGTGCAGAGGCAGACTGCCCGTAGCTCCATAACCAATCCCATTGGGGCCAATTTGGCAGTGTCCTTCCCACCGATGGCGTCAGCTCTCTCGGGTTCAAGGACAGTGACAAACTGGTCTAGGTCCAAGGATTATGGTAGCCCAGAGTCAGCAGGCCCCGAGGACCTATATTTCTTTCCCTGGAGCATACCGTCCTTGAACCAAACCTCCGGGCGGTTACTAACATCCTGGAAGAACACACTACGATTCTCGATGAGATACACGGGGAAGGTTCATCACTCCTACGCCCGGTCGGTGTGAGTCGCCTCCAGTAGGCTGGCGGGCCTCACATATCCGGAGGTGGGGGTAGACTTGGACTGAGTGGTGTTCATTGGTGGGCGGTCACCCGTATTGAGCGGTCACCCATCCAAGTACTAACCACGATGGACGTTGCTTAACTTTGATTACCTATTGCAAACGCCCTTGTCCACTCAGCCATCCCGGCCCCTTCAGTTACATTAATAGCTATTTATTTTGATCATTTACTCATGTTTTATTTTTATTCTCTATTTTATTGCGTATTTATTTACTATTATTATTATTATTATTATTAATATTATTATTATTTTAGAAGGCAAAAATTACCTTTCTTCTCTAGGCTACAACTATGATCATTTAATTTAAACATTATTATTTTAATCTTATTTATTTACTTACCTTTATACTTACTTATTAACTATATTTTAACAATTGAATGCATAAAATTAACTTTCACATCATTGTGTTTTCTATATATTTTCTATTTATATAGAGATATATAAGCCCTATATACAAAACAGATAAGCAAACAATTGATCTTTTTTTGAACTGGTTTAATTTTTCACAATTTTTATTTTTTGTTTTAAACTGTATACTATGAATAACCTGGCCCTCGTAAATATCCATAAATAAACTTAATTTTAGAAAAAATATTGAAAGTTAACTCCTTCTGAATAGGATTATTATACAAGAGAGAAAATAAAATAAAAAAAGTTCAACGTATTAAAATTTTCGGTACAATCTTTAATTTTATTTTTATAAAATATCCTTGATATAATATAATTGAAAAATCTAAAAGTCCCTAAAAATTTTACATTTAATTTGAGTCTAATTAGAAAAACAAATTCATATTGTAAAATTAATATACAAAAAAGTCAAACAAATCAGTACTCAAATTAGTACAATGTTACAAAAAAGTAACAGTTAATTCCAACTCCTAGTCCATCGCTTTTTATATATAGTACGAAATGGAACATGCCAGAAAGGTCAAGATCATTCCTAAACATGTGGTAACTTACTAATACATGAATTTAACTGTTCCAGAATATTATATAAATCTTTCGGTGTAACAGAAATAATCATCTGTTTTTGATTCACACCACAATACCTATCGACAATACGTTAATTATTAGTCACCATAGGTCGGTGCATATGGTGTATGCTGGGAGCGAGTTGTCGTGCCGGCATTGAATCTTTGGGTTCTTTAATTCTTCATTATTGTTATTTAACACTAGTGTGCATATACATACAACCGATTCCACCTGGTACCACAATAGGAGTCAAATCACTAACTTCTTTCTTTTACAATCCCTCTTGTCGGATTTTAAGGAGAATATAGAGCATAATTATTCAATATGAAAATTTAATTATTTGTATTAAATAAAATAATTAAAACTGTTTTATTTTAATGACAGTGGCTAATCTTCTATTTTCTAATCAAACCATTTAATAATTTTTTTAAAAATTTATAAAAAGATAACATTGAAGAGAAAATTTAACTGTATTATTTCATTTTGTATTTTCCACATTAATTATAGTTTTCATTAATGTCGGATTTTCACTATGGCATTGGGGACATAAAGGAACATTCCCTGGAGGATTCCACCTCAGAGCTATTCTCGTAATGAATTTTCCACATCTCCAGCAGCCGGCATCTTCCAACATTAAACCCTCCCTTCCCAAACCATCCGTCTGGAATTCTGTTTATTGCCACTTCTCAATGCCGTTTTTGTTCCTTCCCTTCTATAATGCCGCCTTTCAACAGACCATCTATTTTTGCCGACTTAAAATTTCTTAGGAGTGCGGAGTTGAAGAGATGATTTTCTCTCAGTTCCGTTAGTTATGAAAATTCCCTAAAAAGATTTTAAGGAGAACTGAAATTAATTATCCTCAGGGACTATCGGAACCATTACAACTACGTGTGTTTAATTAAACTAACAATACGTCTATTGGGAGATTGAAATATTTTCCCGATTGCCGTTTGTTCCACATGTCAATCGAAATATTTATTTCCTCTTACTGTTTTGAACCAACTTTTAGAATTAAAAAAATTAACGAAGACATATTTTAAATTTGCGGAGCTTAGAAGGCAAGTGGTTTAAGTGAAACTTTTCAAAATTCGAGGTTTATGGTCATAGTAGATTAAATGACTGTCATAAGTTTAGATAAATGTGTTATACCACTATTATAAAACCAACAATTAGTTGGAAATGGATAACTGTTAAACAATAATCTTCCCTTCCCAATCAACCTAAACCCTATCAATAATAACAATATGGTTGAGTTAACCTTCTTGACACTCGAGGAAAAAAATCAGATAATAAGGTAAAAAGATAGAAAATAATTACAATACTCCCCTTATTTTCTGTACCTTCGTTCTTTTTCTGCTATTCAGAATCGGTACATCCGTTCATGATTTATAAATGACGTACTAACCCAACCTTGTTTTATATATCTGCAGTTGATTATAAAATGTCAAAAACGGAAATTACCAACAAGTTTGAACTACTATTATCGATAAAATGAAATTAATTTTCAAAATCCGCTTACAATTTTATTTTTATTTTTACTTTTATTTATTCAAAATGTACACATTATAAACAAAACCTATAACTCATCCGAACTCATTTCTTTTTAAACCTGCTTTTCCCAATTCCCTGATGATCCTCTAAGCATCCGCAAAAAAGATCCGCAAAAAAGTCTTCTTAAATGAGGTTGGGAATTTTTGATCATTCTGGTAGTTCTATCAATGTGTAGTTTCTCAATAACTTCAACAACCATAAGATGGCTACCATAACATTATTGGCCTGGCATGTCAACGTGGCATGCACGTATCAAGTTTTAGTTTCATCTCCAGTTTTATTGCAATAGATTAGTTTTGTTATTATTATTTTAGTTTTAGATTTATTATCTCGACTACTATTACTATTATATTATATTACATTATTATATAAATTCTTAATTTATAATTTTTGTTTTAATGATCGTATCAATAATTTCATTCAACCAATATTCGTATTTAATTAAATGTATTGTTTTCACTTTTCATAGCTGACCCTTAACCAGTAATTCACCATCTATGAAGTTACTTTTTATTTATTTTATTTTAGTTACATTATTAGTTTTTCAATTTTACCACTGTTGTACTCGTATTTTATTCTGTATTTTATTGTGTTATATCTTATATATTTTTACCATTATTTTTTAATATTATTTTTATATTGGGCATACTAGACCTGTATTCTCTAGGCTACGACTATTATTATTACATTTAAACATTATTATTTTATTACATCTTAATTATTTGACATCTTAGTGCCCGCTAACACTTGTAGAAGACTAAAGGGGAGCATTTGAAGAATGTTTCTGCATAACTTCAAAATCACTAAAGGTTCATGTGCGTCGGGGTCAAACGTCTCCATGCACTTTGGGCAACAATTACTCAATTTTCAAGAAATTCACTGTTTGTCATTCTCATTAGGCAGATCTGAATATAGAAATAAATCTTTAAAAAAAAAAAAAAAAATGGGACCTTCGTTTCTGTTTCCATGTAACTTCATTACTTTTAAGCCTCCTAATTGAAAAAAAAAGTAAATTTTTTCAGTGTTATTTTAAAGTTTAAAGTATCTTCACGTCATGTCAAATTCCAAGGCGAGGAAAAAATAAAAATAAAGTGTCTTAAGCAGACAATAAAATTAAAATATAAAAATACACCTCTACGACCTTAGAGTCGCAACGTTCACCGTTACCGGTTCCAAAACGTTCTATACCTGATTACCGTAATTTAGTCTGACCCTTTTTTACGACTATCTACTTCACCGGTTAGGCGCGGTCATGATGATTGATATAATGACTACAATTGACTTCCGGGTCAATCGTCATGTTGTAATTGATATAATATGTTAGAGATGATGACGAGCAGTTGGAGGTGACAAGACTGTTCATTAGGTACTAGCTGTGACAGGCGAAGGTAAGCCGCGAGAAGCAATATCCCCTGTCATCAGAGCTAATCTATAGCCATCGCCCCCCTCATTGTTTACAACCCCCCTAATCTAATACATACTCCCCCCCTTTCCGTACCATCTTTATTGCACCTATTTATTATAGGATCTATTTAACTTGCGCCTCACTTCATCATTCTCTGGAGTTGAAGCACCGCTTTGATCCGTTCACCATTGTCGAAATCTATCTGTTATATTTTTCTTATTAGCATATTTATAATTAATAATAATGATAAAATATTTGAGGACATCACCTAAATCAAAATACTTAAACCTTTAATCTTATCTTTATAATTACTTCTCTCCACCAAGCCACATATAAATAATAAATAAAGACGGAATGTGTCAGACGGAGTTAAGATGGTGCAATAGTACTATAACCTTAAATCGTTAGATAAAAACATATGGTTTAAAATCCCAGATCTTTTGTTGGAACTAACTAGCGGTTGGAGCGAACCGTCAGAGCACGTGTTTGACAAAAGATTGTTCGAGCTCAATCCACGCAGTTCCACGATGTTCTACGTGCTCAAGACCATTTCCTTATTATGTAAAAGGAGCGATTGACTGGACAGGCTCAGTCTTGCGGTGAAGCTCAAGTCATATGATTATTTGAGTGTTAAAAGTGATTTTTGTAACCTGCTCTAATATTTGAGTTGTTATAATTCATGTACGATTGAAAATTGATTTCTTCTTTGAATAAATATTGTTTTACCCACAGAAGTGTTACAGTACTTACTCTTGTTTCAATGAATCGAAAATGACATTTTTATTCAAAAAACATGTAATTAAGTATTATAAAGTGAAACAAAATTATATGGTTTTTGTCTGTTACATTGAAAAGAATTCTAAACTTTTTGTTTGGGAAGAAATGTATTCAGAATGTATATTACTCCTCCAATTTAACTTTTAACTATGCTAACAGGTCGTTTTAGATAATATATGACCCTCTTTCCCTTCTTTGTAGAAGAATAAGTGCAAATAATTTAAATTGTAATCAGTTTTGAGTAATGAGGTACTTGTTATTTCATATATGTTGCTTGGATTGATTTAAAGATTTGACAAGCTTGTAAATATGTATGTACTACTCTTTTAGCGCATTCAGAAGATTAAAATAACTAGTAAGAACTGATCTTTAAGTCATGACAAAGCTGATGGGCGTTAGTCATAATAATATATGAAATTTTCAATCTGCGATTGTTTTAGAATGAGTTAACTGTTGACGCATCTTTCTTCTGTGTCACCAGAAACACATTACACATAACTTAAACAACTGTGATCAACGCGCAGCATTTTTTATGAGAGATAAGGAAGCCTGCTGAGTTATCTTTTATTCCTGAAAAGAATAGTTTTCTCTG
Source organism: Aelia acuminata (assembly GCA_911387785.2). Taxonomy (NCBI): domain Eukaryota; kingdom Metazoa; phylum Arthropoda; class Insecta; order Hemiptera; family Pentatomidae; genus Aelia; species Aelia acuminata. The sequence continues at coordinate 47,851,008 of OU426979.1, forward strand.
ATTTTTTTGATTACTCATTTTAGGATAAAATAATAATATTTTGGAGTCCAATAACAGGAGACCGGAAACTACACAAAATTTGGGATTGTTGGAAATGGGATGACACAAAGAATTCAACAATCTCATGAACAAACATTGAGGATTGGATGAATCATAATTTCGTGCTCTCTTAGCAGATGATTTCTATTGTCATAATTTATTACACCTTGTAGTATTAATAATTTTCCATTGAATTTATTATCAATCGTTCTTAAGGCAAAATATTCTTCTAAAAATCTTAAGCTTCTTTTTACTCCACTGTTTAATTGATAAATCTTATCTTAAAGCTCAATGGCTCAAAATTGGCGGAAACCTATTTAGAAATTACTTACCCAGGGATTACCTACTGTATCATAAAAAAAAAAAAAATCATGAGATAAGAACTTACGAAAAGAGAAAAGACAAATAATTAGTTTAAACGCTATACGGAGTGTTATGAATAAGAAAAGACTACAAATAATAGCATTTCGACATCAGATTCACAAACAAAAAGTTCTTATAAAGCATTTTCATTTTTTTTTTTTTTTCATACTTTTTACTGTTATAGAGTCTAAATAATAAATAAGTAGACATTTTTAGTCTTTGAAATTGCATTGAGAAAGTCTTAACTGGCTTATGAAATAAAAAATATTAGGAGCCTAAGAATATTAGGCGTTAATCACTTCTTAGTGGCGTAAAGAAAATGAATCAAATTTTCATGGGAACATAACTTCTTAAGTCGTTGCATTTTTTTTATTACTGGAAAAACTGGAAACATTATATAGCTTAAAAATAGTATAAAGGATCAAAATACACACAAATACCCACAAACACACATACACACACACCGACACCCACACCCACACCTTCATACATATATATAATACAAGAAAAATTGAAGGTTAGATTTAGTTTTATAATTTATATATGTTATATATATATATATATATATATATATATATATATATATATATATAAGCATTTTCTACAATCTTTAATTTTTTTTATCAAAATTTACAGCTGTATTTGTAGTAATACTTTAAATATAAATACAGTAAAAAAAAAAAAAAAAATGCAGAAATGAAGACATAGGCAAGCATTTTGAGAAACTACCTAGTGGTACTCATTTATATAACATAGAACGTCAGGAGGCCATTTTCTTTTCAGACGCCTTTGCAACCGATTTTCCATAATCAATTATAATTTTTTAAAAAAAGTACAAATATAGGTATAATCTAGGTTTATAAACTAACTAGTTAGGCCTTCCGGAAGCAATTAATGGTCTTGTTATTGGGTTATTGACTCCCTGGTTATAGGCTCCGAGGTTAACCCAACCCGACCTCTCCCAAGGGCTTCAACTTACCCTTTCACGTCCAGCTCTCTGAGCCTCTGAGGATAAACCAGGTGGTTATATTACCAGTTTCACTCTAAGTCCAATTTATCAGTATGACATTTCATGACCTCTGGTATATATCATTTACCTGTATAAATGTATTTCACTTCATATAGTTGAAGCATATAAAGTGATTCAAAAGTCGAAAAAATTCAAATCGTGTTATACTAATGTAATCAATAGTTAAGGTGATATAAAAACCTTAACTTAGTAATCAATAGTAGATAAAATATATTCATCAATATAATAATATTTAATTACGTAATATGAACAAAATATAATTTTTTTATATCATGTTATTAAAGTCATGCAATTATGCAACTTTTTTTTCCTCTCTTAATTCTTCTGTTTTATATGATTCAATGTTTGCTTCATATACTTTAAAACCGACTATTTTAAAATCTTTCATATCTATATTTGTTGTGTTTGGGTGAACCAAAACATTTGTAAGTAGTGCGTAATATTCATTAGAGAATGGAAACTAAATAAAATATTTAAATTAAATAGTCTACATGAATAGAATTAGTTGTAATTTAAAACTTGCACAACGTTCAAGCCGCTCTATTTTTAGCAATTATATTAATTTAATTTTTTAAATAATTTTGAGGATTATTATACCTACTACTACTAATATTAGTAGGTATGTTATACCTACTAGGAGAGTTTCAATTTTTTCTAACCCAAAGTTTAGAATTCCTGTTACCATAACTTTGTTTACAATTAAATAGTCTAAATGCTTCTCTCAAACAACATTAAAATTTTTAATAGTCAAAAAAACTTTAATAGTATATAGTGAAGGAAGTCAAAACATTTGCAAGATTTGGATAGAATAAAAATGTTTTTTAATATTTTAAATTTTAATAATGTTTGAGAAGGGCATTTAGGTGATTTAATTGCAAAAAAAAAAAACATGATGACAGGAAGTCTTAACGGCTTAAATGCCGAAACATCAGATAATCTATATAAATAAAGACGATATTCCGTTTGTCCTAAATTCTCGAAATTTCACTCAGTGGTTTTTTCATACCAGGTGCGAACACATGTCCATATTAAAATTGCGTAACTTCAGCCGAACTCTAGGTATATTCTTAATTGTTTTAAAAATCGTTATGATCTCGCTTTACATTGGTTATTTGGCAGCCCCATGTTTTTCTCATGGTCAGCTTTACGTTGCATGCTATAGAGTAGGTTCACCTAAAGACCTACTATATATGCCCCTAAAGCTTTAGAATAATAATATATTGGTGCTATTTTTGTTTTATTCTTTGTTTATACAATTGTTCACTATTAGAACAATTCTATAACACTAGTTATTAGAAAAATGAAATTCCCCGGGTGAAACAGGGATATGTGTATCAGTAGTATGACATAAATGAGTGAGGCTATAATTAAGGATCTTATAAATACATAAATAAAATCTTTTTTCTTCAAATAAATAAAGGTTTGTAAAAATCAAATTCGTTTTCATATAAGCCATTCTAATCTGTCTTATTAGGGAATTCAGTGAAATATTCAGAATTTGATAAAAATTTTGTTATATTATCTAATTACCAACATGCACAATGTGAGAAATTTTAATTAAAATTGGATTAACGGTGTTTAGTGATATCCTTAGACACTGAATAGCCGATGGATAGGCATATGATCCGAAGCTGTCCTTGATCTAACACATAAAACGCCAGAGATTTTCTTCAAGATTTTTTTTATTTTTAAGATATAAAATTGTTCAACATTGCGCATGAATAAAAAAATCTCACTACCTCTGCAGTCGTGAGTAAGAAAAGTTGTCTAAATAAACGTTTACATATTATTACGTATTTTTTAGAACTCCGTATGTTGCAATCAAAATACCTGTGCACCTGTACTCTTTTCGAACCAATCCTATCGAGGAGTAATGAATTAAATTCTCTTTATTGTAATCGCGCTCACAAAAAATACATTTCAGCAACCTAATGACCCTAGGTAACGCCTCACAGTTCCCACAAAGGACCGAAATAAAATCGGATAATGGACTTGGTTTAGTACCCAATATCACTAAAGAAAATACTGGAAGAGATACTCATTCAGAGGTGGTTATTGATAATCTAAATTTACTTTTACAGTTGATCTTTTATTCTGACTCCATAACAACTAAGTTTATATTATTTTTAAATTTTATTAAAAAAAATTATATTTCAGGTTAAACTAGTATTTTAATTATTAACCTGCAAGTCAGTAAGATGTGGAAAATATTAAGATTTTTTTTTTCTTTTTTTTTTTTTTCTTTTTTGGCTCAGATGAAGGTTAAGGAAAGTTAGGGAGAGGCTCATGATAAAAATAATCGACTATCAATTTCATCGAACCCAATATTATTTCGTATGTTTGAACGTACTTTCCTTGACTTTTATTTTGTTATATATGTATACGTATAATATGTATGTATATTCATATGATCGATGATGATCAATAAGGTGTGATTGGGTTTAGGTGGAAGGGGCGACAGGGGGGAAATATTGTATTATAAACCATTAGATGGTTAGTAAAATAACGATAAAAGTAACGTGTTATTGTTTGCTACAATATGTTATCCTAAGCCAATCTTATTGTAATATACTTTCAATAATTCTGTACGTCTGAGGTGAAATATCGTAACTGACATTTTGAAAGTTTTACCAGAGAGCGGTTTGAATTAAAAAAAATTATATTTAGCTTAATAAAAAAAAAAATTAACATTGCATATGACGCTCTGTAGATAAGAAATTTTTCCATTCGAGGCTATACACCTCAACAATGCAGATATATCAATAATAACAAAATTTATAATTTTGTAGTTACGACACTTTTTTTCTCTCAGGTACCGAATTACATTTAATAGTATATATCGATTACGACATCTATTTCAAAATCTCTTTTTCAATGAAAAATGTAAATCAATTGTTTACTGTGTTTAAAATCGATATATCACTTCCTTAAACATATTTTGAAAAATCGTCTCGTAAAGCATACAAGGAAATATCCTCATATTTTGATGTGAAACCAAAAGAGATGTTTATTTCTGTTGCATTATAAATGTTCTAGAATTCCTTGGACTGGCTACGCCTGTGTGCGTGGGCCCATATCGAACATTAAATATGAAGCGAGCGCCTTGAGTCTCAATCTTGCCTTTTGTCCCGATAAACAGAGAAATATCAGGTTACTTTTGGTCAGAGTTTTATTACTGGTAGTGCCTGTTTTGTAAAGCTGCTAAGAATTTGAGTTTTGATTGTTAGTTTGACATTTTTTTTGTAATCATTTTACGTCAATAAAATTATTTAAACCCACATTTGTCACAACACTATATCTTTCTCGAGTTAAAATCATTCTTTCTTCTTCTCTCGCCTCATTCCTTTTAATGAATTTAAACTTTGATCCTACATATGGCGATGCTGACTAGCAAACGCTATCACATTTGGTTGTCCCAAGCTCTCTCCTTCGACGCGAGCTGTGTAAACATGAGAGAGGGAACAGACAGTTGCGTAGCGTCACGAAACGCATAAGGCCTATAGTCTTTTGTAAACTGTTCGTAGCCACCTAGTTCGGCATAGAACAATGTTGATCTGTATGAGAAAAATGAATTAATCCACCTAAATTATATATTTTATATAAAAATTAAAAAAAAGATTATACAATAAATGATATTTATTAAAATTAAAAGATTATTTATTTTTTTACTTTCACTTACCTATATATGAAATATATAGTAAGTGGAAGTATTGCGATCGTGAAAATTTTCGACTTCCGGTTTTCAACGGAAATACACGTTTTGGAATCCCCTGAGTCAAAATAACCAAGTCCCGCGAAATGGTCTGTGTGTGTGTGTGTGTCTGTGTGTCTGTGTGTGTGTGTGTGTGTGTGAACAGACTAGCTCAAAAACTATAAACCGTGCGAACCTGAAATTGGGTATTTAGAGTATGTATAAGCCCGCGATGTGACAGCAAAAATTTCATCAAATTTGCTCAAAGGGTGGGGGTACTTTATTTAATAACTTTTTAAGTTTTTTTCGATTTTCTCAAAAACGGCTCTAACGATTTTGATTAAACTGAGTATTTGATCTATTTATATGCCTGAAATATGACTGTAAAAATTTCATCAAAATTGATCAACCGGAGGGGGGACTTTACTTAATAAATTTTGTATCATTTTCACATGTTTTTTTTATTTACTCAAAAACGGTTTTAACGATTTTGATCAAACTTGGTATTTGATGTATTTATATGCCAGAGATGTGATAACCAACATTTCATCACAATTGATCAACCGGAGGGGGGACTTTACTTAATAAATTTTGTATCATTTTCACGTGTTTTTTTTATTTACTCAAAAACGGTTTTAACGATTTTGATCAAACTTGGTATTTGATGTATATATATGCCCAAGATATGACTGTAAAAATTTCATCAAAATTGATCTACTGGAGGGGGGACTTTACTTAATAAATTTTGTATCATTTTCACGTGCTTTATTTATTTACTCAAAAACGGTTTTAACGATTTTGATCGTGGGCCCGGTGTGGCTGTGCGGTAAAGCGCCGTACTCCCATGCCGGAGCTGCGGGTTCGAGTCCCGCCCTGGGTGGTGCTTTTCTTTCGTAGGAGAAGTATCACCCAGTGCCATGGGTGTTAGAATGGGCAGTATAGGGCTTCAGTAGAAGCCTTAAAGTCCCAAAAAAAAAAAAAAAAAAAAAAAAAAAAAAAAAAAAAAAAAAAACGATTTTGATCAAACTTGGTGTTTGATGTACTTATATGCCCGAGATATGACTGTAAAAATTTCATCAAAATTGATCTACGGGAGGGGGGACATTACTTAATAAATTTTGTACCATTTTCTCGGGTTTTTTTATTTACTCAAAAACGGCTTTAACGATTAACAAAAATAAGATATGAATGTAGAAAAATGTGTGAATTTGGGAAATGATATTTAGCAAAACACGTCAATTACTAATCTAAGTAAGTTGGTAAGTGAAAGTTGTGTGTTGCGCGCACGCACCAGATTTTTTTTTACTTGGTTTGTGGCCCATCCACTAGTTCAAGTATTATCTTCTAGATTACTAGGTCATGTTAGGGAAACATATGAAATTATCTGTTAAGCCAACGTAAATGACGAAATTATAAGTTGTTAGGATAATGTGTAAAACTTGAATAATTAATATCTCTATTCGTTAAAATCCACTAAGGCATTTACACGTATAATAATAAAAAATAATAATTCTTTTTTTTTTTCCATTCTCATATCCATTTTTAATTGTTTGGTTTATTAAATATTCATGACATTATATTTTTCATGCATTAACACGTTGCGGCGGCATATTTTAGGGTTATCCTGAATTGAACGGTATCGGTCCCCGGGGTCCCACTGCTGGGATGAGTTCTTGACGAAAGCGTTATCTTTTGATTAAAAGGGAATTAAATGAGCGTCTCAAGGGCATTATCTCTTGGTAAGGACTGGAACTAGACATAATAAGCGCAGGACAGGCCGATACAGGATTTACGCAATTCTTTATCGAATATCGGACCTCGGAGTTCGATTTTAAAAAAACAACAAAATTTCATCTGTTAGTAACATTTTATGCATTAAAATGCAACAATTTCGTTAGAAATCGAATAAATTAAGTGTTTGAAGTGTTCGGACTTTCGGACATTTTCATGTGAAAATCGGATGTTAAGAAGGGAATGTAAGACATCGGACCCCGGGGACCGATGCCGCACCTAACGTGTTAAATAATAAAAAATTTTTTCGATAAATAAGCCAGACTTTTTTTGACAAATGGTTGGGTCTTCAGAAGTAGTAGCAATAGTAAAATTGCTGATTTATTTTATTAACATATACGGAATAACCTATATTTGTCAATAATATTAGAAAATGGACTACTATATTCAAGGTCCCAAGTTCAAATCTGGCTATGACAGGATCTCTGTTCTATTCCACCAAGCATATTCTCTGAAGCTCAAAGACGCTCCTGACAAACACAATCTTCATTAAACTGGATGCTCTTGAGAGAAATAGTGATGTAAAACGGTTGAGCGTGATCACCGTTAAATATCCTCCTTGAGCAAACACTAAATCTAAGAAGTAGTACTTCCTTACAGCATTTCATCCATCGGTTAAAGTAGTACAGGATTTTTTCCTAATTTTTTTTTAATCGATCAAGACTGTGATATTTATTTTAAAAAGTATTGTAACAACGAAGTGGGTTTAAATAATTTAATTGGTGTAAAATTATAATAAAAATATAAGACAAACTTCAGGTGACATTAGAAACAGTTACTATAAGTGACGGAACAGTGACTCAAAAGTAACGTTATGTCTCGATCACGTACTGATACATGACTCTAACCGTTCCAGGAATCTAGAACTCGTAAGATGTAACTGAAATAAACATCAGTTTCGTTTCACGTCTCAGTTATATTCTTTCAAATATTTTATATGATTATATATTAGAACAATCTGGCTTATTTTTTTAAACTGACGTATTTGTAAGATGAGGCTTCTTCCATCAGTACCGTAGCTTACTTGTTTTGGAATATTTTTCATCAGCAGTTTTTCGTTTTGTTTTTTTGCAACTTGAGCGTTATAAAAAGAAGGATAAAAAAAAAACGCCGGAGGCGACAGATAAGAGGAAAAGAGAGGACTGGATGTGAGCTTCCATTGATATATGGATTAGTCTAATCGAGGTACCCTCTCCTCCGCCCTCCCAACTGGTCCAGATAGCAGCACTTTGGCACTTCTCTCTAAACTCTTGGCAAACGTCCTCCTTCCCTTCATAATATTTAGATTTTTTACCCAGTGAATTGCGAGAAGAGATATATAACAAACAGTAAAAAAGAAACTAGAGAAAATGTTTTAACTAATAGAAATTTACATCCTATATAATATACTCTGACGTCTAACAAAATCAGATGATTATTTCAGATACACTGAAAGAGTTCTGGAATTTCTGGGACCTTTACATTCATATATTAGTAAGTGATCACATGTTTTGGAATGATCTAGATCTTTCATTTCGGAGAAAATATAAGAAGCGATGGACAAGGGGCTTAGTCTTGCCTTGACTGGATGTTATCTTCGGATCAGAGGCCAGTCTTGTATGTAATAAAGGGCGAGTTGCAGAAAGATGTTCCTATGCGGTATGACTACAAAAAGGCTGATTGGGACTTGCACCGCAGGCAGATAAAACTAAATCTGCAGTCAGTACCTAAACTTCGAGCAACGCATGAGATTGATAATTGATATGATTTCTTGTTCAATACCTTCTTGGACGCAGCTAATGTTTCGATTCCTAAATTCGCTCCTCTTCCACCGTCTCTCCGCGTGCCACCAGACCGTATTCTGCAACTTATATCACAACAAAATACATGGAAGAACAGATGGTATCGCACGAGGGATCGTGAGGCTAAGCAGGTCATGAACTTCCTGACTAACCAAATACGTAATTTAATAACGATTTGGAAAACATGTGTATGGCAGGACAAAATTGAAGCTACCCATGGCAATTATAGAAAAATTTGGAAAATCGTAAAAAATGCTAGTTCGGAACATACAAATGTTAGACTCCATAAAAACGACCGCCTGATGACACCTGTGGAACAGGCTCATGTATTAGCTGATTATTACGGAGGGGAAATTAAAAAGAGAACGGGAAATTCGACTCCGATTCCTACCTTAGAGATGGACAACAACAACATGTTTGTATCCTTTAAACAATTAAAAGCCATTCTTAGAAGGACCAAAGGGAACCGTGCACCAGGTTATAGTTACAGACTGTGTTACACAAACAATTGCCTAGGATTGGTATTATGTATCTAGTGAATCTATATAACTCATGTTTAAGAATTCGATACTTCCCTGATCCTTGGAAACACGCTATATTATTTCCACTCTTTAAGCCAGCGAAGAGTGGAAATGAACCAGCTCATTATCGTCCGATAAGTTTGTTACCCCACATGGCAAAAATATTTGAAAAAATTGTCTTGAACTACCTAAGGAAATTTATTCCACAAAATGATTTATTGCCACCAGAACAGGTTTTCAGTCTCAATTGTGTACTGAGCATTCCTTAGTAAAACTGCAGACAGAGGTCACCAAAAATATGAAGCACAAGGTTACTTTTGAGTCACTTTTTACCTTTTTTACTAGTTTCAGTTTTAATTGATTTAATGACATTTCTGTAATATAAATTTACGTTAATAAAATTATTTAAACCCTCATTGGTGTTACAATACAATAACTAAATCTGTTAAAAATGAGTTTCAAAATATTGAAAATAAAAATATTGCCAAAAATAAAAAAAATGATCAAAAGAATTTTGACTTGATATCCTTGGAACCAAGCGTATGATGTCATAATTTGAATTTCTAATTATAAGAAAATATAATTACCAGTATAAAATAAAAATCAGTAAAAGAGTTAAAAAAGATTTATTTTTAAAACTAGACCTTCTCCTCTTAATTTTGTTATTTATTTTTTTGTCCATCGTTCTATGAAGCTTTTAAACGATTAGTGGTACGTTATATACTATTTTAAAGCTAAATAATTTCTGCAGGTTTTCAAGTAACGTATTAAAATGTTGATAAAATTCACTCTTTCTATTGATGTTGTGGCGGCAGTGGGTTTACAAAATTGAAATAACCAAATCTGCCCGCCTTATATAGCGCCAGTAAAATCAAAAAAATCTTTAATATTTATTAAGCGTAAGAATGAATAAAAGAAAATTCTGATCACAAATGATGAAATAAATGATGGCTTTAATAACATAGGAAAACAAAAAAAATTACAAACTTCAGTAATAAAAAAAATAACAGCTCCTAATGTTATCATAATCTAACATTAATGAAATAGTGCTAAAAGAAAAAAACAAAACAAATATTTTAACTATATACACAACATTAATATAAAACTAATGAATAATGAAATAATGAAAACAAAAAAATACAAATAAACTTAAAATTGAACTTCTAAAGAAATAACTTGAAACTGCTAACATAAATTAAACTTTTATAAACTGTCCAAAAGAAGATTTAACAAAATTAATATTTGCCATTACAAAATGATTATGTGAGTTTGAATAATGAACTAACATTCAATCATGAATATTTATATATGGCTTTGTGCCACAACCAATCGTTAATATATTATTCAAACTTGTTTCTAATAAATAAAAATATAATTTACATGTTGGCCACAATAGATGAGCATCCTCAAGTGATGATCCTATGATACTTCAGTTTTTGCTAAATAAAACTGACAGTCACTCTAACCAACCTTACTATTTTTTGATACATAATTCCCTCTATAAAAATGTTTGATCTATTGATTGCTCGAAACAAAAATCTGTTTTGTCTTTTTAACACTACATATAAGGTACCTACTTTGAATTAAAAAACTACCGAACAAATCTATGGAAAAAGATTGGGCACTGGCGCGTATAGGAGCTTTTTGGTAGGGAACTTTAAGTAGAATTGCTGGTATTTTTCATTTTGACTTATCTGAGATACCATGTATGTATCTAGATATATATAACCATAGGGATATAATAAATGAAATCCTTTCCATAACGTTGTAAGTTTCAATAGATAGACCCCTCTCTCTCACAGTATATCTTTGGATATTAAGTTAATTAGAAGAAAATCTTGAGGAAACATTTACTAATATCAAGCAAAATAGTTTTTAATACGAATTAAAAAAATAAATAAAAATAATAAATAAATAACCAGAGTAGCTTCATTCATGCATTCAGATTACGAGAGGACGTTTCTTAGGCCGAAATAAAACTTAAGGATACCTATTGCTAAAAAGACTATCTAACATAAGTTTTTAATTTATTATTCAATGAATCTGTTTCGGAACTAATTCTTGTACCTGAGTTTGAAAAATAAATGTTAGGCGAGGAGTTGTAGGGTTCATTAAGACGTAGGTGGGAGGCTAACAAGCTCCCACATCTTTTTAGCGATCGCGTTAATCAAGAGGTCTCTATTCTGTATTGTAGGTCGATAGATGAAATTTATCGGTTATCTGATATATAGGTGTTCTAAGCCATGATACCATTCTAAAAGTTTTATTTTTGGAATTCCATTGATCGTCGTAGAGAGGAAAGCTGGATTTTAGTGGAGGGGATGACTATTGATTCACAGCAGGACGGTTTAAAAAAACAAAAAACACTCATGATAAGATAAAGCTCGTTTTATCTTCTTTTTTTCCTCGTAAAGAGGTATTATTAAATGGATAACTGATCCAAAGAGATTTGAATGGATTTTATCCTTTCCTTGCTGGCAGAGTTTGTATGAGACCGTTATTTTTTTAATATTCCATCGGGCCAAATATGTTCCATATTCCCCAAAATCAGGCTTTCGTTAGTTAATGACGACATTACACCGTGAAAGGGGAAAAAATACATTATGCATCCTAAACAACGCCAATTTGTCATGTAATTACGAGTTCTGTTTGTATTAGAATGAAAAATGTTTTATTAATTAGACAAACCTCGATTTATGGTTTGCGGATGAAATTGGTTTTTTTTAATCAATTCTAGGACCTGCTTTGTATCAAGATATTTTTTTGTTAATAATTGATGTTCAACCACATTTCATTTGAGCCCAGAAAGTTAATACCATGAAGTTAGAACGAAACGAGGATTAATATGCAATGATGGTGTGGGAAATCGGTATTTATTGATTAATGCTAAATCTGAACTTGATATCTTTTATAACGACTTCGAAATATTGCCCTTTTAATGTATTATTGTTAAAATTGAGGTTGAGATGATTCAATACTAGCATCACATGATATTGCATGTTTTAAAAATATTTAAATTCTATTAAAATAAAAAAAATTATGTGGCATGGAGTATTTTGTAGGGAGTAAAAAAATATAAATGCAACCATAACAAACAAATAGGTTATGGTTGAATTGATATTTTCTTTTTTTTTTTGGTCCCATAAAATTAATTAATTTAAATTTTTCATTAGTAAATTTTTAAACTTAAACAACAGTTCTTTCCAAATGAAGATTCATGATAATAATTTCCCATAAAAATACTACAAAATAAAATAATGCACTTACTATTAACATTGCTTGAAATGGGAACACACAAGTACGCATTTATAGTTTTAAATGAATTTCGATGATAACTTTCAAATTATATTTATAAATAATGACGCTAAAACATTTTGTTTACATCATTGTATATTTCTTTTTTTTTTTTGTTAAATTTAATACAGTTAATTAAGTGTTCATGTCCGAGGTGTCTATAAACATTTGAATTCTTTTCCAGAAAAATTGGGGTTTTATGTAAAAAATAATTTATTCAGTTTATAGAAAACAGACCCTAACTTTAATTCGCTCTTTATAGAAAGATCATTACAAAGGATTGGATAATCACAAATTATTTGCTGAACTGTTAAATGCCAGCTAGCATTTACTTGAAACTAATCCTCCTATAGTTCGGTCCTCAAATGCGTTAGTTCTAACTTCTGCCACAATTCAGTTTGTTTAACTAGGTTAAAGGGTTAATCAAAATATTTTACAGACTATTGGATAATTATTGGGAACTATAAAAATTATTATAAAAAAAAAACATGTTCACTTTTAATATTTCCTTTATTCTAGTAATGAATTATGCTTGCAACATATATTTTTTAATAAGAACCTAACTTTTGTTTTTTAATTCTAGTGAGTTTTAATTCTGCTTAATGAGAAATACTCAGGATAGGAGCTTTAACGAGTATTAATGTAAGACTATCAAAAACATTAAAAATAAATAAAATATAAACAATTAATAATTATTTTAAAAATATTCACTTTCAGTGACAATATGATTGAGAAAAATAAATGTTTCTTAAATAAGCCCTTGTCTATGAATTCTACAGACGTTTTTATCGATTTATTCAATAGGTATAGTAAATCAGGCTTTGAATGTTTTTTTTTTCTTTTATGTCATTCTTTATTCATTTGTTTACACTAATAAACGTTTGAGAGTTTTAGATGTTATTCAGGAAACCTTAAAAGCCAAATTAGGAATTTTCAATAAAACTTTAATTTAAGCATTACTTTAATTTAGAAGGTGCATTGTTAAACGTAGAAACGAACTATAAATAGAGACAAAAAAGGACAATATCTTAGGTTAAACTATCAAACTATGCAAAAATGCCTCCTTACGCTCCTATGTTAAGGTAAAAATGTAAACTTTGTTGTTATTTTATTTCTACTAGGACCATTTATGAGTGATATAGATACTACCAATGCAGAAATTGTCTTCCAAACATACAAAAGGAACATTATTAATTTCCTGTAAAATTATGTATTTGGTGTAAACAATATTACGTAGTTTAACCGACAATAGGCTGAAAGAAATCTAAAATGTTCTGAAAATATGGTTTTATTATTTCTTCTGCATTCTAACTTAAAACGTTTCCTAAAAAATGAAATTAGTATGATACACGTTCTGTGACTTAAAACATTTGAATTTGAACGATTTAATTTAGGAAACTACTGTCATATGTTGATTTGTTTCTATGTATGTAAATGTCCTTTCATTAATTCTAACCAGGTCTTTAAAAGAAATATCCTCAAAAGTTCTATAAACATATCGCTTACTACAACAAAGTTTAGTGTTGTATTGAATATGAGGCCATCTACGAATATACTAGCTCAAAAACGATAAACCGTACGAACCTGAAATTAGGTATCTGATGTGACAGCAAAGCTTTCATCAAACCTGTTGAGTAAACAGATGGAATAAAATATTCCATCAATTTTATCATATTACTTTTTTTAATTTAAAAAAAAAAAAACTGCTCTAACTGTTTCGATTAAATTCGTCATGTTTAATGATGATCAAGTGTTCTTATATTATTATATAAGTAAACAATATGTTATATAATACTACCCAACAATCACATTAATTCTCATTATTTTAATTAAGGTCAGATGCTACTAAATCCCCCTCCTGTAAACCTAAATATTCCCGTATGTTAAATATAACACGTATAATATTTAACAGGTATTTAACAAAAAATGAGCTATTGTTCTTTACGCGTAACCCCCCCCCCCTCTTCTAATTAATCAACTGAAAATAATTATTTAATCAAACATTTATTCAAAGGCAGGAATGCAGGGTTTATAAGAGAATAAGATGAACCAACAATTAAACGTGGATCGAGGTCGAGATAAGTGTTTCGCAGGGTAACTAATGCGCCTTATATAATTATCTTATCATTTAAGAAGGATTAATTCTTCTAATTAAACTACGATTATGAATTAATTGTGTTATATAAATTAATTTTTTGGATGAAATAAGCCAATTTTCTTTTTTATAATTATTTTTCATTTATTTAGGGTGTACAGTGACCTGACTTTTATTTACTGGTATGACAAATATAATCTTTCCCCTTTCAACCTATTTAACTCCATTCTAAAAGAACAACTGTAATATGCTCCATTAAATACCATATTCCAGAATCATCAAAAGTTTCAACTTCTTTTAATATTTGTAGTTACCGTTGAGATTTTTACTTTCACTTACCTATATTATGAAATATATAGTAAGGAAAGTATTGCGATCGTGAAAAATTTCGACTTCCGGTTTTTAACGGAAATACACGTTTTGGGGTCCCATTAGTCCAAATAACCAAGTCCCACGAAATGGTCTGTATGTGTGTGTGTGAGTGTGTGAACAGACTAGCTCAAAAACTATAAACCGTACGAACTTAAAATTGGGTATTTGGTGTATGAATATGCCCGCAATGTGACAGCAAAAATTTCATTGAAATTGGCCAAACGGAGAGGGTACTTTATTTAAAGAATTTTGTCTAATCTTTACGTTTTTTTTTTTATTTTCTCAAAAACGGCTCTTAAGATTTTGATTAAACTTGATATTTGATGTGTGTATGTGCCCGCGATATGACTGTATAAATTTCATCAAAATTGATCAATTGGAGGGGGCATTTTACTAAATAAATTTTGTCTCACTTTCACGTGTTTTTTTTATTTACTCAAAAACGGCTTTAATGATTTTGATGAAACTGCGTATTTGAAGTATGTTTATGCCCGTGATGCGACAGCCGAAATTACATCAAAATTGGTGAAACGGAGGGGGTACTTTATTTAATAAACTTTTTCTTATGTTCACGTGTTTTTTTATTTACTCAACCACGGCTGTAATGATTTTGATCAGACTAGATATTTGGTGTATGTATATGCTCACGATCCGACAGCCAAAATTTCATCGAAATTGGTCAAACGCAGGGGGCTCTTTATTTCACAAATGTTTTCATTTTTTTCGAATATCTCGAAAACGGCTTTAATACGGTGCCCTCCTGTTTATATCGGCGACCACCAAATTCCTCAAACAGACAACGTACGGTACCTTGGACTAATATTTGACAGAAGGATGACTTGGGGCCCTCATGTCAAGATGAAAAAACAGACTTTAAACAAACGACTTAAAATACTGTACTCACTATTCTCCAAATCATCAAAATTGAAAATCAGACAGAAGCTAAATACATACACATACTTACTGAAACCCATTTGGACATACGCCTCACAAATTTGTGGATCAGCAAAAAAGACGCACTTACAAAAACTACAAACCTTCCAAACCAAAATTTTACGACTAGTAACGAACGCACCTTTGTACGTTAGTAACAAAACACTACATACAGACTTACAACTACCAACTATTGACGAACAAATAAGGACTCTCTATTCTGGCTTTCATATCAAATTGCACGGACATAACAATAGACTTATTAATGACATGGCCACAACTGACATGCCTTTTATGAGGCGACTAAAAAGGAGTTGGATGAGAGACCTCCTCTCCTAAAATAAGACCGGGATGATGTGCTGCTGGGCACTATCCTCCCTCATGCCTTAAAATGCCAACATATAGCAATTTTCATCACATTTGCTGATCGGTTATTATTTGCGACAGGTGCAAATAAACGTATGCAGTTAACAAAAAAAAAAAATAATTTTAATTGAATTAATCATTTTTAATCAAAATCAAGTCATCTTTTTTATATTATTTATAGAAATGGCAATTAAAAAAACATGTCAATTTCTAATCTAAGTAAGTTGGTAAGTGAAAGTTGTGTGTTGCGCGCATCGCATCAGATTGTTTTCTTTAAACATCTCCATCCTTTGATCGTAGGTCAGTTGCTCTAATTACACTAGGCTTTGGGCCTATTGTAAACGTTGATAGAGACCACATTCGTTGAGCGAAATCAATTACAGAGGTTGTGGTGTAGACAGTGTGTGCAATATTCCAAGCGTGGTTCTCAGTGTGCCTTTGTTTTGCTTCCTCTGAGGGACTGTGGTTCCGCAGAGATAGCATTGAGAACAGCCTCCTCTACCATCCCTTGTTGGCTAGATTTCTGCGTAGGGATGGGATCCCATTCTCGGATCTCATTTGCATGTTAACAAGGGTTTTAGATAAAATATTTACCGATTCGGATGGGTACAACACGTTCAAGAAAATGATTCAATGAAGCATTTACACTATTACACGAGACTTGTTACGAACATGTACTTTTCCTTGTTTTATCACGACTTGAACATGTGGTGTCATTTCATGCTATGTGCTAAGGATGTCGAGTTTTCTCAACTCACAAGAGTTTATCTTGTAAGAGAACATTACAACGTTAAATTCACAGAAGTAAACTATCAGGTATAGGGTTATGGCATAAGAAAACATTCTATCAAACCTGAATCATACGAAGGCCAAAAATGATCTGTGTGAATTTGCTAAGAACAATAACCATTGTCATGCTCCTGAGATAATTTACAACTGAACATGCCCATGCTTGCTTTTATATGGTTGCTTTTTTATAGTTACTGACCGATACATGACTTTATTCAAACGTAAAGTGAATATTATAATTTTGAAGAATTGTTTCAACCGTCAAGTTTCAGATTTTTTTTTTTTTTTGTTAGACTACATTTTATTTCACTGTGATTAATCTAAGAACAGTTTTACCTAATTTAACCTTAAAAGAATGGTTTCGCCTCTTTTCAAAATAACACTATATCGCACCTCGGCAACTCATATTTCAATTTCGAGTTATGCATGAGGTTGCAATCAGAAAGACGAAACCTACAATGCTAGAGGTTAGTCACAATATTATTAGTAGTTTCGTTCGCTTAAGGTGCAAAATAGCATATATGTACTTTTATGGAGGGGATGATCGTGTTAACGCAGTTAGAGGTCTACTTTTGAGTTACAATTAATACCAGTGGTACTAACTTCCCAAATGGTAAACTATTAGTGAACAAAGATTCTTTTCCCTAGTCGATATTTGTAGGCACACAATAAAATTGAGAATGCGGTTGAAACTTCACATGTTGTTTGTTTGTTTGTTTAACGTCACTTTATGCCATTAAGGGCGGATTCACACTATCGCTCCGCTCCCGCTCCACTCCCGGTCCGCTCAAATATTCTAAAGAGAAATAGACAGAGAATTCCACTATCGGTACCGCTCCGGTCTCGCTCCACTCCCGGTCCGCTCTCGCTCTACCCCATTCACACTAGCGCTCCGCTCCAGGTCCGGTCTCACTGGCAAAATATTCTAAAGAGGAATAGAGAGAGGTTAATCACAATATTGGCCCAGGTCCGGCCTCGCTCCGCTCCCGCTCCACTCTCGCTCCACTCCCGCTCCACTCCCGCTCCACTCTCCTAAAGTCTTTTCATATTCACATTATATAATTTTACACCGTTCACGATTGAAGCCATTAATAATCGAAACCGTCTGTATTTGGATTTTAATTAATAATTAACTTTCAGTTATTAAAGTATTTATTTATTCATCAATTTTACGCCCAAAAAAGTTCAACTTTAAAATATATATATATATATATATATATATATATATATATATAAAATTATAAATTAATTTAATTAATGGTGAAGAAATAATTTAAATTTGTTTTCGAATGTATTCGAATACGCTTGAAATGATAAAAAAAAAAAAAAATCACCAACAATACGCGCGGTTTTTCGACGTGAAAAATTCATGTTATGTTTGAGATATATTTTGCTATGAATTAATGTACTCGTAAAAAATGGTCACCCATTTATTTATTGACTACACACTCATTGCTATTATAAAATAACGTTTAATTTGAAACGAATAAAAATGCAGTATATTATGAAAATGTCAGATAATCAACAAAAAAATATATTAAAGCAAAAAATAATTAAAATATTAATCAGGAAAATAAGAGAACACAATCGGTAAATTTGTAGCATTTACCGATTCCAACTTGAAATTTTCAAGCGTATTCGAATACATTCCGAAAAAATTTAAATTATTTCTTCACCATTAATTAAATTAATTTATAATTATTATTAATAATTACCATTGTGTTGCAATATATTCTTCTTATTATATTTTTTGATAATATTATCTTCTTCATCAAGAAAAGTACACTTACCAGCTATTTCTACAAACGAAAAATTGTTTTTTTTTTGGCCGTAAAATTAAAGAATAAATGAATACTTAAATAACTGAAAGTTAATCATTAATTAAAATCCGAATACACACAACTTCGATTATTAATGGCTTTAATAGCTTAAACCTTTCAAAATTGAACGGTGTAAAATTATATAGTGTGAATATGGTAAGACATTAGGAGAGCGGACCGGGAGTGGAGCGGGAGCAGAGCGCTAGTGTGAATGGGGTAGAGCAAGAGTGGACCGGGAGCGGAGCGAGAGTGGAGCGGGCGCGAAACCGATAGTGTGAATAGGCCCTAAGGCTAATCGGATAAGGCTACAGTGGGAGTCCTAAATTTTGCCTATACGAGTTAAATTTGGATGACACAGCAAAGGATTTTTTACTACCATTAAAAAAGGCCACCGCGGGTCGCGAACCTGCGACCTTTAGTATTGTAGATTGCCATGCTAAACACTATACCAAAGGTGATCCCAACTACACATGTGATTAGTCAAAAAACAGTTTTTTGACTTGTAACCTTTTTCTTGCCGACATGCGATATTTTCTGACATAACAAAATGTGTTTGGCAGGTCAGTCTTTTCAGACTAAGAAGCTTTAGTCTTAGCGTGTTTATTATGGAAAATTCTTATGGCGTTAGGATTTTTCAGGATTGTCCGGCACGTGCTAATTTTTTAGGCTGCTAATTTTTTTTTCTCTCCATTTCTTGTTTTCAGACTTGTTATATACAACTAAATTGATCGTTTGATGATCTATATATTTCATATTTCTATTAGAACGACTAATCATGCTTAAGACTGTTTCAAAACACTCTAAAAAAATAAAAAAATGCAACTTGTTTCGTTTATAAAACTTCTCCGTGTAAACAAGCCTTACTTCAAATTCTCACTTCCTTAAAAATTGAAAAAAAAAAATCTTTAATGAACTCATCAAATAATGGCACAATACTCTGTTCCAGTTAAACAATAGTGTCCCCCTATTGAAAACAATGTTCTATAATAAACAGGCTAATACTAACTGCTAATTTTCTGAGAAAATATCGGACATCCGCAAGAAGAAGATTTTAACTCAAAAAACTGTTTTTTTTTTTTACTCTTCACAAGTGAAGTTTTAACTGCATTCTCAATTTTATTATATGCCTACAAACATTGACTAGGGAAAAGATTCTTTGATCACAAATAGTTTACCATTGGGACAGTTAGTATCACTGGTATTAATTGTAACTCTACCTGCGTTAACACGATTATCACCTCCATAAAAGTATATGCTATTTTGCACCTTACACGAAAGAAACTACTATTAATATTTTGAATTCATTATAGCATTTTAGGTTTTTTTTATTTCGTTACAATCGCATGCATAACTCAAAATTTATAAATGAGTTGCCGAGGTGCGTTATAGTGTTATTTTGAAAATATTCCCCATTCATGTACATGTTCTGAAGTAGAAATTAAAAAGACTCTATATTTACCATGCGATACTCCCAGTGATCAGCAGAGATTCGAATTCCTCGTTTTACTGTCGTCTTTGAATAGAACCACTTCTACTAATTTTAACTCGAATTATTAGTTATAAAAAAAGTTCTTTATCTTTTCCATCAAAACCCTTTTTTCATCGGCCCCTTTAATCTCGGACGGGAGCAAGGAGCGATCGGTCGGAGGATAACTTCTTGAAGGATGGTACTCGAGCGGTTCCGAATGGCCCCTCCGGAAATAAATCTCGCCGATATAATATTTGATAAATCCTTGGGAGTCCATCAATTACAATTGGTGGGCAGCGATGGAGTGGGGGTAGGATGTGGGGGTTGGGGTTGAAGAGAGGGGGATATACTCTGAAGTATTCGCCGCCTCCAAAGGCCCGGGGATAATTTATTACAGGTGACTGATGAGCTGGGCTAGGAGACCCCTCGAGATGTATTTTTTTGTGTCGCCAGAGCTCCCTATAATTTTTTTTTGTGCCCTAAACCCCTTGTCACCCCCTATTTTATGATTACCAGACCCAGGCTGCTTATTATAAATCCCTGAAATCCCTCGTTTTCCAAGAGGGGGACATTGAAACTACTCCTTTGGTTCAAAGCAACTTATATATCGTTGGTTTACTGTAAAAAGTGGCCAAGTCATAAATAATTAGATTTTGAAATTAACGAACCCGAAGGCTCAATGCCAACACCACATATTTATCTTTCAGGTATTAGTAATAAGTACAGCTCGGATTCCCGTGCACTTACATCTTTTTTTTTGGAAAGTCAGAATAGAGCGAACTCGAGTTACTTATCCGAATCAAGCCTAATGAGATGTTAGGATAAAATGAAGTTTTATACTGCACGAAATTGGAATTTTTGGGGTTTACTGCACGTTTTGAATTTTTATTGCACGAAATTGCATCATTTGATATTTTGAAGGAAAAAAAATATTACTAATTGTAATTTTCTTTAATACAGATCAAAACAATAGTGGAAAAATAAATGTGAATATCATAGAAAAAAAAGAAAGGGAACTTGGGAGATGTTAACCAACACAAACCTCCGATTTCCCAGAAATGAGGGTTCAGTGGTTCCTGGATCTTTACATTTTGTTTCTCAATTCCCATCGTTCTGTTAGTATCAGTTCTGTCAGTATGTAATTACAGCTAACGTGCGAGTATTTTACTCTGTATTTCACATCTTGCTGTTACTATTTTAGTTAAATATTTTATGTTCCGATTTCTTTCTGAAATATATCAATATAATTATACAAAAGATCCAAAATTCAGTAGTTATACCAAAACCAATATTATAAAAATAATTTGTAAAAATAAAAGAGTTTCTATTTCAATTTACTCTCCGCTACTTATTTTTTTTTCCAAAATAGCTATTTTTTGTTCACAAAAATAATTTAATGCCTGATTTTCAAGCAATACATTTTTATTGCATGTTTTTGCACGTTTTGAAGTTTTGATTGTATGTTTTCAAATTTTTACTGCACAGAATTCACTTTTAAGTTATGCATGGCAATAACTTCGATTAAATTAACCCAATTCGCACAATTCATACATTTCAGCCCAAATATTCTACAGAGCATTTAATTTTGGAAAACCTTATGGCTTGCTGATAACTGTTCTTCCCTCGCTAAAATTCATTGATACATTAAATGTAATAAGTGTCGAATTCGAACTGAATTTTGGATTTTATAACTTTAAATGAATTTTTTGAAGTTTTTTAAATTGATATACATTAAAAATTAATGATGTATTATAATAGGAATCGTATATTAGATGTGTTCCATTCTTAAACTGTGCTTCCCAAAGCAAATTACATATTAATAAAATAAATTCAAATTAGTAGTACCAATCGGGATTTTAATTTTGCATTCATTGTTTTTTTCTTTTGTTAATTTAATTTTTGGTTTTGTTCTTGGTCACTTTTTGCGGTACGCCAACGATAGATACAAAAGATTTGAACTTTGGAACCTAATACTTAACAATATTACGTATCCTGACATTAACAACGAAATTCATCAGTTCTCGAAACTATTCTATTTGGGATTTTTATTAGTAGTTTATTTTTGATTGTTTGAAGGTATAAAGCCATTATATTGTTTCGTATTATGTGCTATTTATTTATAATAACAAAATTGTTCATAATTTTTTATTTTTATACATAATATATAATCATCGGTTCACTACTTTCTTGTTTAATGACAACCTCAGGTTTTTTTTTTAATAAATACTGCTACAGGTTCTATTGGTCATAGTGCATTTTACATTTAAGTATAATTATTTTTTTCTAGTTTCTTTCACTATGACTTTATTGAAATAGCATTGGCTTGATATGAAATAAATTTGATTTTTCTTACCAAGCCAATTTAAAATGTGTTGCAAAATGACCACCACCAATTTCTTCAAACTAAAATAAAACTTCTTTAAAAAAAAGATTCAATGATTATTATAACTAAATACTTATTTAAGTGAAAAAAACTTTGAATATATTCTATACCAATGATCTTCTTTTTGTAATAAACGTCATCATTGTAATAAAAAAAAGAGATTTATTTCATCTGTAAAGATATATTATTGGCATAGCAGACATCTTAATCGGTTTCAAATGAGTTTATACTTTATTTATATTCATAGAAATTTAAGAAGTCCCAATTATTATACAATAAAGTGAATATAGTTTTTTTTAATCTTAATAACTATTAAGTCTTCTATTGAATAATTATTAAGTCAATGTGTTTTTTTTTTTTTTTTTAATTTTACAAAAACTACCACTACATCGGATGGTGGTTTCCTTCAAGTTATAATCATTAAATGATTAAAAAGAACTGTTTAAAGCCATATTCTTGAAAATTATAAATTGTCGCCTCTAATGAAAAGACAAGCTAAAAAAAATATTTGTAATTATTAAACTAAAAAAAAAAAGTTGTTATATCATGACGTATTCTCATTACGATTAAACATATAACAGCACTTTTATTAGCTCTGCCAGATAAAACGCATGTTCAAACTTACACGAATGTTACGAGTTCTGAGCAAATTTGGTAATACTACCTACTTGTACCAAACTTACGTAATTGATAAGTTTTTCTTCAGAAATCGATTTTTCTATTTCTTTTTATAATATTTTTTTTGCTTTATGATACAAGTAATAAAACGTAGTACAAAATAGGTAAAAAGTAGCATTGAGCATTAAATAAATTAAATATAAAAACGGGAGTGAGGCGGGTCATAATTTCCTCATAATCATAATAATTTAATTAAAACTGGCATATTTAAAATATAAAAATAACCCATTATTTTATTAAAAATTGTTCTCTATTCTTTTAAACAGAATATGCGCTTTAATTTGGACGATAATTATATTCAGAGTTTATATAAGACGATTCTTTAAGATAACCCACCTATAACACCTGTAAGCTGTATACCAAGACGTACCTGGGAGGATCTCGAGTCGCCATGGTCACATCACATTCATTCTTCTTCTCTATACACCATCTTTACATTGTTCTTTCAAAATTTGTGGTCTTTTTCCACTAACTTTTAGATCAAATTTGAATTATGAATTTAGCTTAATTAATTAAAGACTTAAGGATTAAATTTGCATTTACCAAACAGGCACCAACTATCCCTACTTAATAAGTATAGAGAAAGCGCTTCTCGAAGCCAGTACTTAAGTAGCAAATGACACCGTTTCTCTTTGCCATATGTCAAAGTCTATATTTGACTACTATCTGTTTTAAGCAGCATAAAGCAATTACTTAACTACTAATCGTTAGTAGGTATATGTTGAAGCACAAGCTCCACCGACTTTCTCTCCATTGAGGCAAGACATTCGCTTTTGTCGGACCGCAATAAGGGATCCAGATCAATGTTTAGTGGGACCTTATTGCGCTGGGCAATGCCATTGAGAGGATCTAAGTGATTGCAAGAATACCGTAAAAAGAAGTGGTGCTTAGAGGTACGCTCTATTCACGCTACGGCTAATAGCTCAAGAACACTATGAGGTTGTATAAAAAGTCTGAACAAAGTCATGCTATGTCTTATCTATCAATGCATCACTAAAAAGTTGTAAAATCAGTAATAAAGATATTAAAATCTAAGATACGACATTGTTATGATTTTTCTAGATCCATTAGAAGTATCAATTCTTAAAATTTCTTTAATTATTAATCCAAAGAGTTAAAGTAACTAACATTGTTAATTGTTGTAACAATATTACTTTGTAGCTTTCACATCGAATTTGCTTACCGTTCTACTGAATCAAAAGCCGTGTTTGCATCGAAGCTCGGAACGGAGACATGCCTTCCCTTCTTGCTTAGTGAGGAACTAATTGGCATCGGGAAAACGAAAACGCTGTCTTCGCGGTAGGTCTGCAAGTGAACCCCGACAACACGTAGAGTTGGGTTGGTTCCTTTGTTCTAGCCTGAGTCAGAACTCTCTTCAAGGTCTGTCTACCCGTGCAGTGTAAATTGCAATATTCAGTTCATTTCTAATGAGCATGTGAGCACAGAATTGGTATTGCGCGAAGTTACACCAATCAGTGAACAAATTAACAAGTTCTTAATATAGTTCAATATCTTTTACACTCGAAAGTTACGATAAATTGAATTTAATATAGTGGATTTTTATTATTTATATATTACATATCCAACACTCTAATAATTGTTTGAGTATTCTAGAAACAATTCAATTGCATTGAAATTATAAAATTGCAATATATCCTTGTTTCGTTAACGAGTAATGCGATGTTAACCTAACTTGGCACAGGCTCGGGACCTCAATTTTACGTCCTCATCAAGGGACGGCATATCAAAGCATTTTTAATCCATTTAAAAAATCGTTGGGCTACCTGCCTAGCTACGAATCCGCTACCTGTAGTTGAGACATACCATAGTCAACCCACTTAACCCGGTGTTAGCGTTTTTTTTTTTTTTTAATTATACTTAACTGTATTAATTCTTTCAAAAAAAAAAAAAATGATACTTAATTATACCATTAATTTAATTTTAACCTTAATTTTATAAATTACTCATTCCTCGTCATGAAGAAATAGTTGATGTGACTTACCTTCCCTTTCGTCTTAGACATAAAAAGCGCAAATAAAACTTTATTCTGTTATAATTTTTGCCATTGCCGATGAGTTTTGAGTTGGTAAAATGTAAATTTTTCACAACCCTAAAAAAAATATATATAAGTTTGTCATAATGTAAATGTAATCTTTAAAATTAATTTCGGATCGAGTATTAATCCCTCAGGTAAAGTAACTATTTAAAAGATTGACATAAAACTGAGAAGACAATTATTTGAAACTTAAAATGCACATAAAAATACGCTTTAATTTCAAGTTGTTTATCAAGAGTCAAATGTGTAAATTGTGTTATTTTTCAGTTTCAATTTTTATATATTTGCAGAAGATTGTTCTGTGATTTTCATCAAATAAAATGTTTGAACGTACTTTAGTTTTAAAAATATTCCATTCATTACACTGTCACGGTTTTCTCCACGCTGATATCTTATCTATTTCCCCATAATCTCAAGATGGTAAAATAAAGAATAGGTTAAAGAATTTATAAAGTTGTTTACCTGTTTAAATATATTCCTGACATTTCTCTTATCACACTAAATGCAATATATGTCAGCAACAAATTTTCAAGTATTGATATCTATCTAAGCCTTTTAGATAAATATTTAGCATATGCAAATCAATATTTTTCTATATAACTAAAGAATTTTAGCAACTACCACCTGTTTTGATAACATTAGTTTTACAAAAATTTAAGGTAAGAGACAAATTTTAATAAGAATCCAAGTGCTCTATAATTTGCAAACAATATAATTTCAAAGAAAATACTAGGTATTCTAAATTATTTCATGAATTTTTGTGTATTATGTGAAATATTTTACCCTCTGTGAAAACCTATGTTTATAGGCATATTAAAGCGACGTTATTTTCGTTATTTTTTAAGATGTTCAACTCAGAAAGATAAAAAAAAATCATTTATCCCTGAAGGAAATTATAATATATAAATTTAACGATTGCGACATTTTCATGGAAATTTTATAAAACATTTTGCAGTTTTATAATAAAAGATGCAAAAATTATATTGTGCGTTATTTTCGATACGTTTTGTCTCAGGTAACTTAGACTGATATTTTCGCGCATTTTTTATTTAGATGTGACCAATATACATTTTTCACTATGGATAAGGCTAGATTCAAAACATACTTCTTATTATGCATTTGTATTCATTATTTTCTAAATTTTCAAAATTAAAACTGAAACAAAAATTAAATACGTACACTTACTTACTCAAACCCATTTGAACATATTCCTCACAGATATTCGGCATAGCTAAAAAGACTCACTTACAAAAACTTCAAACATTTCGATCAAAATTGTTACGACTCATTACAAAAGCACCTTGTTACGTGACTAACTACACTTTACATACTGACCTCCATCTGCCGACAGTCGACCAACACATAACGACACTTTACAAATGATTTTTTAGTAATTTGTACGGGCATCCAAACAGTTTAATAAGTAATATGGCTGACATTCGCATGGATAAGAGAAGACTAAAAAGGCGCTGGATGAGGGATCTGCTCTCTTAGACAGCTAAGGTAATTGACTCAAGCCAAGAAGGGGGTGCTGTTGGGTGCTTTCCCTCCTCATGCCATGTCATTATTTCATTTTACCGCCATCTCATTCGAAATAAAAAAAAAAAAAAGTTATGCATTTGACCTAATGTTTTGTTTCTACAAAATATTGTAAAATATTTTATTTTTAATAAAAATAATTATATACATAATATACGTATATAATATATTCTTATGTGTTGAACTGAGACGACCTTATAATAACAAGGATTATGAATTTTTTTAAAAATCGAGTAAGTATAAAAAATGCCACACTGTTGATTAGCTAAGACACGGAACTAAAATAAAAGACACTGGTGAGTTAAAAAATGCGAAATATAAAAAAATTACATAGTAAATAGCAAATAAATAAAAGTACTTCATGAAATAAAATGACGCCAAATCGTACAATAATTGGATAATGGTCCATTAGAGAAAATTTGAATATTAAGTACTAAAAATTCTAGTGAAACCCGGATCTAGGCAGTCGTGGCCTCTTCAAATTAAATGAGAAATTAGCTGATCTAGACGTCTAATAATAGCGGGAACATAATGCCAAAGGCCTGCGTGTTATAAATAGAAAGAGTTTTTTTTTTTTTTTCTTGGCCGGTTTCGGTGTAAATATAGCCAGAGGAGGAAGTTGTGCTGTTCCAGATGTCTCCTTGCCCTTCACGCTAGCCTGCTCCTTACATCACACCTAGGCCCCCCCTAAGGTCTAACCCCCCTTCCCCAACTCCGCCCCCCTTTGCCAATTGCTTTGATCCCAAGGAACACAGAAGCTAATGACTAGCAGGGTCGAAATATAGCTCCAACAGTTCACCCCTGACATCGTCAGCTTCAATATAGTTCTATCTAAATCATAATCCACAAATGTTATGTATTCGTGTAAAGCTAACGTTTATAGAAAATTTTTGAATGTTACAGTTATAAGAAATGAAAAGGGGAAAGAGATACTTTAAACAATTGAAGCACTTTACTAATGTAACTTTGGTTCTCCTGAGAAAACTACATCTACACTTAGTCCTGTATGATTGGTAGAGAGTTATAAGGAGCGGATTCCACACATTTTACATATTTTTTTCTAAGCTTACAATTATCATTAGAAAGCTCATAGAATTTCGAATCGTTCACACTCATTGGACGAGGAAACCAAAGAACTCAGTACAAAAACGTTGATGAAAGCCGGTCAAGAACTAGGGCTGGAAAAAAATACGGATAAGTCGTAGAAGATTTTGCTGATAATATGTATTCTATTGGATTAATTTATCAAATTTATAGGACAATCAACCTCTAGTCTAGATATTAAAAAAACATATAAAATATTAACGATATGTATGTATTATTCAAGAACCCTTCAAAATGACCATTGCATTATTTTGTATTGTGTTTGCCTTCAAACAATCCTCCCATCGTCTGCTCGGACATTATCAGTCAGCATTGTGCCACTAGTTCGTTGTTCTGATTACGTTTATATTGCCTAATAGATTTGTACTTGTAGTAGTACTTCATTTTCAAAGTTTTGCCGTTGCTCATCCAAGTCCAAGAACTATTTGAAGATATTATTGTTTCGTAAATTCTGTTAAGATTCGTGACAGACGACAAGAGCTAATACATTTCCCGCTTTTTAATCTAGCCTTGATTTTCTCTTCAACTTCGTTTTTCCCTAGTTATCATAGCCCCTAAATATCTAAACTCAATGTATTTTGAGAAGGAATACGTGCTCATACGTATTCCCCTCTTTATTATTATTACCGTAATCGTCTCTATTTTCGAAAATAAATATATCTTTGGTCCTATCCGTATTGATTTCCAGGAAAATTTCTGTACCGGATGTCATCAGCGTTTACTAGTTTTTATAAATACATATATCGGACAATGATTATTAATCCATCATCGCAGAAATATAAACAAAATCATTTGTTGTTCGTTCATAGTGAAAAGTTAAGATTTAAATGATGATGAGTTGACAACTATCCTTGCTATGTGTGTATGCACGGATTGCTGTGCTAGACTATGTCTTTTTTTTTATTTATTCAAAGGTATTCTAAACTCATTTGCATGAAAAGCATATATTGTGGAGCGGTGTCATGCACATATGTATCGGAACATATTGAGCCTTTGTATTGGAATCATCCATCTACAGTCTTCTAATTATAAATCTGCAGAACCGGTTTTTTCCAATGCAGAAACTGAAGATGATGCAGCATTCGTCTGGGTTACTATCATGGAGCGAGGAAATGTTGAGTCACTGATAGCATGTTGACGAGTTAAATGGAGGAATGAGCGCTCTGGCCTCTTTGCGTCATTCTGTCAACCAAATGACTGTCAATTAACTCCACTAGCTTCCAACCGAGTAGTTTTAATATATTCAGTAAGTGAACTTCTGAAGATGATGAAAATGAAAGTTAAAATGACAAGGACAAGGAAAGTTAAAATGATATTATAGTTCTATATTGAATAGTTCACATAGTCAAGAATTATTGGCGTTATTTAATTATATATCTGAATTTTTATTTTTATTTATTTATTTATTTTTTTTTTTATTCTATTTCAGTTGTGCTTTTTTTTTTCAATTTAGATCCGCATTTTCGAAAATCCAAATATTCAGCACGCAAGATCATAAATATCCTTAAGGTTTTGGTTGATGTTATTGATAATAATTATAATATATTTTTCCAAAATTTTTGCCCATTACTCGAAACATCGTTTTTTTTTTTTTTTTTTTAACTAGAGAATGGTTTTTTGTGAAGTGGTTGGATAAACAATAAAAAAAAAGGAGAATCTAAACAAATAATTCAGATTATATATAATATTATATGTAATAATGATAAATGTATTACAATAAGGTACTCTCTGTTTTCAAAATAGGTACACCTCAGTTCGAAAAACTGGTCACAACCAACCCTTTCTTGTTTCCTTCATTCAATTCTTTTAAATTTAATCATGTATATTCAACTATGTGTCTTTTATTTCGGGTTATTGGACATCCTACTTTATTCGTATATTCCTTTTATTATTTATTTGTACAACGTGTCCTTTGACTAGTGTCCAAAGGAAACCAGTGAACAGTACAACAAAATATTAAAAAAAAAAAAGACGTAACTTTTAAAAAAAAAAAAGGTGAAAAAAAAATTATAGGGTAATTAGGAAACATCCAAGGTAAAGTTAGTGAGAACAGGAAAAAGAAAGTAGCGCTAATTTGTATAGTTAACGTAGTAATTTTCTTTAAATAAATTTATTTTTTAACATAGCTTAACGTAAAATAACCATTTGGAATTTGCCCTCTTTAGAAGAAAAACCGTGGAATATTTTTTAATGGTTTAAGTTGATTCCTTTCAAGAAAGTGCGTTATGAAGGTAATGAATGATATGTAGATACATTTCTTAAGCATAAAAAAAATGGTGATGCAATTGTTTAACGTTCATTGAAAACGATGCAATGGGGAAAAACTATCGTCAATTAAAAACTTCCTTCATAAGCTTTATTGCATGCGCTTGTCCAAAAGGGATAACTAACATAAAATGAGTGTTTCTCACCGGAAAGTTTATGTACATCTGATCAGCTTTTCTGATTAAGGTAGGGTGTCGACCAGTTCCTCAAAACGAATTGGATCTGAATTGAAAACATTAAAATAATCAAAATAATTTTAACTTGTTAAATAAATAACCAAATAGAATTTATAGCGCTTATATTACATAGATAATATTATTGGCACGTCAATTATTATGATTAGGACTCTAGGAATTATGATGAGCATAATGACAAAGTTTTACAAATATTGAGAAATTTATAAATTTATGAGAAATTATTTAGGAGTGTATTTATGAGAAATTATGTGTTTATGATGTATTTATATATTTATGAGTATCCTTAAGTTAACTTCAGCAACATTTCGAAGTGCAAAAAAAATGTTTTTGATAATTAATAGTCCATTGGACCACAAATATGATAGCTTTTGTTTTTGAACAATTTTCTTATAAATAATGAATAATGATAAATAAATAATTTATTATTTCTTTCTTTTTTTCAGGTAAAAGGATTCATAAAAAAAAAATTGCTTTTTCTAACTCATAATATCGTTCCTGCCACTTATCTGACGTGTAAGGTAAATATTTAAACAATTAATAATCTTATAGATAAGATGTGAAACGAACTCTTGGTTAATTCTTCAATTTATCTGCCTGAAAACACATTGTTTAAGAATCTTGTGAAATTTTCCAACTGGGGAAGTTCTAATAATGTGAAAACTCAATAATAACTATAAACAAATATAATAAAATATAACAGGAAACAATTATTAGGATAAATAAAATTTCAATTATTTCTTTTGGCTTTAACTATAAATGATAAATATAGTTAATATTGTCACTCATTTTCCATTCCAACATAATATGGAATTAGTAATTAAGTTTGTAAGTAAATTACTAAATTTAGCGAATTATTTTTTCAAATAATAATTTATTTATTAAGATTTTATGTATACCTTAAAATTAATTAAAAAAAGTAATATATAGGGAAAGTTGTTTTGCCTGCTGGAGGAGGGCTTATATATTCGAGTAATTAATTTTTAAAAAAATTATCCTGATCAACAATTCGAAAAATTGTACAATTCAAATTTTCGTATTAAACAAATTTATACAATTTTATAATCACACATTTTTTTTATGTATACAAAGTCTGGTTTTCGGTTGAGATAAGGTACAGCATTTCTTTATGATTAAGAATCAAGTTTTAAATTTATGTATATCATGAATATTGTTAATAAGTTTCTTTCCTATTATTTAAGATCAAATTTGTACTCCCGAAGAATTAGTGTTATATAAGTCTTCTCATGTAAAAAGTAATTATTATTATATTAGCTGGCATAGCAAAATTTAGGACTCCCCTTGCATCATCGTCCGATTAGCCTAGTAGTGTAAAGTGGCGTTAAATAAAACTATTTTTTGTCTTCCAACGAATATTAAAATGATCATAAATGCAAGCCTGTGCGATGTCAGATACTCTCTTTAAAGATCCCAATCCTAATTGTACCTGGATAGGCAAAATTTAAGACTCCCACTCTAGCATCATCCGATTTAGCCGTTTTAGCATAGAGGGACGTTAAACAACGCACAAAGAATACAAGTAAAATTGTTTATTTTGAATATATCAGCTGTTCCATCCTCAGTTGAATTTAGGATGTTCCATGTAACAAAGTGTATTTAAATAATAATCGCCTTGTTTTTTAAATTTTGTCTACCAAGCGCTAAATACTTCGGTTAAAGTTTAGCAATTATTCTATGATTATAATGGTCCTAATTTCAATCAGTTACAAAAGGGAAAATAAAAATCTGGTGCGTGGTGGTGGTGGTTGATTAGAAATTGACGTGTTTTGTTAAATGCCATTTCTCAAAGTCACACAATTTTCCACATTCATTTACTTATTTTTGTTTGTGTTTGCTCTTTAAAGTACAATAGATTTTTGTATTATTTAATAAAAGTTTTTACTTGTGATTTGATTATAAACAATGGTCTGTCATTAAAGGTGTACTGTACGTGCGTCGGCTTAGCGCGTTTCATGAGTTGACGGAATATGTTTCTTTTTTTCTCCTGCATATGTTTACTTGGTTTCTTTTTTATATTTCATATTTATAATGGATGAAATTAGTAATGGAGTTAGAAGTACCAGCAACATATAAACTGCGTCAGAAACCTAATTCCTTCTCCTTTCCAGATGTTTGGTATCCGGTTTTTTTTTTTTTTTTTTTTTTTTTTTTTAAATAAGATTATAAATAATGCCTCATCACTTTCCATAAAAAAAAAATTTGGGTCAGGATTTGAACAGCCCTCGGTGGAAATGTTTGCTCCCCCCTTGGCCGAGGGTAGGACGGGGGTGGTGGGAGGAAAGGGGAGGACTTTGAAGAAGTAGCTCCCTCCAGATTTGCATAATCCTTCGACGGCGGCCTGGAACTAATGGGGATAAAGGTTTTAACAGGTAATATAAACCTCCATTAATCAGAGGCTTCGCCGGGAGTAGGGATGTGCGCTGCACGTCTCACACCAACAATCCAACTCCTCCAATCCTTCGTTCCATTTGGAACGCTATTCATCTCTTATTGCTTTTCATAACCATCATGAGCGAATTTAGTGTAAAATTTGTCATATAGATATAACATAATAACGATAAATAAGAAGGGATCTATATACTTTGTACCGAAAATTCCCCTATTGGAATATAACAGTTATGCGCAACCAGGTAAAACGTTTTTCAATTAAATCCATGCTAAGTGATTTAGGGAACGAAAGTGAAAAATATAGTTTATCAAAATAACTTGACATTTTCCATTAGTGCCAATCGCAAAGCACAGTTATGTTTTCCGCTAACATGCTGTAATAATATAGCATTATAATACAGCAGGATATCGTGCGTGGGTCAATCAAATAAATATACAAAGTTTGCTGTAAAAACAATTTCGTATAATAATAACATCGTCCTTACAGTTTTATTATTTTTTCCTTCTGCATATTTAATTCTTCTTTCATATTCATATAATTCTCTTCAGTCAATAAACCACTACACTCAGCAAATATTTATGCTTGTATGCTAATCAAATAAGGGTGCGCTAGGCACGGGAAGGATGGAACTCAATATTACCTCAGCAGCCTGAAGGATCTTTTAGTTGATTTGGTTTGTTGACAAAGGAGATCTCTCATTCAGTGCCTTTTCGAACATCTATCTTTATCCATATCAACTGTTGCCAGGACTCTTATCACTCGGTTAAATTGTCCGCCTAAGTTAGTTTGGAAACGTCTCTTAACATTCTTTATACGTTGATGTTCTATTTACATTTGTAAGACAGTATGTAGTATTTTAAAAAAATAATATATATCCTATTATTATTAACCTTAAAAATTATGGATAAATTTCGTCTTGTAGTTTTTTCCACTAGCATTTCCAAATTGAGTTGAATTTAACCAAGACTTTAATGAAATTGATTTGGTGTCAGAAATTGGTGCAAATAGGGTTCTTTATTCATATTTTCTAAACCACGTAAGTTAGATGAATTAAATTTTAAACAAATTTCTATGTGATATAGGGAAAATCAAAATGTGGGAATACAAGTTTTAATAACTGTTTTTAAATTCTATTGGATTTTCTCGAAAAATCGTGAGTTATAAATCGATGGCTTACTTCACAGAAGTGCTAAGTAGATGAAAACTCATTTAAGGTAAAATGCAATTTAAGGTTATCTCCTTTGGAGACATTAACCTGCAATGTTTGCTAACTACTCACAAGAGTTAAGTGTACTTTTGGCTGTCTATCTATTTTTCACTGAAATCTTTTGCGAAGTTGTAAAGAAAACTCTGAAAGCCAAGGTAACCTAAGTTTATTTTCACCCAAAATGTCACATAGCCCTTCTGCGAAGTAATCCTTTACTATTATGTATATCAATGTCACCTCCTATAACACCGTAATTTTTTTTTTTTTTTCCAGCAACTCAAAATCTAAACGGAAACTTTTCCTAGGGATAAAGAATGTTAAAGAAATCGATTCTATAATAGCTCTTGCGTAGTTGCAAAGAATTAATAATAGAGAAGTTGATCCTGTGCACACGGCATGTCGCTGACACAAAACGGATCGATAAGACTGTGCAGTTTCGTTTGAAAAGAAAAAAACAGAAAAGCATAAAAATAATTCTCTCGTTCTAAAGCACATACCATTAGAAATAGTAATATTAAAAAATGGTATGGTAAAAATTTAAAAAATTATTAAAAGAAAACAAATGTTTAGAAATAATGAAATATCATTCAATATTTTTTTTTAACTTATTTTCCAAATGTTAAAAACTCATCAATGTGTTAATTTTAATTTTTAAAGTTGAGTACAGAAGAAAAATAGGTAAATCAATAAATTTGTTTTCCCGTTATTGATGCGTTTGTTAATTGTGTTATAATTATCATTAATTCGGGATGTTTAAAGCAATTAACTACATTAAAAAAAAGAAAAGAAGTAATCTTTAAAATGAGTTATAATACAAAATTAATAAAATGATCACAAATTTATGCATATTTCAGTTGGAGGTAAAGATAACATTAAGCACAAGAAAAGTAAAGACAAGCTTTATTATTTTTCAATTCTTACTTACTGTATTGCGTAACATTATGTTTGTAATTAATGTATTCTCCAGTAATTAGTTACAATTAATTATCCAGTTGTAAGGGAATGCCGGGGCATGATAAATAATGAACGGTTCCGCAACGGCTTGGTTTCCAATAGGTAAAGCAATGACGCGGAAGGGGCTACGCCGGCTTAGAATCCCGTTGAAAAGGAATTGACAACGTGTTGAATGTTTGTTGTAGTGAAGATAAAAAGCGTGCTCTCTTCAATAGTCGGTAAAAAAAAAAAAAAAAAAAAAAAAAAAAAAAAAAAAAAAAAAAAAAAAATTGCTTACGTCCTTGGCCCATTTGGCGGCAATTACGCCTTGTACTAGCTCCTCTATGGCGTTTTTATTCGGCTCTCTATAGCTCACCCTTCAACTCCCCCCTCGCCATGTTTTTTTTTCTGTACCCCTTTATTTTATTTTTCACAAGTAACACAAGTCCGTGATGTAATAAACATGGCTTACGCATCCCCGCATCGGCTGGACGGAATTCATTACTTTTTTTTTTTTTTATCTCAGCGGGGAAAAAAGAAGTGAGTGCTTCATTCGAGTCATGTGTAGGGGCAAACAAAAAAAAAAAAAAAAAAAAAAAAATACGATGGAATGGAAAATAAGAAAAGTTTATAAGTCATAACTTAGTTTAATATCATTTATTTTTATATGATTTTAAGATTTAATTCATATATGTTATAATTAATTACAACGTTGATTAAGTATACATTAAAATGTCTTGAAAGCCGTAACTTTGAGCCCATTTCTAATCATTTAAAATTATATATAATTATATTATGATGCCGTTCTGTGATCATTTTGGGTCTTTTCTACATTAAGGCTGCCAGTTACTTTTTATGATCATATGATTACTTTAAACAGTTAATCATTCTTTTTTTTTTCACTCTAATTATTTATTCGCACCTGTCAGCAAAGTGCGGAAAATCAGCGAATGAGATGGCGGTAATATAAAATAATGACATGTCAGGCATGAGAAGGGAAAGCACCCAAGTGTACCCCCTTGAGTCAATTACCTCGGCTGTCTAAGAGAGATCTCTCATCCAGCGCCTTTTTAGTCTTATCGTATCAATGCGTATTTCAGCCATATTACTCATTAAACTTATTATCTGATTCTTGAATCTTTCCTCTTTGATAGATTTTTCTCCGTCCGTCAGAGTTCGGAAATATCTTAAATTTATCCAATCTTGGCGGGAGTACCCCAAGGCTCAATGCTGGCACCCTTACTCTATATCATACACAACCATAACATACCTATTAATGACGAGACATTCATTCTTTTAAAAAAAAAAAATTAAACCATATGGCGCCTACAAACTCTATTTAAGAGGCTACTCCCTGTGCAAACTGGATACAGAGATGAATTAATTTTGTTGTGTAAAGAAGAAAAAAATGTATTGCCTTTTTTTCAAGGTAAAGGTGTCTTACCTAAATGTAAAAACTGTCATCTAGGGCACGATGTGAAATTGAACCTTAAACAAAAAAGGTGGGTTTGCAATATGAGAAGTTGCAGAACTTCAAAAGGTTTATTCTCAAATACTTGGTTTGAACAATCAAGACTACCATTAAGTAAGACTACCAACTAAGGCTCTTTCATAGTTGTATTGATTTAAAGTAAATATTTCAGTAACCTGTATTCGTGTTTACCTGGTCATATGTTAATTAAAGCGATTAATTTTTAAAGTAATCATTTGTTGATAAAAAGTAACTAGCAGCCTTAATGTAGAAAAGACCTATCATTTTATTTTTTGGTTCAGGTTATTTTAATAACATAACTATTTACAATTGTCACATTTTTTTTTTAATAATTTCTTGACTGAAATCTGAACTATCTATAAACAAATATGATAAACGTGGCCGTCTGACATACAACTGAATCCAAAACCATTTCCAGCGAATTTATTAACTTAGATAAACAAACCAAAAAACCAACAATAAAAAGTTTAATTTTTGATATCAATATATCTGTTAATATTAATTGAAAAGCCAGTTGAAAGTTGGCCCTTTGTAAAGTTCAAGTCAACGCAGAAGTAAAAAAAAAATTCAAGGTTAAAAAAAATTATACAAATTATATAAATAAATGTTTAATTTATACGTAATATAAGGCATACTTCCCAATACCAGGGAAAAAAAAATTAACTTGAGTATTTCCAATAGGGATTCCGGTCCGGTAATGACAGAACCATTGACCCACTTACGCGAAGGGGTCACGTGACACTAATTAACTAAAAATACCCTCCCTCCTCTTAACAGCCCCCCCCCCCCCATTTCGAGCGATTATTTAAGCCCCAGCGAACAGGATGGCCCCAACTACACATTGAGCCAGCCTCGAGTTGACCCGAAAGTATACTTTAATTTCAAGCACAACTCGCCCCTGTTTAATTAATTGGTACCAAGAGTTAATTGATGACGGAATACATTACTAGTTCGCCGCTAGGGGCTAACGAAACGAACGGGGTATCCTACTGCTTTGTTTTGCTTGAAAACCGTCAATGTAAGCCTGTTCGTACATCCAAATTAATTATGCTTACTATTAATTAAAATTCCCAGAATGAATACGAACATAATTAACTTAATATTGTTTTGGGTTTCGATTTGGCGTAGGCGATATGGATAGATTACTTATAAAATGTAAATTATATACCTTTTGTGAGGTACCTCGTGTTAAATAGAA
Source organism: Aelia acuminata (assembly GCA_911387785.2). NCBI lineage: Eukaryota > Metazoa > Arthropoda > Insecta > Hemiptera > Pentatomidae > Aelia > Aelia acuminata. The sequence continues at coordinate 47,888,820 of OU426979.1, forward strand.
CTCATTGAAATAAAAATACGACCTAACGAATCCCTAAAGGTGCCCACACACCGCGTCGAACAACGTACCTTAAAAGGTCAGAGGTCTGATCTTTTTATTGTTCTATTGAAGCATAAGCCGAAGGTGCCCGAGGCTGGCTGTTCGGGTACGCGGTTCGAATCTATGTATATCACCCATAACATGTAACACTGCTTTAACCACATTTGCTGCATTTATATTAAATGTTTATATTAAATTTATATTAAATATTAATGTGACCGGATTCGACTCTCGGCCAAAGCATATCTTTTCTATTCAAAAATAAAATATTTAAAAATAATATAAAATTATAATAAGTGGCTTTCAACAGGAAATAATTAAATTAATCTCGTGGTTTTTTTTTTTCTCGTAACAATATTTAAAAATAGAAGTAATGTCAAGAGATGCTATCAATTGGACTAAATAGTCCATATATGTATATATATGTGCTAGAAAGTTTAGATTTACATTTGGCCTTGCGTCACTCAAAATAATCTCAGTGACTGATTCAGGTACAAAATATATTTATCGAATTACAGATTTCTTTTTCGTTTTTTTAATACTTAATATTAAAAGAATATTTATAATATTATTCTTCAGCTTCAGTCAAGTTGTTGGAATGAAAAAAATATTATCTATGATTCCTCTAAACTATAACTTTATACATTAATGTGACCGGATTCGACTCTCGGCAACTGTATATACTCAGACACATATTGTACTGTACTGTATAAAAGAGATATAAAAATTATAATTCTTGAATAGGTAAGACAGATTTTTTTTAGCTTCTTTTTGATATATTATTCTACTGCTTCAGTTAACATATTGGTATTAAAAAAAACTATTATCAGTGATCCCTCTAAACTTTTATTTTATGGAGAACTGTACAAAAAATATTTCTAGAATAGGTTAGACAGGTGTTTCGTTTTTTTAATATTTATATTATTCTTCTGCTTCAGGTAATTAATTGGAATGGAAAAACTATTATCAATGAATCTTCTAAACTATTATTTTATGGAGAACTCTACAAAATATATTTCTACAATAGGTTAGATAGGTTTTTTTTTTCTTTTTTTGATATATTATACTACTGCTTCAGTTAACTTATTGGTATTAAAAAACTATTATCAGTGATCCCTCTATACTTTTATTTTATGGAGAACTGTACAAAATATATTTCTAGAATAGGTTAGACAGGTTTTTCGTTTTTTTAATATTTATATTATTCTTCTGCTTCAGTTAATTTATTGGAATGAAAAAACTATTATGAATAATTCCTCTAAACTATTATTTTATGGAGAACTGTACAAAATATATTTCTCAAATAGGTTAGACAGATTTTTTATCGTTTTTGTAATATATGATTCTTCTGCTTCAGTCAATTTATTGGTATTAAAAAACTATTATCAATGATTCCTAAAAACTATCATTTTTTAAAGAGCTGTACAAAATATATTTCTTGAATAGATTAGACACTTTTTTTTTAAATATATGATTCTTTTGCTTTAGTCAATTTATTGCTATTAAAAACTATTATGAACGATTCCTACAAACTTATCATTTTTTACAAAACTGTACTAAATATATTTTTTGATTAGCTTAGAAAGATTTTTTTACTGTTTTTTTTTTTTTTTTTTTAATACTTTACATTATTCTTCTGCTTCAATCATGAAAAAATATTGGCATGAAAACACTATTACAATGATTCCTCTAAACTAATATTTCATGGAGAGCTATATATATTTTTTGAATTAGTTAGAAAGATTTTTTTCTCGCTTTTTTAATAAAATAATCTTCTGCTTCAGAGTTAACTTATTGGCATGAAGAAACTATTATCAATAAAAAACTAAACAAGAATAGTAACTTATTTTCATTGAGAAATATAGTTGTTGTGAAGCTCTGACGTCGTATACTTCGTGATGAGAATAATTAACAGTTGCATCAACTGGTCACACGATGAAGAAACGATAAGCTTCTCCAAAGATATCACGTCTCCGCTATGATGCTTACTATTCAATAAAATTCAATAATATATAATTAAATAATTAGCATAATAAAAAAATGAGAATATAATATCGTAATATAAATAATCATTATGCCAATGACCCACGGGGGTAGAGTCGAACTAAGAATAAATAAATTAATGGACGTATTACTTGACTAAATTAGTCTAGCACATATAGCATATATATTTTATTGATATTCAATTCAGCCGTTCGAAATAGCCGCCATGTCGATTCGAAAAAGCGAGAAAAAAAAACTACACACACACACACATATGTTTATATATATATATATATATATATATATATATATATATATATATATATATATATATAATAAATAATACTGCTTTCGATCAAAAAATGTCTTTAGTCAAAGAACGGCGCTAGAGCTATACCATACTGCATGGCTTATTTGGATAACGTCGGTTTTAAATAATTGAATAGAATGCAAATAAATTCATCAACAATGATAGGTATAGATAGACGTATAGGTATAAAAAAATACTCCTAAAAATAAAAAAAATTAAATTAAATTATGAATAAAATATATAGAATAAAACAAATTAATAAAAGTTTTGATACTATAAAAAAAAAAATTGTAATAAAAAAAATTGCAGCAAACTACAATGCTCCTGACAATAGTTACTAACATCATTTCATAAGACTTTATGATTTTATGACCGTGTTTAGTATAAGCCATATAGTATAAGCCAAACATAATCGTACTTATGCAAGTATGAACCTTGTGTTGATGTTAGATCATTTGTATATATATTAAGCTATACACTTAGAAGTCTCTGGTATTAAGAATGATAGAAAATGATCGATTTGTCCTTTTCAACCATTTCGAACAGTAAAGAAATGTTGAGCAGTTTCTTTGTCAATTTTATGATCGCTGTCATATTTGCTAAGTAATGTTCATGAGTATTGAAAAAAAGAAGAATATTTGAAAAAATAAAATAAAAAATGTTAAGGATCTCGCCGGACAATACACAAATACGAGGAGCAAGAAGATAAATGTGCTGGTTTAGGCAGTACAGCAGTATTTCCCTAGGTAATAATACTAGAACCTGAGGGCATTACCTATTATGATTATCTACCTTTGTTGATAGAGTAGATTTACAATATTATTATTTATTTTATTTATTGATTTATTCATACCAATTCTAACTGTTGTTAATCTAAATCTTAGTTACTGCAATGTACCTAGTTAGCAGTACCTAGGGAAAAAAAAAAAAAAAATTAACAATGATAGAAAAAAATAATATGGAAATGGTAAAATGAGAAAACAGAACCTTATCCAATGTTCCTATGCTACTTTACAACCGAATATATCAAGATTTGTTTTGTCTATTTGCTTTAATGATTGTGAAAGTGGTATAGCTCTTCTAGGATCGAAGATTACTGTTAATGGACAGATCAGTTTTATGGAAGTCTACAGCCTATTTAATATAAAAAGAATTTTCGAAATCACACAGAACTAAGCAGAAATAAAAAAAAATTATATAGTGTTTATGAAATTATGTTTTATAAAAAAGAAGGAAGTGTACCTCCGCCTTAGAGAATAACAACGAGTTTATCATAATTTATTTATTCCAATTTTTTTTTCTTCGCTAGGTCGTACCTGGAATATTCATTCAGTTAATGTAAAGTAGAAAAAAAAAATTCAATTTATGTTTATATTGTTGTTAGATGAGTGAAAAACGAAGAGGGGGGGGGGGGGGTACTGCCTCGTTTGGATGGACGACAGCCAGGCTTTTCCGAGTGGCTGTGTTTTCAGCTCACGTCCTGCCACTGATTGGAGAAGACCTTACCCCTCCTCCTCCCACTCGCCTCCACAACCCCGCTTTTCCGAGCGCTGACTGTGGGACGTTCGATTTTCCGAACAAACAGGGGCTAGCTGCTCTCCAATCCTCGGCTTAATTATCCGTCATTTGTGCGCTCTCAGGACTTCCTTTGGGGTCTTTGTTAAGTCCCCTCTCATTTGTTCTTTTAATTCTTTCATTACTACCGTACTTTATTTTCCCTCTGACAAACATCTCTCTGAAGTCCCTTTTATCCCGGGGAAAAATTTCTCTTCTTTCCATTCCGCCATAATTACACCCTTATTCCGCCGCAAGGACACTATTCATTACTCTAAAGGGACAATAATTTCAAAGAGGTCCTTAAAGAAAAGAATAAAAGTACCATCATGGCTAAAGGTAACCATGCTGTAGATATGTGTGAAATACATATATCAATGATATCATATAATTGATGATATCAATGATGAAGGTAAGTCAAACTTGACGTGCTTTTATATATTTGCTTTTATATTTCAATTCAAATCTCGCTAAAACCAAAAACTGGCAAGCTCCATACCATCCTCAAACTTCCGACGGTTTAGCCTCCTAACTTTGATAGCCTCAAACATTCAACAAACCTACTATTCCACACTTCACAGAGGAGAAAACCACACACCGACTGCTTCAGACTAGACTATATCAATACACTCGGTGCATTACAAGAGTCTTTTTATAAAAATGTAGATAATCCCATGTTATTATGCGTTAACAGAACGAGATTTTTGACCAAGGACCAGGAAAAATAAATAAAAAAATTGAAATATCTTTAGAAGAATGATCGCATAATCAATGCTAGACTTCTATAAGACTAAAAAATATCTGGAGACACTGCAATCTACAGAATGGTAAACCGCCATATTACAAATATAACCTTAATATAACATATTTATTAATATTTTTTTTGGTCGATTTGTCATTTTTATAAAATTTAAATGCTAAAGTAACACATTTGGAAATATGTTGTGTTCGTAGACGAATACTAGTTGTGATTCTTAAATTAAAATATTTGCTCTTCTAAACTTAAATAACTGTCACGGTGGATTTATAAGAATTATTAAAACACTAGAAACGTAATGTTTTCTGTGATATAGGTTGTTAGCACTTATGGTAAGTTTTGCATTGAAGATGCAATGATTTTTTACTGTCTATAATTATATTTGCAAGACAATCATATTCAATAATGGGTTTGGGGACCCAAAACCTGAAACCACCAATCATTGTTTTAGTATTTAATGTATTTAGTTTGTATGTATCGCCATTTTTTAATTGTGTATCGTCGTTTTGGTATGCGCCTCGACAGTTGTCAGAATATCAAATTTATAATATAGACTTTTGTACTACGCTTCTGCATACTCGTACGTTTCTGAATAATGGTGTTTAATCTCTGAGCTAAAAATATATGGGTAGGATCTTGAAACTTTAGAGAGGCCTTTAAGCCGTGTTTATCGTTTCTCAACCATTCCATCGGACCTAGCCGGAAGAACTTGCAAGAATTTATACCGATCGACTTTATTCCCATACCGTCAATAGTGGGAAGATTTCTTACGCACAAATGGTAATCTTTTCATTAAAGTAATAAATATAAAATATTGGTTGAACACATTAACTACAGCTTTCATACAGTTTCTTCTTTTAATCCCTATGTTGATTAATTCAATGTATAAATTTATTACAAGATGATTAAAGTTTAATATTTAGTCCCTAAACAAGTTTTAGGTTTCAAAACAATTTAAATTATGAATATCGTTTTTAAAAAATTTCTCAGCATAGCCTTTCTGAACAAAATCATGACAAAAAACCAACGGTAACTGTCAGTAATTTCATCCCTAAGAAACAATCACTATCTTTGATTTCTAAATATGTTAATAACCTTGTGCATATTAATGTTCACAATGCAGACAAAACATTGGAAATATATGCGCATACTAAAGTGACTTGATTTAGGCTTGCTATCAAACATAATTATTTCCTTGTTAAGTTTCAAACGTGCTGGATCAGTTACTTTATGCCTGTGAATTTTACTTGGAAAAATAAAATTGTAGTCGGAGAAAGTATAAAGTGGATTTTTCAACTATTTTTATGAGTATTTTTTGTAAAACGGATAAATTTATTTTAAATGAGCAAAAGGTTCTTAACTTTGAAAAAAAAAAAGAAGTTAAAATATGAAAAACTTGGTTAAGCATCCATCAAGCGCACAAAAGAGTCATATTAAACTTCTTCCATTTATTTATTTATTTTAAAATTACCTTCCTTGTCAGAAAAATCCACCCTGGAAAGAAGACAGAAAAATATGTCATTAACTTGAACACAAAAGATACAAAAACGCCAAGGAAAAAAAAAACTTATAAGGGGGGACCCTTCCTCCCTTAGAACAAAAAAGTGGGTTTTGTTGACAAAGGGTGCAGTAAAGGAAGGGCGGAGGAGTAAAAATAATGCCCTTAGAAAATAATTCAATAAGGGAAGGATATTGGGCCTGTATGTGGAATACAAACAGTCCTCGGTCCCCTATTGAGAGCTTGCCCACTGTTTTCGGTAAGCGAGATCTGATTGGCTCCAGGCAAGGCTGGAGAGGAGATTTGTTGTGGTCAGTCTCCTTGGATTCGTTTTCTTAAATTTATCAAATCGTTTTCGACAGAAGTACCGAGAAATTTTTAAAAACAGAAACTGAAATAGGTACAGATGATTAGCTATTTTTTTTTAAATTATTATAAAATTTTGATCTGAAGAAAAAGGAAGCCCACGACCGGGAATCAAACTCTTGTCAATAGATCAATATTCCAGGGTCATGGCCTATTTTTTTTCAGATAAAAGTTATTTAATTAACAGTAATCTTTCACGGATAATAATTCTTTTAAAGCTAGTTTTCTAAAAATTCTTAATATTAATCCTAGAATTTCTTCAGCGATTAGAGAAATAGTGAATTGAAGTAAGTTATCTTTAAATAGCTAAATCGCTTCAGTCAAGAAAGTTATTATCAGAACTAGGCTATTTAGTTAGATGTTTTTTGGGAATATTTTTTCTTTTTCAACATATAACATATAAATTTTTTTCCAGTAAATCAAATGAAATTCATTAAAATTATATAACAAATTTAAATTATAATTTTGTCGCATGAGTAAAAAAAGTTTATACCAAAATATTTGAATTGTGAAACGCGTCGGAAAAGAGCTATTAGACTGTTTTTCAATCTACGAATAATTCTCAGGTAATAAAATATTCAGTTATTGACTGATATGGTTAATATATAATATTAAATTTTGAAATATAATATTTAATAATACAACACTTATATTATTTAATGAATATTTACTTCTTGATTCTTCTTCTTCTTCCTCCGTAGTGCCTTTCAGCGTGGAGGTGCCTCGGTCCATGCATGCCAAGCCTCTCGGTCTCGTGCCATAGCCTTCATTGCATTTAGCGGCCTGTTTCGCTTTTGGCCAATACTTCTTGTTTCATCTTTTCCAATTGAATAAAAAATTTGATTTCATTACAGAAATGTTTCTGCGCCAATTTAATAAGAATTAAAAGAAATAAATATTAACTAATATTTTAAAATCAACTATTATTATCTTGAGAATGAAATGTTAAACTCTGACGCTTATAAATCCCAATATTTTTTTATGATGGATATTCTGTTATTATCATATATTTTCCTTGTATTTTTTATTTACATATATTATTCTTTTGACAAAGATTTGAACATTAGAGATAATAAAAACAAGGGAAAAATGAAACTGAAGGAAATACTTCAAAGACTTTGAAATAAAATTTTCACTGCTCGGATCTTATCAGCCGTTCTTTATTTTCTACTCAATAAATACTTGAAAGAAATAAAACGAATAAAAGCAAGAAACTATTTTAAGACGCCGTCATTTTTATATTACCCCCCCCCCCCCCAACTATTAAAATGGAGGACCATTTTATTCCTATAGAATTCAGATATATCTCCATAAATTTAATAAAATTAGTCCTCAAAGTATGAAATATTTGACATTTTTATTTTATTTTACTAACCAGCTAAATTTGCTTCATTTTATAATAAAACGTAAAAAAAAAATAAATTAATAAAAATAAAATAGTTATGAAATGTTTCTGTTTAACCGCATAATGCATAATTTTAACTAATTTTAATTTCTTATCAGTTATGTGTTATGCAAGGCCGATTATAGTTGTTTTCGCCAGGGGGGGGGGCATGCTTAATGTTGGCGACCAATCTATACTTCCTTCAATTAAAGCCAACAGGTTAACATTATTTTAGGTCACTTTTTTTATAATCCTATGACAAAAAGAAAATTAAATGAAAAAATGACCTTCGTCCTCGCTTGGTTCCCTCTTTTGGTTTCCTTTGGCCATAGGTTCGTTGAAATAAATCTGTTGAGTTTAGTTCTTTACTGAGCACTAGTTCAGCTTTATACTTCATCGTGAGTACCTCGCCAAAACGTTGGTATTGTCATATTTCTCTCTTCTTTTTTTTCGTGATTTACTATGTAAAGCGAACATTATAACATTATATAATTTTCAAGTGACCTTAGTCCCTCAAAAAATAATTATTTATTATTAATTATACAAAATTATATGTTTATCACATTCGCTATGGGAATTCGATCTCAAGCTAAAATAGAAATAATTCTAAAAAAGAAAAATAAAGGAACGTACTCCCATCGTTCCATTCTATTTTCGGTCACAAAATTTTCCTTTAAAGCCGTTCATTTTCTTTGTTCCCTTGGTTCGGGAAATCTAATCTACCATCTGCCAACCGAGAGTCTAGATATCAAGGTTTATCACAGTGCGCAGTACTCCCTACGATTTATAAACCTGATGGTTACATTGCAAATTGCAAAATCATTATGTACTTGTATTAATATATAATTTTTATTCATAAATAATTATATTTGATAATTATAAAATATAAATATTTTTTAATAAAATATAAGTACAATTATTTTTAAATAAGTTATTAGGAGCATCCTCACGCGAATATTTGTTAGTGCATTTACGTAAGTTTAAGTTAGTTACAAAAAAATCATTTGCAGTGGTCATATTAAAACCGAATTTTATTTGATATGGTTCATGTACATCTTCATTTGAATTTATAAACAGGAAGCATATATTATTCACAAACATTTTTTCAAATATTTAATATTTGTTTAACAATTAAATCCCAATTAACATTGGCGTTCCTGGGCCATGTATAATCTCCGGCGTATGTATTAATATTTTTTAAAATAACGTAGTGGGTTTTTTGCCGAAAGAAGTTTCCTCACTAATCTTTCAGCTAAGTAAAATTATTACTGAATTAAAATAAATGCCAATAAAACCGGAAAAATTTAAAAGCACATCTTTCAATTATTCAACTAGAAATAAAAAAAAAAAAAAAAAAAATTTGTCCAGATGGATTAAATTTGCTTTTCTGGGAAAATATTCACAAAGCCCAATAGCCCAGAAATTTCATACTGGAAAAAAAAGCTGCGATAATATTCCCATTGATCTTGTGTCAATCCATACCGTTCTAAAAAACGGATGAGGATGGGTCACTGCCATGCCCAAACAGTAATCATGAGTTTGAAATGAAACGTTTGTTGGGGAGAAAATTACCTCATTATGTTACGGCATATTCAATTTCAAATCAGTGTCATTTATAATTTAAAAAACAATTCTCAGCCCCGTATTGTTTATTTAACTTTTGTTTTTAATTTCCATAGAAGAAAAAACGTATGTGTATAAAAATTACAATGAAAGAAGTCAATGAGAAAACTATATGTTAATGTTTTTCGATAACTTGAAAAAACGAGATTTACAGGAAATTAAGAACTAGACTCTAGTCGGAAAAATCTTTTTATTTTTAAGGTTTCTAAAGTACTCACTCCACACCTCCTGTAATGTCCTAATATTAGGCACACATGTTCCAACAAGCACTTAAAATACGTAGAAAACTCTATCGCATGCGCAGTACTCCTTTACGAATAACCCATCATAAACAAGTAGTACATCGCTTGCGATATAGTTGTCAACGTTTATAAGTGGTTGGTATGTTTCAATAACTATTTAACGGAAATTATTTGTTTTAAGGCTACCTATATAAAGTTTTCATAACAACTTGTTAAATTAGAAGAATAGTAAAATGTTTCTCATTGTCATTTCTTTACGAACCCTCTATTCTTGTTTTCACATTAAATTGCACGGACATAAAAACAGACTTATTAATTACATAACCACGACTGGAATGCCTTTTATTAGGCGAAAAAAAAAGAGTTGGACGAGAGACCTCTTCTCCTGAAATGAGACCGGGATGAAGTGCTGCTGGGCACTATCTTCCCTCAAGCCTTATAATGCCAACACGCAGCAGTTTTAATATCATTTGCTGATTGTCGCTTATTTGCGACAGGTAGAAATAAAAAAAAAGTATGAATGGAAAAAAAAAATTCTAAACAGACAAAAATAAAAACAATTTTGTTGTTCCTTAGTGTATGGATGCATAGAACAACTCGTGATGCTCAAAATATTTTTAACAGCTTTTTGGGTGGAAATATGTGAAAAAACATAATGATTATGTTTTAGTTCACTTAACTAAATTTAGTTCCATAATAGATTTTTGAATGCAAATCTCAGGTGCGTATACTTTAAAGTAAACGTTGTCGGTTTCTAGAAAGGCATTACAACATAAATTCAAAAATTAGGTTTTAATTTATCTTGAGCCTTAAATACTCGATTTATCAATTCCCATTTACGATATAATTACAAAAGCTGTTTAAAAACTCTCTGATTGAAATAAGGATTTTTTCTTTTGAAACCACTTAAAAATGAATAATAAATTTAAAATCACGGAGAACTTTCATGTTTTGCGAAAATTGCATTCCTCTTATGGAGAATAACAAACGAAAAATTTAAAAATAAATATGTAAAAAGCTATTTTCTGTAATGTTGCTAAATAGCGTTTACACATTTAACCAAACATTTCAATTTCACTTATTAACTAAGTCTACACTAAGTATGTTGGTAAGCATGTTGCGTTTAACGCACCAGATTTTTTTTCTTTAATACTTGGATTGCTAAGTTGTTTTTTTTTTTTCTTTTTGATCACTGGAAAAACAGACCAACTGTGGCCTCGTTGGGACAAGTGATGGGGTTGAAATTGGAAGCGGCAGTAGCTCTGTCGAACAGGAGGTTAATCGATGGACTTAAATAAAGGTAGGCTGGGATTAGGTGAAACAGATCGGGATTGTGCGGTCGCCATTGTTTCATTACACTATTCAAACTGTAGAAGTGTGTGTGTGTGTGTGTGTGTGTGTGAGAGAGAGAGAGAGAGAGAGAGAGAGAGAGAGAGAGAGAAAGAGAGAGGGAGAGGGGGGGGGAAAACACAGGTGCAGTATTTTACGTGGGCCGGAGCTTAGCTTCAATGCGTTATGGCTTTTACCGCTTTTCTCTCTCTGTATGTGTGCGTTCTGCACGACTGTACTCGAGTAATTACGCAGCTTTTCAACAATTAAATCCCGAACTGTGTTCAATTGAATGAAAAGTTATATGCGATTCGCTCTCTATACTGAAAATAATACAAATATGGTAATTTCAGTTTTCAAATTCTAATCCTCGATTTAGTTTAAATTAGTTAAATTTTGATAATATCAATTAAAAATATTTTTTTCAGTTTTATTTTTTTAATTAAGGGACCTCTTCCTTATTAACTTTTTTTAAAAAATTATCGTTCTCTGAAAAATTTGAAAAAAATTTTTAATATCTTGAAAATTAATAAAACAAAACAAACTAAATATAGGAGAGGTTCCTTCATTTAAAAAAAGTACGCCTTAAAGATCCCTTTCCTAATTATACCTGGATAGGCAAAATTTAGAACTTCCACTGTAGCATCGTCCGATTAGCCTTAGTGGCAAAAAGTGAGGTTAAAAAAAGAAGAAAAAAAATTTATTAAAACTAATTCTTTCTCACATCCAGTGAATATAAAATAAGTGAATAATTTCATTATACTTCATGCACTTTAAAATTAAGTGCGATAAAGACGACAGGGATTATTTTTTCTTACCAAAGAGGGAAATAGAAAATTCCTAAAGAAGTTTACATAAATCATAAATTTATTAAACTATCGACAAACCTGACGTATCACGGCGTAAAATTCGACAGGCATCTAAACTTTTCGAGACACTTTGATAGAAAAATTAAAACATTAAGACTAAAAACATTTATCGATACGCTTAAAAATTTTAGTATACACAACAATAATCCGGCCAGCGGCAATTTTATACCGTGCACCACTATTCAAGCATATAAGCAAATCAACAGTGAAAAAGCTAAAATCCTTTCAAAACGGAATTACATGGAAAATAGTCAAAGGAACTTATATGCAGCGAATGAGGACCTCAGAAGTATAACAAGTAATTCACTTTTCCAAAATCGGAAAATACTTTACCAAGAGGCACAATTCTTTTTTCGATAAACTACCACAGCTTTAAATCCACAATTTAATAGCCTCAGTCCAGCAAATGTCCCAAGACGATGGCAACAAGTATATGAATGTTCGGATTACGTATTAGAATTTAAGTTTATTCAAGAAAGAGGTGAGCCACGTCACCGATAACTTTACAGGACACTCATTCCACAAAATTAGATTTTTTCAATACACCTTAAAATGCATAAATGCAGTAAATGGCTTATTCAAGGAGAAGATAAATTTAAGGGGTCGGGGCAAAATAGTGCCACGCAACATTTTTAACAAAAATGAACTGTAGTTGTAGTCTGCTGTATACAGTGGATATCGTTTATAACGACGTACTGCTTATAGCGACGGAAATCTTAAGTCCCAGGTCCCTACGGTCATATTTAAACGAATTTTTACCCATACTTCCATCCGGCTTGCGGGATATTTTGATATTCCCCTGATTGTTTGTGTTTTTATTCCTTCAAACAAATTCGAATCAGTTACGGCCTAGTTCTCGAATAAGACATTTTTTTGCGGTGATACCATGTCAAAGAGAAGGGCATTTTAGTTAGACGAACGATTGCACATTTGCTGTCGGCAGGAAATTGGGTAGTCGAACAGAAGTCTTGCGGAGGAACTCGATGTAAGTCATTCAACTATTTGAACAATATGGAAAAATAGGGACAGCATTTGGGGACTAGTTGAACGCGGTGAATCGTTCAAAACAAAAAAAAATTAAGAGAGGTAGGTGCGACAAAGTGGACGGTGCTCTAATAACATGGTTTCGACACCAACGCAGCCAAAATGTTCCAATATCAGGGACAATTTTACTCGAAAAATTTACCTTGAGGCTACTAGCGTCTCCTAAAGGATAACCAGTGATTGGCTTTCTTCAGTATGGCCATCAAATTCGCGAAAATTACGATGATTTAGATATTTTTAACACAGATGAAACTGTATTTTTTTACAAGCTAGTGCCTGATCTGACACTACATTTTAGAAAAGTTCTAATGGAAAAATGTCAAAGGATAGAATAACGGTTTTGGTGGCAGCTAATATGACTCGAACAGAAACAATAAGAATGGGAGTAGAGTGTTATTAAAAAAAAATTGGTAAAACCAAAACAGATTCGCCTCTTTTTTTTTTTTTTTTTTTTTTACAACTTCTTTTAAAATATTATATCCTCTTGTGTAGTGGGGGTAGTAATTTATTGATAACATTTTAATTTTAAAAACTGAATTTGGATGGAGCCTTCATCTCCGATTTCTTACTAACTGTTCACATATCCACATCCAAATCATCATGACACCCATTACAAATTTGTTTTTGTCTGAATTTTTCTGACTAGCTGATGGGTGTTGAATAATCTCTTGTAAACGTGCCTGGTCTAATATCGTCCAATGATGACTTGTCTTACAGTGTTTTGCATTGTCTTGACTTAAGTGTTGTGCGCCCAGCCTAAAGATATTCCCCTTTCTAGTGGATGGCGTCACGAACCGGGTAAATATTGATAAAGCCACTTGAGCTAATATAATAAGGGAAAAGATGAAACGCAGAAACGCCAGAAGCAGGCTGTCGGCTAACTCACAAAGACCGGGGGAGTGCTGCAGACAAGCCTATCTCTAAAGGATGAAAGTGCCTTTATCAAACTCATCACCTCTTTGGCCACATGGCAATTATAAAATAAATCAAAATTGGTGTTTAACTGGAAAGTGTCTTAGACGCATGTTCGACACCTAAAATGATTAACAGTAACACCATGATCCTTCACTTATTTATTATCAAAACTTCAGCAGACATAAAAAAATATTATTATTTTTTTATGTCTGCTAAACTGCAACTGCAATATAGAGTCTGAGTAACTTATTATTAAGTTACTCAGACTCTATATTGCAGCTGCGGAATTGTCATGACACAACTGAAAAAATCGAATTAGTCTGAATGGAATGAACCATAGATTCAGCGGCCAATTTCGCAAGAAATTTTTTACCTATTTAAAAACATCAGGTAAATGCATTTTTTAGGTATTGATAAATTTAATTTCAATCATTTCATCGTTCATTCATTATGGAGAACCAATTAGGAGTGTTTAAATGTCTTATAATGAAGTACTTACTTTAGTTTACGTGTACTTTTGTTTTACTCTGTTTTTTTAAAAGGTGATATACAATTGATGGTCATTTATCCGTAATAATAGTCAATGTAAAAAGACTGTGTCCGGATACTGAAACAGGTGGGATTATTTATGTAATCACAGTAAAGTGAATAGGGATAATAAAATTAAAATAACACGCGATATAATTTATATATTTTATAAAGTATTTAAAAAGAACAACGCCTAAAATGAAATTTTTAAACACCGGCAAACACAAACTCACTTTTTACTTCATAAACAATTGTGGCATTAAAAAAACGAAAATTATATAAGAAAAAAAATAAATACAGATGAAAAAAATATTAGATAATCCAACTATTACCAAGAAAAATAATGAAAATGGTAAAGAACAACCTCAGCGTATGTTTTACTTGGGGGATGCAGATGCGGGGATTTAATAGCGCTCGCCATATTACTTGAAATGAATAAAAAAAATAATAAAGTGGAAATGTTTGGTGTTTTTATCAAAAACACTATATGTAGATGTTACATAAGTAAACATAATTAGCCATGATGAATTTCTGAAGTTGGTATAATTAAATAAATAAGATTTTCATATATAATTATTTTTTTAACGACCCCCCCCAACCGTTTCCGTTTAATTAATTAAAAAGTTAATAGCTCAGTTTTAACACAGTTTTGTAACCTAATTGAAATAGTTATTATTTACCTTATGAGGAAAATATTTGGAGACATTGTGTAGAATACTTCATTTTAATGAATTTTCCATTGAGTAAAAATATTGTAAATAAATAAAATAAAATAAAAATATTATGAAATATTGTGACATTCCCATGATATAAATATCTTGACAAAATAATTTTAATCAAAGATAATTTTAAAATGTACCACACATGTATATAAATTTATTAAACAGTTAAATGTTATATGTTATTATATATATATATATATATATATATATATATATATATATATATATATAAGTTAACTGTATATAAGACGTATTTAATAAAAATCAAATTTGTTTTAGGATAAGTTAATTATTATTAATAAACATATGTTGCTGTTTTTATATGTACCAGGTGGAAAGCAAAATAAAGTTAGTTGATTTCTGGAAGTTATGTTGTCACTTTGCTCTAGCCCCACATTTTTTTAGTGTAACATTCAGTCTAATCATAACTGGTGCCGAAATTAGGCATAGTATGGAGGTTAAATACCCCCCATCATATCAAGGGCAGGGGCGCCGTGGAAAGGCTACACAATACGTTAGGGGAGCACCTACGGTTATTAAAATTGGGACGGAACCTCGACCCATATGACGCTATGCCTTGCGCGGTGATAGCATACAATAATACAATACACGCTGCGACAGGGTTATCCCCTGTAGAAATTGTTTTTGGTCAAAGGCGGCGCGATCGAGGAGATCTTATCACAGCTAATAATAGCGATTTAAGGGAAATACTGTCAAAGGCGAGAATGGAGCGACATGAAACATGGGGAAAGATCCGAGAAAAATTAATCCGGGAGAAACAAACCAGGGTAGATAAGGCTAATAACCGGCCTGTTGTTAATAAGAAAGAGCCATTAGCGCTTGGGGCAATCGTATATAGGCGTTTGAGGACCGCGAGAAATAAAACAGCCGCGCGCTACGAGGGCCCTTACAAAGTCACAGCTATACGGGAAAATAATTTGTTTACCATTAAGGATGTTAACCACCCGTTTAGGTCGCGTACGGTTCATCTCGAAGAACTTCGGGTACCTCACAGTAGGTCAGAACCCGAGCCTGGCGGCTGCGCTCAGCAGAGGAAATCCCGACAAGAAGAACTCTAATTTACTTTAGTTTCTAAGGTTATTAAATGTTGTTAATTGTTAGTTTAAAAATTTAGAACATAATCTTATTTATTCTTTATCAAAGCTAGAAAAAATTGTTCGTAGTTACTTATAGAAGTTTAAGTCAAAGTTATTGTTACTAGTGTAAGCATTTTTGCTATTTTGTTTAATTTAAAGTAATGTTTATTTTTGTTATCTTAAAAGTTCCTCCTTACGAAGGAACTGGAGGGAGGGAGTTAACTGTATATAAGACGTATTTAATAAAAATCAAATTTGTTTTAGGATAAGTTAATTATTATTAATAAACATATGTTGCTGTTTTTATATGTACCAGGTGGAAAGCAAAATAAAGTTAGTTGATTTCTGGAAGTTCTGTTGTCACTTTGCTCTAGCCCCACATTTTTTTAGTGTAACATTCAGTCTAATCATAACTTATATATATATATATATATAACTCGTATATATAGAATAGAATAGAATTAAGGAATTACTTTAAAACTAAGTTTCTCTAACGAAATGATATTTAATCTATTTTCTTCAAGTTTTAGATTAAAATACGGGTCAATTTAAATCACTTCGTTCCAGAAGTAAAAACAAGACGGTATATTTCTTTTTATAGCTCCATTTAAACCTTTTTAACTTTCCTTTCAAAACAACTTTTGTTTTATGAAAGTTTTCGTTCCAGAGGCTTCCGCCCTTCTCCCTCATTCCCCCCCCCCACCTAACAGGAGTTCAGGAACAGAGGCAGCCTCTTCGTAATATCCACGAGCATTGCAATTGCTTTATCGTTCTCTTAATAAGAAAAAAGGGTCCAGAATCCGCCACCCTACAAACTCAAAAGAGAACGTGTCTTAATTTGAGAATTTGACACATTGTTTTTTAATAAATAAGTTTTAAAAAATAAATTTCATACTTATTTATTAATTTTTCGACACATGCTTAGCACTTAAGAAGCTATGACCTCTGAAAAACAGAAAATGTATTATACTATTGATTGCCGACGCTAACCTTATTGAACATTTCGGTCATACAAATTTTTACTTGATTTTTAAGTTATATTATATTCCCAGTTCCACAAGAATATAGTACAACTTTTAGCGGTCAACGAATACTAAGTTTTTTTTTAATCGATAAACAGCTTATGAACATTACCGTTATACTTTATTTTTTTCCTATAATATTTGACGGAGAGAAATATTAGAGGAACCGGCGCGCAGGTTTTTCGAGTTTTTTTCGCCGCTTTTTCGAGAATAACAAAACTATTATTCTTCCTAAGGTCCCCACGATCAAAAGATACTAAGTAGAATATTGGACCAAATATTCTACGTACAGTACCAGTCAAAAGTTTAGACTCACTTGTATTTAATTCACAATCTTCAAGTTAATAATAGTTAGTATATTAATAATTAGTTAAAAAAATAATTGTAACTTAAGAGATAACATTTCAAAAATTATATGATTGATTCGAATACAATCTATATAAATAAGGATGAAATTCTGTTTTTTTGTTTGTTCTTTGTAGAAATCCATACCGTTTGTCCTAAACTCTCCAAATTTCGCTTAGTGGTCGGTCTTTCAAACCAGGTACGAAAGACGAACACCTGTCCATATTAAAATTGCATAACTTCAGCCAATCTCTGGGTAAATTCTTTATTGTTATAAAAATCGTTATGATCTCGCTTTACATTAGATATTTACGAAATCAACCGTTGAAGTCGGAAAAAAATCTCATTTCTATCCTAACGAACTTTTCTTGACCCACGGCTTTTCTCATTGTTTTCCAAATTCCCTGGGTGGTACCGGGATATACAGCTAGTTATAAATAAATTAAAAATAAAACTACAGTTATTATGTTTGTTCAATAAATAAAATGTTATTATTTATTTATTTTACAAAACCTAAGGGTGAGTCTAAACTTTTGACTGGTACTGTAGTACGTACTTGAATCAACTGGAGAATTTATACGTCTACACCGTTTTATACGAATAAAACGGGCGTAGTTGTGAACTAATTTCAAAGAGATTAATAAACGCTGTGCCAAATGGAAACCTTCGAGGGGTAGGCCATGACGGAGATGGGTGGATTGCGTTAAGGCAGATCTATCGAACCGGTCGTTGGATAGAGGGAGCGATCGGTGGAACCCTCATGATTGATTGTTATTAATAATAATATAAATTAGATATGATTAGCTTTTGATCAGGCCTTCGCTTATATCGTAAATTTAAGAACCACAACATTCTACATAACATAGATGGAATGGATGAGAAATCTATAATTTAAATGATGATTGAAGGTATGCCAATTATATAATTATCATTATCATACCTTTAACCATTTTTAAGAAGTCAATTCCGTGACATCAAGTCGCAGTCAGAGTTAAATAACTTGAAGTTTTTTAAAGTTATATTGAGTTAATTAAAGATATATGATACGTTAATAGGGAAGGTCTTTCACCATATTTTATTTGACGTACCATAATTTATATTATTTTCACATGTGCTACTAAATATCTAATATACAAATATTTTATTATTGTTAAAAAAAAAATTGGCACTATAATCTTGAAACTTGTGGTAAATCCTGGGATTCACCTGTAAATTTTCTTTAATGCTCACTTGAGGAGCAACTGTTTTTGTCTTTTGCCCCACACATTTAACTGGATAAATGGCCCATTCATCTTCCTAAAACTTCTGGTTTCACTAAAACACACACCACTTGTGCCTCCTTGCTTCTTCTTGAGGTACCTACTCGGATTTTATGTAAACTTACAAAATTATTCAATATACGTAAATAAATAATCTTTAAACATTGTTTTTTTTTTTTATAAATGTGATAACAAATAAATTAAATGAATACAATATTTTGCAGAACATTTTTGGCTTGAACCGTTTTACACTAGTATTTTCCTTGTTGGTCCGTTTTAATCCATGTTGGAAAGTTGGGGTCAGGATTTGATCCTACGTTGTTAGCGTTACTTATCCTTACTACTGGGCCAGCAATGGCCTGTGGATTACCCTATCCACATTCAAGTTATTTTTATCTTTGTTGGATATCTTTTAACAACATCCTATTAATGTAAAATGGGGTGTAATTAATAATAGGGTTATTAATAGGTTAATAAGGGGTGTAAGTGTGTAATTAATAATTATTATAATACATTCAACATTGAAAAACATATTATAATTATTTAAATAATAATTAATAATAGGGTTAATAATAGGTTAATAAGGGGTGTAAGTGTGTAATTAATAATTATTATAATACATTCAACATTGAAAAATATATTATAATTATTTAAATAATAATTAATAATAGAGGGTGTAATTAATAATAGGGTTAATAAGGGGTGTAAGTGTGTAATTAATAATTATTATAATACATTCAACATTGAAAAATATATTATTATTATTTAAATAGGGAATAAATAATTCATTCAATATGAATAAACATTTGTCCCAAAATTAAAGATATTATAATTACTTCTAATAATAAGTACAATTATTAAGTATTAAGATAAAAAAACATCTACTAAAATATACTATTTCTGTGTTTGCTGCGCTAAGGGTGTTATGTCCAAAATCATTGTTTTGAGAAAAACGCAATAAAAAAAGTTGTGTTTTTGTAAAATGAATTTGAAAAAGTTTATTTAGCACTTAAGATGGTTGGTTATTAACAGAATGTTTTAATACCAAGGTGGCGTCTAATTCCAAATTTTAGTCTTCCAAGTTAGGCGCAACTGATTTGAAAATTATAATTATTATTTTTTGGAATTAACACCCTATACACAGCAAAAACAGATTTGGGTAAGATAAGTTTAATGATTAATCTCCAGCTAATTCGTCCTTCTTCGGTCCAAATATTCTATGCAACACCTTATTTTTAAAGAGCTTTAGGCGTTGTTCATCCAAAAATGTAAACAGCTACTTAAATTGTCGTTGGCGGCTTCCGTAAAGAATTGTTGGAGGCTATAATATTTTAATTAATCAATTTTTCATTTAAGTTTCAGAACAGAAGGCGCGAGCTGATTAATTTTGAAACCGATGCAACTTTCAGTAATCGTAAAACCTTAATATCTACATTTCTCTACGGCTTCAAAAGTTTTCCCTTCTACCTCAATATCGGTTAAATCATCAAAGCATCAACGACTGACCCTATGTTTTGTCTTATCCATATTTATTTCCTTCCGGAGTTACTCACCGTCTTTCACCCCAAAGTTGTCGTATTTAGTTTCACAGTTAACGCGTCATCAAAAAGCAGAAACAAATCATCAGCATAGCCTAGCACGGATATATTTCTTCCCAGATAAACACCCTTCCCGAAACGTATCTCGTCCCGAATGGCACATTCCTATGATAAATTAAATAAAAGAGGGGATAGTGAATCCCTTTGTTTCAATCCAGAGGGAACCTCGCGCCTCTCAGAATAATATTTACCTATCTTAACTTTATTGAGCGTTTCCGTCATACACATTTTCAGTAAAATCACTAAAGTATTTGGTATTCCCAGCTTAATCAGAATTAGACAGCTTAAGGCGGTCCATCGAATCATAAGCTTTTTGGAAGTCGATAAAAAGCTGATGTAAAACACCGTTATACTCCAACTTTTTCTGTATTACTTGCAAAAGAGAAAGTATTTAGTCAGTTGTTGAATGGTTCCTTCTATGTAATACCACACTTGTATTACTGGTAGTCACCGATAATTTCCGAGACGTATTCGAATGGTCAGGGATTCAATTGGTTGTTATATTAGTTTAAAATAATTCTCGCTATAATGTTGATCTAAAACACAGAATATATATCTATGTGCAAGGTTTTTTTTTTCATTCAAGAGTAATAAATTTAGCTAATAGTAACTGATTCTGGGTTCCGCCCTCAATTAGGCAAACTGTATAAATAACTGTAGACCGACCGTACAAAAAAAATTAAGATCAATAAAAACCTTGTTCATTACATGCGGAATCCAGGTAATCCGGACAGCCCGACGGATAAAGGGGTACAGAAAGGTCGGGGGTTGGCGTGTCTACCATCGGTCGAGCCTGCCCGGCGCCTAGCTGACTCATTGGCCTTTCCCCGACTGCTTAACCTGCATCCCATCACTACTTCCCCCATCGATCCTGTCTCTTCTGGGTCGCCGAACAAGGGCATTCACCACCAAGTCTATGATGTCTAACATATGTTCCCAAATTTCCTATTATTATAAATCTATCATATATCACAGAATCATAGATTTGATAAGCGCACTGGAAATCAGAGATACTAATGTAAAAAAAAAATTAACAGCATGTTGACAATAAACAAAAAGAAAAACATTGGTTTTAAAATTATATATTCATCGAAAATTACAATTATACTTTCGGTAATTCATTAAGTAAATATGATAAAATAAAAGGTAACTAATTTCATGAATAAGCGTGTAGAGAAACTATCCGCTGATAGCACTCAATCAGAGTTGGGCAAATTGTAATCTGAATAATGATTAATGAATATGAATATTTGGTAATCATAAAACAAATGAAAAATGAATAACCATTATTCATAATCAGTACGGAGTATTTTTAATGATTATTGAGTGTTTATGGTATTCATTTGAAATGAATAATTAAATGCCAGTTATTCATTATTCCTTTCAAATGAATACCATAAACACTCAGTAATCATTAAAAATACTCCGTACTGATTATGAATAATTGTTATTCATTTTTCATTTGTTTTATGATTACCAATTATTCATATTCATTTATCATTATTCAGATTACAATTTGCCCAACTCTGCACTCAATTAATATTTTCTGACTTAGAACTCGGAGCCAACTTCTTTTCAGACGATTAGGAATGTTGCCTGGAATCGAGGAAACAAGCGACTTGTCGGAAATTAACTATGAAAGAACCAGTGGATCGGTCTAAGTCAGCATATAATATTTTTTACTTAATCCGTTTTTTAGACATATTTTCTCCCGGTATATTTTATGTTTGTAAATTTGGTGACTTAACAATCAAAAATGCATAACTAAGAGGTTTATTTCATACGTTACATTTTTGAAACACCGGGCATAAAGTTGCACTCCTTTATTTTAACGGTAATTAATTATCATGTTTCATGCAAATCATTAATTCCTTTATTGCCCAAACGTAAGTTAATCGGTCCTGATTAAAAGGAAAAAAAAAATGTCCTATATTTGAAAACTTTAGGCTCATTTTTATGACCAGCCTTACAATATCGGAATAATTAAGTTTATTACAGTGTTACTATTAGGACAAAATAGGACCACATATTTTCGTCACGATTTTGGGCGATATTGTGGTCGAATTCTGTCCTAAGTCAATGAAATAGAAAACAAATCTTCAAGCAAACTAACTACCCTTGTCATTTTTTTTGTTCAACCACAAAGTTTACATCAGATTCAATTCGTCACCCTAAAAAAAAAAAAAAATTTTATTCACCGAGATTTTATTGAAGAACGAAAGTTATTGAGGGTGCAGAATCAGAATCAGTTGTCATTTTTGTGTAAAAGAAGGTTTTTCGTTAATACTCACGGGAAATTGATCATGTCCCCCCTTTTAAAAAAAAAACCTATAAAACATATAGAATAGTTAATTGATGAATTGTGTCGAAATTCTTTTATAATTAAGGAAAACTATCATATATCCTTTCCCTAAAGTAAGATAAAAAAACAAAAAAAACAATAAACACATTTAACTTATTTTACACAGTTGCTACCAATGCAGTTATGAATTCCAATAGATGAAATAACTGGAAAAATCTTAGTTAACTATCAATCTGTATGTAGTAACAGAAAAGTAAGTTAATATAAATTCACTAAAAATTACTTACAGCTATTTCAAACGAAATCCTTATTATTTCCACTTATTTCAAAGAGAAAAAGTAAGAAGAGATAATCAGGTGAAGCTATGAAGTACACATGTTTATATCACTTGCAATGTCAAAAAGCTGCATTGTACTCAAGTGTTTATAACAATACAATAAAAACAAGTTATAACATACAAAAGCCGTTTTCAGTTCAAAGTCTCGCCTGATGGGGAGCTCCCTTTACGATTTCTCATCGTCATACTCTCAAACTGAACCGTTTCTCTATTTCCTTTCCTTCCTTAAGTTTCTCTTTAAGGCTTTTCCTTATGATTTTATCAATTCCCGAAAAGCGTTTTGATTCAGATTAGAAAAATTAAAAAAGATTTAGATTGTAATATCGATTCGGGTTAAAATCATTTTATTTAATACAATCAAATCAAAATGCAATGATAAAGAGCAGCTAATCTAAAAACCAACCGAATTTAAAATAGAACTTTACGTACTTATTGTTTAATAAAGAATTAAGAAGGGTTAAAGTTTTTACTTTTTACATCTCATTCTTGACTATAGTAAGTATTAGCGATCGATTTATTCAGCACTTAATGGATTTTTTCAGCAGAGATAAGATTAAATATAAGTAACGGATGTAAAAGGAACTATTAAAGAATATAAATGGAATAGGGTTCTGTACATACACAATAGACAGTTAGCTAAAATGTACCAAATTAATCATTTGCGATAATACATATTAATTAAATTCAGAATAAAACACACGGTGAGATGAGCTAATGTCTACTTGTTGAGGTTCTACCAGAAACAGGTTATGAAAAGCGAGCAACCTCAAACCATGCTGAATGTTTTACATGCGACTTATCAAAGAAATAAAAATGTAATTTTAGAAATGAGATAGATAACGTTAATTTATAACTTTTTACAAACATTTTTATTATTAGAATTCACAAATTCTATTTACTGTAGTGCCAATAGGTGCACAATGATTTTGTTTAACCTGTCTTTTGCTAAAACCATGGGAAATTTCTGCTTAATCATCTTAAATATCGAAAGAAAACGAAATCTTGTGTCAATAAATAAACTTACACCGCTATCTGTAGGATATTTATAGAACTTGAACAAATAATCACACTCTATAATATTATAAGCATTTAATTTACAATAAAAGAAATATTGGCGCTAATAATCAAGATAAAAAACTATCCTAACTAAAAAGACTGACTAAATACATTGAGTCAAATTTCATTAAAATCGGTTGATTAGTTTTTGAGTTTACCTCCGACAAACATCGGGACAAGAGATTCTCATATATATATGAAAGGATTACGTATATAAATAAAATATTTTAAAATGCTTTTAAACTAGTTTATGACTCGCGGTTATTATATTTCTATTTTGCGTGACATTGCCATGTATTTTTTTTTATTTTAAATCGCCGCAAAAACAACATACTTAAATATTCATCCTTTAGTCAGTTATTGATGCCTTAACTTGTTGTTGTTTTTTAAAAATCATTATATTTTACTTTTTTTATATACTATGACAATATAAGGTGACAACTTAGCATAGTTAGTTTAACTCAATATTTTGATTATAAATTATTACCTTGAAACCTTCTAATTACATATAACATAATTGCTATATAGAAAAATTAATTATGAGTTCGAAAAATTACTTTGTTCATTCCTAAACGTACAAATAATTAGTAATTTATAAATTCATTTCAAAAGATAATTCCATTATTAAAGGATTAAAAAGCGATTACTGAAAAGATATGCATGCATATTGTAAAATCACTTAAATCCATAAAGGTGTAATTAAAATACAATGTTTTGTAAATTAACTGATAATTAAAATATTGATAGAATGCTAAGCAAGTTTCAAATGGCAAAACTTTGACAAAAATAATAATATTATCTATAATATTTTATAGAAAAGAGAAACTAAAATTGATCAATAAAACATAACAAAAATGACACTTCATGAATGAATTGAAATTAAATTACGCAATAGAGAAGATAAAAAATTGATAATAAAAAAGCGCAAATACATACACACTCGATCTTAAAAAAATAAATAAACACTAGCCTATTTACTGAAACCTGTTTGTTATACACCAGATTTTCGGGTCAGGTAATGAGAAGCGCTTAAGTTTTCAAAACTATACTTAAATCCAAAATTTTGAAACAATAACAGACATTCCTTAGTACGTAAGCAACAAAGCTTTGTACACAGATATAAGAAACCACACATACATTCCCGCTTTAACGTTAAACTGCAATTCGATGGGATTTAACTTTCCAAAGATTACTAGAAGACCTGGAATGTTCCAGATGACCAAATCTGTAAAAGTGATCAACGTTATATTTGTATAAACAAAAATAAAAGGTATGGGTAACATATTTTGTACTGTTTTATATGAAATACCATATTAAGTCCAACAAGAAATAGACATTTGAACATTAAGCAAGAACAAAGAAAAACGATTAATTTTCAAGATCTCTCTCTAGAGAGTGTCTTTACGTTTTAAATGAAACGCTACTTTAAAAGAAAATATCAAAGGCTTTCCCACGAAATTACTTTTCCCACGGAAGTTGTGTCTTCGGAACAAGGTTAGCAGACTGAATGTGTGCAGGCTCCCACGAATGTTGCGCAACAGATTTTTCCCGGCTGGTTCTGGACACTGCTAGGACCTATCTGATTTAAACGTCGTCTATATTTTATGTATCTATGAGCCTTTTATTTATGTATTTATTTATTCACGTTACGTAATTTTAGCAAAGCAATGCCTGCGGATCGAAGAATAAATCTTAATCCATTAATTCACCCATGATAAATTAAGGTAATGGTTTTTTATCAAGGAATTACTTTAACCTCTTGTAAAATATGTATCTAATATATTTTACATTAAGATATGTATTGCAATTATAATAAGTAAGAACCTAATTTTGAATCTGACGATTAGGTGAATGTGCCCCAGGTACATTTTATTGTAAACTAAGTTTTCATATTAATCAATAGTATACTATTCAAAATGAATGCTCGAAATGGAATATTTATTTTATTTCTAACATGGACAACTTATAAATAATTATTAACGATGGTTAAACTATTTAAAATCGATTTTTACTTCCTATGTAACGAAATCTGAGTAAAAAGGATGTGTACTACAAAAAATCTAGTATAAGATTAATTAAAAAACAAAAAATTTACCATAGGTTAAATGATTGTAACGATATTCAGTTAAACCTTTTTTATTTTGAAAAACCAATGTTTCGATCCATCTAGCGGATTTTCATCACG
Organism: Aelia acuminata; assembly: GCA_911387785.2. Taxonomy (NCBI): domain Eukaryota; kingdom Metazoa; phylum Arthropoda; class Insecta; order Hemiptera; family Pentatomidae; genus Aelia; species Aelia acuminata. Next base: position 47,915,184 of record OU426979.1, read on the forward strand.
GCTTCTTTAACACAGGGAACTCTACTCTTTGTATTAATCTGGACTCAGGAGGCCTGATTGGGTGGGAAAACGTGGGACCGAAACGTTGGCTTTTCAAAATACAATAATTATAACTGAAAATCCTGACAATCAATGATAAAGTTTTTTTTATTTTTTTTTTTAAAGTAATCTTATTTTAGAGTTTTTGTAATATATTGAAGAACACATTGTTTTTACTCAGATTTAGTTATATAGGAAGTAGAAAGCGATTTTAAATAGTTTCACCATCGTTAATAATTATATATAAGTTGTCCATTTTAAAAATAAAACAAATATTCCATTTCGAGCGGTAATTTTGAATAATATACCATTGATCAAGTTGAAAACTTAGTTTTAAATACAATGTACCAAAGATACATACACTTGTGGATCTTCATCAGGGCTTCTTTAACACAGGGGACTCCAGTCTTTGTATTAATCTGGATTCAGAAGCCCTGATGAAGATCCACAAGTGGGGTCGAAACGTTGGCTTTTCAAAATAACAAGTTTTAACTGAAAATCCTGACAAAAACTTTATCCGTATAGGTCCAAACATTTCTAAAAATAAGTTTAAAGCTTGCTATTATTATTAAAAAGCAATTAAATAAGACAATCTAATTAAATATAAGATTAAGTATCTAACCCTTACAAATTATCAGCAGATGTGGTATAATTATCAGAAAGAAAATAATTTTAGCACAATAAACTTAAACTCGAAATTCAGAATTACGCTTAATTGAACTCAAGAAACAAATGTCAGTAATCTGCTTAGGTGCCTCTATTAATAAAAAACCTATAATTTACTTTTTACTAATTTTTCTCCTGACTAATAATGTACGTTATTAAGTCCCAGTAAACCCGAGTTATGCTTTATTTAAAGCTCTGTGTTAGAGGCCCTTCAAAATTCTGTATGACAAGTATCGAAGCTAACATAATGAAATAGAAGTAAGAAGACATACTTCTTCGCCTTCTCCTCAACCTCATGGCGTATCAACTGGAAGACGATGCATTTCCTATACTTTCAATGAATGGTTGCCAAAAGTCGTCTTATTAACCGTTCAATATTGTTGTTTTGGGAAGTCATTAGTGAGGCATATTATCTAAATAAATATTCCAGCTAACTCTTGATGAATGTTTGCTTAGACTAAAGTTTGGTTTGAAGTGGAATAAACTTGCCCATGTCTGTGAGGCCAAAACATGTTTCAACGACAACTTGACTCTTGATTAGGAAGTCGAATAAAGCTCAAAGCTCTTCTGGCAAGGTAACTAGTGAGTTGTGGATATGTGTCGGGCATTATAGGTTGAACGCTAATTCCCTTGCTTGATCAACGCGCCTTTTCTATCTCTTGCTTTTTCAGACAGTTAATAGCAATGCACTCTTCCCCTTCATAAAACTTACAGACAATACCTTGTGCCATGGAATTGACCTTAAAGTATCCATAACCTTGATATTTGAGGCAGCAAGGGTCATTTATGTATTCAGCGACAACTACCCTCCAGACACAATATTCTTGATGATAACGTTCATAATGTAATTGGTAAAGAGATGAAAGAAAAACTTCGAATGAGGCAAGATAAAAATTTTAAACTTCATACAGTTATGTTCTGATTTAAGTTTTTTATCTTATTTGGCTATAAAACTATTTTTTCTCTTGATACTTTTATTCGCACAGATCAGCACCAAGTCGAAAAATAGCAGATGTGATGTGAGAACATAAATTAGGCACTTCACGCTCGAGGAAAGATAGTGCTCAGCATCCCCTTATCCGCACTTAAACACTATGATGAGATGACGTCTATTGAGTCGTCTCCTAAGTGTCATGTCAGAGATTTCATAAGTTTGTGTCAGTTAAGTTACATATGATAACGATAATAAAGATAAATAAGTTGGTCTATAGGCGGTTCTTGTAGGTCTGTACTTATAGTTTTGCAAGTTAGGTACCAGAAAGCGTCTGTAATTAGTTTTGAAATTCTATTGTAGATCGAAATATGTGTAATATTTAAGTGGGTATTTTTTGTTTTGCCGAAAATCCTTATGTATTCAGATACAATTTGATAAGATCGTTTGCTACGATTCTGTCTTTTCATGTTAACATGTGGATCCCACTTCATGTTCTTGTCGAACATTAATCAAAGGTATCTTATTTTGTCCGTCGGAGGAATTCGTTTGACGCCGATATAAATAGGTGGGCAAGTGTCTCAGTGAAGTACGAAGGTTATATGTTGTAATTTATCATTATTTAAATATATCTTCCTAAGTGAGCACAAATATAATAAATGAAGAGAATGCATTTGTATGATCGGTGACCCAGTAAGGGGTCACAATATATTGTTGAAATTGCTGTATCGTTCGCAGTTAAAGTTTCATAGTAAGGTTTATTTAGTATGTATAGAAAATATAGTAAAGGGGGCAGTATTGATCCTTGCGGTACCCCTGCTTAAGTCTTAAACACTCGATTGAAGTCATTTTTGAACCTTACCGTATGCGGAAAAATATTTTAAAAAGCAATAGTTTGTAATGAGGCAGTACGAGTTTGAGATGAAAAGAAGCCTTTGGTACCAAACCTCACTAAAAGCTTGAGCGACATCCAAAAATATACAAGTTGCATATTTTTCTCGCTATTGTGCTCAATTTTTTAACGTACTCTTTAAGTGAATAAAATGTTGCGTAGGGAACATTTGAGATTTATTTTACTTGCATAGGATTCATTAGTCTTGAATGAGTCACGAAAAGTTAGGCTTCGAGTAGTAAACAGAATTAATAACTAAGTGCACGATTCAGCATCTCTCTAACCTTTGCCTACTTTCGCTTCTCGCATCCAGGAGCTGTTAAAAGATGACGCAATATCTAAAAAGCTTTTACATCCTATAATTTGTTTGATAACGGAATCGTGCGGAACATCCTGAACTCCGACTTCCATATTGATAATGGAGTTTCCAATTTTCATCTCTAATTCATTTAAGATCAGGCGTAGGAATATCAGATGCCTTCTCCATTAAGGTCAAACCATGAGCTCTTTTCTATTTATAAGAAGTCTTTGATGTTACGCGAACATGGTTACAAAATCATTCCTGTTAATTAAGGCACGAGGATTCCAATATTATTAATATATATGTGTGTGTGTATATATATATATATATATATATATATATAAACAACAGAAAACTATTGGAAAAATAAACGAACAATGAAGGACAAAAATAAGACAACTCGAAGTCACATTTCCCTTATTAAACTGATTAAGTAATTTTCCTAGTTATACGTTAATTTATACCTGTCGGAATGTATATTTTTATTCTTCTTATATATCACATTGTATTAATTTTGAATGTTTAATGTTTAAAAATATAATTAGGTTAAGTGGAGCCGAAAATAGTTGCCGACACTATTGACTCTAACCGATAAGACAACGATATGTTCCTATTAACTTATTAGTTCTACAAAAGTACCGAATTAGACTTAATAATATAATATTAGTAAAATTGAACCAATCCAAAAATTAAGTAAATTTTCATTGGATATAAATCGTAGAAAATGTAAAAAACAAAATGTCTGTTCATTCGTATGTTGAAGGTAATTTGTAGTATTTCGTAACTCTAAATTAACAACGAAAATATTTATTAGGATATAATCAATTAATTTAGTAACACTAAATCAGCAACCCCAATATAAACATGTAATGTAGTCTATCATTAAAAAATTAAAAGTGCCTAGAAGTATTCAAGTATATAATAAGAAATACGACCAAAATAAATCCTTTATTGCTAAAAAGGTCCTTAATTTCCCAATTTAACACTTGGCATATAAGATATGCCAAATGTTAAATTGAACTTATTGTGCAGCTAGAGGTATGTTTCAATGGGTTCCTTATCTAAAAGGGCGTGTTCCAATTGTTAATTTATTTGTTTTATTATCTATTTAAAAATAAATATAAATATTGAGATAGAGATCCTCACTCCTTCCGGTAAATAACCATCCCTTAAACAAACAGATATGAGGAGCGTAAAAAAATGAAGACCATATCAGCCGCTTCCTGTGCTGTCATTATGTTCCAAAGACTGTAAAAAAATATTTTTCTTACAGCGTGAAAGTCAAAACGTTTCGATCATGGCCCGTATATGTCAGAAAGAATGCTTGATGAGGAAGAGAAAAAAGTAGTTGTTTAAGTCGATTTCCGCATAACTTCTTTTCACTTATGCTGTTGCCAACATGCTGTACCTTTTTTCCTGGTTTTAATTTAATACTAATGGAACTTTAAAGAGATTCCGATTTTGCATTTTTAAGCTCCAAAAATAAATCATTGCAACTGAAACTTATCGATGATATATATAAATCCTAATACACTATTTTCGTTCAAGTGATAAGATAAATGACTTACGTACTATTTTCGAAAAAATAAACTAATTACTACTTTGGTTCTCTGGTAAGGCCTTTTAATACGATTAAGTTTTTAGTACGATGTTTGGAACCAATCTTAGATTAGTTTTTGAAAGCCAAGGCCGATTATAATGTTTCACTTCCCTCATTAACCGGGTGATACGTAAATTACAACTTGAATAGTTCTGTTTGTTGTAAAGAAAAAAAAATGGCGAAACAAACAGCTCTATTTGTTACATTGTAATGAATCTAGCGGTAAAAAATTGAAATAACGTTTTGTTCCAAACTAAGTTCCAAAAACTTGACCGTGTGATCAGGCCTTTACCTTATTTATAGAACAAGTTAATACTAGTTTGAAGTTGTAATAACATTTTTTTTTTTTTTCGTTTATTTATTTTTTTTTTTTTTTTAAATTACGTTATGGGAACATATGGTAACCACTGAAACTAAAAGGTTAAAAATATTTTATGTAAAATTATTTTATAACTTTCGCGATTTAATACGAGCTAAGTCCATCCTGAACTGAGCTTTATAACAAGTTGAAGAAAGAGGTACGTCAACGCTAAATTAAGTAAGGAATGGATGCTCCACTTTTGGCATCGAACAGTAACATGGAGGTTATAGATCCAAACGCCGATGCTATCAGAGCCTGGGAATTGGTTACCGGCCGAAAACGCAAAACGGATACTCAACAAAGAAAAATAGAAGAGGTAAAAGACACC